>OV884015.1:61540548-62740548 GCA_930367205.1 Acanthosoma haemorrhoidale | reverse complement strand
AAAAAATGAAAGCAATATAATTCGCTGAACGTATAGTCAAATTAATCACAATAAGCAATAGTGAACTTAGAGTCTTAGAGGTCTATTACTTAGATGGTCTAGTCTTAGAAGTCTTAGAGGGTAATTTACTTAGATGTAATTTTCTACAAAGGCTTAAACTTTACTCCGATCGAAAGACAACGCTGTGATCCTATTGATGCTTTCATACCTGTGAAAACATCTAAACTGCAGATAATATATAAAGCAATAGTGTACACAATTTTTGTCGAACCTCTGGCATTTAACCTTTGCATCGCCATCATGTAGTACCAACATCAGTAAATTCCTTACACTGCAGATAATATAGAATTAATTTTTAAGAATAATAACAAATTCATCTAGATGTATCTCCGCGGTAGCGCTAACATTGATTCTAGTAATTGAAAGCACTCAAAAGTTTCGTGAAAATTCTTAGAGTAGCATTTTCTCAATGTTTTAACAAGGAAGAAGATTCACAAAAGCATTCATTTTACTTTGAGCAACACTAGACATTAGTTCGCTCTTGGTTTTTTGTTTCGGTTTTCTTACATATAAATATATTATAGGGGGACCGGAAAGTAATGTCGTTTTTTTTACATTAAATTCAAACAGATAAATTTTTAACAAGTTTTTGTTTTTAATCAATGATGTAATCACCCTCGTTATCAGCAACCTTTTGCCATCTAGTGTGCAAATTTTTAATGCCTGATCGATCAAAATCGATTGGTTCTTGAGCAAAATATCTGGAGATGAAATTTTGGATATTTTGCCACTTAGAAAATGTAGCGATGGTAATAAATGGAAATCCGATATCGGGCGAGTATGGTGGTTGAGGCAATACCTCCCACCCCAATTCAATAATTGTTTCCAGGGTTCTTGTGGAAAAAAAAGGCACAGTGGGGTCTTGCATTATCGTGTTGCAGAATAACGTATTTTTTATTGACAATCGCTGGGCAATTTTTAATTAAAGATTGATTTAAACGATTAAATTGTTCACTGTAAAGACTTGCATTCACAGTTTTTCCAGGTATCAGCGATGAACGACCCCGCGAATACTCCACCAAACACACAAAAGTGCCTTTTGGAGTATAAACCTAGCTTAGCAGTACTTCGTTCAGGCGGAGATTTTTGGATTATCATAGAGGACCCACTTTTCATCTTCAGCCTCTCCCCCCATACTCACCCGATATTACACCATTGGATTTCCATGAATTCCGATCACTAAAAATTTGAAAATTCGGATGATGTACAAAAGGCCATCTCCAGATATTTTGCACAAAAACCAATTGATTTTCATCGATTCGGCATTAAAAAAATTGTACACTAGATGGCAAAAGTTGCTGATAACGAGGGCGATTACATCATTGATTATAAACAAAAACTTGTTAAAAATTTATTTTTTGACTTTAATGTAAAAAAAAACGACATTATTTTCTGGGCCCCTTATTACAAATAGAAATTTCAGTTTTACGTTTTAAGTGTATTTTAGTATTAGTTTATAGCATCCATTGCGCCTGGAAGCATTTTGGACATCATCCGAATTTTGCCACTTAGAAAATGTAGCGATAGGAATAAATAGAAATCCGATATCGGGCGAGTATGGTGGTTGAGGAAATACCTCCCACCCCAATTCATTAATTGTTTCCAGGGTTCTTGTGCAAAAAATAGGCCCAGTGGGGTCTTGCATTATCGTGTTGCAGAATAACGTATTTTTTATTGACAATCGCTGGGCAATTTTTAATTAAAGATTGATTTAAACGATTAAATTGTTCACTGTAAAGACTTGCATTCACAGTTTTTCCAGGTATCAGCGATGAACGACCCCGCGAATACTCCACCAAACACACAAAAGTGCCTTTTGGAGTATAAACCTAGCTTAGCAGTACTTCGTTCAGGCGGAGATTTTTGGATTATCATAGAGGACCCACTTTTCATCTTCAGCCTCTCCCCCCATACTCACCCGATATTACACCATTGGATTTCCATGAATTCCGATCACTAAAAATTTGAAAATTCGGATGATGTACAAAAGGCCATCTCCAGATATTTTGCACAAAAACCAATTGATTTTCATCGATTCGGCATTAAAAAAATTGTACACTAGATGGCAAAAGTTGCTGATAACGAGGGCGATTACATCATTGATTATAAACAAAAACTTGTTAAAAATTTATTTTTTGACTTTAATGTAAAAAAAAACGACATTATTTTCTGGGCCCCTTATTACAAATAGAAATTTCAGTTTTACGTTTTAAGTGTATTTTAGTATTAGTTTATAGCATCCATTGCGCCTGGAAGCATTTTGGACATCATCCGAATTTTGCCACTTAGAAAATGTAGCGATAGGAATAAATAGAAATCCGATATCGGGCGAGTATGGTGGTTGAGGAAATACCTCCCACCCCAATTCATTAATTGTTTACAAGGTTTTTGTGGAAAAAATAGGCGCAGTGGGATCTTGCATTATAGTGTTTCAAAATAACGTATTTTTTATTGACAATCACTGGCGATTTTCAATTAAAGATTGATTTACTACTTTGCTGGGTCATTGACTATTGACATCACATTTGGCAATAATATAAAATAATTATAAATTGTTTAACGGACTTTGGCAAGGCTACTTAACTGTGGATCAGCTAGTTTAACAATTTCATTTCATCGGACTCCGATTCTAAATCGATCTGAAAATGAGCTTTGGAAGTGAAGATACAATAGTTAATTACTGATATTAGTTCATTTATCACTTAATTAAATTGAACTATCTCATTATTAATAACAAAATCGATTGAGATTTTCTATATATTTTTTTAGAATATTCTCTTAAAATCTTATATATCTTTTATCATTTACTGTTGTCAAACACGATGAAAAAAATCAGAAATTTCAGTCTTAGAAAGCTTCTTTGCTGGAACATGAGAAAACTGGCCTTCCTCATGGAAAATATTTGTTTCAATTATATCTGTAGGTGTTTATATTATCAAAATCTATTATGATATTCTTCGAAATGTTTATAGTAAAACGTGCATAATGATATATAGACGGAATACAATGGCTTCCTACCGGAAAGAATGTATAGAATAAGTATTTTATTATATGACGTATTGTCAAAGTTTGTTACTTTTTATTTAATAAGAATATTTTCTGTTTTAGGTGAAGGGACACCTGAGTTCACCCTTCCCATCGGAAACTTGACAACACCTGTTGGCAGAGAAGCTGTGCTCTCCTGCTCAGTAAACAACCTCGGTAAATATAAAGTAAGTTGCCTTCAGTTCTTATTCAAAATTTAGGAAAATTCTCTACATAAATGCTTTTTTATTTAATGATAATAGTAAATTGTCAAAAAAAAACTATGAAAAATAACTTAACAAATCCAAATATGAGATATGTCATATAATTTATTATTAGCAATGTTCTAGATGGTCATAAAACTATCTGAGGCGCTACAAACATCAAAACTATGACATTTTATGGGTAAAAACGGTAAGTAGGAGGTAATCGTTGATCCAAAAAAAAAAAAAAAAATCGGAATCATTAGCGATTTGTTTGGCGGAAACTACGTTTTTCGAAATACTTTATATGTATATACTTTAGGTTACGTTTTTGTATCCAGAATAATATAATCCAAGAATTACTAACTACTACTAACTATTGTCATTAAACAAATAGAAAGCATAATTCATAAATATTGGAAAAGCACTGGTTCCTGAAATATTAATGCGGTAGTATAAACATTAAGCTCAGATAAGTCGATTATGTTCGATCCTGACTCTGGCACTATGAATAATGAAGCTCAAATGGTATTTCGCTCAAAGTAATTGGTCAGTTTGAATGTTAATTTTTGCTATCTGCATAGTGAGTACAAAGTGGCATATTTGAATAGGCCATAGCAAATTATATTTCTAGTTTTTCGTATTAATTTCCATTTTTCACATGAGAAAAGTCCAATGGGTTTAAGAATTAAAAAATTCTTATTATTTTTCTTATCAATTACTAATTGCTTTCTTTAGTTACTGTATATTTTTCTGGCAGATTCCATACCTTAGAACGTTCTGTCCAGAAATCTACACAAACCTTAGCCAACTGAAAATTAGGGAGGATTCGTTATTAGCGAAAGAAGTAAAGCCCATACCTCCCTGAGCTCTGAGCTATCCCTGTACGAATGTGGATCAATAAAACTATAAATAGGATATGGAGAGGAAAAACATAATGTGGCCAAGCAGGATATTTATATAACCGTACCTATAACTAGGCTATAGGTTGGGGGCGAAGTTGCAATAACGCAATCTTAACAAACCGAATATTTTTCGAAACAGAATTAGTGTGAGGAATTTGAATGAATATTTTCATTACCTTCTACTTCGGACTCATCGCTAATAGATTAATTTTTCGGAGTCAAACGTGGTCTGTTTCACCTGAAGTACAATCCAAAGCCCCAGAGTAACGGCCTCCGAGAACCCCAAAACACCGACCCTCATTCACCTCGGCTGAATTAACTGTACTTTTATGTTATAGGAAGAACATTATTTCAAATTAAAAGTGGAAGAAATATAATAAATTAAAAAAAAATTATTAAAAAATACGAATATTGTAAAAGATACATGTTAATACATGACTGTAAAAATAAAAGTAAATGAGAGGTTTTCGAAGGTTTGTAGGGGTGAAGTATTGTGGATAATATAAGGTGGAGAATTCCAGAGGGTAGTGAAGCGAGTGAGAAAGGAACAATCGTATGCTGCCATTTTTTGGACAGAAATATCAATGTCAGAGAGATGGGATCTTGTGTTCTTGGAGTAGGCCGAGGGTTTGACCTGTAAAATATTGTATATAAAAGAAGGGGGATAAAAATCGATAGTTTGGAGAATGAATTTGCTAAGGAAATATTGTACACGAAAAGAGGGAAAGAGCTAGCCTAAATCAGCGTAGAGGCGTAGGACATGGGTGCACCCTCGAGTCCTAAAGATAAAGCTAACTATGCAGTTCATGATCTGCTTCAATATGTCCTCAAATCCCCTCACGAGACCCCTGTACATTACGCAGCCATTGTCAAAGTGTGGTAAAATAGGAGAGGGTACAAGGAGTAGGAGAGGTGACAGAAGTAAGCCCGAGAAAGAGGTTAGGGAGAGTAAGGGAAGCAGATAGGTATTGATTAGAGATAGAAACTACTTGTAGACAATTGGAGAAAAATAATTGAATACCGTGAATAAAATCTATTTGAGACAGATTTTTTTTTAGATTAGCTTAGATTAGCTTAGAAAGAATGACTAAGTGGTATATGGTATCAAATAGATCATGTAGTTTAAAACCAGGTATGGTAATTCCTACCACAGAAAACTATCAGCAGCTTCACATTAACCCTTTATTCCTTACCATAATCGAAATGGACTATAAAGTGGTGTCGGATCCAATTTATACTGAACTAAACGGCAACATGAGCTTACTATAAAACATGTCCTGATCGATTGAACGCAACTGTATGGGGGAAAATTCACATTTCCAGAAACTATCCACAACTACTAGGAGGTAATAAATAAGTATTAGTGAAAACATCAAGTTCCTATGATAAAAGCAACAAAACTATTCGAAATAATTTAAGTAATCAATAAGTAATTGAAATCTCGAGCTCCCGTGAAACATTAGGTTAGGGGCATTCGATGAACAAATCTATTACATTTTTTTTTTTTTACAGAATTAAATCTTAAGAACTTGGCATAATATATATATTATTATTAATAACGAAAGCTCACGTTTTTCCAGAAAAGCTTTTGAGTTGAGTTGAAGCGGTTAATCATTTTCATGCCATTCATAGCATTATATATTGATTCATGGTTACAATATTCTATTATTGTGTGCTAAATTGTCAACTTCTTCAAGATTTGTAAATAATTTGTTGAACCCTCACGATAGAAAAAAAAATGTATGGTCCAGCTAATATGAAAACCAGCTAGACTGTGTTAGGGGAGGTTGAATAGGATCCACTGAGGATATAGAAAGCAGAATACTAGAATCTTTATTCATAGTATGAAAATATATATTCTTTAAGACGCTTTAGAACATCTAATGAATTCGTATTTATTGCAAATAAGAGGATTTTAATGATAAAAAAAGCTTCAAATAAATATTGAATTGTTGGTTTTCAAATCCGTTGAGAAAAAAGAGCTGTAAGGGCTTTTACAGATAACATTTAGCAAACCACGAGATAAAAAATGAAAACTTAACCCATAGGAGGAGGCAACGCAATGGTGCCAAGGAGGTGGGAGGAGGCTTTGGTAGGAGTCTAAACGTCCCGCTAAGCCGACGTAATTTGGCTGAGATTTAAATCTCAGGGCTAGGAAGCGCAATGCGCACTTATAACAACGCCCTCTCGTTCGCAATTCCCAAGACAGAACACTCGAGGGAGTCCGGGCTTGGCCCCTTTTAAAGCCCGACCTCACCGGCTAATTACAAGGTGTGTAACAACTGTTCCACCAAGTCCAATGGGCGACTACAATAGCACCAGCGCTTGTTCTCTGGAACAAATTAAAATACCTTTTCCCATCTCCCTTTTGTTTTAAAATAAATAATTTCGAGTAACATAGCGTAGTATATATGGGGGGGGGGTATTCGAAAATTTGAATGTTTTATGCTGGCAAGTAATGATACTTCATATAAAACATTCATATGGCATACTCTCAATCTAATTGGCAGCCTGCTTTGTACGGGTCTCCAGAATGGACAGGCCAAAAACAGTTCAGACCTTCTGTGTTGTACTGAGTGGATCATTTTTTTAGTTATCCCTACATTTAAGTACCTATTCCTATCCTTAGCTTACATCCTTTATGAGATATATGAAGATAAGCCTTACTAATTTAATTTATTTGTTCTACTTATCGGGGTCTACCAGTTGGTGGGAACGCTGGTTTAATGTAATGATGTCACCTGTGTACTATGAATGATGCCATCCAATAGGTTTTAGCAATGAGGATCGTTGACTTGTGATTGTGAAACTAAATAAAGTAATTAAGAAACGACTAATAATAGCCTTTTAAATTTTAAAAGCTCCATTCCTGCTGATAGTGTTTTAAAAGAAAAAATATTCCTTTTCGCTGTTAATTAAAATTTCTGAGACTGGAACGGAATGCCACGGATTCCGGAGACGTTGGAGTCAGCCGCCTGAGGTAACCCTGTTATATTGCGGCTCTGCAAACGTCATTAGTGCTGACAGTTCGTTAAGTGGCACCAGTCTCTCTCCCAGGGACCTCCTACATCAGCGCTAAACTCCAATCGAACAGCAAATTTGCTTATATGTTCCCTTTATGTGAGATCGGGCGTTTCAGGCTCGGTCGAGTAGCCATATCTAGGTAGTATGCAACATACAAGCTTAATCCGATCCATTTTTAATGTTAAGCATTAATCTAATGTAAATGCAACTATTGTTTATACGGCGCTTTCCCCAAGCCTGTTGTACCACCTCATTGGATGGTCACATCATCCAAAACAGCAATAAGTTTCATTTTGGCTATTTACGTATAGTATATATACCGATGAAACGGTGCGAAGTCATGCCAGTAATGTTTCTTAAATGACAGGGAGGCCCTATTCAATGACGATTTTTTAAGTATATTATATATATTATATTTTCTATGTCGTACCCTAGTGATTACTATTGCCACATCACCACAGTGAGAATTCAGTGGTAAGCGTTTCAATTCAAATTCTTTTTATGAACGTTCCGAAACTTTTGTAAACGATTTCCCGCATATGAATGCGTGTCAAAATTTAGAAGTCATTTAGTCACGAAGGTCCTACTATGGATTTAGCTCAACACTTCCCCATAACTTAAGCCTTCTGATTTAATTAGGGCTTTCTTATGAGCCATTTAATGATGAATTTAGCTCCATTGTGGACATCTTGTTGGAAACTGATTTGGGCAGTTCAGCGAAGGATGGCTTTGCATTCCAGTAAACAGTGTCTCTTCCGTTGCGTCTTGACCTTGTTGTTTCGTTTTTATAAGTAATATAAAATTTGTTATACCTTAATATTTTTTTTTTTAATTATTTTTAAAAAACCCATTAAAACTCCCGTTCATACTCGGTATCTGCGGGTTGGGGAAAACCGTCCGGATCCCAAAGGCAGATGTGAACCGAAATGAGGCAGACTGTACCACATGGGGAGTCGGTACATTTTGTACGGCCCTAGAGATTGTCGTCTGCATGAAAGGGGTCCGTTCCAAAGATATACTAGTTTAACAGGGGGCAAAGCCAGGGAACTCCATTGGCAAGGAGGATGACAGTGGCTGACTCAAACTAGCAAGGTTAGGACAGAGAGGTAATTAAATAAGAAAGGCATCGTTTGAGCCTAGCAACAAACGCAAGTGCAGCAAGTGTTTGCTTCACGTGTCCGATTCCATTGAATTTCTGCCTTATATAATTACAGGTCATTTCCATGTGTCCAGAAAATGAGAAAACTGTTCGGCCAATCATATGATCGTTTATTTTGACCATTAAGTGGCTACTACACCCTCCCCTCGTCCTTAGTGAACTCTTGTGGAGTTGGCATCGTGAACTTGACCCATTTCTCTATACTGACAAAATATGGAAAGGTAGAAACAAGATGTAGTGACCCTAACTACATAAGTGTGAAATCACCCTATACTCTGGTGCATATATAATGTATTGTAATTAGATGTAAAACATGGTAAAAGCTTTTTCTAGCAAATAAACGTATGGACCGGCAGTCGTAACAAGTCAGGTAACAGCAGGTGCACTGGCCGTCATAAAACAGACCCGGTAGACCTAGGGTCACCTTCTGGCGGTCATAAAATCTAAAAGCCATGCCATAAAATAGTCCTTTAGGGGACGAGGGGTCACGTACCTCGTGGCAGGTCTGACATCATAAACATACCCCTTTAAGGCCAGGCTCCGTCTTCCGGTAGGCAGGGGAAGTAATATTTAAACCAGGGGGTTTCGCCCTGTAGGCCTACTCTTTCTCAGTCTCCTCATCTCCTCAGCCGCTTTACTCGGTCGCTTTACGCCACGACCACTTGGCCCTGGAAGGCAGTCACTTAGACTCCTCGTCAGCCTACTCTCTCTTCAGCGCCTATGAGTCCGTTACCCTATTTCTCAGCCGCCTTGCAGACCCTCTGGCGCCTTGTACCTGTTACGCTGCCGGGCCCCCACCAAACTCTGAAAACTTGTCTTATTCTTCATGAAACATCTGTACCTCTTCTCTTGAACATAGTGTATTGTCGGGACACATACCTAGCAGAAATGGAGTCAGATATTACCGCCGACATGGAACAATGGTCCATGTTATAAACTACAACAATCCGCACTTGTCACCAGGGCTAGAGTGATTAGGCACTCCCCTAGTTGCAACCGGACACAAGAAAACACCCTTTTTCCCGTGGAGAGGGTAACTTCTATCTGTGTGTCCTGAATAAGTTGACACAAAAGTGTATAAATTAAATATAAACAAACAAAAACAGAATTGAGAATAAAAAAAAAGGTAGTGGGTCAAATGACCCGGTTCCGTTCTTCCTGGTAGGTAAATGTTCCTGCCTTTTTAGTGTTGAATGGGGTACGATCGTGCCTTTGAAGACTAGTACAACGAATACTTTTGGTTATTCATTTACAAACCCGTGGAGAAACAAAAACTACAATTGTTTTATTTCATTTTGCTTCACACTGAAATTCTACCAACTCAGATCATATTTCAAAGATATATAAAACCTCTTTATCTTATGGCAGGTAATGTTACAAAAGTTGCTTTAACGGTGGTGTACCAAGGAGGCGGAGCCTTAGATCAAATCCACCTCCGCTGGGAGGTAGAAGAGGAACCGGGAGGACTAAAACAGCCTCATGGCAGGGAATGTTGGAGCAAGTGAGTGTTGTTAATGGTGAACTTCAGATGTAGATATTGTAAATATTAAGCTCATTTTGTTAAGTTACAGTGTATATAGTTTATAAAAGGGAAGTGGGTCCACTATATGTTATTGGTATGTTTTAATCCTTTGTTAGTTTTTAGTATAGATTTGTTCCTTACCATTTGTACTATTGTTCATGTACAATAGCTTAATAATGTATATAGTTTTCTGTATTATTAATAATATGTTAGGTTTATACAGAACACGTTCCAAAACACACGCCCTGTAAATAGTATCGCTTACTTTTACTAATAAATATTCCTTAGTAACACAGTGATTGTGTGTATAATTGAAGTGAACTTATCTGCATGTGTTTAGTACCTTTCATCTGGCTGGTGATGTGATTGTTTTTAGAACCGTGGATCAATTATTATTATAACCTGTTTCACTAATAGTGTGATGTGATACAATTTTTTTAAATAGTACGGCAGTTTATTAGTATATTTCCTTTTTACAATAACATATTGTCTCGAAGTAAAGATTTCATAATTAATTTATTTCATTTTAAATGTTCATGTGTTTTCTCTTCAAAGCTATTAATAATTATATATTTATCGTGTGACCCGAATGTTCGGAAACCATTAATCTGTCTTACATCTGACATGTATATTCAACATTTCACTGTTTAAAGATATTCTACGTGTACCTTATGGTTTGTGATTCAGTACAAGTGTTTCGATAACCAACACTGTTAATTTACGTTGACTTGTTGAGTTCAGTTCCATCCATCACTCCCATTAGTGGAATCTGGTGCCCTCACTGGTGGTTTTATTACAGTGATTACTTTATTATTATTACTTTATTATATTATATATATTTATATATATGAAAAGTTTACGGCCTCAACATGAAGATGATAATAAAATAAATAAAAGCTAGTGAAATAAAAGCTTTGTTAGGTCGGAAACTTTTCAGACCACCCGTAGTGTATTGGGCGGGGGGATAACATCAGATTTCACGGCTGCATTTAACTCTACGACATCATGAGTTTTACCTAAACTAAGCCAGTGGGAATATACATGTCCAAAGATGAACTGGATTGGAAGTGAAACTGAAAGGAAAAGAAAAAAAGTCCTTGGGGAACAAATTGGTCCGTTGAAGAATGCTTAGGCGCAGGCTCGCAAATTATCGGGGATAAAGGCAATCCCTTCCTGAGAGCCCATTCCCTGACAAATTCACACCTCTTTGTTACCAGCGACCCCGGGTCCTGTCAATGGATGCCCATCTCCTGAAGGAAAAACATATCCCAGGGTGCCCGAGGTCACTTAATCACATCTTCCTCCAGCATCTCCGTCAGAGCCCATTCATTTCTCCTTTACCCGGTGGGCATTTTATAGGATTCTTTCATTCAATCTCCTGCTTTATTCGTTATTGTCCACAACCCTCTTTGGTGATATTGACAATCTTGTTAAGGTAGATAACTAACTAGAGACATCGTTCATGATTACTAGAATACAAAATGATATCTGAATTATTTATGGAACGCCACCCACAAATCAACCGGAACCAAATATTCAATTTTTAGGGCTTCCAGAAGTCTATATGCATACCAACAAAATAAAGTCAATGTATTTAATACCATAAGCAAAATATCCATTCATATTAGAAACAAATATAGTTTTTTAGTAAATCTTTATTGAAAAAAATTACAATTTGCCTTTTCCAGCATTAATAATTGTGCTGAGAGATCATTCATACCTTATATACAATTCCATTCATACCTATATACAGTCCATTCATACCTATATACATACAGATTCAGCCCAGGAGCCCCCCCGCCCCCAAAGCCAATCCCCCAGCAAGCTGGCGGAAAGGCCGGAAGCAGCGAAGCTCCCCCCACCCCTCTCCGGCCGTGGCGCCATCCGGCGCAGGCCACAGAGAGGGCAAGAGAGCCACACACGCTCAGGACATGAGTGGGGATGATGGCCAGTGCCAGGACCCCATGACATAGAATGTCTATTTATAATAGGTCGCGAGGCCACCGCCGTTTTAGGCGTCGAGGAGGATTGTAAGGATGAATGTTACTGGATAAGGAGTCGACCAAAGGATTCGGATGTGTGGAAAGGTTTTGGTGAAATTTGGAAAATCTTGAGGGTATAAGGTCGAGGACAGTTGGTACATGGAGATCTCTGTGAAGGGATGAGTTTTTAATATAAAAGGGTGCGTTGACTATGGTTCTGAGGACTTTGGATTGGAATGTTTGGATACGTTTGATGTTCGATGGTTTGGCTGTCCCCCATAACTCTATTCCGTAAGTCCAAATTGGTTTTAATAACTGTTTGTATACGTGGAGTTTGTTTTCTAGTGTGAGGTTAGAGTTTCTGTTCAGTAGTCTGTATAACTGTCCAAACCGTCTGTTCGATTCTTGTCTTTTAAGTCTTGTGTGAGGGTTCCAAGTCAATCTTTTGTCTAGATGAAAACCTAGATATCTAACTGTATTGGACATGGGAAGCGGAATTGAATTGAAGGTTACGGACGGGCAGGATCCTCGACGGAGAGTAAATGTGGTGTGAACGCATTTGCCTTCATTGACATTGATGCGCCAGATGTTGCACCACTTCTCTATCTTAGTGAGGTGATTTTGGAGGTTGTAGGATGCCGTTGACGGATTGGGATGTGACGAAAGAATTGCTGTGTCGTCAGCAAAAGTTGCAAGGAAGGTGCTAGGACTTAACGGAATGTCAGCAGTGAAAAGGGTATACAGGATAGGGCCAAGGACGCTGCCTTGAGGAACTCCTGCTTCTATGGGGTAATAATCGGAGTATTTAAATATAGTTTAAATACTAGAAATAAGCTGTTAATAAAAAGAGAAAATTCAAAAAGTGTATCCATTCAATAATGTGTTAAACCATCCCCCCCCCTCCCTCAGGGTAACAAATGCCCGGTTCCTTGCTCAATGAGAACTTCAAATTAGAAAAAAAAACATAAAGTTAATCAAAAATAATGTTTAAGGTTATCAGGAAACACAGACTACAACACCAAAATTGCACATATTATCAAATATGAAAAATAAAGATACATGCACTGACCATTCATCAATTTTATTTCTTTTAAAAATGTTTTCAGCCTGAAAACCCTCTTACACACCAATACAAGAAATATACTCTAGAACGATACATTTACAAAAGAATAAGACAGATATTCTTGTAAATATTATAACTTGCTTTATTTAAATATTTATTACGAGTTAGCTTCACCAATATATTGTGCTATTGCCTATAAAATTAAATCTTTTACTGATTATTATGATTTATATTATATTATATTATATATTATGATAGAGGTTTTTTATTTTTGTTTGTTTTTCCTAGATATTAAATTAAAACTAAAGTTAAGATATTAAATTATCTGTCTGCTCTAATAGGAAATAAAAAAAAATTAATTATACATTAAATCAGTTATTTTCATTCTACGAAAATTTAAGTAATGAAACTAAAATTTCCACCCTTTATTTAAAGCTTTTTAGGGCTCTTTTGATTCTAGTAGAAATTGGAAACTCTTCTGTTTACACTTGTTTGTCTGTCTGTTGTTTGTCTAGGAGTTCCCTGATTAACCCATAAAGACGAAAGTTTAAATCTAGACTCAATTTGATCATGGCATAAAAAAATTGTTTAACTCCATAAACCATAATTTGAAGAGGGTATAAAATCAATGATCTCATAGCCTTGAATAATAATATGTGATTTTTTTGAGTCGTTAAAACTTTCATTCATATCGTGTACACAGTCGTATCTCATTCCGTGCAATTACAACCTTATAACTTGAAGAAATAATGTTTTACATGTTAGTTCCATTTAATCCCCAAATATTTCTAAATACAAAATCAACCCCATGGTACATTGCAGCTTGAGAATTGTATCAAATGAAGTATCGTGTTGTTGTGATTATTAAATGCATTTGTATGTATTGCAATTACAGAAAATCATTAAAACTTTGAATCAACCGGTAATTATTTTAGAGGGATATTATTTTTTTGGTTCCATTTAATGCTTCGATAATGCGAAAATGAAAGTAATCCTATAAACATGAAACTCTATTTAGTTTGTTAATTACTGTTTTAAAAAAAAAAATGTTTCATCCCGGTATATTGTGTAGGAAATCAAATTAAATATGTCAATGTACTGATGCGAAGATTCAGTTATGTAAAATATTTTGGATAAATAGACTATAATTACAATAAAAAACATAAAATTAGAAAAACACTTTTTAAAATTGTATGTTTCCGTCCTAAATCCGTCACAAAGTTCACGACACGGGTTTTAAATACAACTGAAGTAAAATAAAAACACCATAAAACCCTAAAAATAGCGAAGTTACTGAGCTGTAATTAGATTCTTTATAATTTAATTTTATCAATGGTTAAGGGAGTATACGAGTAAAGGGAGTGATCCTACCAATAACTGCCCTACAACTCTGACAGGGATAAGGTTTTCAATAATATCGGGCGGACCAATATACTGCGTGGTGGGGGGGGAAGGGGCGCTAAGAGAATGTATAGTTGGGATTATATGTGTCATAAAAGAGAGATGATGTCAGGATTACTGGCCAAGAGATAAGCCCTATCGTAATGACCAGCTCCGGCCTTGTATTCAGTTTAAGGGCCCGACCTCCTGCTTCTCTAAGTTTTATCCCTTTCTCTAAGTATTAAGTCTCCTTTAAGCCTCTGGACCGGTCAAGACTTTCCCCACTCCCGCTCACCAGTGGACCGGCGTGTGCTTGTGTGTGTGTGTCACCCGAAATGAAAAAAGTTACTAGTGTAGAAGAGTGCTGTTGTTGAGTTTCAATCTTAGTTTTTTGACCACACAATGGACAGGATCAGATTGAACTAATAGCCATGGGAAATAAAGCTACTTGCTAAAGAATAGAAGATTTTTTCTGATATTGAGGACTTCCTTTATAATATATTATTGATGAATAAGAATTTTTTACTTTACTATTTTTTTAACTTTAATTATGGGCTTAGTTTTATGTTTCGAAATACGTACGAAACTAGCTGGTAAAAGAAATTTTGGAATAAAGATCTTTTAAATGTATAACAAAAGGATATCTTCAAACTATATCTTCTGCCTTTGTGCCAGATTTACCATTTTATCATGTTTACAGCACATTTCCTGGTTGTGACATTAGTCACGGTTGTACATAAATAAATAAATTCTAAATCAAAGAATGAAAAAATATGAAACACAAACAAGTTTGAGCATGAAGAAAACAATAAAGCTTAATTTTCGGGATTTATAATTTCAAATAGTTGTGATAGGCTTTGAAAAACTCAAAAATAAGTGAAACGAAACTTCTTTTCTAATTAGATAAACTAATTATAAGCTTTCCTTGAAATTTTAGATTTTAGCGACCACTTTTCTAATTAGAAAAACTGCATAGTTAAAATTTTCTATAAATGTTACATTAATTAAATGTTTTTACTATATCTATCGCAGTATTTACATACAAAGTACATGTACGTTTAACAGCCAGGTAGATAGACAAGTATAAATTCTAGCTATACCTTTCAAGGTAAGAATGAATAAGTTTAAGTATGTAGTATATATGCTTCGTGTTTGTTTAGTAATTTTGAGTTTTTAATGCAACAGAGAGTAAAGTATTGTATTGCGGCTTTGGTTTTGCCACTTTGGATTCAAGTCAAATCCGTGTTAATCTCATCTGTAAGGATAAAATCAGATTTTTTTGTAATTCTGAATATTGTTCTGGGTGGTTGCTTACATGCTACATTAACAACCTCTACAATTTGCAGATGTTATTTGTTCGGTTTTTTGGGTTAAACCGGTTGATGCTACCATGAACTTCTTGAGTGTTATTTCGTGATCCGCATTCGTATTAATAGTTTTAAGTTTGTGTCATCTCCAGACGTTATTGCTCAAAGTCACCACTGTATTAAATATTTCATTAGTGCAAATGACCTGAGGACACACGGGTGGAGCCAAACACACTTCGGCACCGCGTTCAGGCTTTGAGGGTTTAACAGCAACAAACTACATACGGGGACTCATCGCCTCACAATTTTTTTCAGTCCTGTTTCATATATTGGGATATTTTTCATGCTTTTTTCACTTTATGCCACATAGATTTTAATAATAAAATAAGCCTTATAACAAATAATAACGCTTCAAATACTAATCAATCAATTTTAAGTTAAAACATTTTCCGATTAAGATATCAACTGAAGACTCATGACAAAAGTATATTGAGTGTGTAAATCGTTACAAAAAAAAAGTAATTACATAAACGTTGAATCAGTATAATTTTATTACTAGCTTTAACATGGCCCCTGTTTTACGCAGACATTATGATGAACCAAGCGTTTTTTTTTTTAAATTTATATCATGCTGTTTTTTGGTTATTGCTCTTTTCCAGACAAAACTCTTACGTTGTCCTGTTGTCCAAAAAAATATTACTTATTTCGTTCAATTTTAATAAAGGCTGTTGATCTTCCTATTGTAGCCAAGTTTGTAAGCGAGACATTAATAAAGCCAATGAAGAACCAGATGCTATGTGAATTATTCCAAGCAGATGAGCCTGGGAGGTGTTAGTTAATTACCCTCCCACCCCCACCCTTGTCGATAGGATAATAAAAGGGGTGTCCGGAAGGGGTAAGAAACAGAAGAAGGAAAGAATTTCTATCTAAGGGACCTTCTGCCCCATTTAGTCCGCTTGGAAGGGCAACGCCCCATGTTTACGGGACAAGGGAGGGGCTGAGAAACAAATGAATTGTAAAAAAAGGGGGCCCACGTACAATTGCCTGATATCCCGGCCTCCTCTTCCGATCCTGTTCATCCTTACTTTTTCTTCATTCTTATTGGGAATGGGATCCTTCCTTCGTTCTGTGCCCGCTACCGGGAGTACCTTCGCTAGGCATCATATTGCTGACGATGCTCGACTCAACTAAAGCAGTCCTGCACTAGTTCAGCCATTAATTGTAATAATATGTTATGCGCTTACAAGGACTATATATTATAACATGGTAAAAGCTTGTGATAGTTTAACTCTTGCGTAGTAAGAGCGGTTTCTCACTTTTGATAAAACAAATCTCCACAAATGGGTGTAAGAATTTTCCCTGTTATTGTACACATAATGGGGAAAAAATATATTTGAAGTCAAATACACAAAATGAATTTATTATATAATGTACAGGTCACTAGTTTTAATTTATTAAATTCAGTAATAAATTTTGTATAAAATATCAAACCTTAAATCTAGATTTCATTTACAATTTAAATAAACAATTTAAAATAAAATCTTGTTACAAATTCATCAAATTAAAATTAGTTTCCTTACAGAGCTACCAATAAAAACATTGACATAAAATATTGAACTAAAATGTCCAAATCGACCCTCCTAAAACAAATACATTGAATTTAAAAATACTATTTGATTTAAGGAATTCATGAAAATTAAATGCCACTCGTTATAATTGATTACATTATAAAATGTCTTAAATCTAGATTGTAAACAAGATTTTAATTTGAAATTGTTAAAATAAAATCGAATTTACAAATTCATTAAATTATTATTATTTTTTTTATTCATGTACTAACAAAATCATTTTTTTGTGTGATATTGAAATAGAATAATATTATTGCTAAATAAATATATTCTGTGATGGGTTTTGTAAACACATGTTGTCGGTAAACAAAACAAAAATAAAATCTTTTGTGCAAGAATAGGTTTATTCCAACCCAGAATCTAAACTGGTTTGAGATTATTTTCTAGGCATGCGTGAACGTTACCTCGTCATGGATTTAGAGCATGTTGAGAAATGTTTTTTTTTTTCAATTTCTGAGTGTTGACTCTTTCAGAAGGTTACTTTACAAAACCCTTTACTTAACTATGACCCGGCTTGTTGGACTGCCAACTCGCGAATTCATTTTTATTTTGATTAGAGAAGCATTTGGTTTTAATTTTTAATGTAATATGTAAAATATATTAAATATTTAAGTTTTAAAATGTAAAAGGCAGTCAAATTATTATCCTCTCTGTACAAAAATTAGTGTTTGCACCACTTTTTATTCATTAATACTTTTCAATTAAAGAAAAGAAAACACCTATTAATAAAGGTTTTGACAATTAATAATTTTAAAAAGTAATACTAAATTATTAATATACAAAATAAAAGATAAAGTATTTTCATTTAGCGAATATTATTGTTTTTTTGAAGTAGTGAAGAGTTACAAACTTACAAAAATTATTTCTAATGAAATTTATATATTTTTGTTATGATATACAATCATTAAAGTATTTTGAAATTAAAAATAGATAAAATAAAAATTATGTTGAAGTGAAAATAAACATTTTACCGTCGTTAACAATAACTACAACATACATATTTGTTTATTATTAGGTAAGCTAGCTAATGGCTCCTTTCCCATGCTGAATTTTTTTCATAATAGGTAGTCAACATAAAACCTAGGCTTCTTAAAAAACCTCGTTCACGCTCACACATCAGATTCAATATTAAGAGTGCAGAGTCTACTACACAGGCCTTTAAAAACATGAAATAAGATGTCAGGGACAAATCAAAACAAATGGCAGCATCTTGCAAAACACACGATCTATTTAAACAAAAATAAATCAGCCATGTGAATACTCCCCCCAGCCCTCTGGCGTCATAAAAACATTTAAAGCAACATGAAGGGAGAAATAGTGAATAGGAAATGGTTAAGGTATTCCTTAAAATCTAGTTAACTCGCCTGCAAGAAAGTGGTGCAGACACAGTTATTCCAATTACCATATTATTTGCAAACAATAAATAGTATGTTCTCAGAATTCTACTAAAGACTGCGTAATATTCTCATACCAGACTTGGGATGAAACCACTGTCTACTTTCTACTCTGTAAGAACACAGAAGAATCCTCCAATAGCATCGTTTACTTAAGCACCAAGTGGGCTGGTACCTTTACTTTTGTCGCCATATTGCCAAGAAATCGGAGAAACGCACGAAATCTAGCTCAGATTTCCCAATAGTTTCTTGTGTGACAAGCAGATGATTTACAATAGTATATTCAGGCCACCTATGCTGTAGGGTCCACCACGTTTTATAAATCTGATGGAAATGACATGAGTTCTGCTCCAGAAATTTTAGGACGGGATATTTACACTTGAGTAGTCAAGCCTTTATCATTTCATCAGCGGATTTATAGTGAGCTACAACAGGGCTTTGAAATGAATTTATTTGTCTTATACATAACAATTTGATTTCACTGTGATTCCTGGCCAATCCCTTGCTCAACAAGATATCCTCATCACCCTTCCCTCATCGATGGTGGCAGGTGGTCAAAGCACACACTCAACGCTTAATATTCCCCCATATTTCATCCTATCACCTGGTCCTGTTTCTAGTGCATCGTTATTTTTACCGTAAACTAATTTTTCTTGATTTGTAAGACCTCCTTAAAATGCAGCTCTGAACCGTTGTAAGCCTTATGTATTCTCTCTGTATATATTTTTTGAAATAAATGCAGAAATAGGAGCTCAGAAAAAACATCCATTAACAGTCTCTCACAATTACATGGATTTTTATTTACCCTAACATAAATTATCCTACTGATTGCAATATGCATTATGCTACTTCCTATGTTCAGCTAAGTCGATCCTACCTCTTTTGTCACTTATTCTGTTTTAGTTATTCATGCATATCTATGTACCGGCATCCAAGGACTCACAACTCCGTTCAAGAAATTATACAAAATACTTCTACTCAGGGCCTGGTTTGGTTAACAGAAACATTTTTTAAACGTTACATCATGTTAAGTGCCTAAGAATAACTAGTGTGATTAATTACTTGGAAAGAATGCCAGTAAAATCATTATTATGTGGTAATAAAATACGATAGTATAATTGGTAAATTATTATTTTATTTCTCCAGGAAATAAGAGGATTTACATTTTTTATTTTTTGTTCCATATCCCTTTTGTTACAAATGTGTATATGTGCTAAATATAGAATCTCTTTGAAATTTCTTAATCGTATTACATAATATTAGTAGATCATTCCAAATAAAATATTACCCAATACCCTAATAGGAACATGTAGCTAGCTGTATTTGATATCCAAATTAATAACCATTAGCAATAATTCTGTCGTCCTCGTGGATGCCATAATATATTTTTGTTTGATGAATGTTTGAAATTGCCTGCAAAATCTAATAAGAAGAAGTGTAAATAATTTAGTATTCATGAAATATTTTATTACCTTTCATTATTAATCGATCGTTTTTATAAACCAAAACCAAAAAAAAAAGTTGTCAAAAGAGAAAACCAAACACATTAAGCACAACTAAAAATTATCTTATTTCTTTGTGACAAGACGAGGAATTCTGCTTTTTTCTTGCTATTGCTATTGCTGTAACATATCTATTCAACTACTACCCCCCCTCGAAAAAAAATTATCCGATATCGGAAAGGAGACAAGCGTAAAGAGATTATCAGGTGAAATCTTATTTGCTCAGCGTTCATGGAATAAGTACATTTGTTGACATAAGATAAGGGATCCCTTCTACAAAGTTAAATTATTAGTTGTAATACTGCCCTGTTCTAATCATATAAGAACGATTTCTGTTCCTCCGTCATAATTGATATATCCTTCTGGAACCCTATTTCCCCTCCATTCACCTTGCTTTTCTAAAAAATGAGTTAAGAACAAGATCGTTTTGTAGTTGTAGTATCACAAAGAAAAGCCGAATATATTCAACAAAGGCTGCCGATTTTTTATAAAATTCTAATTGTATAATTTAGTTTACAATTATGTCACAGTACATTTCTACTTAAGGTATTTTTACTGCCTTTTTTTTTAACGTGAAAAATCCAGGTATATATGTATTTAGATATTTATGAACGAATGCCCAATTGTGAATTAGTGTACGTGTTAGGTTATTATTTTGTTCCGGCATTTGTGCACCGCGGCCTCAGTGAGACCTATTGTGCGCCGTCCATGTCCCTGTCCTATATATGTGACAGGCCCACGGCCCTTGCAAATCTGAGGATACCGAATGGATCGATCAGTACACATAGTTTGGGGTCTACAATGCGATCACTACCAAAGTGAAGGTATCGCCTTCTAGCTAGGTTATCACAGTCACATATTATATGACGTGCCGTTTCTCCCTCTTTCTTGCAGAATCTGCAGATTGGTGATCCAACTATCCCCAAATTAAAGAGGTGTTTGTTTAACCGACAGTGACCTGTATAGAGTCCTGTCACACTTTTGAGTGTCCACCTGTCCATTGATAGAAGTGCTGAGCTTCTTCTCTTACAGGGTCCATCAAGAAACAGTTTTGAGTGTTCCTGTTTCTTAGTTTCTCTCCAAGAGAGTCTTGCCCTGTCCTCTAAAGGTAATTTTATACGCCTTTTAGCGTAGCTGAGGCTGATACCACATATGGGTTCAGGTGCAAGAGGTGTCTGTTCTGAGCCCACCCTTGCAAGGCCATCTGCCTTCTCATTGCCTGTGATGCCTGTGTGTCCTGGCACCCAGTCGATTCTAACCTTATTGGCTAGCGAGAGTGTGTTTAGGTTGTTTTTGCACTCCTCAACCAAATAAGATCTGGTCGTATAGCTTCTCAGGGCGCCAATTGCAGCCTGGCTATCCGTGAAAATTGTGATCAGTCTGTTTCTTACACCCTCCCCAATTAAGGTTTGGGTACAGACATTGATCGCCATCACTTCGGCCTGAAAGACCGAGGTGTGTCTACCTAAAGGAATAGAAATCCCAGATTCTGGTTTATCTTTCCTCCATATGCCGGCCCCTGATCCGTTTTCTGTTAGTGAGCCGTCTGTATAGCAATTAATCCCATTACACAGTTTATGTGGTTTGGTCTTTGTGTTTACCGCACAGTATAAGACGTCTGTGTGTTTCTTAACTTGTAGATCAGAGTGCATTGACAGCACCTCGTCCTCATCAATTCTTCTGAACAAGTTCCCATGCCCCATGTGAGTCATGACTTTGGATCTTGTTCCTGATTTCGCAAGTCTGTAAGCCACGTTCAAGGCTTGCGCTTCTACTTCTATGTGCAGTGGATTCAAGTTCAATAAGACTTCCATTGCAGCAGTAGGAGTTGTACTCATGGCACCAGTAATCATGAGACATGAGAGCCTCTGTAATTTGCCAAGCAAAGTTTTATTTTTACTAATGCTACCTCTGTGCCACCACACCATAGAGGCATAGAGCACCATTGGTCTCACTGCTGCGGTATATAGCCAGAATAACATTCTGGGTTGTAGTCCCCAGGTCCTACCCACAGCCCTTTTACATGCATAGAGGCATCGAAGTGCCTTCATAGTAGTATTCCTGATGTGTTTGGACCAGTCCAATTTACTATCTAGAGTAACCCCTAGATGCTTTACCTCACTACAAATGCTTACCTGTGTCCCCCCTATATAGGGTGGTCTAACTATAGCATTTCTTTTGTTAGTGAAGATACAGAGATTTATCTTCTGGGGATTGATTCCTAAACCATTCTTTTCACACCAATCCCTCAAAAGATCCATCGATGCGGAAAGCAACTCAGAAATGGTTTCTGAGAACTTGCCCCCTATGAGCACAGCAATGTCATCAGCATATCCCTGTGCGTAGAACCCTGCAGAGTTTAGGTTTGTTAACAATGAGTCAACGACCAAACACCACAGTAATGGAGATAACACCCCTCCCTGTGGACATCCTCCCACTGGCTTCATCCACAGTTTGGTTTGTCCCAATTGTGATTGTAAAATCCTATTCTCTAGCATGGTGTTTATCCAGCTAGAGGCTAAGGAACTAATCCCCTTTCTTTCTAAGGCCGATGCCATAGTGTTATAGGGTGTGCGATCAAAGGCACCTTCTATATCAACAAAGATGCCTACCATTATTTCTTTGTGAACTAGGGATCTCTCAATCCTGGAAACCAGGTGGTGGAGAGCAATTTCACAGGATTTTCCTGCCTGGTAAGCGAATTGAGCGCTATGGAGCGGTCGTTCTACCAGTATTCCATCCCTAATATGTCTGTCTATGACCTTTTCCAAGGTCTTCATCAAAAAAGAAGTCAGACATATTGGTCCGTAAGACTTGGGTTCGTCATAGGACTCTTTCCCAGGTTTTGGTATGTAACACACTTTTGCCATCCTCCAGCTTACTGGAATATAGCTCAGTGCCAAGCTTCCCTTTAAAAAGGTAAGTATAAGGGGCCTAATTACTGGTAGGCCTTTTTGTAGCAAGGCTGGGAAAATCCCATCAGTACCAGGTGATTTGAAGGGAGCAAAAGAATTGATTGCCCACTCCACTCTTGCAGAATTGACAATTTTATTTGCTTCTGCCCAGTTACCCTTGCAACTAGTGTGTTCACAGTTGGTAGGGTCATTATTAATCGTATCCATCAGTCCGCAGCCAGGAAAATGCGCGCGCGCCAGGGCACCGAGGGTTCCCTCCTCAGAATCCGTATAGCCCCCTCCCACCCTGACGGAGCCCAATACTCCCCTGTCAGACTGCTTGGATAAGATCCTATTTACTCTAAACATGGAAGTTGTATCGTTTATTTCGCTACAAAATTTCTTCCACGCCCTTCTTTTAGCCTTTCTGACTTCTTTGTTATAATCAGTGAGTGCACGTTTATAAGTGTCCCATCTGCCTGATCTTTTGGCCACGTTAAAGAGTTTACGTGTAAGAGCTCTTAACTTGCCAAGTTTATTGTTCCACCAGGGACAGTTCCTGTTGGATCTAACATTACATACAGTGTTATTATCAGTGTATGACTTAATTATTGCCTCAGTCAATGTTGAGTTTAAATGTTCCAAATGCCAGTTGCTACTCACCACTCTAGGACAGCATTTGACCTCCTCCTCAAGCTGTGTATAGTAGGTTTCCCAGTTTGTAAGTTTGGGATTCCTATACACAGCTTCGGACGTGATGTTACCACTTAGATCAAATCTAATGTATCTATGATCTGAGCATGACTCTTCTTCAGAGACGTGCCAGCCTTTAACCCTTAGGCTTATAGTGCGTGTGCTAAGGGTTATGTCAATGACCTCAGATCTGATTCTATTGTTAAAAGTGGCAATATTGCCTCTGTTTAGAATGTCTAGGTCATTACTAGTTATGTACTCTACTAAACACTCACCTCTCTGGTTGTTGTTCTTGCTCCCCCAGAGCTGATGGTGAGCGTTCGCGTCAAGCGATGCTATAAGCTCGCCCCTTAGGCCAGTCCCTTCCGTTAGCTTACTAAGTGCCTCGGTCGGGACTTCTTCTTCATATGGGAGGTAGACAGATGCAATCGTCAACCTCCCACCTTGATTTCCCTCGTTAAGGGCCATTTGAGCTGCTGCTAAATCTCTAGAACAATATTGCCATAGAGGCAGGATTTTAAGACTGCTCTTATGCAGGATACAGGCTCTGGCACGCGTGGGTACAGAAATAATCTCATACCCACGCATCGCCAGCCCCCCCATCCTGCCCTTATACAGGTAAGGTTCTTGTATTAGAATGATATCAATATCCTTACCTCTCACATACTGCTGCAGAACACCACATGCTGCAATACAGTGGTGCAGATTAATTTGCAGCAGCCTTACCACCATGATCAGTGCCCGCCGGCCCCCGGAGGGCCACCCCGAGGCGGACGCCGGGAGACAGCGCCAAACCCAGGCCTCCCCATCACAGAGGGCCCAGACCCAGCGCGCCCCCTAGCCCCCGCCACGGGGCCACCCCCCGCAGCCACCATAGTCATCGATGGCTTGGGGCCATCCTTTGGAGTTGGCAAATTCGTCGTAGCGATCCCCTTCGACTCCTCCACCTCGGGATCGCTCCTTGCCTCCTCCACCTTATCAGCCGCCTTCCTCTCCTGTACTGCTTTCAGCGGCTTCTTCTTACCCAATACCCTGAGAGCGACCTTAGTGAACCCATAGTTCAGCTTAAGCTTCCGCTTCTCAAGGTATTCCATGCTAGTCTCTGGGGCAGACATGATCGCAAAGAAGCCATGCTTCTCCACCTTGGTGCCCAGGAGTCTCCATAATCCAATATCAGGTACCCTAGAGTTTTGGGTCCTGATCCTCTTCATGAAATAACCTTCCAGAGGCATTTCTCCTGTAATGAAGGTTCCTACCTTCACGGTTTTATGAAGCTCCTCCACCTTTCCTACGCGGAGCTCCAGATCCCCACTCATGTTAAAATTGGGTACTATAATCGACAACCAGTCCTTGGTCTCCTGGTTGTCGCAGATTATGACACAGGCTCCCACATGTGGGTAAATTCCGCTGAATTCAGCCTGTGTCCCTTTCTCTTCTTCCAGCTGATCGACAAATTTCATCAGCTGGCCCTTCATCTCCTCGCAATTCTCCTTCGTCAGCTGAGTGGACGGATATCCACTAGGGATAATCGCCACCCTGCTTCCTCCGGCAGCAATCGCGTAGGATGCAATGCTAGTATCCCCACCCCTATGCCTCTTTGCCGTAGGCGCAGAGGTACCGGGTGAGGACCTAATCCTTTTCTCTGGAGCGCACCCAGACCCTGCCGTATTCCCGGACCCTGAAGGTCCTGGACGTCCGGCCGGATCCTCAGGTGGCCCTCCAGCCAACATTGCCCTCCTCCACTTCTTCCTCTGGGCTCCAGAGAACTTGTGCCTGGAGGTCTCGCCTGCATCCTTGGATGCAGCGTCCCTACCAGGCGCCAAGCTTTCTGGCTCCATTACCAGTCCACTTGCCTCCTCTACAAGCGTCGCAAGCGAGCTCATAGAGGCTTCATCGTCCACTACCTCAGCGCCAAGGTCCATTGAAGGCCCCTGGGCTGAGTCCTCTCCGCTGATCATGCTGACCAGCTCCTCCATGTCTTCATTATTATAACGTGTTAGGTTAATAGCTTATGTTCACTTTTCTAGCGATTTTTTTTTATTTTCTTCATACTGTTTTTTACATTTATTTAAGTTTATTTATTTAAGTCCCGAGAGTATAGATATGATTAATATCATTAGGTTATTTATTTTAACAACCGATAATATATTATAAGCTATCCTGTGTGTTAAACTGTTTTCTAACTAACAGGAAGTGCTAATAGAAGTACGGAACCCATAGAAACGCTAACAAATAACAGTTAATGCTATATTGGTAAAGTAGAAAATCTACTGAAATATGATCTCAGTTAGTGAAGCTTATCAGAGGGCCCTCAAAATTTCAAACTCAATATTCCTCTGTACAAAAAAATTAATTTTTCAAATCCCCTAGGGCTCAACATCTGCGTATATTCTTTCAAATATTTAATATGAAAATACGCTTTCCCGCTTCTCGAGGCCCTTGTGTGCTTAGGGGGAATTTCACACAATGGCACAGCTAAATATTTTATAAGCTATAATTAAAAAAATGGTAATGTGTATATATGTATATCCGTTATTATGATGAAGTAATTCCTTTCGTAAACAAGGGGTGAGGTTTTGGGCTTGGTTTTATTGTATTTTTTTTTACTATTTTGGACATCTCTAGCTGCATTTATAACGTGTAAAAAATTAACCAAATAACTCAAAGTTGAAATAACAAAAGTATTTCGAAGACAATCTAAGACTCCTGAGTGTTTTGAAAGACAAATGGTAGCCCTGGCTACTTATAAGTTAAACCTTTTTTTTTTTTTTTTGCCCTTTCTGAGGCTTAGCCTCAAACGGGCTTACCCCGCAAGCCCGTGATGCGAGCTCATGGGGTTACGTAGCCTGTGGTGCGCGTATTCCAGTGCAATGGGATTGTTGCATCGGTCAGCGCACCTTGAGTTATTCATCTTATTCAGCGGGACTAAGTTATTTTAAAAATATAATTAAGTATGTAAGTTGGTTTTAATAATTCAATAATTAATTTTATTAATCTGTGAAGATTTACAATGACATTAGAATTAAAAGCATCAAACGATTGGACAATATAAAATAAACGAAATAAGCATAACTGTAAAGATTAATTAAATTACACGTTATTTACCAGGGATTCTAGTGGATAGTCACAACACATAACCAAACAATAAAAATAAGTCTTATCTTGAATGTAACCTTCACACACAAAACACAGCTAGCTAGATCATCAGCTGGAGTTTACAAGTATTATTGTTCATTTAATATCATGGGGTAAGTGTTCAGAAATTCGTCCTGACCTTCCCTAACCGCTCAATTTATACGTCGTTTAGACCTATTAAAATACTAGGGTTCTATACAGCGTAATATATGCCCATCGATAATCGGCCATTCATTACAAAAATTTATTATTCATAATTATAATTCTTTTTTTATTAACTTTCCATTCAACCCAGCAGACTTCCACCTTTCCTCCTTGTAATAATTCGAATGTTTTCTTTATTTCTGTATCTATAATTATTTAATTTTTTGTTTCTATCTTTTTTTGTAGTCATTTTTAAGTACATTTCCACTATATTCTTTATAAGCATAATAAATCTGTGTAATATTATGTATATATATTTTTTCTGTCAGCTAAACATTTCTATTTTGTACCTTTTTGTTATTTTTAGGTGACTATGTCCCAAAATTAAGTCCCATTCATTTCAACATTTCAAGTCCTTGTTACATTTTACATTTTCATTACTGGTATTAAACATTTTTGAGGGATTTCTCAGCAATCTATCGGCTATTCCTTCATGTCTTTGTATTTTGTTTACATATACAAAAAAAAATTGGGTTCATAATTAATGTAACGAAACTATAGTTTTTAGAAAAGATATCTTCGTTAACGAAATGGCTTGCCGGGCAGCTTGTCTTTGGGTAAACACATTTTATATCTAGCAAGAGAATTTTTACGTTGAAAGCCACGTTGTTTATAGAGTAACATTCCTAGTGTCAATCAAATCTAATTTGATTGTAAACAAACATTATTATAAGGAGCTATTAATTAATATTAATAGTTTTTTTTTTGTTTTTTTAGGGCGTCAACTACAAGGGTCATTGATTCCCGCATAAATGTAATAATTTTTTTGATTTTGGTTTTACAGAACACATTTTTTTCAATTGCTTTATCTTTTATTATTATTTAAAGTACTTCATAACAGTGCTTTGGGGAGAAATATTAACAGTTGCATGTCTTAAGCAGGGCTACTGGACTTTGATGGTCTATATTTCTGATCAGTTCTTAGATCGTTTAGTTTAGATCTTCCACCCTCATAGACGAATGGAAGATAGAGGCCTGGGGCGCCAGGCGGACTGGTACGACTAAGGGGAGCACCCTGAAGAAGTACTTCCCCTTAGTCCAGGGCAGGCTGAGGGCAAGTTAGGTCTCCCCAGACTACTGGGTGTCACAAGTACTTACAAGACACGGCGGATTTTTTGCCAGGCTATACGAATACAAGAGGGCAAAAAGCAAGTCCTGCCCTCATTGTGGAGAGGACAACACCGCGGAGCACGTCGTTCTCTCTTGTTATGCGTTAGAACCGGCTAGAGCACGGCTGCTCCGCTCGATAGGAGAGTACAGCCTGGACGAGTCCGACCTGCCGTCGCTGGTGAACGGTAAAACGAGATACACCGCGTTCTGCAGATTCGTCGGGGAGTGGAGAAGGATACAAGGCTCCGGGCACTTCGATATATCCAGGGGTGTGGCGCGGGGTGAGCAGCCGTGTCTTCGGGAAGGCTCACCCGAAGCCAACGATGTATCGGCGGATCCAGAGGAGTCACTCTAAATTTGTACAGTAGATATAAGGTAGGACTGAGAAGTATATGGTTAGATATAAGTTTAGTTATAGGGGGATAGAGGGTGCACACCCCTTGTAAATATAGTTTAAGTATAGTTGTAAGATATTAGTATAGTTAACGGGTCTGTAAATATTATAAATAGGTAATAAAATAGGTTAAGGATACTAGCTATGACAAAAAAAAAATATATATATATATATATATACATATATATATATACATATATTGTAACATTCATGATATTTGAGAATATCATGACCAGCCACCCTCCCACTTTGTCCAGCATCTGCCCTTATGCTCTTAGGAGTGGGGATGAGATAAAGGGCCAGTCTTAGCCAAGAGCCAGAGAGCAAAGCAGAGCAAGCTCCCGTTCCGTTGACGGTCATCAACACAAGCAGAGGAGAAGAAGAATAAGAAGAAGAAGGTTACACGGATATCATCGATTGGGTGATATAGATATTGTTTTTTTTATTATGGATCCATTAAAAAGAGATTGAGCTCAATTTTCATTTTTTTTATATAACTAATTAGTAGTAACTATCCTTGTTCAAAAGGAATTGAATATTTTTTTTATATAATTAATGTCAGCACTATTGATAATTATAATTATTTGTTATAACCATTTTACTTGTATATATTTCACAATTCCCAGTTTCTCAATTTATTAATAACTATAACATTAGCCTTGAGATCGGGCGATTCAATCGGGATAATTTCCTATGTCAAAGACATAAAAACAAGTTGAATTAAAGATCTCATGACGGACCTACCAAATTATTTAAGGTCAATTGATATAATAAATTAGAAAATAAAATGGTAAAAAATGAGGTAGGTTTCAATATATATATATATAGCTAGTAAGGATTGTACAAAGTAGATTTAAGTAAAAGTTTTTATTTTATTTTCTTTTGTTTTCTTTGAAATTTTTTTTATATGTTGATTTTTGAAAAATAAAGAACGAAAAACAGAATAACCAAAGGTTCGCTGACCGGTGCAACAATCCCATTGCGCCGGAATACGCGCACCACAGAATACGTATCCCCATGAGCTCGCTTCACGGGCTTGTTCTTTATTTTTCAAAAATCAACATATAGAAAAAATTTCAAAAAAAACAAAAGAAAAGAAAATAGTTTGTGAGATTTTACAACATTTATCATTACAATTTTTACAATTAATTATGTAAATTTTGTTATTCTGTTTGTCAGGTTAGGCATATATTTAAATTTTTGGTTATCATATTTTTAGATTGTACCCGGAAAGGTTATATTAGTAACCTATAATAATGTTTCATCCTTGTCATTAATTTTGTTTTACTAATTGAAATCGATATATTTATTCTTAGCTGTTGCCTTATTATTGGTTAAAGAATTTTGTATGGTATTTATATTATCTAGGTTATTAGACTTCTGTGTCCCTGTCATGTCTTCCTTTTATCATTATACCATATCCTATTTATTACTACTTTAACTTCATTTGTGAACGTTTCGTCTGTTAGGGTTTTGATTCTATTAAACGTCACATTTATTGTATGAATTTATAATGAAAATCAATGCCGAAGGATACTGTGACAGTTTTGATATTCAATATTTTACATACTCTAAAGGTATACATTGCCAGTTGAATATATTAGCAATCTAGGTTGTTTTCAATTTTCAGAGGTCAATGAGCATTCAATTTAAGTCATTGAGATTCGAATCACAGTTATAAAATATATTTTCACTTATGTTCAAAGTATTGGAAGTTTTCAAATTCTACAGGTGACAACAACAATTGGAAGTAGAACAGGTAACTTACATCGACTCGCTTTCCTTCATACTGTTGAGCTTGGTTATTGAATTGCATTTATACTCTAATGAAATATTAAATATGGAAAAAGGATTGGAGATATTCATAACGTCATATCAGAATTTTCAAGAAATTTCTGAAAGGAAGTTTTTCATTGCAATACGAAGATATATTAGCATTTTAGTATTCTATCAATTTTATTACTTATCAAGCCTGGATTCTAAGATGCTTTACTTTCGGTCAAGTGTGGGGCATGCGTCTTTGTCTATGTTTATATATGCTTTACAATAGTAGCCACCGGTGGTTAAATAGATTTTTGAGCCAAAGATATGTTTAATAGTTAAAATACAGAAACAGGCAATAAGGAAAAAAACTGTGACCTTACGATGACATTATCACATATTAATTTAAAAATAAGGAATCGTAAACCCCAAATTCTGATGAAATTGGATTGTTCGTTGGAAAATTTACATTATTTGTCCATAAGATTATATAAAGTTGCAGCTTCTAGTAGTAATGAAACCCCAAAACACATTCACATTACAAAGTTTTTTCTAAGCGTAGTAAAATAACAATAAAAGTTAAAATAATTTTAAAATCACTGTTTTTAAGATGTATGTAAAAACTAGAACAAAATTATTGTGCATATCAATTACCCTTGTGATTAACACCTTAGAACATACAAAGAAAACTAAAACGTTATCGAATATGGGAAGAAAAGAGGGTCCTATTCACCCCCTCTAATCGTTACGGAATGGAAGCTTATTCCACAGTTGGTTCAGAAGGATATAGATCGTATGGCAAGAAATATTGGTTGATCGAAATCAGAAACATTTTTTTCACGTAAAATCAAAACCAAATAAATAATCGAATCATAAAATATGCTATGATATTTTTCTCTCACATCTAGCGTTATTAATTCTTTCCATCCATCGGCGTTAGTCTTCTTATTGTTTTTTTGTTTTTTTCAAGAAGCTACTTAATTATTGAGTAATGTATTCAAATTACTTCAGTTTTTATCCGCTGGAAATTCTATTTAGGGAAGAGAAGGGTTCGGAGAGAACCTTAATAAATCTGAGGTCAGTTTAATTTGGCAGCAGAGAGGAGATGCCTTTAATAGAGTTAGGTAATTTGCTTAAGAAGCTCGGCCCTTTTCAAGACCCAAGAAAACAACCCACCTCCTTATCGAACCGGAACGTAACAAATTTTACGATTTCTCTTCGGTATATTTTGTTTTAATCATGTTAACTAATTGAATTAGAATAATGAAAAGATTTTATTGCCGAGAGAAGTGGTATGTAAAATAGTCACGGCCACTGTGATATGGATGATCTAATTGACAGTATATTCAATACACCTTGGCGTTTCCCTATTTCCTGTTTCTTAGAATTCAATTAAGTAATGTAGGTATAAAACTATAACCATATACTTTTATTTGAAATAATGATTCTCCTTTTATAGGAATGTGGTATTTCTAGACTTTTTGTGTTAATTATTTTTATTTTATCGTTTACGCTATATAGATAAATATTAGCTGCCAGTTTGTGTCTATACTTCTTGCTTTCATTTGCGTTAATTTTATTGTTTTTTACCTAATGTCTTACTGCACAGACTTCAGAATATTGTTGTTTTTTTTTGGGGGGGGGGAGGTGTCGGTAGAATCTATGGACTTTATTTACTAAAAGTAATTTAATTTTTATTTCTTAATTATTAATATCATTCCCGTAGACGTTACACTTTCTTTTTTTTATTATGATTTTATAGTTTATTTCACTTGTCAGATGTGAATTAGTCATCAGGACAAAATGTTATTTGTAGGTGACTTAGTCCTGGAAAATGTTTTTTCTATTCAATTTTAATTAACATAAAATATATCTTTACCATAAAACAAATTAAATATACAAATTGGAAACATCTTATAAGCACGGATGAAGTTATATGGACTTTTTAAATAATATTACTCTTATCTTGATAACTGTAGAGAGCAATGTGAACTGAGAAATGTGCTTACAAAGTCTGTTTAGCTCCAAGGATTTGGGCTTTTCTATGAAAATTCAACTACTATGAAAGGAACAGTGGACTGTGCTGATGAGGTTTTGGTAGGCAGCATAGATTTTATCCATGTCCTCCAATCAGCCCTCGATTCCAAATATGTGAATACATGTCCTGCTCTACTATGGCCCGTTCAACCTCAGGGGTGCATGGTGCTTTCTTCTCGTTATAGTGAACCCATGAGATCATATTCAGTTGCTGCGTATAGTAGTGATAAAACCCAGTGTTTAACACTATGGCCCCACCACCCCTCTCGCATCGACAGCAACAGACTGTCGGGAAAAAATTAGGTTAAGAATTAGTATGTAAGATAGTTTTAAGTTTGATCAAAAAGGTGAGCACCATCACTTTTATTAGTCAGTTTAGTCCAGTCACGTATAATGTGTATCATTATAGTTGTTTATTCATTATATAATTTTTATAAAATAACAAAACCTGTGTATAATGTAGCGATGCTACAGAAAATACAAAAATAATTTCTAAATAGATGACAATTATTGATCCCAGAGCTATTAGCCCTACAAATAAATTAAACAATCTCGCGGTAATAACAACCTCGTAAACAATAATAAAGACTATTTTTTGGTAACATGGTCAGCATTAGGGGGGGGGGAGTAAAAAAAACTACAATGAAAACGTTAGTATCAGTTTTAATGTGAGACTTAATCACGGAATTAATTAAGGATAAATGTTTACGGTGTTGTTATTTGGTAACACCTCCTCTTGCTTGTTCTCCCATTCTTCCGATAATACGTTTTGAAGTTCAACAAGTGTCCATCGAGGAGAGAGACAGACGTCAACCTTAGAGGACCCAAGCAAGGTCGGCCAAGGACTACTTCAGCCAGAGATGAGCAATTTATAAAGCTTTTTGCATTAAAACGGAAGTTCCAAACATGTCTTCAATTTCGAAATGAACTTCATTTGGCCAGAAACGAAATGATTTCAGGCCGAACAACAACACGGCAACACCGAGAAGCAAATTTATTACTCCAGGCGCACTGCCACTGTACTGGACCACTACTTACCAGTATCATCGGTTAGCGAGACTTTAATTTTCACAGCAGTGGGCAAATTGATCACCGATCGAAGAGTACTGTTGTTTATATATCTAAAGGAAAATATGAGAGCTTGTTGTTCATCAACAGCATGCTATGAAAAATGAAGTGATGTGCTAATTTTGTCCAGCAGTTTATATGGGGTGTACAAGTATTGTTATGACGTATCATATGACCAAATTTAGAAGAGGAAAAACTGTTATACGTATTTTGGATTAGGGGAGTGATACATAAAATGCTTAAGAAAGAACCAAGAGTTTAATTTGATAGATATAAAAGGGCATTGGTGATTTTTGGGTGCATTCAAAAGAGTTTTTGAGTGTTACACGGTATAGTTGACCCCATAGTTCTATGACCTGCTTAATAGTTTTGTTGTCTGTTCTAGCCATTGTTTTGTAATGTATTCTTGGTCAATCACGTTTTCTCTTCACAGATAAGCTAAGACGTCAAGCTTCAGTTTAAGTAGGGTTGCTAACTTAGTTAAAAATCTGGGGGGTGGGGGTAACTCAGCTATGTTCAAAGTTGATCTAATATCCACGCTATCATTACTCATTATTTCGATTCTCTATTTTCTGAACCATAGCTCTCGTATATGTATTTTATTTTGACGGACTTAGGAAATATTGCTTGTGGTCATTTAATGGAGCTGAAAAATGCCGTGTCGTCGTGAAAGGAAAGGAGAAGGAGCTCAGGAAACCATATCATTGGTAAAAATACATCATACAATGAGTGTTAAATGCACACTTTCTTGTTGGACTTCAGCGGATTTTCGGAATATTAAGATTTGGTAAGAGCCATGGAGGACGGAAAAAAACGATTATGCTTAAATGAAATCAGGTAGAAGGTTCATAGCGGAGTAGCTTTTAGAAATCCCGCTGGCCTTCCATGCCAAACTCTTGGCTGGCACCAAGAAATGCGGAATAACGATAGTTTTTTTCCACTTATAGCGTTCAAAGATTTAATCTCTTCGCCATAAAACGAGCCGTTCGGATAGTGAGGCAGGGGGCTTCACTGTCCCCGATTTATCTACCAGCTTCACTAATGATATTTTCGGGTGCAAGGAGTTTCTTGAAAATATTTTGTAAGTACATAATGTATAAATGTTTGTATTAGTATGAACTGTACATATTGTGTGAGTAAAATTGTATATAGTAAGTATAATGTCATACACATACACAATTTTACTATTGAATTATTATTATTGAATGTATTTTTACAAATAAAGAAATTTCTTTAAACAAATATATTATTTTTAATTATAAGATGCTAAAGTAAAAAAAATCAATACTATATTTTGTTGTAAAATAACTTATAAGATCAATTGCCTCTGTTTGATTTATCTATAGCTCCCTTTCTTTAGCTCATTATTCTTCCAGATAGATTCCCAAGGCAATCCTTTTTAAATCTTCCCTCAATAATCCCTCTTTCTCATTTGTACACAGCCGATCCTGTTCATTAGTTTCCTACCCATTAATTAGAAATACTGTCCGAGCTGTAGTTGCAAGTCGTTTTATTCTAGGTATACTGATTTTTTTTTTTTTTTTTTTTTTTGTTTGTTTTTTTTTTTTTTTGGTTTTTTTTTTTTTTTTGGTTTTTTTTTTGTGGCCGTACTCCTGGCAGTTGAGGCACATAGGAATGCCCCTTTTGTCGTGAAATGTGCTCACACGGAAGAGCACGTTATTTATGTGGCCGATTTGCTTGATCATAGCTTGAGTTAAGGTATGATCTCCGATAACGAGGATCGGCTCGATCTCAGTCTTAGCACCGTTATGGTCGGAGCGCCTTAATCGATAAACATCGATTATATTACCGAGCTGTTGAATATCGGCTTTTATTTCCTCGATCGGGTGCAATAAATCGAAGCCGTGGAGCAAGAATTTTTTGTTCTGCTTTGTGCCTCGGGGGGCAAATGTGTGGAAAGGGATTTTTAGTTCCCTTAACACAGCAGCTGTTCTTTGATGGTCAGAGACAGCATGGCACAGGACTTTAGTGTCCTGTTGTGTTTGTGAGATTCTGAAATTTCTCACACTATTTTCAGTAAGCAGACGGGTTAGGTCATAACTGTTTATGCGGCCTAATATTAGGGGGGGTGGCGATTTGAGGGCTGTGGGGGCGGTAGATGTGCTGGCCTCTGGTTGAGCTGTTGTGTTAAGAGGGGTGAAAGAGTTTGAGGTTTTAACCTCAGGGGCCTGGGGGAGAGTACGCTTTCTGCAAACTCTCTTGGGATGTTGAAATTCATCAGCGGGGTCCCTACGGCTTGCCATGCCCTACAAAGGTCCGTGCGACGCACGTCCAGTTAAGGGGGAGAGCCTCACTTATAATAGTTTAAAGTACTTACCTGTCTTCACGGGAACAAAGTGCCACAGAGTAAAATATCAAAATTTTACCGGATTTGAGCTCTTGCCACAATGGAAGCTGGATAGCGTCTCTTGTTAAGTTGAAAGTACGTATTCAGTTTTAACACATTAAGAGCTAGGTTATTTTCTAGAGAATATAACCTTTTTAAATGTTTCACACTTTAGTTGCAACAATCGATATTACTTAACCGGTTTTAAGTCCCTATTTCTGGTCCTAAACCACCTGTTCTTAATGTTGTTACGCTGTCTTATCAGTTGCAGGATGTGATCCGGAGGTTTCCTCAGAGAAGGGGGCTTCGGAGAAAATTTGGGGATCGATGCATCGGCAGCTCGTTCGATGACGTCCTGTAACTGATAGATAGCGTAATCTATGTCCCAGGTGTGCCTAAGGGGCGTGATAGTGGGCAAATCGGTTTTAATGAGACGCTTGTAGAGGTCCCACTTAGCCTCATCGTACCTGTATCTAGAAGCAGGCGGCTTTGGCATGTCGCCTTCTAGTTCGTAGAGAACAGGACGATGATCGGAAGTGGTAAAGTCCAGAGCGGAGCATCCGGTGACCCGGTGTGGCTCTTGTGTCAGGAGCAGGTCAGGCGTGGAGGTCCTGTCTGGGTTAGCAAAATGACGGAAGGTCGGCAATCCTGGGTGGATGACCGTAAATGGAGTTTTGGTAATATAGCGGCCTAGGCCGTTTGCTCTAGTACTACTCCACCAGCTGTGGTTTGCATTTAGGTCACCCACAATGACGTGTCTTCGGTCATGAGCTACCGTACTGAGCAGACGCTTGTACGGGTCACAGGCGGCTCTCGGTCTTCTATAGACTCCTGACACAATGGTATTCTTCGTGAGCCGTAGCTGGAGGTAGTGTTCGAAAGCCTTCGACTCTGTGGATCATTACGTCCTACTCCAACGTCTGAGGGAATACGAATTCTCGGATCAGCTGCAGAACCTGATTAGATCCTACCTTACAGGCAGAACATTTTCGGTTCGTATAGGCACTACGACCACGACCCGAAGAAACTATTCTGCCGGTGTCCCCCAAGGATCGGTGCTAGGCCCGTTGCTGTTCAACATTTACACCGCCCACATCGTAGGAGCCTCGTACTCCAACTGCGAGGTATCCGCGTACGCGGACGATATAGGTCAACAAATCGCCGAGAAACTCGATGCCGTCTACATTAAAGTCAATCCGGCCAAGACGCAAGGAATAATATTTAGTTACAAATCCGGGAAAAAGAAGCTCCCGAAATCCTTCGTGTTAGACGGCAAAGAATGCCCTGTAAGCAACAAGCTGTGCTACCTCGGAATTACCCTCGGTAGGCACTTGTCGTTCACAACGCACCTCGGAAAGAAGTTAAAGAGTGTTAGGAAGAAATTCTTCAGCCTCGGACACCTACTTCACAGCCCGGCTCTATCAGTACGCCTCAAGCTGCTGATATACCAGAGCGTCCTAAGACCTGCATTGATGTATGGAACCCCTCTCTACAAGTATTTGACTCCCAACACTCTCCTAAAGCTCCAGCAATTTCAGAATAGAGTTCTCCGCACCTCCCTCAAACACACCCCTTTCGACCAAATGAAGGCCGACGAAATCCACAAAAAATTCGAAGTGCTCACTATCCAAGATTTTATCAAGAGAAGGCACATCAAATTATTTGACTCCCTAAGACATAGCCACAACCCACTATTCTCCGACCTTCAGCCACCACCAATGCCCGTCAGATGGAAACACTGCTGGACCGCCGAAGCTTGGCGAATGAAAGACATCATAGAACCAGAGGACTGACGGACCTACACCCAGCCGAGAGATCGAGGCCGATCTCCCGCCCGACTCAACCGACGCCACATTACCCCATCTACCTGTGTAAGCAGGGTTGATCTTCCGGCCGATTAGGCCGACTCACTCAGGCCCCTGGCGGGGCTGCCGGCCAGGCTTCGCCTGGCCTACAACAAACCATCGCCTAGGCACCCCTAGGCTTAATCCTTGGTAGACTCTCACTACCTTCCTGACTCCATCCGCCTTTCTAGGCATTCCACACCCCATATCCTTCTCATGCATCCTTCAAATAGGGGTCTCCCCTTAGTGAAAGGCACTTTCCAGCCGAAAATAATTTTCCTTATTTTTCCCACATTCCTATTTTTTATAATTTTGAGAGCTTAGAAAAAAAAAAAAAAAAAAAAAAAAAAAAAAAAAAAAAAAAAAATCTAGGTATACTACTCAAACCTGGTCAGCGGCCACACTATAATAACTGTTTTTATTATTTTTTATAGATTATCAATTTAATAATTTTATAGGATTATTTTGGAAATGTTTGATGTTCACATAACTTATGTGACATAACTTATGCTACATAACACACCAAGTATTGTAAAAACAAAATGTCATTTGTACATAATACTTTACCGATCTCTGGTCTATTCATGATTTATTTAATACTAATACGAGCATATTTGGCGGCCATGCGACCTTTCTCAAATATCTTATAATTGAAACGGTAAAATAGTCCGTAAAACCAATACAAATTAATAGACAAAAATGTTCAAATAATGTTTCTTGTTTTAAGATCAGCCACTTATTAAAACTTTTTACTTTAATTTTTTTTTCAGACTTTGATTTCTTATTTCCTATGCTTTCATCTTATTTATGAGATACTTGAGAGTGATAAAATGGTCACCAAAAGCGCTTGTATCAGTATGAAATCAATTTTAGGTAGACTGGAGAGAGCCGTACATTTAATAACATAACCCACAAATCCTTTAAAAATAAATAAAATTTCATTCTTACTGCAGCTCAAAAGGTTCGATACTTTTCTCTTTCCCATTTGGTTCATGGGCTGATTCAGGTATCATACACACATATTGAAATGCAATCATATATAAAAGGTCAATTCAACGCTTTATTATTAACAATAATAATAGAATATAAGGGCAGAAGTTGAACTTCTATCTTAAGTAATCCTCTCCACTGGGGGCTGCAAGGGTGCTAAGCCTACGGTTGGGGGTTGCCCACACATGTGGTGATATACCCACGGCCAACGCTTAATTACCCGACCCCTTGCCTCCTAGAGGTAGAGAGGACCCAAAAGGGTTGTTATATTTATGACTGACAGCTGTTGACCCTTCTCATGTTACTTGCTTGGTCCCCGTATTTTTTGCTTAACACATTTACAATGATTTATATTTGTTTATTTACATTGGTCGATAATACATTTAGTTCATGTTATTTACTTACAATATATATGCAATAGAGTATAGTGTGATGTATCTTATGTAGTTAGCTAGTTAGCGGTCGCTACACAGGGTAACACCTTCAACTCAATCACTATCAAACTTTGTAGTCAAAGGTGGATTCAGTTCGTTTTCACCTGATCTCTAAACGCCAGAAGAAAGCGTTGTCAGCGTTGCCAATGAGCTGGGTATACTTCGGTGAAAATTCCAAGTTACCCCGCTTCAATTTTTTTTCCGTAGTATGAATTTTGACATCAATGATATTTTGGTGCTTAATAGATGTCTGAAAGATAACTTGAAAGCCAACACCAAGCCATGGGATAGAAAACTTATTAAATCCGTAATTTATATTACTTAAGATAGAAGTTCAACTTCTGCCCTCAAATAAGTAAGCCCTCCAAGTAAAGGCGAAAAGAAAGGTTCTGTTTATTTAATATAGTTAGGTATTTTGCATCATTCAGCTCGTTTGCTTAAAATCATTCACATCCTGTGTTTTAATGGTCTATTTGGGAATGTACGTTGAGCTTGACACGATACTACAACTCGAGAGTTTGACCAATAAACACCAGGTAATATTTGAGCTTGGTGCAGATAACTAATCCTCTTAAGAGTTCAGTTAGAAAAATGGTCCCAGACAATCTTGTTGTTTACAATTCCCTAATGTTCAGCTGCCCATACTATTTTAAATCCAACATAGAATCTCTTGGGACCATAAGTGCTCGATAATCTAAGCACTTCGTAATAAACAATTTGACTCCCTGTTAATTCTAATAAATAATACTTTGCTAATCACAATACTTTTACTTATAGACGTATCATGCAGTTTATTTTTATTTAAAATGTTTCAGAATTATTCATGAAGACTTAGGCTTTAAAAAATAAATAAATGCTAAGGAGATGTTAATATAAAATTCTAAAGGAGAAAAAAAAATATACTATCATAAGAAAATAATGGAAAATATCCCTTGGATTAAAAATGTTATATTATCACAACACTCCCTTAGTTTTTCAAATTAATTACTTTACTCTTATTGCTCGTCGGAAAGTTAATAAAGTTCAGTCCGTTGAAAATTTAATTAATTTACATGACTATTTAATAACATAAAACTTTTGCTAACATTTTGAAAGATAGAAAGAAAGAATTTCGTTTTGCACTGAGAAGAGGAAGTCATACTCTCCGCCGCATCGTAGGACCAAACTGGAGCCAAGTTAAAAATTTCTAAGAGCGAAATTCATGATATAATTTATCCAATGGTCTTGACAGTAAAATTCAGTACCAGATTAAATGAAAACCATAAAATAATACGAGCTAAATATTTATTTGCTAAAAACTCTCATGTAATAGTAAACAATGAAATGAAAATATAAATGCAATAAATAAATGGTTCCCGAAATAGTAAGTCTCTCCCTGAATTTTGAGGAGAGGTGGGACTAAGATGAAGGTTTGTGAGGATAAATAAACGTGGATATTATACAAAAAAAAGGTGTGTGTTTTTATCCATTGAGCCGTTTGTTACCACATCTATCTAATTTCGAAAATACTTACACAATTACCCAACGAAAGAACAATTAAACAAAGAAAAAACGATCTAATTGCAAAAAACAACAAAAGCTGAGTGGTTAAGTTGGTAGAGATGTATTCGGCCGTCCGTATAGTGATAAAGTATGTCGTTGTGGGGCTCGGTCTCCGGACTACGATGTACTACAATACCTTCCACCCTCCACACTTCTCCTTTTCTGATAGTGTAATTATTCACCGGCTGGAAAAGCAGCGAGCACAATACCTAATGAACCGCAGTCGAACATTCCGCAAGAATCCGATGCTTGGAAGTGGCGCCCGTAGGGGATGAAGGGAAATATTTCATTGCCACACATACCGCCTCAAGAATGAATTTTCCCCGCACACTTTCCCCTTTTTTTCATTTCATTTAGGTGAGTGTGTTGTATTTCCCGGCCACGCAGTTCCGTCACTGCCTCCTGTTCCGGTGCGACTACTTTTCATGCTCCAGACCGCTTGGGGATCTCGTCTCATCAATTCTGCTAAGAGCAGAGCTGCCATTGTGCGTTTGCCTCTGCAATGGAAACCATGCGTCAAAAGTTCCATTGGCGTTCGCCAGATAAAGGATCGCTTTCCTTCTATTTTTCAATCTCACTGCAATTATTGTTAGAAGGAATACGTTTGCATTGGAAGTAAAAAAAAAATTTCTATTGTAAGGCTAAAACATTTTAGTTCTTTTTATCACAAAGAAAGCTAATAATTCTATCCTATTTTCTTTTCTTGTATCAATTTTCATTTTGATAAATTTGTGCATTGTAGCGTACTTAGTAAAATTCATTTTATTTCACTTTATTGGATTATGGAAATATTTCTTTAGCGAGTCTCATACGAATTGCTTTACAATGTTTGTTTTAAAGTTCAAAAACTTTCATAGTGCAGTTTCTCTCCTACTGTTTGTTTGTGTTTAATGATATGTATTGGAGCTGGTTGAGGCGTATAGATGGGTTGGTTTGTTTTGGGAGCTCACCAAAGCGAGCCTGAAAGAGAACAACGTTGAGAGCAGAGACCAGGCTCCCCGGAACCGGCCGGGGACCAGGAGGCAACTCGCAGGTCAGGCGGTTGTTGTAAATATTGTTTTATAAGACACGAGGTATGCCTAGAATATGTAGAGAAAAACCATTCAACCCACCTTACTTAGATGCATCTGAACAACCCACCAATATTTACTTTTAGGTGTGATATTTTAGTTAGATGGAGAAGTCCAAATCCTCCCAATACCACATGATTATCATGGTCTGCGTGACTAGCGATGCCCAAAGCATAGTTGGGTATTCCTTTAAGAAAATTCCCACACTGTGTGGGAACAGACTATACACTGAGTAGATAATACTTAATAGACAGAAAGGCTTTATGCATTATACTTTGATAAAAGACAAACCCTTAATACAAAGTAGATACTGCATAATCAGTAGTAGGTGAATACATAATAAAGAAATATATAAAGTAGAAAATATGTAAGCAGTAAACAATGAATACTTAAGTAATTAATTCATAGTGCATGATATTTAAAAGGGAATAGGAAAACACTTAATTCAAAATTGAAAATAAATAATTTATAATGGGTGAAAACATATTCATGAGTACATAAAACTTAATAGGAGCTTGAAAAAACGGTGTGTGAAATACCTAACAGGTAGTAGGCATTTAAATTACAAAAAGTAGGGAAGCAGACAAACAAACACACAAGTGAAAACTAGATACCAAATAATAACTATTTGGTATATAATTAACATTTAGGTCGAACTATTAAAGGACAATAATTAATAGGCCTTGGGGTGCCATGAATGCCACTGCATAAAATGTTTGTTCTTATTTGAATTCAATGAAGTAGGTGGGTCTTGGATTTAGTTAGTAGACCATTAAATGATGGGTTATGCAGAATAAAAATAAAATTGTATTTGATGTTGGGATTTTTAATCAGCTGGTGTTACGATACTTAGTATGCGGAAAAATCACTTGACTTACAATTGAGTATGGCGATGACTTTTTTACGTTGTATGATCGGCCTTTGGATGTTTTAGCTTAGCAGGTAACGCAGCGAAGCGTTAAGTAGTTTAGGCCATAATAAGGCATCTTAGATAAATATTTTATGACGGAGTATACTACTAATCCAAAATTTGATAACTTTAATTTGGCATGCTACATTTTATTTTTCAATTATATTTTGTAGCCTAAACCTTTGAACACATTTTATCAGACAGCTTAATAAACCATATTAGTTGTAAAGGGCACGTTTCTAGAATAACAATGTCCCACTATAGTTGATGAATAACATAGAGTAGAGGGCCGGGTAGCAGGAGCCATGTGGTGCGACAGAGATCATTAGAATATGAAGTGGGTGGGGGGGTTGCCCGTGCTTGGAAGTCAAGGCGACGTTTGTGTCTGCGGTCGCAATACTCAGTTAGTTGGGAGAAAGTTAGTCTGGGAAAGTGCCGAACGGCCCGACTCTACAAGCAATTAGTAAGGTGCTGCACCAGTCCTAAAATTAACTTAGTTCACTGTGACTTCAGTCCATCTTGAGTTATTCAAACTCTCGATTTATAGAAGTGCAAAAAGCAGAAGTTATTAGTTTTAAATAAAAGTATGCTTGGAATGGTTCTGAGAGAATAATTTGTTGAAAAGGGACCTTAGGGTTTGGAAAAGTTTGGAAAATATCGTTAAAAAATGATTGGTTTCTTTTTCTTTTTTTTTTTTTGTAAATTTGTCGCTTTTCGCTTATAATTACCAGCTAAGTGATATTTTAATTTCTAAATATTTCTGTTACTTCATGTAGGTGCTAAATTTATATTAGCATATTTTCTTTGTTACAAGAAAAAAAAATTCATAGCATAACAACGAATGAAGGTTGTCAACTTAGTTAGTAGATGGTGCTGAGGTGCTAGTGTGATTATTTATTCAAATAGGTCCTTATTTATACCCGCGAGGCTAAATGATCCCATCCAAAACCTGCTCACAAAGAATTTATCTTCCAATCACACGGTCCTGTTCAGAACCAATATAATTCACAATTTGAATAGCTTTTCATATTCCAGTTTTGGTGGGCAGCATTGCTCAATAATTATAATTTAATTACATTAATTAAATTTGATCTACAATTTTTTTAAATGTTTTACAACAATTGATGGTTTGTATTGTTTTTTGTTAATTCCATTTATAATGGAAGCGTGATTCTAAAGAACTAGTGCGTTAAATAGACGTAATTCTTGTAGGCAGCCACCCATGGGTTCCTTTCTCTCAATCCACTGTTCTGATTGTTTAATCAATAGCTAAATAGTAGGAATAAAGAAATGTGTAAATTCGCCGTGTAGGTTTAATTAAAAGTCAAGTATTTAGAAAGAACTTTCGGTATGGAAGCAGAAAAACTTCTCTCAAACAGAATGAAAGAGTGAAGGCGGAAGGTATTATGAATCCTGCAAACGGGAATTAGGCCGGCGGGGAGATGAAAAACGTCATTTGAAAAGGAAAATAAACCGCGGCCTTCCCCCCCCCCACCATCCCGCCGAGAGAATGTGATATGAATTGAAAAAGACCTAAAGGGATTTAATCGCCCAGCCGACTCTAAAAGGGTGGTTGGGGATCTCCCACCGCGCCATACTATCATAAATTCCATTTTCGGCATACCCCAATTGGAGCTAAAAAAATTCAACATATTTATTAAAAAATGTTTCGCAGAGAGAATATAAAACCATTATTCACCTTTTAAGTATATTTTTTTTTATTAAATTAATTTCAGGGAGGAATTCCATGTTACCCAGGTTATTTGTAACTTGTCAACATATTCCACGGTGTTCAGGAAAGCTCTAACTAAGATGTCTACGCTTTATTTACTTAGGTGGTGATGTCTTTGAGTCAATTGGAAACTGGTACATTAATTACTTAATCATACTCATACATAATGGTAAGTAGTAGGGCACATGCTCATAACAGATTCCGTGACCTGCATAACAAAGGTTTAGGGCTGGGGTTCCGCGAGTGCCATGGTCGGCAACATGGAATCCTGCTCTAGCTATCATTCTCATATGGATCCATAAAATACAAAGAGAGTTTCATTAAGTACATAGGGAGTCAACTTCTTTTCAACCTGTCAGAGCATAAAAGTAAATAAATACATAACTAAACGTCAATATTGACCATTGTGACTAACAAAGGGACATTTTAGGGACTTTCGCGTTTCAACTAGTTCTTTCATTACCAAATACATAACCTCTAAAAAAACATGTAACATTGAAAGCAGAACTTTGTTAGTAACGTATATATCTTGTATACATGAAAAACCCATAGGGGTCTCGGTATTGAACCATTTGTGACTGTTCATAGGAAACGGGCTATATCATTTAAGTCATCGAGCAGAGACTATTCTCTTCAAAACAGGGGAAATTGTAAAATTTAGGAGATAAGGTAATACCTTTCTCCAGGCGCTTAATTGAAGCATCATAATTTATGGGTATTCCCATAATTGCGTGTTACAAATTTCCTTGAAGCTTTTAGCTTCTCTTCTACTAGGCCCATTCAGCCCAGCGGCTGTCATTACTTCTTTATTATAAGCTTTTTGGAAATTTAGAGTGGTGATGTTGCTTTTAAGCTTTAAGTTTAAGTTTAAGTCTAGTACTAGTATTCTTAGCACGGAAGGGGAAAGGATAAGACACGAGTTCTACTTACTATGAGGAATATTCCGGTATATGCACTCAGTGCACAAGTAACGTATTAGTTATGAAAACATATTATTAATACATTTATTTTCTTTAGCTCATACAAGACAGTTACAAGGGGGTAATGACATCATTATAATTATGAGGAAGATGGTTTACAATGCGGAAGAGGGAGATTTAGAATATTTGGAGAGTGGTAATTTTTTTAGGTTATTCCTTTACTATTAGTATACCTATTGTATTCATAAAGTGTGAATAGAGTAATTATATAAGAATTCTTCTATGCTAATATACTGAGCTAATTAATTGTGCCTATTATTGTATCGTAAGTTGAAACCGAAATCCTTTGTGTGAAGTAACGTCAACAGAATTGTAATTGCCACATCCACATCGTAGGAACATTGCTGTGGAGTGATGTACACGTTACGTCGAAGATTCCACACGTGTCAAAATTTGCAACAAAGGCTGATAAAGCTCAAATGGTATACTTGGCCGTTGCAACTCATGCTATGATGCAGCGGAGTCAAACCTGTACAAGCGTTACATCAACGCGTCTCTTCGTACATTCCCTTTGGCATAAGACCAGTTATCCACATGGAATAATTCGCATCAAGAGTTTGAATTGAAACGGTAATAGTATCATATAATGCAGCGCTAATCATATTAGTGATAAGCAATTATTGTGGACGTGGTTTTATATATACATTTAATTAGACTGGCTGCCATCAAAGGATGTTCTAAGCAGAATGAAGATATTTTTAAATATATGCGTTTTAGTTCTCATAGGGTCTATCATGAAGAGCCTTTCCCTCAGTCATAGGTGTTGGTTAATTTAATTTAAATATGCTTCTATTGTTTAGAAGTAAAATGGTCGTCCATCTCTTGCTAAATATTGTATTATGTGAAAACTAAAATATTTTTCAAGTCTCTTGTAAAGGAACAATAAATAAATAGTATCTTTATAATTTACTGATTATTTAGGTCAAGTTGAGGAACTTGATTACCCAATAAACTTTAGTATGATTAATGCTGATAAGGACAAACGAAAAATATTCTCAGTCTGTAATAAGGGAAATATCTATTTTTTATTGAGTAAATTTATAAAATTTTCATTTATATTACTTTTAAAACTACCTCAACTTTTTATTGTAGGGAGAATATGAAGTTGTTACTTCTCTACCTCTCAATAGAAGAAACAAACAACTACTCAGAAAACAAGACGTGACAAGAAACGAATATATATTTCAAAATAACTTTTTGAATTTTAATATGGACTTTAATGAATAGGAGCATAAAGTATTTTTCACTGGATATAAAGTACATTTATTTCCTTATCACACGAAATTCTTCAGTCTAGAAAGAAAATCTGAAAAAATGATTTACTTTCCTTATTCGGTTTTTTTTTTTTTTTGGCTGACAACGCTATTGCAATAGGGTAGGCCTTTTCTTAAAGATCAACAATCGAGAGAAAACCTCTGATGTGAAGATTAATTTTTATGAAAATGTAAACCTGAATTATGATAAATGTATTAAAATAAAAATATGACTCATAATGCATTAAGAAGAATTAAGATAATTAAATTGAACAAATAACTGTACCTGCATTGTACAGCTTACTAATATCACTAAAATCCCCATGTGGATTAAAAATAATGAATTTAACGTGTTTTGAATACTTACGGAATAGATGAAAAATAAACTTGGTCATTTCGTCCCAAACAATTTTACATTTACATTTAGTTTTAGTTATTTTTACGTTCTGTGTAAAAATATATATTATTTGAATAGGGGCTAATCATTGGTATGATAGATAAACACCTTTATTATGAGAAAATTACAATCTGTCTTATTAGGCAATAAGTAATTGAGATGAATGTTCTCATTCATGCCATATTTACAATTCATCATTCACTCGCTCATTCATACAATATTTACAAACAGCCCAGACACCTCCCAAATCCACATGGTTGCCACCTCCCTCACATGCGAAACAGGAAGCGGAGTCTTGGGAAGTCCCCCACGCTCCTCCGTCAGCCGCGTCACTGGATACGAGCCAGTGGAGGCTGACGAAGAGCGCGAGAGCCACATACGTTCTGAACATGATTAGAGAAAATGGCCGTTTCCACGAGTCTCACTTTCACGCATTTATAGCAGGTCACGAGGCCACTGCCGTTTCAGTCTCCGAGGAGGATTATAGGGATGAGTGCAATGACTTTGCTACGGGATTAGGGTGGTTGGATAGGTTACTATGGAATTTCATGAACTTGGAAGGAATGAGTTCAAGAATTTAGGGTATATTAAGATCAATGTGAAGGGTTTTGTTGCTGACGAAATAAGGGGCGTTTACTATTGTTCTCAGGACTTTTGATTGAAAGGAGTGGATTCGCTGGATGATTGACTTATCCATTCTCCTTTAGAATGAAAATGGTGTTCGCAACCACACTAACGAACTGAAAGCACTACTCCACGACAAAAACATCGATGTAGCTCTTATTACTGAAACAAGACTTACAAGTAAACGACCATTTACCGTTTGACAGTACCAGACTTATCGAACTGATCACCCAGATGGAAGAGCTCATGCAGGTACTGCTGTCATTGTCCATAACTCCATATCCCCCAACATTGTTCGTTTGGTAGCACACGATTTCCTTCAATCCACTGCAGTCTCAATCACCACCTTCACTTTTCCCCCTACTCTAGATTCAGTATACTCCCCTCCTAATAATCCATTTCCGATTCCCAATTTATCTCCTTTCTAGACTCCATCGGGCATCGTTTCCTTGTGGGTGGGGACTTTAACGCAAAGCACCAACATTGGGGCTCAAGATCGAAAAATACACGAGGACGTGCTTTGCTGTATGCACTCACACGGAAACATTGCTCCACTATCTCTCCTGACACAGCCACCTATTTAGAAACCTACCTAGTTTAGGAACACTAAACTATTCACTCACGCACCTCGATGGCCTCTCCGCCGACCATAGCTCCTTATTATTAACCATTTCCCTAAATCAAATTCACAAACTGCCTCCTACTTCATTTATTAGGGTCAGGTTGATGGGGACCACTTCCGCTAGATTCTTACAGACTCTGTAGACCTTAAAGTACCTCTGATAACATCCCAAGACCTAGATAATGCAGTGCGTTCCCTCACTACTCTCTCACCTTCACTACTCTCCAGAGGTCGGCCTGGGAGGCATCGTCATCTGAAAATTCACAATCAAAATCCTTGACTTCAGCATCTCAAAGACCTAATCCAATTCAAACGCCACTCCAGAACAGTGTGGCATAGATCCCGACATCCTGCTGATCGTCGCTCATACAATCAGTACTGCAGGTTGGTAAAGCGGCAATTGGCATCCTTCCGTTCCGATTCTTTTAATTCCTATCCCTCCTCTCTGTCTAGCAGGGATAACTCCTTGTGGAATGTAACTAAGAAAATCCTAAAATATCATCCTGTTTCACACTCACTCTGTCGTGATGATGGGTCCTGGGTGGGTTCGGATGGCGAGAGGGTGGAGGAATTCGCACTGCGTCTTTCCCGTACTTTCACTCCTCATCTTACTCCTCAAAACAATACTCATCACCCAACTATTGAAGATTTCCTCACTTTAACCATCCCTCTCTCAGTTCCACCAAAAGCCGTTAACCCCTCTGAGGTCAAATATCTTCTGAAAAAATTACCTTATCGAAAATCTCCAGCATATGATCTCCTTACTCCAAGAATCTCCACGAATAACATTAAACGCAAAACGGAAAATATATGTTAAATCATTCTGAACAAATGTTTTAAACCAAAAAACAGATCTAACTAAACTGTTTAGTAACAATGGTAACTGGGCCCCTCTCCAATTTAAAAAACATCTGAACACAGGGAAGCATTAAGAGATTTACGAGGTGCACATTTCTCGTTCAGGAGTTTAACATGAAATTACATACTGGGTACCGATATCAAAAACAAATATCATATTAATACAGACCCATTTTTTACGTTTAGCTTTTGTGATTTTTGCGTAATAAAGTTTTAGATTTTTTTACCAGTCTGTCTGTTCTGGTCCTCCTAAAGATGTGTAAAAATGTTTTATTGATATGAAGAAGAACTGACTGCCATGTCAACAAAATCTGATTTAACATCATTTACTTACTAATTATTTTGTATTCTTGAAAAAAAATTGTCTTTGATTTTTAGTGGTATACCAAATTAAACATCTCGTCACCTTATTTGACAATGTGAGGTATGTGTTTATATTTAACTCATTAAAACTGGCATCGTTTTCGCAACATTATAGCAAACATTGTTTTGTTTTTTTATAACAAGATATTTTCCATGGTCGTTCTTCTCCAATGGTGCTAAAATAAAAACAAAGTCAATGAATATAACAAAGGGTCATTAAGTAATAACTTGAAGTTATAAGTTGAATGTTTTCCTGTCACTTTCAGAGAGAACTCGATTTGCATAATATTTTGAACTTCAATGAACTGTCGTTACAAAAAAACTGTCACAGAACTATTATGTGCTATTTTGAATCACTTAGAAGAGACTGTTACTTTGTACTTACTTTATTGCTTGTACCAAAGCAATCTGTTCAAAGTAATTAATCAATGATTCTTTAAACAATCAATCGCATAGTACCACAAGCAATCATATGCTCTTCCCGATCCGAAGGCTTATCATCGAGCTATCCATCCCTGAGCTGGAGAATAGTACTCACGAAGAATCTTTCTCTCTCTTCTCTCTTGGGATAATCTTCCTTCAACTTCATATTTGTCACATTTTCTTCTGTGAAAGTCTCATATGTTACTTCGACAGTCCTCTTCTCTGGAATCCTGATGACAATGCCAAACCAACGCAGGTGATGTCTCTTTAAAACCGTCTCAACTGGATTATGGTAAATGTTCTTTGTAATCGATGATTTCCAGGCGTGTTATCATCTCGTCTTTCGCAAGGAGACACAAGAAACTTTTTCTTTGGACAATATTAAATCAGTCTTGTGAGGCTAAATGGGTTGATACTCATAACACATACACATAAAATGTGTATACCGAGTAAAACGACATGGGACCACTCTAGCGCTCTATTACAACCTACCAACTACGGTAACAACCTTCGGTAAAACCTGATTTTGCATCATGGTTTACAATTGAATTGCAATGGCATTAACATCGTTTTTACAACTTTATCTCCTCTTTTGTTGAAATTGGAAAACCAATATTCGGTTGGGTCATGGTTGAACCCAAGAATGTAGGTGGTAAGCCATTTAAGTACAGCTTGTCTTAGCTGTAGTGGGCCCATTTACCTTGATTGAAAAAAATGCCAATTTTCCCTTTATTTCGGGATGAAAAACTGTGAGGTATGTATTGAAAAGGAACCCCTTGTGACCGAAGTATATTATCTTTCAATTAAAATTTAATATTAAGTTTTCATTGCAAATCCATAGATTGCATTCATCGTTTATGCCTGAGCCAGTGTTATAAGAATAAATAGTTATCTATACATTATAGTTAAGTACAAACTATTAATAAAGCAGCAAATAAATTCTACCTTTCCATTGACACACTCGCTGCGACTGTTTGATGAATGGACATTACAACAGAATAAATCATTTGACATAAGTAATATAACATAATTTCGTTAATTTGATAAAAGCATTTTTAAAACCATGATCTCAAAATCAAGCATGTACATTGCATTGTGTTTCATCAAGGGATATCCTTATATCTCAATATTCTTTGTACCCTTTTTTATTGACCATCTTTGTCCTGCTTACCTTCTCTGTCTAGACGTATCTAAGTATTTCTCCAACTAACATTAACACCATGAGAATGAGGAAAATGAGTACATAAGCTGCTCAAAATTCAATGGCAATTTAAAACAAATAGACTTTGGCTGATTGCTTGTTGATAGATGAATGGTGATAGATGATCAGAACTTTGGATCGCCTTTAAAGTGATTTTTTTTTTTTATCGGAATGAAAGTTTTCATTAGTCAGTTTTGTCAATTATTTATTTTTTCTTATTTATCACATTTTAATATATTCTTTTTATGAGTTTTTCCTTTTTTTCCTAAACTCGATCGGCTATTAAACGCTACTTGGGAAACGGCGATAGGAAGCTTGGTGGCGCGGTAAGAAAACTGTGGCGTGGGTAATTGGGCGGTAAATGTTTTTGCGGAGACGGGGTGCCGCATTGTGGCCAGCTTATGGCTTATTGATGCCTGGCCAGGAGCCCTAACAACTTCGTGGCTGGCAGAAGGGCCTGTTTTTGCACCGTCCTCGTCTGTCCTATATTACATCTTTTTCACCCTTCACTTTGTTTCTTATCTGAAGAAAAGGAACATTCCATAATTAGCCTTTTTATTGCTACTTTCCAACAGTGAGACAGGCCCGCTCCCCTGTCTAAGTCTATTTTTTCTTTTAAAAATGTTCTTAGAGTGAAGTCAAAATCGAGAGCTCTACTTTCAATCGTATCCGGGCTATAAACAACTTTCTTCCTTTCAGTGTGATATGGTATTGGTATGACTGATAATTATAATAATTTCTTTATTATCCTCCAATCTAATTATTATTCTGTAGTCGTTACAATCCTGCAAGTATGTCCCTTAAGATCAAACATTTACAAGAAATTTAATATAAAGTGGCCGTAACGGACACCATCAGTCCTTGATAAAATTTACAAACTACAACAAAAACATAAAATACAAATAATAAACAATGGATCAGGAATGAAAATTTTAAAATTAAATAACAGCAAACGAAACTATATGAAAAAAAGAAAACAATAAATTGTAAGAAAAACCAAAATAAAATGTCTGACACACACAATCTAATTCATTCACCATCTTGGCCGAAACCAATTATGCCCGAACCTCGAGTCAAGGCTCTCTGGATGACTAAGATGAACTTCCTACAACAGTCTCTTTGGTGTGAGCAACGGCTTAGCGAACCTTCTTAGCTTCAGCAAAATCTAGGTAGATTCTGTTCAAGCCAAACGTGAAATTGAGGTTTAAGAAATAGAGATTTTGACTACTTTTCACCCAACTACCAACTCCGTGACCGTCAAGAACCATCTTGAGACCACTGCACAATCAGTGAAGCTTGTAATTCTGGAATATCCAGAGTTAGAAACAACCCGAGATAAAACAGGTGATGGGACTCTTCAATTTCCTGAAAACAATTGAATTTTGGACAGGAAACTAATATACTTACCACAAATTACCCTTACTGTTAGATGAAACAAAACAATTCAATACCTAAATAAATTACACTAATTGGAAAAACTAATTGTTCGAAGAAGTTATGTGAGATGTTGCTTGGGAACGACCTGAAGATGTCCAAATAGGTTTTGGTAAGACTATATCTGATCTAATAATACAAATAAATAATTGGAGAGGCTCTGAAGCCCATCGCGTAATTTTAAATACATGCGTCTCTTTTTAGTGTGATACATCGTTAGAATATTAACTAATGATGATTTTATTTATGTAGAAGAGTCATGATGAATATCTGTGGGGTAAAGTGTGATGTAGATCTTCAGAAATTAGAAACCAGAAAAAGTATCAAGGGTGTACTTTACCTTTAATGCTATAGAAAAATAACGGTTCAAGCCTCGCGTCCTTGTTTTTTTTTAGTTTAAGGAGTCCTTTTAGACCAAATAAAATATATATGAGAGATGTTTTAACATGAAAAGAAAAAAAAAAATATATATATATTTTTTACATAGCATAAGTCATAAAATAAATACAACTTTTACTACAGGAGTGTAAAGAACATAGAATTAACATTCAAAGAAGACACCTTTTTTTATGGTTCCCGAAAACGGGCCAAGTATAAAAGCCTGTAAGGATAAAAAGTGTTTATGAGGGATCTGCCATAAAACATACAGCAGAGCCGCCGGGCACTCATGGCCCGGGAGCAGGTAATGTCTTGGGTCTGAGCCAGCCCTGGGCCGCATCAGGGCACTCAATCCCATAAACTGCTCAGCGGTCTAACCTCGATAGGAAACTACTTAAATCTCGCTTAAAGTTTATAGTGGACATCCCGTATACAACCGACCATTTTCCAGGGTAAGCTATACTCATATATAAATACATTCTATGCAACTACGTCCGACCGAGATTTCAAATTTTACATTTACTGCTAAAGAAGGTAATATTTATTCATTTGTAAAAAACAACAACATATTTGCATAGGTTTTCCTCAAGCTATAACCGGATAATGTAATAATACGTTTAATTTTACAATTAATAAACAAACTGTTAGTAACATAATTCTGAATGAAGCCATTGTTAGCTTACCATAAAACTTTCCCTAGGACTGTTCTAATGTATTAAATACCTGTAGGCAACATGGTTTTTTCTTACATTCTCCGTTCATTCGTGTACATAAATTGAGAATACATAGCCTGCATAACATACAGGTGGGACTGGGGTGCCGCCTACACTCCGGTCCACCTCAGGATGCCTGGGGTCTTGATCTGGCTATTGAGCTCTCTCAGAACCATATGATATTGATTCGCTGCGTTTAATATTATGAAACCTTAACAAGTATCCAAGGTATGTAAAATAATAATAAAAGATCAAATAATTTTAAAAAATCGCCATCGTAAAACCAAAATCAAGAAAAGGTTTATTTTAGTGCTTGTTGTACTAATTCAAAATAAACAATTTATGTTGTAGTATGGTCCAACAATTATTGGTGCTTCTTAATAATTAACAGCCAATCTGGCAGTATCGGGACTCAAACTCAGTCCTAGATCTTGGAAACTTGATTTAGGAGTCACACTGTGTACCTGCTGCCAGCTCGTTGGCCACCGTGTACGAGGCTTTAAGTCACAGCAGGCTTAAAGAATTCATGTTTGTGACGATGGTCCCCACTCATGCATGGTTGCTGAGTTGATAGATATCGGGGAAGTCCTGAATTCGAGTCCCTATGCTGCAGGTAAAATTTTCCTTTAGTTGATAGTTATTAATCATAAATTAGATTACATTTCGTATTAGTCGGTTTAGTAGGACAGCACCCTGCGCCCCCCCCCTACAGTATTCTATTTTATTTGTGGCACATGCGGTTTAGGCAATCGGATTGCTATTATTACCTCTCTGGGGTAATCGATCGGGGTAAAATTGGTGGATGATAAAAAACACGTTCCCATGATGTATTTACACGTATCAAATCACAGGCTGGAATTGTTAGAAATTGGATAAAATATAGCCAGGCTTAAGGAAATATGTTGTAAATAGATTCAATTGTATAGCGTCTATATTGTATTCCGTAATTTTTAATAACAACGAAATATGGAGGAAAACATACAATCATTTAATTTTCAATAATTTTTTTTACACAAAAAGGTTGTGTCCTTTATAATAATGGATACGTAAAATTTTTCATCTGTTCGTTTATTTATTTAATAAAATATATAAAAAGTTCATAATGGGATAGAATAAGCTCCTCGCCCAGCATCAGCGCTACATTTAAGGAGGTCTTAACATGCAAATAAAATTGAATTGGAGTGATAAGAACTATGCAATGCCTATCAGATCAGGTAATGGAGCTAACTTTCCGACAACATACTTAAAACATAAAACTAATTGGCGACTAACATAAGAACTGTCTTAAACCTGGGTGGTGCTCGATCTGGCCGCCTCAAGACATCGATGAGTAAATAAAGGTTGAGATATCTTGTTGAACCCGGGTTCGGTGAGTTCAGTTGAGAGAATCAAAGAATTAGATATGCAATATAACATCCTGCAGTCGCCCGTTCTATAGACTCTCTGAAGTAACCAACCCAACAGCTGGTCTTAAGTCAGTTTATAGTTTTGCAGGGAATCGTGGGTCTTCCCACGCCTTTTTTTTTTTTTGGACGTAAAGTAATATCATTGAATGTATGCATTACTGAAATTATGGAACAACTCTGTGTAACATAAAAGGTAGTGTTTTTTTCCCATCACAAATCAATAATGGTAACTGTTTTCCATAAAAATAGGCGGATTAAACAGTTTTGAACATTAACTACTTTGTGTTTTGTTCCTCCATCTGAATTTAGATGAGGAAGTAAATAAATGATGTGATTTGTTTGCAGGTGGGCTGGCTACGGGCCGAGGACCAGACTGTGCTGACGATGCACAACCGCGTGGTTACACACAACAGCAGGGTGAGCGTCTCACACGACAGTGACCGCACATGGAGGCTCCACATCAGGCAGCTCAAAGTCACTGACAGGGGCTGCTACATGTGCCAGATCAACACCAACATTATGAAAAAGCAGATTGGATGCATCGACGTGCATGGTAAGTCTTAGCATTAACATCGATGGGCTTGGCAGCAATTGTAAATCGCTAAGGGTAAGGCTCTGCTTTCAAACAGGTATGCGAAGAACTAATTTTCATTGAACAGCTTAATGACTACAGCGCGACAAACCATTAAGAAATAAACACGACGAAGGGGTTACCACCCCCACTGAGGTACTAAACGCACCTGGTGCTAGTTTCTATCCTTTAACTATTCAAATAACGGGCTCGATAATTCATGTAACCATAAGTTACTAATAATCATAAGTAAGGAATATGGATGTTTTGTAATGGATTTTTGATCAATAAATATGTACGAGTTGTGTAAGGGGGGTGGGGGTGGGGGCATAGTGGTCTATTTGGGAATAACAGAAACATGCGCGTGTACGATCTAAGAAGAAATGGTTTGTTAAGGAAACGTTTGACAGTTGACTAATTTATGTTATACTATGTCAGTGAGAGGTAGTAAAGTACTGACCATGCCTCTCATGTCCATAATTATAAACACAGTGAACGTAAATGATAGATATTAATATATTACAATGTCCTTGTACACTAATTTTTTCACCTTAGTTATTTATATCCTTAGCATTTGGGCCCATAGTATGTTTGAATATTTAGTAAAATGGGCTCTAGCGTGGCTTTACCTATTGTGCTTACCATCATTGTGCTGCATTTGTGTTTGGTGTCGTCGAGAGGAAGTGCCAGTTTATTGCGATTGTCAACAGAAAGTGCTCGGTTTGAGACCCTTACTTCTAAAAAAAACATTATTATGATAAAATTACAATCTGCCTCATTAGGCAATAAGTAATTGTGATGAATGTTTTCATTCATATTATATTTACAATTTTCATTCACTCGCTCATTCATGCAGTATTTACAAGCAGCCAACAGACCTCCCAAATCCAAATTGTTGTCACCTCCCTCGCATGCGAAAGAGGAAGCGAAGTCTTGGGAAGTCCCCCACGGTCCTTCGTCAGCCACGTCACCGGATACGAGCCTGTGGATGCTGACTAACAACACAAGAACGCTCAGGACATGATCGGAAAAACTGGTCATTACCAGGACTCGCGTATTTATAGCAGGCCACGAAACCACTGCGGCTTTAGTCTCAGTACTTACAATATGTAACTAATGAACAGTTCAGCATAGCTTTAAATAGTGTTGTTGTCTTTCAATTGGCTAAATTGTAACTTGATGTTGATCTATCAAAATCTATTTTTTTTTGTATTTTTGGCTGTGTAGATGTTGCCTAAGGAAGGATCTCAGACCGAAACGTTGCAGTAAACTAATAATTAATAAAATATGGATGGGTACTGGGTACAGATTTTAATAATATTAAATAATTGAGTTTTTTCCTCAACGCACCATATTGGTACTTGTTATGCACTATGTAATGGTCTAGCATTTTACGAGTTCCGCTCAGTATTACTTACCATTGACATCTGTCTATAATACTTCCACCTGTTTCTCTACTTGCTTGAATTGTGGAAGACATATCAGGGACTAGATGGTGTAGTTAGGCAATCCCTTTGAGAACAAGAGCTTAGCCCTGAGTTGGATTCTAATCAGAACCGGGCGGGTGGAGACCTTGACAGAGGTGTTAGGGGCCGGTATACGTGGGGCATATGCTCCGGGGGTAAGCCAGGTAAATATGTACTGTTGTCAGAGTTCACTACGTGCCTTGGCACCCTAAAGACTTTAATGCCCCGCCGCCATGGCAGTGATTAGCCGTCCTTATCTTGCCACTCCTCTTATAACTTTAACATAAGCAATTTACGTTTACCGTTGCCAGTTCCCAAGGAAAAGGCTCTACTTTAAATCAGGTAGATCGAGAAGGGTATATTCAGTTCTAAGTTGATCAAAATTATTAACAGTTACTAAACATAAGTAAAAAAAAAATTGTCTTATGTTTTATACATAATGAACTATTATTTACAACATTTAACCCTATTAATATATTTAGTTTTCTTCTTTTTTTATTAGAAAATTCTTGATAACTGTGCATATTGCTTCCACGCCTATATTGGTGCCACCCCCAAAACTACCCTAGACCCGTCAAGGCACAAATGTATTCGCGTTGTGGCTGATTTTTTGCTCCAGCGCTTGGTTTCGATGGCCGTTTTGAGTTCAGAGCTAAGCAGGGAGCCGTCCAAGTAACATATATGTTCTTTTAGTACCGTTTAGACATTAATGTTTATTTCAGAGCAGTTTCCAGTCATCAGAAACTTTTTATCCTCCTTAATAGTCGATTCTTCTTCCCTATGCATTATATTATTCAATGATTACCACTGTTAGGAGATTGCACTAGAACCTTAGATGTTAAGGTAAGCGAATTAATTTTATATTGTATAACTTTTTTATTGTAGTATTGTTAATTTCATATTAAAAAATAACTCCTTAAACTTTCACGTCTATAAAAAACCTATCAAAACATTATTTCCTTAGTTAGGAATCCATATGATACATGAGCCCCTACGGAAAAACCTTAACTTATTTTATTAATCGTCTTTCTTCAGTCTTTCTGTCTGTCCAGAAAGCTCTAACAGATAAATTTAGTATGATTCTAAAATCTTTTAATCATTTAAAAGCTAATCACATCATTTTAATGACACATAAATACTTTTCTTCTTGATTTGTCAGATCGATGAGCTTCATTTTATTTATTTTTTATTATTATAAAACTATGTCCCGTAATAAGTTTTGTTTTTTTTAGTGAGGGACAAGGGAGAGAGTTTTAAAAAAAAATTAAAACATAATTAGGCTCTGAATAAAATGAAGCTTTTATTCTAGCGATCACAAAAGGTACCCTAACGAAAATAACAGCAACGTTGCTGTATTTATTTTGGTATCGCTGAAAAAGAGTTCCATTGGCTGATGGATGAACTCTGGCTGGTACAACTGCTTTCCCTAATGACTACATTTCTCTTGTTGCTTACCTCTCTTTCCTCTGGCAGCTATTATTCTTGTATTTTTCTACCGTTGAAGTATTATTTCTCTCTACGGACACAAATGTGGCATAAGAGAAAAGCATTGTCTCTGATTTACCAAAATCTTACAGGCGATTTCTTCCACGTTTGTTATTTATGACCGTCATATACAAGAAGAAAACATGTTATCCGGTGTGAGCTCTGGTTCCTTTTCGTTCCCTTAGTAAGTATTTGATTTTGTTTAAACATATTGTTTTATTTTTAAATTATTTAATAATGTAAACTAATAAATTGTAAGATTGTGTGGATTAACACACACTTGAGGGTTTCGATGATCTCATTACTCCCTCTTCATTGATTAATTAAAGGAAGGATTATAAGATGTATGGAAGGAAAAGTAAACATACCATGAAAACGTAGTGTAATGAATTGTTTATTTATACGAAACTAGACTAAATGATAGATATATCTATATGTTTGAGATTACATAAAGTGACTAAACCTTAAAACTACAAAACTGCAACGTGACACCAAAGTTCATAAGAGATCAATATGGTTTTTTTTACTTATGAATAATATGTATAGGTGACTGATGTCTTCTATTCTCTGGAACCCAAGCTACAGATCCCATCCAAGTTCTCACCCAGCGCTAAGACGAGACTGCTTTTCATCCAAACCTAGAAGATACTAAATACTCATGACATCTCAAGCTGTTTTTTGAAACACTCATGATCTTCTATTCCATTTTAGGTTCGTGGGGAAATCAACAAATGCGTTCTATCTCAATTATCTTCCAATACTCTTGGTTGATAAAACAACTGTATTAGCGGCATTGTTTCGGCACGCAAAAAGGCCGGGCGCATGTTGAGCCTGAAAGGTGACACAGGGAAGCAGGATTTAAATAACTGCGTGCATAGAGCATGCAATGCATTAAGGTGTAACGGAACTGGGAAAAAAATAAATAAATAAAAAATCACTGGTACTTTTGAAGGTAAGAAATCTATTTACTCCCTACACATTAAAAAAAAAAAATGGTTTCTTTAGCCAGAATGAAAGCTTATTCGAAAGAATTAATCAATGATTAGTTATTTATATAAATGTACTGATAATAACAAAGACGATACTTTTTTACCTGATTATCCTTAGCTTTGATTACATTGTTATCATTAGTTTTTCCATTCTGAAAAAAAATTTGTTACTCATATGTACACCTGCGGAATACACCTCTTGTAAATATTCAAATTAGCATCACCAGCGGTCTGATTGGAATATTTGATGTCACCCGGTATCTGGGTTATGTCGTCTAATTAGAATTTATATGCGACCTGCATATAGGCCCTCATAGTGATCCAAAGTAACGCAGGGTCATAGTCACTAGTGAAACCTGAAAGCAGACTTGCGCAAAAGGTGACATTCGTGTTCGAACTGCGCGTATCTTCACTCTGCGTGTCCAGATTCACCAGGCATAAAAGTACCAGTGCAGGTAGATAAATATGGACCTAAAAGCAAGAGTACGGGCATAAAATAAATTGGTCGGTTAGACTTTTCTAACCTAGGTCTATTTTTCTACTTGAAGGTATTTCCTCATTTCCTCATAAACAGCTGAGTTGGTGGAAACAATAGACTTAGAAACCTCTTTAAAGAAAGATGATAAATATTAAAAGAAAACATCACTTCATAAGTGTTGGGTTGCCACTAGGGGAGTGCCTAATCACTCTAGCCCTGGTGACAAGTGCGGATTGTTGTAGTTTATAACATGGACCATGTTCCATTTCGGCGTTAATATCTGACTCCAGTTTATGATAGGGGTGTGTCCCGACAATACACTGTGTTCAGAAGAAGAGGTACAGAGGTTTTTTAAAGAATAAGACCAGTTTTCAGAGTTCGGGCGGGAGACCGGCAGCGTAATAGATACAAGTCGTCAGAGGGTCTGTTGGAGACTGAGTGACAGGGTGACAGGCTCATAGGTGCTGCAGCGAGAGTAGACTAGTAGAAAACTGAGTAGACTTACTTCCAGGGCCCCGGGGCCCTGGCGTAAAGTGACCGAGTGATAGCGGCTGTGGAGATGAGGAGAATGAGAAAGAGTAGTGTTACAGGGCGAAACCCCCTGGTTTAAATATCATTCCCCCTGCCTACCGGAAGGCAAAGCCTGGCTTGAAAGGGGTATGTTTATGATGTCACACCTGCACCGAGGTACGTGATCCCTCGTCCCCTAAAGGACTGTTTTATGGCATGGCTTTTAGATTTTATGACTGCCGGAAGGTGACCCTAGGTCTACCGGGTCTGTTTTATGAGGGGCAGGTGGCTTACCCTCCCAGGTTTATTGCTGACGACCTTCGACCCTCTGTGACTTGTTTTACGACTATCGGCCCCTCCATGATTTATTACTAGAAAAAGCTTTTACCATGTTTTACATCTAATTACAATACATTATATATGCACCAGAGTATAGGGTGATTTTACACTTTTGTAGTTAGGGTCACTACAATAAGTAATGAAAAAACGAATTTTCAATAGCAATGAACAATTTTTACACCTTAAGTAAATATGTCGACAGAATAACTAGGATTTTGAAGCATATTTACTTATTTTGATTCACATTATATTAATACATTATATGTTGGAGATTTACATATAGTACATTTAAATTCAAAATCAGTTTTCTAATACTTTATTGATTGGAACTGGATATGGGAGCTTGTCACCAGCTGCTTTTTGCAATCGTCGGCTCTAATTACACAAACAAGTTAGTATAGATCTAAAACTATGAAACAAAATGAATAAATTAATGGAAAAATCCACTAAGAAGTGGTCAGTTTATAAATATAACAACCCTTACCTTTTTAACTTCAGACATCAATGGTGCACATACACAAAAAATGACGCAAGGCTAAGTTGATATTTAATAGTAATAGATCTGTTACGAGTTATAGAATAAATTAGATTAGTCCGTCTTATCCTTATGAATTGTTTTTGTTCTTGTATGTACCTCTTGTTTTTCTATAACAAATACTAAAGTGACCAGCTGATCAATGAGGATGAATCAATACGGTGACTGGGCCAAGTGTCTTGCCTGAAAACCTTGGAGCTCCCTATTCAGACGAGACTTATCGTGTAGACGTTGGCAAAATACAATCAAAGCGACCCATAAACGTCACTTACCAAGAATAAAACCTAAATGGTTACTTTTATTACATTTAGGATGAACTATACACAGGAAAACCTTATAAAGACACTGGAAATAACAAGTATATTTTGCTTAACAGGTAAAAGGAAATATACATTTATTAAGTATTTTAGGCCATAACGATACATTTATATGTACTCTCTTTACTTCATGATCTATCTATTGAATATTTAAGCACGTTATTTTCAACTAGATTTTTTTTTAATACTTATTTTCTATTTATAAAGGCATGATAATTAGAAAATAAACAGAAAGTTTTTATACATTTTTCATCATAAATTATACAAAACAAATTTGGTGAAATCATAACTCTTTTGTAGCTTATCAATCATATAAATTGAAAGCGATGAAAACTTAGTACTTTGTACGAACTTAATTTTCTTTTATCCTTAAGCAATGAACGTAGAAAAGCTTTAAACCTTGACGTTGTAAAGAAACGAGTTCCTAAAAGTTGTTTCTTCTTTTATGTTGACTTCCGCAGTTCAGGTATCAAATTTATATTCACCAACAAAAGTAACGAAATCTCTTAGAAAAGCAGTGGTTGAAAAAGACACCGATGAGAAATTCTCATTGGGCTGTTCACACAGTACACCAATGGTGTCTATTTGATACCGAAGGTGTTTGTTTGTTCTCTGGTCCTCAACATTAACCGAGCCTCGAGATCCTCAAATAGACCACGACACCCCCTCCACACAACCGTAGTCAAAGTGGGAGGATACAAGGTAGGAAACCAGGAGTGGGCGCGTATGTAACCCAAGGAGATGTCTGGACCGATTAAGCAGAGTGTGGTAATGAAACGGCGGGTGATTTGGGAAATTTATTGTCTCCTAGACAGAGTTTGGTCAAGGCCCAAACCTAGATTTTTGGCTAGTGTGAGGAATTGGATAGTCGCATTTTGCGATTCCATTGCATTCATTCTTTCATTTATACATTATAATTTACCATATACTAACATAAAATGAACGCATTCATCTGTAGATAGGATTCCCAGAGCCTTTTGGTGTTATTTTAAATAGGACTTTGTTATCATTAAGATTGGCGATATTCAAGGATTTATAGAATTTGATTTTCTGAGAGAGGGAGTAATTGGGTTGGTCCAGCTAACTCCTAGCTGTTTTGCACATAAGATATAGCATATTCAGCAGCCTAATAAAAAAGGGTCATATTTGACGCAATGTTACTATTGTTAAAGCTCACTATGTACGTGACATACACTGTGTAAGACACAAATGAATCACAAGAATTCCCCACCTTTACCTTTGTTTCATAACTTTTCTGAACTCACACGCAACGTCTTCTGTCAAGAGTGGAAGGATACCTCGAAGAGTTGGGGTGCTCAACGCTTGATATATTTCATGTCAACTTCTGAAAAGATACGAGCACGTCACAATATGTATGTGCGGGGATAAGGAGTGTCACGTGTTCTGTAATAATAAAGGATTTAAGTACAGGTTCATTGAAACATACCACTTTGTATGGCAGAAATTACATACTATTGTCTAATAGGTGAACGTTTTAGATTACTAGTTCTAAAATACATTATAATTCGTTTATTTTCAATTTTTAATATAAAACGCCTTGTTATACAGGTAGGACGATTTTGACGGATCAAATCGTCATAATCACTTCAATTAACAGTTCCATACAAACTGTAAATAATGGCATTAACAAAGAACTAATTACAAATTATCGAGTAATAGAAAGTATAAAATTAATTTACAAAATAATTAGCTTAAGCATAAATAATATACCGTTCAAACATACCGTGAATATGATCAATGCTTAAATGAATAAATATCGGTCAACCTTTAACATAAATGTAACATTACTCGCCTTGATCAGGCCACTGAATTAAAATATCAAGATAAATGTAAGGTTAGTTTAACAGAAGAAGTTTGTTAGTTTTATTTCTTTCAGGGATCTCTTGGAAGAAATATCTATCTGTTAAAGTGGAGAGTGGGGGCCTTAATTTGTTTTTTTTTTCTTCGTGCTTTAAATCCCCGCTTTACCTGATTGACCAGTCAGCTAAAAGTCGACAATTTCAGAAGGGTATGATGAAAAAAGTGGTCAAACATACCTCTCGCGAAAGTCTAAAAAACGTGCACCTGTTGCTTGGAGACACATCAAGTGCCTTGACTCGTTGCAGCATCCGGTGTTTAACACATTGACTTCACCCTTCCCGAGCCAATAAAGGCCAGTCATAGGTCAAGTTAGTTTTAGCTAGCTTTTAGGTTAGTTTTAGTTCCTATAACTATCCTGAGAGTGACCCTTATCAACTCCAAATAAAAATAATAGTGTAATCTTATAATTACATTTGCATTAGTTAAAGAATATTTTACATCGTAATACTGTATAAAATTTAGCAGTTACAATCAATACAAGAAGCACTAAATGCAAGATTAAGTCATATAGATTCGTTGTAAATCCTAACAAATTTATGAAAAAAAAGTATTTAAAAAGAAATCAGAATTGATTGAGCAATGGTGTTTTCAATTAGTTAATACTTTGTTTTTTTGTAGTATAAAATATTGGAACAATGTAAAATGATGGATGACAAATTTTTCATATTTCCACCAGTGTACTAAAAAAATTAATATGGACATCATGACAATGCAGCTGTGTTATTAAGAAGTGAACGATAATTATGACTGGCGGGGGGAAATCGACGAGTTATTGTTGTATTTGGGCACGGAATTAAGTATTGAAGGAACCGGTCAGAGACCAATAAAGAGCGTACCTGCACCTGATTAATTCAGGACCCAAGTCTATAATGAGTGGAGGCATCAACCCCATGCGACCTTATCGATTTAGTTAAGTTTTGAATGAGCGAACTGTATGAGCTCAGGTCTCAAACTCGGGAAGTATTGACAGAGTATCCCAGTTACATTTCATTCAAGCGGGGCGTGCAACGATGGCATTGTGAATAACTAGGAATGCAAGGGTTTGATGCGAATTATCCGATGTTTTCGGAATAAACAACGTAACAATATGAGTATGGGAGTTACATACATACATAATTTTATTAGTTTATCTGAGTCCATGTGCGCCAGTCTTAAAAGTTATTTTGCCCAATGAAATTGCAATAAAAGCATATAAAAGCAATAAAAGATTAGACCATCTAAAATTAATGGACTTGCCATGTGTGATGTTCTAGTTTAGCCATCTGCAGTAATCAATGGAATTAGGATGTTCCAGAAGCAAGGAGGTGGATATTAAATGAGGACAACTCACTACTCCTGTCTGAGAACCACTCTAAGATTAATACTAAAAATTGTCTTTGCGAGGTTTATGAATATCACTGCTTTGGCTGGCCAATTTGTACGTACCCCGCGTATCTGAGGTGTCTTCAGATGGTGTCCCCTCAAATGACCGTTTTATGGTGTACGAGTAAGTCAAATGTGATTGCGCTAGGTATACATTTTAGGGCAGTCATAGGGGGTAGCCTTATGCTTCGTAGACCGATTTTACTGAACGATTTTGACCACTTCTGCTTAGATGGTTAATTTTGTGAAATTTTTCGTTCTAGTGAAACAAGTGATGTATTTTTATGGAGCTGGAAAATAAATTGAGGTGTTTATAGAAAACAAAAATTATTTTTTAAATAGTTTTTACTCTGGTTGAGAACCAGGAAGCTTTAGCTAAAAAATATTTGAGAAGTTTTACTAGATAAAAACCATCATAAAAACCTAGTTTTATGATAAAAGAATATAAATTATATAAAGCAGTGAGATATGGAAACGGGACACACGTGAATCTTTTAAAAGAGGTTTAGTATTTTTTTTCGTCAAAAATACTTCATTTCATTTGTAAAATTATCTTTCAAACAAAAAAAATTCATAAAACATTAATGGAAGAGGCGCTGGGGTGTAGGGGTGCATTAAATGCTGCTTTTTATATTTCAACCAAAAACTAATTTGCATATTTCGATGTATTGTATACCCTTCTAATTGCTGGTCAATCCAATAAATTTTACGAACACATCTGTGAAACATACCTGCAAGTAGATAGACAGACAAACAGAACACGATCCTTCAGCACCTGTTAGCAAGAATATGCTCTCTATGCAGGCTTAGGAATCAAAATTAATTACATATATTACAAAAGTGCAATATTGATTACTTTTCTTTTAAAAAATCTGCATTTGTATCGCTATAAAATTTTAGCAGCATGACTTGAAAAAAAAAAGGAACACAAACCTTAACTTTCTTTGCTATACATATATATGTTACGACATTTTCTCTTTAATATAAATGACACGAATTGGCTTGCTTCCTTTGTCCTCGACGGAAAACACGATGGAAAATAACACACTTGCTCAAACCCTTCTTAATTTTAGTGTCCCTTATTTAGCTCTAAGCATTACTTTTAACTAAATTAGTATAGGAGCTGCTAGTGGCTTATCCAGTCCAACGTAGTCCAATGCGTACTCCTTGCTTTATAACAAGCCAACCTTTGTCGGGACAAAGTAGTTGGACCGCTCATTCAATGAAACATGCGTATTATAATATTCATAAGTCTGTTATCCTACTTGTTGGTTTGGTCTTACATACACTAATCTATATAAACATTGTAAGAATATATTCTACAACCAACCCAATAATAGATCACATTACCAATTACATTGGACGGTATTTTTAGATTAGTGGAACTATAATGATGCCCTGCTGTAAAACTGGTTTGTTATCAATTACCCAGTTTTTTCTCTGTGGCATCCAAATATCTCCCCAGAAATAATATCTCTGAAACGTTAAACCTCTACTCGAAAAAAAATCTTTGTCCGCTCCGGTAAGAAAGGTTCACGTGGCGAAGATTAAAAGTATACCAGTGTCGCTGAAAATGGTGTAATATTTCTTTTTTGCAATATATGTCTTAATTGCTGAAGACCACCGACATTTAAGACATTGATTCAACACTGAAAGAACCACGGAGCAATACCTTAATCAATCTATGTCAGTGAGATTTCTTTCAGTTTAAGAACGGTTGACAATGTTTGACCATGTTTTTAGGACGCTTTAGTTATTCAGTAGCAGCAGAGTAGAGGTCTTAATTATTTAGGTAGATTTCTATTTTCAACTTCATCTGACCTTTTAACTAACATGGTGAAATATAAACTTCACCAACGAGTCAGAAATTGTATTAATACCCCAAAACTACGGTAACTGCAGAGCTGTCTTTCGGTTGGATGTATACAAACATGTATGTTTTACGATAGTTTTCGTAAATATTCTGATAAATAAATTAACATAGTTATATTTCCAAAGGGCTGAGCTGTTCATGGGTAGAATGCAACGATAAAATCTATATAAATTAATATGTTTTTTTAAATTGAAATTAGCTGTAACTGAAATTCACCCTTATCGTTTTTCATACTACATTTTTTATTAACTTCATCAAGGTACTATAAAAAATATTATCCCCCTAAAAAAAAACAAAAAGCGGTTAAGTGCAACCGTGTAAAAAGAAGCTTATATCGAAATTATAGTACATTTGTCTATGCAATACGGAAGAAAAACAGGGTTAGGTTAATTAAGAATGTATGAAAGTGCTACTTAACATTTATAGGGCACGTTTCAACCACTATGTGTGTAAACAGCTAATTGAAACCTGTCTGCAGCGAATCTCCTTGCTATGCATCAGTCAGTAATTATTATAAGGCTTTATAAGCAAGAAGTACAGAAAACGAAGCCCCCTTACCACAGAGGATGTCCTCACGAGTGAACGCAAAATCTACCCTACCTGCTCAACTCATCAAGTAAAACTGACTTCAGACTGTAGAGAAAAAAATATCCAACTACAATCAGTACCTATCTCTAAAACTCTGAAAAAAAAAAGAGGCAAGCTCTAGAACTGTAATGTACAAACAGGACATGCGCCAAAAAAATTCAACAGTATTGGACAGAGATAAACGATTTATGAACCTAAGATTCATCGTTAATGACCATTGAAGTCGATGTGACGTTAAGTAAGAGGGAATATTTGTGGTACGCATAATAGTTTGCTAACATTTTTTTAGTAGATAAAAATATGTCAAATATTTTGGAACAAATATTTTCATTATTGCATGCATTAGTGGATCCAATATGAAATGAAAAGATGCAAAATGTAACTCTGAAAAATCAATTCGCTTACTCTAATTTCTATTGCGTCTTAATCTCCTGGCTAAGGTAATCACTAGGCAAGGCTCGGTAATTGTTGCTGCTTAAGGAAGCAATGAGTTGATTATTAAAGGGAGATTCGAAACTTATGATCTCTGAAATATTAATCTTTGTAATAAAAATTTAAAACTATAGTACATAACGGGTTGCCTTGACAAAGTTCTGAACAGCTCTAAGCTCGCAAAGGTGAGAGCTAAAGCTAGTATCAAAAAAAGTGCCACTACCTTGTAAAGCAATTACTATTAGGTAAAATGGCTTGAGGTCGCTTTAATAAGATATAAATAGCTGTGGCCCAAACAATAGTGGGATCAATACCACAATAACAATTTCTTATTATATTTTATTTATTGTTGGACCAGCACTTGGGCATTCGATCAATTTAGGCTAATATGTTTTCTTAAACTAATACAGAAAATTTGTAAAACCATTTAACTACAAGGTATAAACTATAGAACGATAAAGAAACAAATCTATACTGAACTAAATTCTAGAATATGTTTAAAAATCACTATACATGTTTTGAAAAAACCACTTCACATTTTGGATAAAGTATAAAACGCTGCCACAAACTGCTTGCAACAATGGACAAAACTCCAAAAACCAACTGTTTGTTCATTCCATTAGGATGATTCAACCATGCTTGGTATTTGTCAAAGATTTTTTAAACAAGTGTAAGTTTTTGGGATTAGAAGTTAAGATGAATCAAGTTCATTTGAGTACAGTTTTTCAGTATCGTAACACGGCACATTTTAATGGTGTATTATTTCTTTATTCAAAATGGTCAGTGGTAAGTTTTACAACATTTTATGATAGTATTGCTAATTTACTATAGTACTATGATTTTTTAGTCCAAAAAAATCATTTTTTACAGGTAACATTTTATTTAAAATATACCTTAAAAGCGAATTTCTTCACATTTTAATGACATTGCTCAAAAAAGGCAAAACTATTGTTGGCATCTATGAGTGAAATTTTATGTTGTATATCCCATTGCAAGATTCTTTTGAAAAATCTTGCAACCATTTAGTGACAGCAGTTTTTGTCTTTTTTTAACACACTATAACCAATGGGGATGTCTTCGAAGTCGGTTCTTTGTGGCTCTAGTTTGTGAATTTGTAGAGAGGTCGGCATTAGATGACTAAAGAGCTTGGATTTGGGATGAATTGGCTAAAACTAATTACTTTTGTGTGAACAACTCAAGACCAGGCTCGACCCTATCTCATGGCGGCTCAAACACTTCCCCGGGGGCTCCTCCCCTAAAGCCACCCACACCACGTACATTCGTCTCCTCTGACCCACACCGGCCTCCGGTACACCAGTCCACTATTCGATTCTCTCTCGGATGCTAATTTAATCCCTGGCACATTTGCCATGCTCGAACAGTGGGAATCGGGTTAGAATAATATACCTATATTTCTGAGAAAATGTACCTTAAGAAGAAAAATTTACTTAACATAAACTAGGCTCTTTGAGAATATCAATCTAGACTGAAGAAAGATGTAATAAAAAAATATACTTATACAGGTAATAGAATGGATTTATCAGGAATTACATATATAAAATGAAATAAATGTAAACCAAAACAGTATGAAGAGTATAAAACAAGAACCTTCTAGTAAAATAAATATAAAATATGAACACAATTACACAAACAGTAATTCACAATCGTGTATTCATGTATATACCTAGATTTACACATTAAATAATAAAAATGCCCTAATCAGATATGAACTACTGGATATAGTAACCTAGATGGAATACTAACCTCACATAATATATTATACATACCTCTCTGAAAATCAGATCACAATGCCACTAATGATTTCTTTGTATCAGGAAATAACAAATTAATTTTGTGTAATAAACATTTAATAGAGGAGGGTGGTGAATGGTGATGAGAAGGGAGTTCTAGATGGATATTGCGATCATTATGAAGGAATCGTGCGGTATTGTAGTTTTATGGAATAAGTGACATAGTAGTGATTGGTTTAGTGTTAAATATAAAAAAGAGGTTTAAGATTGTTTGGGAATTAAGAGTATATGGAGGAAAGTAACAAGGAAATATTTACAACAATGGTGGAGCAAAGCATTTCAACTAACAATAAAAGGAAGTCATTTTTTGAATTTCTATATTTATTATAAATATACGTGCCTCAATCGGTATCGGGATACGAAAATTTCGCCGGACACTCCCGATACGTATCGGGCCATTATCAAGTATTTGGAAGAAATTAAAGCCGACTTCCATACTTATCAGTTAAAGCAGGAAAGATCGAGTGATTAGAAATCTGCACCTGACCGCACCAGCTGATAAAATTGAAGATGAACTCTCAGCTCTGGGATTCAAAAATCGCCAAATAACGAACATGCTCCGTGAGGATAGGCTACAAGCCGAAGCGATCAAAACACCGATACCTTTGTTCTTTCTCGATGTAGAGCGAACACCACGAGTAGAAAAAAAATCTATAAACTGGCCCTCCTGTATTACACAAGAGTACAGTTCGAAAAACCTTACCCCAAACGTAACATCGTCCAAGGCCATAATTGCCAGGCATATGGGCACACGAAGTCATACTGTCACCACCCTCCCAGGTGTGTAACGTGCAGTGGGCAGCACAAAAGTTAATTGTGCAAAAAGCCCCTAAATCACCTGCTGTATGAGTGCTGTGCCAGCAAGGCGATCCGGCCACCTACAAGAACTGTGAGGCTTGACGAAACGCTGAAGTCCAGGAGCGAGCAACGCCGTCGGCCAGAAGATGAGAAACTACCAACAAAAAGCGGCCCAGCCAGAAATGTAAGGCCTTCAGCCTCTTTTACTGATGTGGCTCGGAATAGATAGCAATCACAGAAACTGCCCACTACTCATCCGCAAGTTTCTCTTCCCCAGCATTTCGTTCATCCCATCAACCAGCAAACTCCACCTTCAAGCTCTTCAGATCTCACAAGCCTATTAACATCATTCCTTACAGAGTTTAGAACCCTAATTACCCCTCTCATTTCTCTTCTTACAAATCTTGTCTCCTACCTTATCCCCGTTAAACAAAATCCATAAGTGGATCCTTCCGACTCCTTATCCATTCTCCTTTGGAATGCGAATGGTGTTCGCACCCACACTAACGAACTGACAGCAATATCCCACGACAAGAACATCGACGTAGCTCTCATTACTGAAACAAGACTTACGAGCAAACGACCATTTACCGTTCGACAGTACCAGACTTATCGAACTGATCACCCAGATGGAAGAGCTCATGCAGGTATCGCTGTCATTGTCCATAACACCATATCCCATCACACAGTTCCTTTGGTAGCTCACGATTTCCTTCAATCCACTGCAGTGTCAATCACCACATTCACTTTTCACCTTACTCTAGCATCAGTGTACTGCCCTCCCAATAAATCCATTTCCGATTCTCAATTTATCTCCTTTCTAGACTCCATCGGGCATCGTTTCCTTGTGGGTGGGGACTTTAACGCAAAGCACCAACATTGGGGCTCAAGATCGACAAATACACGAGGACGTGCTTTGCTGTCTGCACTCACACGGAGACATTGCTCCACTATATCTCCTGACACAGCCACCTATAGGCCATCAGATCCCAACAGAAGCGTTGTTGGTCACATCTCCTCAGCCCTTGAAACCAAACAGTATTGCACTGCTGCCTTTCTTGATATAGCTCAAGCTTTTGACAGTGTTTGGCACGCAGGTTAATATCAATATATATATATATATATTATTTAATAATTATTAGTTTATTTTATTTCTATCATTACATATTTAATTGTTATAAATAGTTTGTTTTTTTAACTATAATAAATTTAAATGCTTATATTTTTTCGTTTCTATTTTATAATTAACAATCGATATAATTATAATTAACTCAACCAAATTATCATTTGCCATCTCATATCACTAATGCAATGGCAAATACGTATATTGAATACTTTACTGCTCAGAATGATAACCTAAGTCCATCTTATGGTTTGTAATTAGGCCCCAAGGGTTTCCATACATAAACACTTCTGTTCATTAATCGACTCCCCTCCTTTTCTGGATCCTATATTGATGAAATATGGCTATCATTTAATTCTTATGTATTGGTTTACAACTGTACAATTTTATATTAATGTTAAATCAAGGTATAATGTAAAACGAAATACATTAGTTTATAAATTATTTTATAGGATTAAAATAAAGTTCATATTCCCTTAGCGGAGGGCTAAATGATACGAATTGAGTTTAAACCGGGCTATGGGACATTTTGCCGGGTGGATTTAGATCCAGTTCTTCTCCCCTAAATGGCGGTAAATAATTCATCTGTCAGAAACAGTCTAATTCCGGCCGAGGGTGTCCCAACTTCTTCTTCGTATTAATTAGACACCAGGGCTTGCCTCTACTGAGGCCACTTGCAGCCCACTCTTACGTGATTTGCAATCGATGTGCCTTGGAGCCGAGAACACGTGGAATTTTGTGAAAACAAATGCGCATAGCTGAATGTTCCGGCAAGATGTTTTATATTCCGCCGGCATTAGCCAGATAAAATAATCAACACTAAAATTATATGTTTGTGGAGTCAAAAGATTACTATATTATTATAAATAAGACATTTTTGCAAATGAAAACATTTTGAAAAGTAATTAAATTGAATTCTATGTTAACTGAATTTTGTTCTTGATATTAGTGGAAGTATTTTGCAATTTCAGGAGTTTTTTTTTGTATAATTAATTGTCTTTATGCAATTATGTAATAATGTATTTCATTTTACACTGGATTTCACTATAGAATAATGTTGGCCCAAGTTAAATCAGTGCATACGAATTAAATAGTATTGGGAGCTAGATTTCATTGATAGAATCCAGGAAAAGAGTCTACTGGGAACTTCTGATATTTGAAAAACACACATTATATATACTAAGGTGTTTGCGTATCAAAACCCCAAGTGCTTAATTACAAACCTTAAGATGCATCGTGAGCAGTAAAATATTCAATATATATATTATCCGATGCACTAGTGATAGAAGTAGGCAAAACATAATTGCAACATGAATTCGGATAATTGGTAGTTATAAAATCATTAGTAAATGGAGAGTGAAGTAGGAGTTCGTGATTATTAGAATTAGTAATATGAATGAAACGAAAACATCAGGTAGCACAGGTAGCCATGTGATAGGGGGTTTAGTAACCACTGCATTTGATACATGCCCCATTGACTCATCTAAATTCCCTTCTATAGTCAGATTAGCCTTTAATTTGGCAGTGTACTGCTTAGTTTTTAATGAAAGTAGTTGTTTGCTTCAATGGTGGAACTGTTCCTCGTTATTTTGGAGTCGTTATATCACATCCGCACGAAACTGAAAACAGGACAACGGTGGGCATAACTACTTTACTATTTTAAGCTATTATCAATGCATAATAAACTTATATTCCAGGGGGTTGATCGTTTATTTTGACAAATAATGAATATATACTAAAATGCGATGGTAAATTAAAAATAATATGCTAAAAGTTTTGGTCATTAAATTTTTTAAAACATGACATATCCCTGTTTACTAAATGAATTTGTTCATATGAACTCCAGGCTCCCAACTAGTTCACTCCTCTACATATATCACTTCAATTTTTTTTTTTCGTTAAAAACAAATAACAATATTTATTAATGAAGCATTCTCGAAAAAACTCAGGAAGCTTGGAAAATCATAAAAAGATTTTTTCAATCATTTTAATTGCAAAAATAAATAAAATCGAACAGAAGAAGGGCACTAAATATATTAATTTATACATGCTTAAATATATTCAGTGGGGTGTTGTGACATCGGTCATTATTAACACCCCGAATACCAGAGGTTATCTTAAGAAGAAAGAAAGATGGTAAATTTTCCGGGCTGGGGGTGAAAGAGAAGCAGCCCGTCCCCCTCCCCGAGAGGACCATTCATAGCAAGCAGCCAAGCTACCTTTGCACATCTTTCGAGACCAGCCATGCGATTTCCTTGGGCATTAGAAACCATCTTTTCACTTCACGTTCCTTCAGTATTTTAAAGGAATCCAAAGAAATCGGATAATTTTATTTAAATCTAAGGATAAAACATTGGATAAAATGCTTAATCTGGATGCTTTTGAATTTGTAAGTTAATGAAAATATTTCATATAAATATAAGCAATAAAACAAGAGAAACTAACTATAATTATGGGCGAAACCTATTATTGTGTGACACTGCATCTTCAGGCCGCAATCATATTTATTGTAATGAATTTTTAGAATTGAACTAAATTAATTTATTAGAAGGAGGTTGATTTTACAGGAGCGAGTTTTTCGTTGAAAGCACCTTTTTTTTTTCTTTTTTTTTTCAATCCCCTTAAAAAAATGACAAAACTTTTATTTACTATAGATTCTTAGGCGAATTTATTTACATACTACATTTTATATGTCCTGTACCATCGGTACACTATATACAAGATCTGAATCGGGATAGAAGTTATATAATCATACACAATGTACTTGGCTTCATTGACAAGACTCTACAAGATGATGGGGCTCACCTTGGATAAGACTGCGCATGTGTACCAAGGGGTTACTCTCCAAATGAGCAGGAGGGAGGTAAATGCAAGGCTGCAAATTAGTTAGGCAAAGCAGACTTATTCACCGAAGCAAAACGTTGTGCACTCAGTACAGGTTAGACTTGATAGTTTATTTTAGATTGGCATCTCATCTTCCTTTTATAATCACTGGCTTTTTAAAATCCCTTTAAGAGATTAAGCCGATTGAGGAAAATTAATTTTACGTTGTTAGCATTTCTCTGGTTGTTTTTCGTTTGATTTCCTATTGGAAAAATCACTCTTCAACTAGCGCGCACATACTGTATATTAACTATTTTGTTTCTTGTTGGGAACTATTCGAAATAACTGTGTACAGAAGTGTTAAAATTAAAAAATCAAGAACATTATTAATATAATTTTTCTCGAAAAGACAATTTCGTACGGACTAAGAAATATAAGTCTATGAGTAATTGAATTGTACCGTTTTCCATAGTATTTACCGTTAGTAATTTGAGAAAGAGAATGAAGAGAGAGGTCTGGGGGCTGAGAGAGCAAACTGATCGGCTATTCAGGTCGGAGGGCCTCCTCAAGGCTTTTACCGAAGCAAACACAACAAATGCAGATCAATCTTGGTTGGGATGTCTGTTGTTCCCCAGCGGCTCTGTTGACCCATAACTTCCATCGCCCCTATCCCATCGTTAAATATTAACCCCGGCCTGGCTCACCCTTGGGGTTCGGGTATTTAGGGGTTGGCCAGTAGTTTCCCCTTCCCGGTATTCCTTTCAGCTCAGAAAATGTCGTTCCAACATTATTTTTTTTATGACACCAACAGAACTATCTGCAAGCAAATCAGTATATTTTATTAAACACGCCGACGATCACAGCTACTACAGCAGTGAATAAAAAATCATTAGAAATACATAAAACATTTATAAATAAATAACATAAAATAAACATTCTCTGGTCTACTAACAATTTATATTTTAATGTTTCATGTGCATTTGGTATCCAGTACTACCAGTATCAAAAAAGCAATAAAATTATATTAAATATACTTTGTAGCGCAATTTCTTAAGTAAAATTCATTAGTAGTAAAATTCAAAAATACGTAACTATGATAATTATTATTCAAAAACTTTAATTTGATAAAATTACAATCTGCCTTATTGGGCAATAAGTAATTCTGATAAATGTTCTCATTTATACCATATTTACAATTTTCATTCATTTGCTCAATCATAACGTATTTACAAATAGCCCAGAGACCTCCCAAATCCACATAGTTGTCACCTTCCTCTCATGGGAAAGAAGAAGTGGAGTCTTGGGAAGTCCCCCACTTCTACTTCGCTCGGAGGACCGACTTGCCACATCGCGGGATACAAGCCAGTGGAGGCTGACAAAGAACCACATACGCTCAGGTCATGATTGGAGAAACTGGCAATTGCCAGGATTCTCACTGTCACGTATTTATAGCAGGTCACGAGGCCACGCCATTTTAGTCTCTAAGGAGGATTATAGTGATGTGTGGCGCACTGTACTGACTGCGCTACGAGGGGATTAGAGTGGTTGTATTGGGTCCAATGAAATATTATGAACATGTAAGGGATGAGTTCAATAACGTAGGATATATTAAAATCGTTAGGAATGGTCTTGTTGTTGACGTAACAAGGGGTATTTACTATTGTTCTCAGGACTTTTGATTGAATGGATTGGATACTATATGTAATTTTTAAAAATGTGTTTTATCCTAAAATCTTCAAACAACTATAATGTGAAAAAGTAAACAATTTATTAAAAAAATCTTCAATTAATAAAATATAATACTACACAGAATCCATTTCGAACTGTTTGGTAAAAAAATATCCACAGTTACCTTATAATTAAATTGATTGACTTGGAAATAAAATTTTGGATATATCACAATTAAAAGGGTATAAAATAAATTGTAGATATACCACAGAGAGGTGTACATTTATTAATCCTAATAGCCTTTTTTTATCAATTTATTAACCAAAATCCAGCCTTCCATGATAACATAAACATTTGTCATACAATGAGGTGGTATATTAGAAGAGATGGTATAATATTTGTCGAGATACAAATGCATGTCTATAGACACGCTTTTGAGACAAAATCGCAGAATTTTTGTTTTTCGTTTGAAATGAGAGACATGAGACAGATCTTAGACTATATAGCACATCATTTCATAATGTGGACGTTTTGGCAAACCTGAAACCCCAGTTAGTCTCTTTAAGCCGTGGAGAACCCTTCGTGGTTGTTTTTTCTTATTAGTAGACTACGGAGAAAGTGTTGTAATTAATTGAAGATTTTTACGCAGCATTGTGTTTGTTGGAAGTTATTATTTCCGAATATAAAAATCGCGTCAAGAAAAAGATGGTTATCGAAGAGCTGGCCGAAATCACGAATTCTCAGTATTTGAGGTAGGAATAAAATCCCTAATTTAAAAAAATCTCTTCATTGGGATAATGACACTTCTTTACCCACTCCATGTCTTTCATTGTCCATGAACAAACTTGGTGCAAACCAAACTCTTTTTCATCTCCCTAGGAAACCTTCCCTTAAATGAGAAAAGGTTAGCTGTTATCGTTGGTAGGAGCAGATTGTACTCACTACATCCTACCAAACATTTTGTTCAGATTTAATGAGTAATAGTTGGTTAGTTCTTATATGATTCACAATAATACTAGAGTTTTTGTATCAGCATAAACTACCCAGGTTTTTTGACTACCATGAAACGTAGTTTCTATTCCGAGGTGAAGGGATGTTTTTTCATCGTCCCATTGAATTGAAAAAGTTATTAGAAAAAAGTCTTGAGGTACACACAAAATCGCAACCGAAACGAGGACCCTCCGCACAACATTCACGTTTCCACTAACGCCTCGTAGATTTTTTTCACTGCACAAGGCGCAACCCCAACAAGGTTAGCCATATTGAGCAGCTTACGAGGAACAAGGCATTCATGTGAGTACAAGCAACAAAGTCTCTAGGATATTTATATACATTGTCCGTCGACATGTCTATAGACAGTCCCTCTATATGTCTACAGATATTCGCTTGATTTTGTACACAAGTGTTTAAAAGGCCTTAGGTTCCTGCAGATGATTGATCGCTGGGTGGCGACTATGGCTGTCATAAGTGGATTGTTTAAATCGAAACTAACAATGGTGTTACCTAAAACCTTTTAGATCTATTGAATCATTTTTAAGACTTATAAAACGTGCAGACAGAGGTAATGTAAAACTCCTGTTTAGACAGTAAAATGGAAAAATCGACCACTAATGGCCTAATTTGTACTAACACTTGTTAACAGCCAGCCTCTGAGCCGTAATGATGACCACAAGACATAAGGGCCTCCGAGGGAATAAAACCACCAGATATCAATAAAGTCGGTCGTAAGCAATAAAATGTAATATATATTCCATATATTGAGAGAGAAAAAAATTGGCAATTATTGAAGTTGGGAAAAAGTTTTTTGGAGGCTAAGAGAAATCGAGGCCACATTGAACGTTCGCTCCCCAGTTAGTGCTCACAACAGCCGCTTGGTTAACAACAAAAACCTCCCCACAAATCTCCAGCAGGCCGGCCACAATGCTAGTTTATCAGCCTATGCTATCTGCCTGCTACCGGGAGCTTTTCACTTCCTTCAATCGGCTCCTCAACCCCAAAGCGGATAAATTCGTTATCGATACAACACAAATGTACAACTTCAAGAAGATTTATAACTGCTCTGTAAAGGACGGGATGTGGAATAGAATCAGCCGCTCTGTTCAGAATAGAGTAATCCTTCTATAGTCTCGGCAACTGAATGAACTAATATCTTCAATAAATATTGCACATTGAAGATTACTTTAAGTTACATTTAATTAGTTAATCCGTGGTTCAATCTCCTCGTCACTTTTTGCTAGGTATGTAACATACGTTTATACTTATAGAACTATTTAATTTCAAAAATGAATATACTAAAGTGGTATTAGAGGCTATTATCCTCGTTCATCATGGTGTGATCACATAAATCCTGGGATAAAATAACGAGTATTTCATCTATAAATTAAAGATAATTTTATTGAGGTTCCTAGCATTGAAGTATCTCGGTTAACCCTTTAATCCCCCACCAAAAAAATATATTCCTTTACCCCCTTTAAACTCAATCCCTTTTTCATGTTGAATCTAAAAACACTGTGAATCATAATTTCATCCACTTGGAGTGTGGTAAATAGGTGTTTTTTATAGCTAGTACTATAAACATTTTAAATCGGAAAATCATTCAATTGTATTTCTTAACCATGTAGAAAATAACATCCTCAGTCCCCTCAGTATCCATCCCTAAACCTGCTTTTTGGTTTCTTACTCCTTCCAATCTTCTTTCTTCCCCAAAATATCCTTATATTTCGTTTCATTATGTCATTATTTTGGCGCATTTCATACATACTTTTCCCACATTATCTAAAACGTGGTTTAAACTGTACATTCCTTCATTATCTGTCTCTCTCCCCAATTATATCTTTATCCACCATGACCTGGTTGACAGGCCAGGTATTGGTTTGGGCCTCTACTTCGTTGTCAGTCTGATCCGTGGATATGCCAGGCAATAACGGACTTCCAAAGAAAGCGTGAGCCTGCCTGAAGACGCTTCAGACACGCAAAACTTGTAGATGTCCTTTTGGGTTTGAGGGTATTCCGCAACATTACCCAGGCTACATTCACCTGGTAAAGTCCAAGTACTTTCACGAAGACCTCTCCTCTGCTTCTTAATCCAAATCCAAATAGCAACGAAATCTTTCCCTCTATGACTCCTCTGGTGTTTCCCCATCAGAAGTATTTCACGTTTCACTTGATGATCTAAACTAATATTTTTTGTCTGCCTCCTCATTTACTTCAATATCTCTCTCATGACCTAGTTTTTGCGTAATGGTTTTTATTTAAAATATTTCTCTTCCAGAGACCGTATAGCCTTTGTAATGATAGCGCGCTCAGACGCTGCTGGCCCTGAGGAATCCCCTTCCAGTCATCTTGCCTGCTCGTCTCCATTTTACATGTTTTCCCATTTGAATCCAGTCCTTCCAACGTATTGGGATACAGCTGTAGTCCAACTCTTTAAAAAAATCTAGACCATACATCAGCTATCTCTCCAACTCTTGAATGACCAGTTCTACACCAAACATCTAAATTCCTTGGGCCGTCCTTACTTTTCAATCCTTTACAATTTCCTTTCCGTCCCGGATACATGGATTATGCACAAACTAATACCATTAGTGGCATTAATGCTGCTATTTATCAATAAACCTAACTGTCCTAATCATCCTAGACTTCTACAAAGGATTTGATACCATCGACCACACAGCCCCTCTTTCCAAGTTAAAATCATTAATCATGTCCGATAAATCTGTTCAATGGTTTTGATCATTTTCAATTTTTATCATTTTTCAACTGTTCACAAGTAGTTACTATTCCTATTCAACCCATATATGCTTCTCTTACTCTTTCTTCGGTTGAACTAGTCCAAGGGTCGAGAATATTTAGTTATATTTAGTTGTTACATAAAGGATATCCTTAACTCCATTCATTATTGTTCCCATCAAATTTACTCTGACGATTGCCAAAGCTTTTGGAGTGCAAGCAAAACAGACTGTTTTATGATTTTGTAATGATTTTTTCTTAGAATATTCAGTCTGGCATTGTTGACACTTGGTCTTACAGATCCAGCACGATATACATTTTATATTTATATAAACTTGGATAAGTTAGTGACTTCGGTCAGGGACACTTAAAAAAAACAACTACATCTAGATCTTGTATCTAGTACCCCCAGAAGAAGAACATTAGTTTGTATTTACAACATGTTTTCCATGGCATAATTGCATCTGTTTTACAATGTCCTAACCATTCATGACGTAATATCGTAATTACTCCCGTATTATATATTTGTTTATTTCTATTGGACGAAGCTTATACACTTTTAACAGTCACACTCACTGTCTTATGGTACGCTTTTAATGATTCGTATTTGATTGAATTCCATCTCCTAAATGAATCTGTGGAACGGCTGTCTTAAATTTGTTGTTTTCAGGTGTAGTCTATAGATCAGCTCTTTTTTATTAATGGAACATGCTTTATTATGTGACTGCCTTGTGAATTGAATAACGGACAATAAAATATGAAATTACCCAGCCTGTGAACAATTGAACATTCTTCTATCAATCCAAAGCTATGAGGTAGGCCTTATTTCTTCAATTCTCACTATAGAATTGAAATTTTAAGCCCGTCGTCATTAGATTTGTATTTTTACTACATGAATTGTTCAAAACAAATTCTTAATATAAATCCAAAATATAGTTTTGGATTTTTGTTCACTGGTCAGTTCACTTATTCTCCATTAATTTTATCATTTTATTTTCTCTGTGGGACATACCTACAGCAGATTATAAGACATGTTCAACACAATCGTTGGTTTTTGGTCTGCTTATTCAGCCATATGAATCCCGACGTGCGTTCTGCCTCATGATATCCCAATTTGCAATTTTTTGAAAATTATTTAGTGGCTCTAAAAAAATGTCTGCCGATTTAGTGTATCGTTTTTAATGATTGATTATATAAACGGAGACGAGACTATCATCATAGATAACCACATATATATGTTTTAGACTCAATAGTGCTTCTTTAACAAGTAATTCAACCTGGTAGTTTGAAAGTAAAAAGTATCCCACATTATTGGTAGGTCATAATTATAGATAATAAGAGAGACAGTTTTTGTTGTAGTTACCAATCTCCCAAATTAGTAGATTTTCGATAGCTAATGTTTCATTGAAATCGATTCCACTAAATTCTTCATGCCATTGAGTCATTGTGGTTAATTTCGTGTAGGTAAGGTAGTGATTGATCATACACATTCCAAGGTTTTGGATCCTTTCAAGTTTACTATAGTTTTTTTTTTTTTTTTTTTTTTTTTTTGTTCCGGCATTTGTGCACCGCGGCCTCAGTGAGACCTATTGTGCGCCGTCCATATCCCTGTCCTATATATGTGACAGGCCCACGGCCTTTGCAAATCTGAGGATACTGAGTGGATCGATCAGTTCACATAGTTAGTGGTCTACAATGCGATCACTACCAAAGTGGAGGTATCGCCTTCTAGCTAGGTTATCACAGTCACATATTATATGACGTGACGTTTCTCCCTCTTTCTTGCAGAATCTGCAGATTGGTGATTCCACTATCCCCAAATTGAAGAGGTGCTTGTTTAACCGACAGTGACCTGTATAGAGTCCTGTCACACTTTTGAGTGTCCACCTGTCCATTGATAGAAGTACTGAGCTTCTTTTCTTACAGGGTCCATCAAGAAACAGTTTCGAGTGTTCCTGTTTCTTAGTTTCTCTCCAAGAGAGTCTTGCCCTGTCCTCTAAAGCTAATTTTATACGCCTTTTTGCGTAGCTGAGGCTGATACCACATATGGGTTCAGGTGCAAGAGGTGTCTGTTCTGAGCCCACCCTTGCAAGGCCATCTGCCTTTTCATTGCCTGTGATGCCTGTGTGTCCTGGCACCCAGTCGATTCTAACCTTATTGGCTAGCGAGAGTGTGTTTAGGTTGTTTTTACACTCCTCAACCAAATAAGATCTGGTCGTATAGCTTCTCAGGGCGCCAATGGCTGCCTGGCTATCCGTGAAAATTGTGATCAGTCTGTTTCTTACACCCTCCCCAATTAAGGTTTGGGTGCAGACATTGATCGCCATCACTTCGGCCTGAAAGACCGAGGTGTGTCTACCTAAAGGAATAGAAATCCCAGATTCTGGTTTATCTTTCCTCCATATGCCGGCCCCTGATCCGTTTTCTGTTAGTGAGCCGTCTGTATAACAATTAATCCCATTACACAGTTTATGTGGTTTGGTCTTTGTGTTTACCGCACAGTATAAGACGTCTGTGTGTTTCTTAACTTGTAGGTCAGAGTGCATTGACAGCACCTCGTCCTCATCAATTCTTCTGAACAAGTTCCCATGCCCCATGTGAGTCATGACTTTGGATCTTGTTCCTGATTTCGCAAGTCTGTAAGCCACGTTCAAGGCTTGCGCTTCTACTTCTATGTGCAGTGGATTCAAGTTCAATAAGACTTCCATTGCAGCAGTAGGAGTTGTACTCATGGCACCAGTAATCATGAGACATGGAAGCCTCTGTAATTTGCCAAGCAAAGTTCTATTTTTACTAATGCTACCTCTGTGCCACCACACCATAGAGGCATAGAGCACCATTGGTCTCACTGCTGCGGTATATAGCCAGAATAACATTCTGGGTTGTAGTCCCCAGGTCCTACCCACAGCCCTTTTACATGCATAGAGGCATCGAAGTGCCTTCGAAGTAGTATTCCTGATGTGTTTAGACCAGTCCAATTTACTATCCAGAGTAACCCCTAGATGCTTTACCTCACTACAAAAGCTTACCTGTGTCCCCCCTATATAGTGTGGTCTAACTATAGCATTTCTTTTGTTAGTGAAGATACAGAGATTTATCTTCTGGGGATTGATTCCTAAACCATTCTTTTCACACCAATCCCTCAAAAGATCCATCGATGCGGAAAGCAACTCAGAAATGGTTTCTGAGAACTTGCCTCCTATGAGCACAGCAATGTCATCAGCATATCCCTGTGCGTAGAACCCTGCAGAGTTTAGGTTTGTTAACAATGAGTCAACGACCAAACACCACAGTAATGGAGATAACACCCCTCCCTGTGGACATCCTCCCACTGGCTTCATCCACAGTTTGGTTTGTCCCAATTGTGATTGTAGAATCCTATTCTCTAGCATGGTGTTTATCCAGCTAGAGGTTAAGGAACTAATCCCCTTTCTTTCTAAGGCCGATGCCATAGTGTTATAGGGTGTGCGATCAAAGGCACCTTCTATATCAACAAAGATGCCTACCATTATTTCTTTATGATCTAGGGATCTCTCAATCCTGGAAACCAGGTGGTGGAGAGCAATTTCACAGGATTTTCCTGCCTGGTATGCGAATTGGGCGCTATGGAGCGGTCGTTCTACCAGTATTCCATCCCTAATATGTCTGTCTATGACCTTTTCCAAGGTCTTCATTAAAAATGAAGTCAGACATATTGGTCTGTAAGACTTGGGTTCGTCATAGGACTCTTTCCCAGGTTTTGGTATGTAACACACTTTTGCCATCCTCCAGCTTACTGGAATATAGCTCAGTGCCAAGCTTCCCCTTAACAAGGTAAGTATAAGGGGCCTAATTACTGGTAGGCCTTTTTGTAGCAAGGCTGGGAATATCCCATCAATACCAGGTGATTTGAAGGGAGCAAAAGAATTAATTGCCCACTCCACCCTTGCAGAATTGATAATTTTATTTGCTTCTGCCCAGTTACCCTTGCAACTAGTGTGTTCACAGTTGGTAGGGTCATTATTAATCGTATCCATCAGTCCGCAGCCAGGAAAATGCGCGCGCGCCAGGGCACCGAGGGTTCCTTCCTCAGAATCCGAATAGCCCCCTCCCACCCTGACGGAGCCCAATGCTCCCCTGTCAGACTGCTTGGATAAGATCCTATTTACTCTAAACATGGAAGTTGTATCGTTTATTTCGCTACAAAATTTCTTCCACGCCCTTCTTTTAGCCTTTCTGACTTCTTTGTTATATTCAGTGAGTGCACGTTTATAAGTGTCCCATCTGCCTGATCTTTTGGCCGCGTTAAAGAGTTTACGTGTAAGAGCTCTTAACTTGCCAAGTTCATTGTTCCACCAGGGACAGTTCCTGTTGGATCTAACATTACATACAGTGTTATTACCAGTGTATGACTTAATTATTGCCTCAGTCAATGTTGAGTTTAAATGTTCCAAATGCCAGTTGCTACTCACCACTCTAGGACAGCATTTGACCTCCTCCTCAAGCTGTGTATAGTAGGTTTCCCAGTTTGTAAGTTTGGGATTCCTATACACGGCTTCGGACGTGATGTTACCACTTAGATCAAATCTAATGTATCTTTGATCTGAGCATGACTCTTCTTCAGAGACATGCCAGCCTTTAACCCTTAGGCCTATAGTGCGTGTGCTAAGGGTTATGTCAATGACCTCAGATCTGATTCTATTGTTAAAAGTGGCAATATTGCCTCTGTTTAGAATGTCTAGGTCATTACCAATTATGTACTCTACTAAACACTCACCTCTCTGGTTGTTGTTCTTGCTCCCCCAGAGCTGATGGTGAGCGTTCGCGTCAAGCGATGCTATAAGCTCGCCCCTTAAGCCAGTCCCTTCCGTTAGCTTACTAAGTGCCTCGGTCGGGACTCCTTCTTCATATGGGAGGTAGACCGATGCAATCGTCAACCTCCCACCTTGATTTCCCTCGTTGAGGGCCATTTGAGCTGCTGCTAAGTCTCTAGAACAATATTGCCATAGAGGCAGCATTTTAAGACTGCTCTTATGCAGGATACAGGCTCTGGCACGCGCGGGTACAGAAATAATCTCATACCCACGCATCGCCAGCCCCCTCATCCTGCCCTTATACAGGTAAGGTTCTTGTATTAGAATAATATCAATATCCTTACCTCTCACATACTGCTGCAGAACACCACATGCTGCAATACAGTGGTGCAGATTAATTTGCAGCAGCCTCACCACCATGATCAGTGCCCGCCGGCCCCCGGAGGGCCACCCCGAGGCGGACGCCGGGAGACAGCGCCAAACCCAGGCCTCCCCACCACAGAGGGCCCAGACCCAGCGCGCCCCCGAGCCCCCGCCACGGGGCCACCCCCCGCAGCCGCCATATTCATCGCCTTGGGGCCATCCTTTGGAGTTGGCAAATTCGTCGTAGCGATCCCCTTCGACTCCTCCACCTCGGGATCGCTCCTTGCCTCCTCCACCTTATCAGCCGCCTTCCTCTCCTGTACTACTTTTTGCGGCTTCTTCTTATCCAATACCCTGAGAGCGACCTTAGTGAACCCATAGTTCAGCTTAAGCTTCCGCTTCTCAAGGTATTCCATGCTATTCTCTGGGGCAGACAGGATCGCAAAGAAGCCATGCTTCTCCACCTTGGTGCCCAGGAGTCTCCATAATCCGATATCAGGTACCCTAGAGTTTTGGGTCCTGATCCTCTTCATGAAATGTCCTTCCAGAGGCATTTCTCCTGTAATGAAGGTTCCTACCTTCACGGTTTTATGAAGCTCCTCCACCTTTCCTACGCGGAGCTCCAGATCCCCACTCATGTTAAAATTGGGTACTATAATCGACAACCAGTCCTTGGTCTCCTGGTTGTCGCAGATTATGACACAGGCTCCCACATGTGGGTAAATTCCGCTGAATTCAGCCTGTGTCCCTTTCTCTTCTTCCAGCTGATCGACAAATTTCATCAGCTGTCCCTTCATTTCCTCACAATGCTCCTTCGTCAGCCGAGTGGACGGATATCCACTAGGGATAATCGCCACCCTGCTTCCTCCGGCAGCAATCGCGTAGAATGCAATGCTAGCATCCCCACCCCTATGCCTCTTTGCCATAGGCGCAGAGGTACCAGGTGAGGACCTGATCCTTTTCTCTGGAGCGCACCCAGACCCTGCCGTATTCCCGGACCCCGAAGGTCCTGGAAGTCCGGCCGGATCCTCAGGTGGCCCTCCAGCCAACATTGCCCTCCTCCACTTCTTCCTCTGGGCTCCAGAGAACTTGTGCTTGGAGGTCTCGCCTATATCCTTGGGTGCAGCGTCCCTACCAGGCGCCAAGCTCTCTTGCTCCATTACCAATTCGCTTACCTCCTCTACAAGCGTCGCAAGCGAGCTCATAGAGGCTTCGTCGTCCACTACCTCAGCGCCAAGGTCCATTGAAGGCCCCTGGGCTGAGTCCTCTCCGCTGATCATGCTGACCAGCTCCTCCATGTCTTCATTATTATTCTTGTTGCTCATATTCTGTTCCCACGAGAGCGGGGGAAGTTACTCTGCAGGTACTGCCCCCTCTCCCTGCAGAGGGCATTGAATACAATGGGGTGCGCCTGGTGCCCCAAGGGGGTCGATTAAAGACAGTGCATTTTTATACACCCCCTGCCATTCAGCCACAGCTCGAGCTCCTCTACACTTGGCTTGGGTGTTAAGGAGATCTCCACCTGGATTTCATGGGGAGATCCCGCCTCTGTCGTCCGCGAGTCCATCGGACTCCCCAGGGGGTACCACGTGGAGGTGACAGTAGGCGTTGGTAGGGATAGGTCAGACTGGGAGTTCACAAGCAGTGAGTAGGGCACTATTGCTTGATTCCTCCGCTATGAGTAAAGGAGACCCCCGCACCTGTCTCCCTCTCTAGTCTTTCCATTACCCTACCCATTTACCCCCCTTACTATAGTTAGTTTTACAAGTGGAGCTCCATACTGGCGAAGCATGACTGTTTGGGTGACTGATTTGTAATAGCTAAAATTGTTCCACTGAAGATTGGATTTATATTTTTAGACGACCACATCCAATGACCCAATAGGCGTTAATAAAACTGATAGAATGATTCCTTGAGAACGTTTTGTTGAAAACTACACCCAAATTGCCTGATATGTTTACGATTTTTTTTCAGTTATTTGTGAGCAATATTCTAAGTGAATTTTTCACCCTTTCGGAGATGATAAAGTTCACACTAAAGCAAGTCTGGGACAATTTTCCTCATATCCGGCAGAAAAAAGTCAGTCTACTGTTTAATGTACTTATTGCCTCGTTTAGGTTGGTCTTAGTGTAACACTAACCTTTAACACTAATCCTTTCAGTGGTGATATTTGAGTCCGTGGTCTCAACAAAAAGAGTCGTCTCGTTTATAAGAGAGTGGAGGTGGTTCTACACCTCGGGGTCCTTCTAATAAGTTGCGACGATCCCAGTTTCTGTTTGTGCTTATAGCACAAATTAAAACCCGTACGTAGATTCATTTAAAGCAGAAACATTAAGTCTATAAATCTTTAATTCAAAATTATCCTCATTACCTTTTCCTTTCTTGTTACATTATGTCATTGCTTTATCCAATCATAAAGGTAATAGTAGCTTTACGAGTAGAGTTGTAAGGGTAGTACAGTCCACCTTAGCTCACCTGCGCTCACTAGGTTATATTTAATTCGTCTAATGATTTTATTTTTTGTAGAGTTAGAGTGCCAGAAGGTTCCTATTCTTGTGTGAATTAAATATTCATATTACCAAAAGTCAGGAATATTTTTTTATCTACGTACGAGTCTGTTACACAATTCTTTACTTTTTTTCCGTTTAAACTCGTATTTATACACCAGGACTTACCAACTTTCAGCTTGGTGAGATTGCCATTTTTCGGATATTTGATCTATCGGTTTTAAACACATGTCATAGGGGTATGGTCACTTTTTAGCATCTCCAGATATGCCAGGTTACCTGACTTCCAATCTAAATCGGTCTGGACTACGAGGTTATAGCCATCTGCAAAGGCGAAGGCCTCGATACCTTCTGCATAATTTATTTCCTAGGCTGCATCATATCAAATATTTTACTGACCTCGACCTCCACATGAACCTTGCGGGTATCCCTTCTCCTGTCAACTGGATTTCTTTAATATATTGGTTTATAAATTTGCATATCTAACTAATGGGAAATTCATATTTTTCGTAAACGATAAGAAACTGCAGGCCAATGGGCCAAAAACATCATCGAAGCATTTTTTTTTACTACTATTGGAGATTTCGCTCTTCCTTTCTATGGTAATCAAAAGTTAAGTACGTCCAAACTCGTTAATCACCAACAACAATTCAAGAATTTTGACAAGTAATTTGGCAAAATGGAATCAACGACACAACAATAACAAAAATTTGTAAAATTATTTGGCTTACCTTAGTAGTATAATAATTAAACGTTGCTTAGTAGATCTAGTGTTATCTCCTACCTGTGGAAATGATGTCATAGAAGGATATCCAGGTACCAGGAAGTAATTATTACGGAGGAAGAGGCGCTTTAGCTCACAAAAAACAATAATATTTACCTTGTACCGAGAGAACAGATACGTTGCATGGATGCAGTTCTGAAAGAGACCCCGAGCCGGATATGGCAGGAGCTTCCTTAGCGCAAAAACAAAAATATACCTGAACCTGTAAGTAATTTATCGATTTCTTCTGAGTATACTCACTCTAGTTTTTTTATCATAATACAGTAGAATCCCGATAATTCGTATTGTCAAGGGACTGACAGTTTGATAAGAATTATCGGGAATACACTCAACCTGTCACTTCGTTTCAAATTTATGATATATAAATGTGTCCTCCGGCCAGCTTTGCTGTACGGTGCCCCGCTATTTACCCACTTGACTGACAATACAGCCAAATGGCTCCAACATTTCCAGAATGGGATCATGCGAAAAGTTGTCCGACATACCTCTTTCGATAGGCTGAAGAACGCTGACCTGCACCCGTTGCTTGGTGTGCCGTCGGTGGGCGAAATCATCCACCGGAGACACTATGACCCCAGCACCCCTCCCGCATCCGATGGCAACAGACTGTCAGGGAAAAATTAGGTCAGAATTAGTACGTAAGTTAGTTTAAAGGTTGATCAAAAAGGTGAGCCCCATCACCTTTATTAGTCAGTTTAGTCCAGTCACGTATAATGTATATCATTATACTTCTTTATTCATTATATAATTTTTATAAAATAAACAAACCTGTATATAATGTAGCGATGCTACAGGAAATACAAAAATAATTTGTAAATAGATTCGCCTGAGGATCTATAATTATATATAATTATCTGTAAATTTAAAGGGGGAAAAAAAAAAAAAGAAATACCAATTTTCGGGAGTACAAAATTAAAAAACGTATTAATGCATACATGTATGAATTAAGAAGTATGTACAATGTAGAAAGGATAAAAACTATGCAATAAACACTGCTTAATACTAAACTAAACAATAAACAATACATGCAATAAAAAATATGTACATATTTATGTTCTAGATTAAATATACACCAATCATTTGTGCGAAAAAAATCCGTAATTTTTTTTTGACGCAATCCTTGCAGAAAGGTATTGTCAGTTCCTTTGTATATTTCCTCCAACTGGTACATTTGAATTCCTTGCTTGCGCGAACCACTTTTTTAAGTTCTTTTCAAGTTGTGGGTAATCGCCAGTCTTGAAGCGTTTTACTTTGCTGCTTGATGTCTGGGAAGTGATTTTGTCCTTGTTCTTCAGGATTGATGTGATCGTGGAACGAGGGACGTTAAAACGCTTGGATCCGTCAATTTGCTTAAAGCCACTGGCCACGGCGCTTGTGATTTGTTGTTTCTCTTTAATAGAGAGGCTAACTTTTTTCGGAGGCTTGCTAACGTGTCACAATGATAACGAAAAAGAGACTGAACTGTAGAAACGAAAGAAAAGCTTAGTACAATACAATACAAAAACTTTCCCTCTCTCCTCTCCTAATTTACTTTCAGTAAAAAGAGAACGAATTACATATGGGATTTCATAGAAAACTTGTCTCTCTCACTCGCTCTCCCTTTTGCTTCTGCAGAAGGGATTACTTCATTTCCTAGCAAACATTTATCTTGCACTCATCCTGCTCCCTAGTTGCACTATCCTCTTTCCCTTTCTTGAAACATGTCCTCTTTCTTCTTCTTGAAACCCTTTCTTGACTCCACTGTACATCTTTTCCTTCTCTTTTTGTCTCTCAATGGGATTATTTGTTATCCTTCTTCTTCACAATCGTACTTTTCTCCACAATTGTGCCAACACCTTTTTCCAACAGGATTTTATCTCATTAATTTATGTTTCTTCGATCGAGACGGCCTTTTACACCTACTAAAATACACTTCATGTGATTCAAATTACCAATATCACGAGACAGTCTGCATAACATTTTGAATATTATGTTCAATACCAATGAATACAATAATTACGAGAAATCATGGAATGCTTGTTTGAGAGAGTGAGTATCAATTTTTTATTATCGACGGGTATAACTAGTCTTATTTTATGGCCATCAACAGGAAACGTAACCTCACCCTTTATTTAAAGATACAGATTTATTCTTTTGGCTGTATAGTTCTTATGTAAAAACAAGACATGTACTGGATTTTATGGAAATAATTATTTTATAGAAATACTTTATATTATAGAACATATATTTTATTAAAATATTATTGTCAAATTGTGGATGGTTACAGTAGAATTATAAAAAAAAAAAATGCTTCTTTGTCTTTTCACAACTGTTATTTATTTTTTTTGGATAGAAAAGCGTTTTCGTTCTAAGGTGTCATATTCAGTTATCTCTAAAATAAAATGAAAAGTCAAATGATAAAAAATCCTGCGAATATGGATTCAGACTAAACTCTATTACTATACCTAACATTGGCCACAGGTGTTAATTAAAATATATTCTAAGCAACAGTGCTTAACTGTGCTTAGTTTGAATTTTTAAATTAAAAAATACAACACATGTGTAGTACATAATTACTAAAAATTAAAAATTTGATTACATAAATAATAAAAAATTACAAAAAAATTATTAAAAAGTAATTAAAACCACAACTATACATCAATCTTATGGCTACTCACCCAAGTGATTATGTGGGATATTTAAATCATCTAACACACATATCTTTTTCAACTTTTAACAATAACTACTACACCCACGCTCTTCATTTAAGCACTGGCTTTGTCCAAAACTATATTATTATCCTTCTCAAATTAGAAATACCCTTCTTAGATATTGGAAGGTTGAACTGAATACAAACATGGGCATCCATACAGACTGATGGAATAGATGAAAGTTGGGACTCCTTAAGTGGTGGGTGTACCCTTCCAAGATAATTACGTAATTAGATACGTTAAATCCACTCATATCCAAACTATTGGTCAATTATCATTTACAGATATCGATTTGATAATGCTTATGTGTGAGATTAATATGAAATATACACACATATTTACCCTTGATTCTTGAACTAAACCTCTGGAACGTTTAGCATTTTTTTTATGTTGGAGGCTCTAATGATACATTGCAAAAAGTAATATTAATGAAAATTAGAAAATTCAAGTCAAGTTTGATGCAACACACAACCAATGGTTTCGGTTGCGAAAGCGTTTATAATGACAGTCTGAATAACTATTTTGCGATAATAGACCACCTAATTCAAATTATTAATCGAGACCTTTAATGTTATAAACTGCTCTATATGGTGAATATTTATTTAATTACTAACGATTTAGTAATTAATAATTGAGCCTCTGTTATTTTTCATAAGGTTGCATTTATTTACAGCTTCTTCGGTGCATTAAATAAAAATATCGTGCAGAACATCATTCCTATGTGTGTACATTTGGTAGGGAAAACTCTTGTTATGACAATTTTATTGATTTTACAGATTTATGAAAAACTTAAGCTCTATCAATTAATACATTAAGTATCAAGATCTTTTACTTTATTCCATATTTGAAATTATATATGTAATGAAAGTGTCCTCTCTTTAATTTGAATTTGCCGTGCTGCTTCCACTGGCTGACACCAGATGGAGCAGTAGTTATGAGATAGAGAAGGTTATGTGAGGTAACAGAACATGTAAATAGTGTGAATAGAGAATGGATAGTTATTAGCTGTAATTGTCGTTTCTTTGTTTACAGGTAAGATTGTGTAAATCAATATTAATAATTGTTATAATATAATATATAGTGAATAAAATTGCTAACTTTGTTTACAGAGAAACTGATTTCAGTTTATTCACCCCACCTTCAATAATTGTCTTACATATATATATTGTTTATAACTAAGTTAGGTATTTTATTTTTGTTTTAGTTCATCATGTAACAAACCTCCAATGAAATTTTGTTTCTCTAGTTTAACAGAAGACACACATATGAAAAAAAAAAAAGTCCTGAAAAAGTAAAAATAAAAAAATGGCGAAACGTAAAAAAACATAAAATAAGGATAATACTAATCAACAAAAACGAATTGGAGTCAGGAAAATAAATAAGAAGCTGACCCACTCATAGTTTAACGAGTTTAAACACACTTTTGTAAGAACCATATTTACTTAAAGTTACGAGTTAAGTGGAATTAAAAATGTTTTGTTTTTCATAAGAATATAAATATGCATTACGTTTTGAAGATATTAACCGTGGGTCTTCACAGTGATCTTAATATGCCATTCCTTCAAGATCTCGCCCCCTCCCTCTACTGGAACTACTATTCCAGCCTTTCCGGTCATCCTAAGACCCTTGTGCTGATACTTTATTCTCCTTTATTATCCCTGGCAACGCCGAGTGACGCGTAAGGTCGAGGAAGCCTCCTCTAAGCAACCTAGAATTTTATTTGAAGTGAGTTTCATAGAGTGGTTATTATTAAAATGTTAATGGCTTATGAGCTCCTCCTGCATAAAGTAACAAGACATTAAAAAAATAAGTTCTATGCCGTGCTTCACATACTATATATATATATATATATATATATTTATTGCATCTAAACATTTTAGAAAATATATATATGTTTATGAAGTTGAAAGTATAAAACTAACTTCTTCAAAATGCTATGGAAATTATGTCAAAGACATACAAATTACGCTCTGAAGAACGTAATTATATTTAACCGTTGCCTCCCTTTATATAAAAAAAAAAAAAACCTTTAAATAATCGAACTCATTTGAGAGCAATGATTTATTGGACTGCTAAAAATAAAAGTTTAAAGCCTGACAAAAGTTTATGAAGTGGAGTAGGGTTATTAAAGGTTTTCTTTAAGTTATGGAGAAGCTTGTTAAACTAATTGTATTCATCGGTAGAATGAGTTTTTAACGCTCCAATTACATAATGCGATGTGAAGTACAACAAGTGTTCTCTGTTCATATTTAATCCTATTAGGATATTTAAGCTGGAATTATTATATAGAAAGGTTTCCTCACCTTTTGAACACCTTGTACGGATTTAATATTAATACAAATATGAAACTATATTATTCTGTGAGTTCATTGTAGGAGGCGGATTTATATAAATAAATCAGCGTTTGACTTTGTCAAGATGTCTTCGTAGGATGATGAAAGATTTAAAATTTTTATCAAATTTATTTACACCACGTTTCGATATACATTGTATGTCCACATCAGGTACCGTACAACAAAGAAATAACAATTAATACTCTTTTTCCGTTATTGTAGTATTTGATTTCTAAGTTCTTCGTGAAAACTGTTCCAGATAGTGAAAATATCTCATTACATCACATACACCCGTGTCCATTGTAGTTTAAAATAAATCTCGGAATTGTTTTTTTGTAATAATTCTATTTCTTCTTCGTATACTTAAATTTTCTAGGAACAGACCTCCCCCAACACCTTTTAATCTCGATTTACTTTTTATAGAACATTTTAAAGTTTTCTCAATCAACCAATAACGTTTCCCATTCGCATCAATGGCGACTATACACAACGTTTTACATACGAGTATAACATGAATTAATTACTTAAGAACAATTTTTATTAAAATAAAATTACAATCTGCCCTATTAGGTTATAAGTAATTGAGATAAATGTTCTCATTCATACCATATTTACAATTCATCATTCACTCGCTCATTCATACAACAAACAGCCCAGAGGCCCCCCCAAGTCCACATGGTCGTCACCTCCTTCGCGTGCGAAGGAGTAAGTGGAGTCTAGGGAAGTCCCCCACCCTCCTACGTCAGCCACGTCACTGAATAAGAGCCAGCGGAGGCTGAATAAGAGCGCGAGAGCCACAGACGCTCAGGACATGATTAGAGAAATTGGCCATTGCCAGGACTCCCATTAACACGTAATTATAGCAGGTCACGAGGCAGCTGTCCTTTATTCCCCTTATGCCAGTCTCCGAGGAGGATTATAGAATCATTATAAAGGGTTTTGTTGCTGACGTAATAAGGGGCGTTTACTATTGTTCTCATGACTTTTGATTGAAAGGATTGGATGCGCTTGATGTTCGACTTTTTTCCTGTCCCCCATAGCTCTATTCCGTATGTCCAGATTGGTTTAAGTATAACTTTGTAAATAAGTAATTTATTATCTTTTGAGAGATGGGGTTCCTTTGAATTAGTCTTTACAATTGTCTAAAGCGTCTGTTTAGTTCTTGTTTTTTTAGTCTCGTATGTGGGTTCAAGGTCAGTCGTTTGTCGAAATAGAAGCCGAAGTACCGCACTGTCTCGGATACAGGGAGAGGAATATAATTAAAATAAACTAGTGGACAAGACTTGCGACAGAGGTTAAAGGTTATGAGGGAACATTTTGCTTTATTAACCTTGATTCGCCATTGGTTGCACCAATCCTCGATCTCATCAAGGTGTTTTTGAAGGTTTTGGGGTGGTATATCAGGGTCTGAATGGGTTGACAGGACTGCAGTGTAATCTGCAAATGTTGCCAAGAAGGTATTGATGGTGAAGGGGACATCAGTGGTGTATAGATTATAGAGGATATGGGGCCCAGGACGCTGTCCTGTAGAACTCCTGCTTTTATGGGATAGTAGTTAGAATATAGAATACCACAGCGGACAGTTTAAAAGGTAGGACTGTAGGATTAGGAAAAGGGTCTATAGTAAATATCTTTTGATCTTGTTAAGCAACAATAACAAGAAAGGCAGTTGTGCAATACTGTTTGGATTCAAGGGCTAAGGAGATGTGATCAACAACGCAAAGGCCTTGTTGAGCAGTGGAACGTCGAAGGCGGGAACCAAATTGGTAGGTTATAAAGGTTTTTGGAAGTAGGCGTTTTAATAGGAGTTTTTCATATGTTTTTGAGAGTAAAGAGAGTAGGCTAATTGGACAGTAAGATGAGACATCATTGGGTGGTTTACCGGGTTTAGCGAATAGGACTATAATGGAGTGATTCCCCAGAGAAGAGGAAAATGCGTCGTTCGGATAATGCAATTATAAATGTAGGTTAGGAAGATTATGGCTTCAGGAGGAAGTTGTTGGAGGATTCGAGGAGTAAGGTAATTTTTTCAGAAGATATTTGACCACAGAGGGGTTAATGGCTTTTAGTGGAAGTGAGAGGGATAGGTGAAGTGGTGAAATCTTCAACACTTGAGCAATGAGTATTGTTTTGAGGAGTAAGGTGAGGAGTGAAAGTATGGGAAAGATGCACTGAGAATTCTTCCACCCTCTCGCCATCCGAAGCAGACCAGGACCCGTCATCACGACGGAGTGGGTGTGAAACAGGATGGTATTTTAGGATTTTCGTAGTTAGATTCCACAAGGAGTTATCCCTGGAAGGATGCCAATTGCCACTTTACCAACCTGCAGTACTGGTTGGATGAGCGACGATCAGCAGGATGTCGGGATCTTTGCCACACTGTTCTCGAGTGGCGTTTGGATTGGATTAGGTTTTTGAGATACTGAGGTAAAGGATTTTGATCGTGATTTTTTAGATAAGAGTGGGGTGTCGATGCCTACCAGGCCAACCTCTGGATCAGAGTAGTGAAGGAATACACTGCATCATTTAGGTCTTGGGATGTTTTCAGGGGTACTTTGAGGTCTACAGAGTCGTAAGAATCTGGCGAAAGTGGTCCTGATCAACTGGGCCACTGATAAATGAAGGAGGAGGCAGTTTATCGATAGGTCTTAATGGGAAGGATCACAGGGCTATGGTGAGGAGAGGTCGTCGAGGCGCGTGAGTGTATAATTTAGTGTTCCTAAACTATTGTAGAAGAAAAAGTCTAGATCTGGATTTTGGTTGGGATCTGATGGCCAATAGGTGGCTGTGTCAGGAGAGATAGTGGAGCAATGTTTCCGTGTGAGTGCAGACAGCAAAGCACGTCCTCGTGTATTCGTGGATTTTGACCCCTAATGTTGATGCTTTGCGTTAAACTCCCCACCCTCAAGGACATGATGCCCAGTGGAGTCTAGAAAGGAGATGAATTGGGATTCAGAAATAGATTTATCGGGAGGGCAGTACACTGATGCTAGAGTAAGGCGAAAAGTGAATTTGCTGATTGACACTGCAGTATACTGAAGGAAATCGTGAGCTACCAAAGGAACCATGTGATGAGAAATGGAGTTATGGACAATGACAGCGAATCCTGCCTGTGCTCTTCCATCTGGGTGATCAGTTCGATAAGTCTGGTACTGTCGAACGGTAAATGGTTGCTTTCTCGTAAGCTTTGTTTCAGTAATGAGAGCTACGTGGATGTTCTTGTCATGAAGTAGTGCTGTCAGTTGGTTAGTGTGGGTGCGAACACCATTAGCATTCTATCGAGAATGGATAAGGAGTTGGAAGGATCCACTTATGAGTGTTGTTCAGTGGGGATGAGGTAGGTGACTTGATTTGTAAGAAGGGGAATGAGAGGGATAGTTAGGGTTCTGAACTCTGTAAGGAATATGCGAGATTTGTGGTTGAAGATGGAATTGAGTTAGTTGGTTGCTGGGATGAACGGAGTGCTGAGGAAGAAGTACTTGGGGAGGAGGAGTGGGCAATGCCTGTGACTGCTCTCTGTTGTGAACGGCTTCGGCAAACGTGACAGAAGGCCTCAAATTTCTGTCTTGGACGCTTTATGAGCTACCTGTGGCTGGCTCCTTTTCTTCTGGCCGATGACGTTGTTCGCTCCTGGACCTGAGGATTTTGTAAGCGTCGCAGCCCTTATAGTTAGCCGGGTGGCCTTGCTGGCATAGCACGCATACAGCAGGTGATTTTAGGGGCTTCTTGCACAATTCACTTTTGTGCTGCCCACTGCACTTTACACACCTGAGAGGGTGGTAGCAGTATGATTTCGTGTGCCCATATGCCTGGCAATTATGGCATAAATTAACGAAGTCAAAGATGAACTCAGGAAGTCAAATTAACGATAATCTTCAATTCCTCACACACATCAATAGTTGCCTCCACACTGCAGTATTCAGGACTAGTATAGTCCAGCTGGACCGGCCGTTAGATCATTCACAGTATAATCACAGAGGCTAACATATAAAAAATCTTGTTTCCCAGGTATCTCCCTTTTTCTTCTCTGAAGGAGGTTGTGACAATAACATAGAATCGTTGAAGAGATACTTCTAAAATATAAAAAGTTATATGCAGGTAGGAATGACAACAATGAGTGGAAAATAAAAAGAAACTAAACGATTTTACCCCAAAACCATATTATTTATTATTATATAGTATTTAGTGTTATATAGTATCTATTATTACGTATAGTTAACCTCATATAATATACGTTTGTTTACCACCGATCCCACTAACCCACAGTCCTAGAAACTGGCATCAGAAACATTACTGCATTCGATTCAGGAAGACATCTTGCACACAAAGGTACAACTATGAAGATTTCTCAGTAATCGATATAAATAGAAAAAAAATCCCAGCAGCAATGTTCTTATTAGAAAATTAATAATAAAAGATGAACTCCTGGTAGCCAAAAGGCTATTTTGTGATGCGAGCTCAGACAATATAACATTTCTCCTATAGGAAGACTGTCTCAATATTCTAGGGGAAATTCATTTCACTTTCCAGAGAAGCCCAATTGAAGGGCAGAGACTCATTTAATATGAGGTATCTCTATACCTAGTATTATTACCTGCTAACGTCGAGCATTCGAAACGATATAGAGGTCTAATTTAACTCGTGTTTTATTAATCTTAAACGTTTTTACTGCCATGCATGAACAAAGGATTTTGCCTTTGATTTTATCTTTAAAACGATCGCCTTAAATGCTACTCTATTATGCTAATTATTAATCAATTCAAATTTTTCAACATTATTGTTACCATAACTTTCATTAAACATACTGCATATTCTTTAAAACAAATGCTTCCTTAGTTATTTCTACGATCAAAATTTTTAGGTTCCTTCAAGGGTATTAGTTTCAGTTTTCTTTAAAAAAACTCCTACTCATAATACGATTTGTAGAAAACAATCGTCCAATTGATGTATTTATGATTTATATTAGTTCAGACTGATATTTATGGGGTTTCGTAGGTTTTTCAAACACTTATTCACGAGTCTATGCCATTTCAAGTCATAGCCTCTGTACAGCTTACACACATGAAATTTTACAAAACTCCTATACCTATAGTTGTAGCGTCGACCTAACGCTGCCGTAATAAAAATACTGTCTTCTCTATAAAACAAGAATAAGTGCCCTTCACTAATTTCATTATACAGCAATTTCCAAAAAAAAGTGAAGAAGTTTTCAATAATAATTACAATAAGTCTTTAACAGCGTGATCGCAATACCAACTCAAACAGTAATTTTTTTAGAGACATGATATTTTACAAGGTCATTATATTTTATGATTTGACGATGATAAAAATACAACCAGCCTAAAGAAAATTATAAAAGTTATTATTATATAAATTAGCGATAGTAAAAGTAGTTTTTAATCATTTTGAATATGGTATAAAATTGAAGATCGTGTCGTCCTTATTAATTATAAGTAATGTCCTAAGTTGATGACATAAGCCATAAAAAGTGTTATTAACATCGTGTTGGCAACTTAGAAATCCCAGCTATCTTAGATGGAAAATATATTGTGTTTGATGACCCGATGATAATAGAAGTGAAAACAGACTTTTGACAAATAATTAGGGATATTAGTCAATTAATTATTAGTTACAAATGAACATGAACATCATATCTCGTATTGAATCATTTCAATGAGGGCTCAAAATCCTGTACCATGTATATGATGGATCTTCAATGAACAATGATTAGAAAATACATCAATAACGAAGCTCCTAATTTCGTTATGTATCAAAATTGACTTGATCTTTTAACGATAGCAGTTAGTTATCGAAATCCTCCCTCCAGTATATACTTTTTAGAGATATACGAGGGTGGGCTGGAGGGTTTCCGACCTAACGAAGATACAAGACGTTTTTTCAGAATTTTTTTTTTTATTTTTCAACATAGTCTACTTGTAACTCTACACACTTCTCCCAGCGATGCTCCCATCTCTGTAACCCGTCCAAATAGTACTCGGCGTTTTTCTCTGCAACATAATCGTTCACGAAGGTGATGGCCTCTTCATTTGACGAAAATCTCTGTCCTCCGAGCGCAATTTTTAGATGAGGGAACAAAAAGAAGTCGCTTGGGGCTAGATCTGGTGAGTAAGGTGGATGGTCAAGCAGTTCAAACCGTAATTCATGGATTTTAGCCATGACAACCGCTGACGTGTGAGATGGTGCGTGAAACAGGATTTTCTTTTTCTGCAAACGTGGCCGTTTTTCCGCAAGTTCTGCCTTCAGCTTGTCAAGTAATGATGCGTAGTATGCTCCTGTAATGGTTTTTCCTTTTTGAAGATAATCGATTAAAATAACTCCATGACTATTCCAAAAAAACAGTTGCCATCACTTTCCCAGCCGAAAAAACAGTTCTTGCTTTTTTTGGAGCCGGTTTCCCCTTTGTAGTCCACTGTTTAGACTGTATTTTTGCTTCGGGCGTATAACCATGTATCCAAGTTTAATCCACAGTAATTAATCGATGCCAAATCTCGGATTTATTGCGCCTAAACTGCTCCAACAGAGCATTGGGAATTTTCATTCGAACACGTTTTTGGTCTAACGTGAGCTAACGCGGCACCCAACGCACGGACAGCTTTCTCATCTCTAAATGTTGATTTAATATGTGAAAAACGCTTTGGACAACTGTACTGACTACTTCAAAGGACATCCTATCTCTCAATAGAAAATAAACTACTAATCTACAAAGTTATACTTAAACCAATCTGGACATACGGAATAGAGCTATGGGGGACAGCAAAAAAGTCAAACATCAAGCGTATCCAATCCTTTCAATCAAAAGTCCTGAGAACAATAGTAAATGCCCCTTTTTATGTCAGAAACAAAACCCTTCATAAATACCTTAATATACCTTACATTCTAGAACTCATCCCTTCCAAGTTTATGAAATTCCACAGTAGCCTTTCCAACCACCCTGATCATGTAGCACAGTCATTGCACTGCGCCACTCATCCCTATAATCCTCCTCGGAGACTGAAACGGCAGTGGCCTCGTGACCTGCTATAAACGCGTGACAGTGGGGGTCCTCTCGCGCTCTCGGTCAGCCTCCACTGGCTAGTATCCGGTGACGCGGGTGACGTAGGAGCGTGGGGGACTTCTCAAGACTCCGCTTTCTCTTCGCATGTGGATTTGGGAGGTCTCTGGGCTGTCTGTAAATATTGTATGAATGAGCGAGTGAATGAAGAATTGTAAATATGGTATGAATGAGAGCGTTTATTTTAATTATTTATTGCCTTATAAAAAGCAGGTAGTAATTATAGCCCAATAAAAGAAAAAAAAAGAAATATGTGAAAAACACGTTCTTATGACATGTTCATAACCTCTGCTATCTCTCTCACTTTCATTTGGCGGTCATCAAGCACCATTTGGTGAACCTTGGCGATGTTTTCGTCGATAGTTGCAGTTTTTGGACGTCCCGAACGTTCATCGTCTCCCAAGCTCTTACGACTACGTTTAAATTCAGCTGCCCAACATTTTACTGTGGTAAATGAGTCCCCATATCCCAATCCAACTCATCTTTGATTTGCGTAGGTGTATTGCCTTTCAAAAACAAATATTTAATGACAGCTTGATACTCGATTTTGTCCATTTTCATAAAAACACTCACATCAGCTCACTCAAACGACTGTTACAAAATGGCTGAAACTTTGGTAAGTAACTGTCAACAGATGAACAACGAAATTTACTAGCTTTTATTTATGACTGCTGCTATCTTCATGTTGAGGTCGGAAACTTTTCTCGTACATAGCGTGAGAGTCCCCAAAGATAAGTGATTCATGGGGTAAAATATGATTGAGGCAACGGAAAAGGAATTTTTGAATTTTCTTTAGTAAGCTTTTTTCCGTTCAACTATGCTTTAAATTTATAAAATCAATTTATGACCGTACATCACCCGTAGTCTATTAAGGACCACCAGTGCTGTTAATGTGAATTTATTATACTAGACCTGCCCAGGTATAATCTGAACCATTCCTACATTAGGGAGACAAGAATTAATAGATAAACTGACAGTCATATGGAATGACAAGGATAAATAGATAATGTATGAAAGGTGTATGCCATGTGTCAATATGGCCGTCAGTGGGTGATGAATGAGCATATTACGGTGTGTTTTTGAATGAGTCTATTGTTAATCCAGGCCAAGAAGAGAGCAGCATTTCTTTAATTAAAAATATACGTGAAGCATTCGTGCACTTTGCTCTAATTGGAAATCTACATGAACCACCAAACTCTAAGACCTTTTAATATTCAATGCTTTAATGGGTAAAGGAATTTTTGGAAAGCAACTGTAAATAAATATATTATATTAGAAACGTAGTTTCTTGTAAACTCAGTTTTTGGAGTATAATATTTTTTTAAGTATACGAACATTTTTTGTTTAATATTTTTACGAATCAGTTTGTAGTATATCCTGTGCATAATTATATGCATGTTAAATACCATTTGACAATCATATAAATAAAAATATTTTTACATTGGTATGCGTTTTGATTAAAACCCTCGTCTTCAAAGTACATCTACAATTTACAACCCATATTAACCACTGTACATATAAGTAATACATAATCAAACACAATGTTTTATATCTTAAAGCGGATAATGTTGTTCTGTATTGTAAAACTATTAATTGAATTATTTCATTATTACACTCGAATAATTACAGAGCGTTTATATATATATATATTGAAACCTACCTCATTTTTTACTATTTCTCTTTCTACTTTATTTGATCAATTTAACTTAACTAATTTGGCTAGTCCGTCATAAGATCTTTAATTCAAATTGTTTTATGTCTTTGACATAGGAATTTATCCCGATGGAATCGCACGATCCCAAGGCTAATGTTGTAGTTATTCATAAATTGAGAAACTAGGAATTGTGAAATATATTCTAATAAGATGGTTATAACAAATAATTATAATTAACATAGAGTACTGACAAAAAGTATAAAAAAAATATTCAATTCCTTTTAAATTAGGATAGTTACTACTAATTAAAAAAACATGAATTTGAGCTGAATTTCTTTTTTAATGGATCCATAATAAGAAACAATATTAATATCACCCAATCGATGATCTTCCTGTAATCCAATCAACGTTACTTTCTGCTGTTGGTTCTTTTGCTCTCTTCCTGTATAGTAACCGCCAATTAGGGAGCTTGCTAACTCCGTTCTTCTTGACGGTTGTGCTAAGACTGCCGGTTTACCTCATCCCCACTCCTAGGAGCATAAGGAAAAATAACCCTTACCAGATGTGAGGGTTCCTGGTCTTATTCTCAAATATCATGAATGTTACAATATATATATATATATAAAAACCTAACGTACGACTCGAGATATACGATAAAAAGGTTTGGGTATGTGTATCAAGAAGCAAGGCTAGAACTTAACTGAACTTTATTGACATTTCTCCTCTATATATACAATCTGAGTGAGGCTTAGCCCCACTATCTCTTATTGTTTACACCAATGTTATGGACAAGTCTATCTGACTTGTTAACTCCTCCCCTCCAGTTCCTTTATTGGAGGAACTTTTAGTTTGGAGTTGTACAACAATATTCCAGCTTCTTCGTCTGGTTTACATATACAACACAATTCTCTGTCATGACAACAATACATAAGAAACAAAACAGTATCAATCATATAAGAATAACCTACAGCAACAAAATATCTACATAAATCATGAATTCCAGCTTCTTCGTCTGGGTTCACATATACATATAACCAATTCTCTGGATCTAGGAATAATACATATTATATAATGGAACAAAAAATCGTATTGCTCGTACAAGAGTAATTTACCGTACAACGTATCTACGTAGGTTATGAGTTGGGGTGGGTCGGAGTGTCCGCCCGAGCGCCGCCGCCCGGCCAGTCCGACCCTTGTGGCTGGGGTACTCTCAGTTCCTCCCGATGGACCGTGCGATTCCGGAAGGGGAAGTTCGCGTCTCTGGTCGTGTATAGGTTATGCTTCCTTATTGCGGTGACCCTGTACGGTCCCTCGTAGCGGTCGGCCGTCTTGGTTTTCGCGGTTCGCAATCGTCTATACACGACGGTTCCCAGCGGCAATGTCCTCCCCCCCTGTACTATTCCTGGCCTTTCATTGGCCCGGTCAACGCGCGTCTGTTTTTCTTTGATGATTTTCTCCCGGACCCGGTCCCAAAGAGCTTTCCGCTCTTTCCGCGTTGTCGCTACATACTCGTGCAGCTCCGCGCTCTGAGCCGTTATGAGGTCCCCCCTATTGCGCCTACTCTGTCCGAATACGAGCTCCACGGGTGAGAACCCCGTTGCCGCGTGAAGCGTATGATTATACGCGACTACGGCTCTCGGCATGGCTTCTAGAGGTTCCATCCCCCACCCGAGACGGAGCAATCTTAAATGCTCCCCCAGGGTATTGTGGAGCCGCTCCACCGCCCCCCGTCCCTTGATATGGTGGGGTGTGTTCTTGTGCCAGATTATCCCTAACTCCTGTGCTTGTTTACGTATGAAGCCGTTCTCAAATTCTCGGCCGCAATCGGCTGTGACCCGCTCTGGTACCCCGTAGATCGCGCACCAATTTAAAACCCCTTCCCACACTGCCTCGGGCGTTTTCGCTTCGATAGGATAGGCCATGGCCAGTTTGCTGAATGTGTCTATCGCTGTAAGCCACGACTGATCCGCGTTCGAATAAACATCTAGCTGTACCCTCCTAAGCGGCTCTATTAGCGTCTCGGTTATGACTTGAGGCGTCACTGGGGGGTGTCTCTCGTACTTGCTCCTCTGGCATATCTCGCAGCTGCCTATGCATTCGCGCACCGTTTTTCCGATCCCTCGCTAAAAATACATTTTTCTTATTGCGCCGTCAGTCTCCTCTATCCCCCTGTGGTTCGTTTTCCCCGTGTGGTGGTCTGTAACTATTCGTCTCTGAGTTTGTTCGTCGGTAATGGTTTCCACCTGTCTTAGGCATCTTGTCAAGTCGTACTCTATTCCCTACGAATATGTGATACGCCCTTCCCTGCTCCGCAAATCCCTGTATAATCCGTACCAGGTCTTCTTCTGTTATAGTTGAGTGCGTCCTTACTGTCAGTGTGGTCAGTCCTGCGTACGTCGTAGTCCGTGTCTCCGCCCCCATTGCCTGTCTCGACTTTATTACTATTTGCCACTTCTTGTTGTTTATTATCTCATCAATTACCCTCAGTTCCCTCGGTCGTTCAGTCGGGGATACTTCCGCCCTGGCTTCCCTCTCAACTAGCGGTAATTCCGGTCCCCCTTCCGCCCACTCCCGGAGGTACCTTACCGCGAACGGCTCGGTCGGTGGGGTCCTTTCTTCTTCCGCGGTCTGTTGGACTACCGGTATTTCGGGGCCGTTCTCCGCCCACTCGCGTAGGTAGCGCAACGCGAATGGTTCTTCCTGTGGTGGGTCGTCCTCCATGGCGTTGATGACTAAGTCCCTCGACAGCCAATCCGCCACCGCGTTTTCGCTCCCTTTCTTGTGGGCTACCCGAAATGTATACGGCGCCAGACGTTCCTTCCAACGGGCCACCCTCGCGGAGGATTCCTTCAGCGTTCCGACGTAGACTAGCGGCTTATGGTCTGTGAACAGCTCGAACCGTCGTCCATAGACGTACGGTCAGAAGTGTTCCACCCCCCACACCACCGCCAACAATTCGCGTTCGATCGCGCTATATCTCCTCTCCGCCGGATTTAGTTTGCGACCCGCGTAGGCAATCGGTTTCTCCCCCTCGCTGTAGGCTTGCGAAAGCACTGCCCCTGTTGCCGCCTCACTCGCGTCCGTCGTGATTTTAAACGGTCTGTCAAAGTCTGGAAACGCCAGTAGGGGTCGGGTTGTCAGGATCTCCCGGCATCTGTCTATACTCCTTAGTTGTGTGGGCCCCAATTGAAATTGCCTTCCCTTCTTCAATAGCTCGGTTAGCGGTCCGGTTAATTCTGCGATTCCCGGTATAAATTTCCTATAATAGTTAACCATGCCTAGGAACCGCCGCACCCCGCGCACGTTCCTGGGTAGCGATGCCTCACGGATGACCCGCACCCTGTCGGGATCCGGTCTTACCCCCTTGCTCGAGACCACGTTCCCCAGGAATCGGATCTCACTTAACCCGAACTGTGACTTCTCCCTTGATAATTTCAATCCGAATTCCCGGATTCTGGTGAGGACCTCTCGCAGGTGCTGGGCGTGCTCCTCCCTCGATTTACTGAAAACAATCAAATCGTCCATATAGACCTGCGAGAAATCCTCCCCCAGGCCGCTCTGCAGTTCATCCATGAGACGTTGGAACGTCAGCGGGGCCCCCTTTAGCCCGAAGGGCATCCGCACGAGCTCAAAATGCCCACGTTCCCAGGTGAAGGCGGTCTTCCCGGCATCCTCCTCCGCCATCCTAACTTGGTGGTAGCCGCTCTTGAGATCTAATGTACTAAATATAACTGCCCCCGACAGCCTGTCTAGGATGTCCTCAATCCTTGGCAGAGGATACCGTTCGTCTTGGGTGACCTCATTCAGTTTCCTGTAATCCACTACTACCCTATATTTCTTCCGCTCTTCCCCCTCCCCCGTCGACCGCTTCTCTACCACCCACAGCGGGCTGTTGAACGGGGACTTTCTCGCTCTGATTATACCCTTTTCGCGCAGCTCCGTTAGCTGTTCCCTTATAATTTCCCTCATCGCCTGTGGGTACCTCCTATCCTTCACATATACGGGCGCCTCCGTTGTTAACCTAATGCGATGTTCCGTTCTTCCCGTGGTGGGGAGCGTTTCGCCCTCCCGATAAAACAGATCGCGATTTTCTTCTATGACCTTCCTCACGGGCTCTTTGTCGCATAGGGCCGCTCCGATTCTAACCCCCTTCTCCTCCCCGCACCCCCCTTTTACGACGTACCTGCCTGTTCCCAATTTGAACCTCCACAGGCCCTTCCCGTACTTTAGGTCAAGTCCCGCCATTCTGATCGCGTCGCACCCTATAATTACGTCGTAGTCGGTAGACACCCTACTTACGACGTGCATCTGCACTGCTATTCCTTTTCTGCCAAGTTCGCCCAACTCTACCACCACATCCCCTGCCGTCTTACAGTGCCCGCTAATCGTCGTGATCATGCATTCGCAGCGTTTTCTCCATGACCACACCCCCAATACCCTAGCCCCTCTTTCACTTACTATTGAGTGAGTGCTCCCCGTATCTACTAGGAATTTCAACCCGGACTCCCCCCACCTCGCCACGGGCAACCTCTTACTCCCCTCTCCCTTAATACTGTTGACTAGTATCCTCACTTCCCGGTTGCCCCGCCCCTCCTCGCACCCTCAATCTTTCCTCACTTGGCCCATTACCACGTCCACCCCCGATGGCCCCCCCTTTCATGGGACCCTTCCACTTACCTCCCTTTTGTCCCTGGCAGGGATGCTGCGCTCGGACGGGTCACTCTCCTCCCCTGATGATCTGTCGGTGCTCGACTGTCTGTCGCTCCGCCGGCTCGTCTCCCTGGGGTCCCAGCGCTGGCAGTTAACCTCCATTGGTTCCGGCCTGTGTCCTCTTCTTCTATTTTCGCCTGCCCGTCTCGGGCATTCTCTTGCCACGTGTCCCCGCCGTCCGCACTCGTAGCACCTAGTTAATGTGCATTGGGCCGCCAAGTGGCCCGTCTTGTTACATTCATAACAACGTCTTTCTGCTCGCCGCGGTCTCTCGTCCTGCATTCTGGGTGATCTCCTCGGTGCGCCCGCACCTCTTGTTCTCTCAATTTTCTGAAACGGCGGTCTCCTTCTTGGCGTCCTGACTTCAGTCCAGTCCGGTTCTGGGTTTTTAGAGCGCAATGTACTCCGCTCCTGCGCGTCAATCAGTTCGTGCGCGCAGTCCAGCACGTCCTTCTCCTTTGCCAGGGAGCCCCGTCGGTCCATATTTTGATTGAGCTGGACCTTCATGATTTCCCGTACAAATATCATTCGTACTAGTGCTTCTGTCTGCCCATACGCTTCGACCATCTCCTCATTTAGCCGATTATAAAGCACTAGGAGTCTCTCTGCGAACTCTCCTTCTGTCTGGCCAGGCCTCTTACGCTCCTGCAGCAGGAAGAAGGCGTCTTCTTCCGGGCTCCATCGGCCGCTTCCATAGAGTTTTTTCAGTCTGTGCTTTAGTCCCTCCCATGGCTGGGACGCGTCGCCTTGGATCGCGTTTAGCACCCGGCGTGAGATCCTCCCTACTAGCGAGGCTTCCAATATCTTGACGTCCCCGTCGGCTAGAGTTCCCGCTTCCTTCCAAAATCAACTCTTTGATCTGGTCTCCGCCCTTTAGGAAGTGATCTAATTCGCCCAGCACTCCCGTAAAGTGCTCCAGTTGTCCGATCACATTGTGGATGAAGGAGCAGTTCTGCGTCCGTATTTTTGTCAGTTCGATCTGCGTTTTCTTCTCTGCTTCGCCCATCTGGTATTCGAATTTTACCCGATCTTCTCTCGCTTGGGCCAGCTCTTTCTTCAACCTTGCTTTATCTTCTTCTGCCATTTCGTACGTGTCCTGGTTCGTATCCTCACGGTTATTCCCCGACACCTGAGACCGCCAAATGCTCAAGCCCGTTGGCTGTATCTCAGGTTTGCGAAATCGGACTCCCGGGTTTCGGCACCACTTAACGTACGACTCGAGATATACGATAAAAAGGTTTGGGTATGTGTATCAAGAAGCAAGGCTAGAACTTAACTGAACTTTATTGACATTTCTCCTCTATATATACAATCTGAGTGAGGCTTAGCCCCACTATCTCTTATTGTTTACACCAATGTTATGGACAAGTCTATCTGACTTGTTAACTTATATATATATATATATATATTACTACTTATTAATTTATAGATGTAGATGGCCATTCAGTATTTTTAAAATGGTTGATTTTATTTTACGATAATTGAGACTTTGGTTTATAGGTGGTACAACGTTTATGCCTGTGTGGCCATTGACAACGTTTATGTAGGAGTGACAAGTCATTTAATTATATTAACTATTCTCTTGATATGCGTATTCTATGTTTTAATTTAAATCTAGTCTACTTTTAAATATAATTCAGTTCGTTAAAATTATTGTACCCTTAGTAAAGTATATATAGAATATATAGTGTCATATTTTATTGTGTGAGGTTTTCACAATAGGGAGGAGAAAGGTAGGCCCTATCCACAATAACAGCAATGCTAGTTTGATAATAATTTAACATGACACGTGCACATGACCTAACGTTCATCGGTGAATATTTGCGTTATAACGAATTCCATTATTCATAAGTTCATAATTTTCAGTCTGATATCATCAGAATAAAGTGGTTTATCAATTAAATACGTACACTGCCAATAATCTAAAATGAAATATATTGACACATAAAATACATAATAATAAACGAATATAATATCACCCAGTAAGAACAAGTAATATTAAGACTAATGAAAATAACCAAATATTAAGCTAAAAATTATAATTTGCAACAGAAAACTCTTAAAAGTCTATTAAGTCTTTAATTCAAGGAATAAAATATATTCAATAACAAATATGGAAGAGCGTGTTGAATTTGGTCTTCATCCGGGGATTTGTGAACTCGTCTCGAGATAGAGATTGGTTTATCAAAAAGGTGAATTACAAAGATATTTTAAACTGGTCCACAGACCGAGAGGTGTGACCTAGGCTGAGAAACTCTTCGACTTTTCTTTGGGAACTCACTGATGAAGAGTAAGATGACTCATACTGAGACTAATAATAAGACTGAGATATTCTCTATAGTGCTATGTCGCATTGGTTGAAATGAGCCACAGAGAGGGAATTTGGGAGAAGTGATGCTCCCCCACGTGCGTGCGCGCGAACACACGAAATTCGTGTCAAGTACGTAAACAATTGGCACACATGTATGAATAAATAGAAATATAAAATGATAGTAAATTTTAAAATAAAAGAAATTATGAGAGTCCTCTACAATTTAAAAACAAATAGCTCTCCAAGAACTGTACAATATTGATAAACTTTAAAATAATTAAAAAGACTCTGTTATAAAACCCAAATCAAGAAAATTATCGTATTTATGTGGTCATAAATGCCTTAAAAATGAAAAACCTTAACCTACTGTCTATAAAATACAGTTCACAGAAGATACGGTCCAAATTATTAGTAAGGCAACAGATCATTATGTACTATTATATTTTAAAAAATCAATAATTTTTTTAGGTTTCAATGACAAACGTGTTCTAGACCCAGTTGGTTTTGTGATCATAATGAGCACATTCAACAGCACGTGTCTTCTTTAAAAGACTTCAAATAAATCCATTTATCAATGCGGTATCAATCGTTTCAATATCGTGAAGTCATGGGCTGTACAAAACTCTAGCTCCGGATCAAGAACTAGAAGATGTCCGAAAACATTTTGTCATTGAAACTTTTAGGAATAGTATTGAATAAATAGCTCGAAACAAAATTTTAATAGCATAAAATAAATTTTTTGTTTCAGTTCCTCCAGACATACTTTACGAGGAGACGTCAGCGGACATGGGCATCCAGGAAGGTGAGAACGCAACCCTCGTGTGCAAAGCAGCCGGTCACCCGGAACCCAGGATAACATGGAGGAGAGAAGACGGCGAACCTATACTCCTCAAGAGAGGCAGAACGGAAATGTACAAAGGTAATGGCAAAGGCCTTTCCATTATTTACCTTCTTAACGACCAAATGATATTCAAATAAAAATTCATTATCTCAAATTAAACAAAGTGCCGCCTCTGCCCGAAATGTAATTAATTAATTTACGCTCAGCCAGCTTTATCAACAACTTCATTCTATAGCGAAGTTTTTAAAAGCACTGCCTATACAAGAGCTACTATAAGGACGTATTATTCATTTCCGTCAACCATTATCTTATTGTTTTGGTATAAAATATACATAAATATTTCATGTTCATTCAATTCCAATCGTTGCGAATTAGAATAATATTCCTAAGTGCTTGAAATAATACTTGACACTTTCAATAATTAAAAATGCCAAAATGCCCGACAGGTCATTTAGATAAAAAAGCCTAGGGTACAATATATTATGAAGAAATGTTTTTCCATTAGCATTTGTTTGTTATTTATTTACTTCGCCGTTAGGTGTTTTATTTATGCAGTCGTAGTTAGTCTGATATCAGTGAGGGTGCCCCTTAGAGGCTTGTTGCTGGTGGGCCAAGCGCCGTGATGTCAACCATTTCTTCTGCTTTACTTGATCTTGTGAGTTGCCATCGTGCAGGTAGCGGTGGTCGTGTCATGTCTCGGAAGAGAGGGTTTAGACTGTGCTTCATCGAGTCAAAGAACTTGATGTGACGTCGTCTGATGGCTTCGGTGATGGTGGGGAGCTCGAACTTTTCGTGCATGTCGGAAGCCTTCATTTCACGAAAAGGGGTATGCCACAGTGCCGTTCACAGGATGTTGTTCTGGAAGCTCTGGAGGCGAGTTATGGTGCTGGCATGTAGGAATCTAAAGAGTGGTGTCCCAAACAGTAGAGCTGGCCTCAGGACGCTCTTGTATATGAGGAGTTTCAGTCGAAGGGATATGGCCTGGCTGGTGATGAGATGCTGTAAAAAAATATGTTTTTGCTTAATCATAACAAACTTGTAACGAATTTGAGTTCAATGGGAGTATATGAAGTAATGAAATAATATTTTAAGGAGGAAAAAGGTATAAATTAAAAAGAAAATTAGCTATATGCAGATTTTAAACTAATGTAATAGGATCCTCAAGTTTTTTTGAAGGGTGATAACAATAAAGTAACTAGCTATACCGGAAATAACCAGCCCTAAGGAAAATAGACCCTTAAGCACCTTAGTAATAGTATATACATTTTATTTCTTTGACCTTCTTTTCATTTAGATATACCTTATATATGTAATTTAGCTCATATCTGAGGTAATAAAATTATGTTTGGTGAAATTTCTTCTTTTTTTTTTTATCCTTTTTCACATTTTTTGTCATCTGAAACTATCAATATTTCATCAACTTAGCACACGCTTAGTGACCGAAATACTGTTATCAGCGCAATACGTATGGAATCCAAACGATGTCAAAGATAACGTAAACTAACTTTTTCGCAAAAAACTGATGCCTTTGAGAGATCGGCTAGAATGCCGAAGAATAATTTACCGTTAATTGTTTCTCTAAAAAAACTAGGTGTTTTTCATTGCCATTAAGAATAAACTTCACTTGCCAATGTTTTCCATTTTATCTGTGTCTTCTCTTGAATCTGTCTCTTTCCCGAGATTACTCAACATTCTTCTCTCACAGTACGGTCACTAAAGTCCAAGTTTCTTTGAATGCAGAATTTAAGTTAAAAGAAGCAAAAGTCGGAGGATTTAACCTATGGCGGCTTTGCTCTTACTAAATGTATCCAATCTCTGAAAAGTCACTGTATAATACTTGAACTATACCTAAGAACCCATTTAACTCAATTAATTATTTTATTATCGGAATCAATATTCTGTCAGCTTATGAGTGCTTCACGCGGCCCGTAGACTGTCAACAATGGGACCCTATAACCACCGTAATCTTACTGGTATAGAACTCTGTTAATCTGGCATGGCACACAGCATCACATTACCCTCAGAAGAGTAGAGGGAATATACACTTTGCCAGATACTTAAGACAAAGTGAGCGACAAATGTCATAAACTTTTCATGAAATTTTAAACAAAGGTCCGAGGGAAATTATGTTGGTGGAATTAGAAATTCCATCAAAAATAATCCAAATAACCGAGAGAGTTTTTTTTTTTTTTTTGCATCATGATTGAGCTAAATCTTGATATTTCTGAGAAGTCCATGCGCGTAGATATTTAAGATCTAATGTTTTTAAATTATAACATTTAAAATATGATTTTTCGCCATGTTTAAGAGTACAGAGTAAAGGCAGTAACGCAACAAGTATTAGTAGCCATCAAAGAAATATGCTGCATATGATACTATATCCTTTTTTTATGATTTATAATAATAGTTAGTGCCGGTATTGGAAGGTTATTCTTAAATAATAAATCTTTTGTCTTTCCAAAATATATTACTTATTCACTAATATCGTTTTCGACATCTCTAACCTATCATCTTCAGTTGCTAAAATACAAAATCATATAACAAAAACCTGGAATTTGCATATGGATACAAACAATACTGCTTGAAGATAAACGAATTCTATCAATAATTTTTTTTTTTTCTTCATAGCCCCTTTAAATTTACAGATAATCAATAAATAAAACGTACTCATAATATTAAAAGTGCTGAATTGATGGATTAATTGAGATTTGACAATAATTTAGCAGCCTCTTCAGACTTCACTCTGGGGCTGGATTTATTTAGGAAATATTGGAGGGGCTTGTTTTCATAGCATACGTGTGTTTATTATTTCTTGTGTAGGCTATAAATTAATTTTCTAATGTTTGTATGGTGTTGCAAAGCAACTCTAATTGCCTCTATGTGACTCATCATGATGTCTTTTTTCCTGTTGATGTTCTTTGCATTTATAATAGTTTTCTATTTGTTCTACCGTCATAAGATCTATTGCATTCCCAACACTATACTCTGTATACGACTGATGAATATTTTTACTTAGTCGGGAGTGTGGGGAAATTGAGTTGCGTAATGTGACTGTGATAAATTTCATAAATCTAATTTATTAATTATTAATTAAACCTCCGTACCTCCTAAATTGAACCAGTCTGAAGTCTGAAGAGGTAAAAACTTATTTTAAAGTCTCAATCAATGTAAATTATTTTAAACATTATACGTTTTATCACACCATCTGAGATGGTGTCAAACAAAAGCCACTTTTGTCCTCGAACATGTGACAATTAATACACTCAAAAATGTTTTGTGTGCAATAAGTCAAAGAAATTAACTTGGTAATAACTTGCACAGAATGTGATGAGGAAAAAAATGATTATTCCATTTAATTTTTTATTTTTTCTTCAATTTGAGAAACTTAGTTAATTTTTTCTACGATTTCTCAACACAATGTTGATATATTTAAATCAAACATGCTTAGTTTACTTTAAGTTATGAGTTGAAGGATCATATTGACCCGAAGTGAATAGCTAGTTACGTAATCTTTTTGACGCGACCAGCTAAGGGTTGAGGTAGCTACTGACCAATAAATAGGATATGGAAATAATAATTCTTATAACTTACCAATATCCTAGCTTAATTCATATTTTTTTTATATGACAAATGAAATATTAAAAAAAAAACATTGCACTTAAGAATTGAAAGTTTATTTATCGGCTGGGATATTTTGTTTGGAAAATATTTTCGGAATTCGTTTTGGCAGCAAGTATTTGGGAAGCCTGTAGATGAGAAGATGAGCCGGATGCTGGTGAGCCGCTATGACTTTGGTATTTAATATTGCAGGCCAGCGCTCGGCCCAGGGTATAATTTATTGCAGCAACATAATTTATATCTCGATGAGTTAAACCGGTTAGTATCTCGGATGGTTCGTTCATTGCCCGTTTTTATTTTTATGGAACGAGAAAATTGCATTTTTTGACCAAAAAGTAGTATTTTCTATTTTGATTGCGAACTGTAAGAAAATGTTTGCATATTCAACACGTTTCTATTCAAATGTTTTGGGTTAATAATGGGGCTTGAACCATATAGTATGCCTAAAGCAATAACATAGTACCGGCAGTAAAATATTAACTTTTTCAGATATTGTCGACATATATAACTTCGTAAACTTCAGTGACTGTCTTAAATTACTTTATCACCTGGTATTCATAAAAAAAATCTGTTGTTTTGAATAGGGTTTAAAATAAAGTCCTGATTTAAAATATATAGGTTTTTTAAACTATTATTACAAAAATTAAATGAAGGATCAATTATTATCATATCACTTGTAATAAAAAAACAAATATTTTTTTGAATTATTGAATACTTTTTTGAAGTAGGGTACTGAATGAAAGACCTCAAGAATGCTGTTAATGATTTGTGTTATATGTTAGGGCTTTATCGATCGATCATTAAACAAAGTCATTAAAACTACCAATTGAATCGCTTTTGCAATTGTATCACATCTGACGTGATGTCATTCAAATAAAACCTCTAACCTTATCATCACATATGCTTTTAAAAAGATTTCACGTGATTGGCTTGGACTATTTTCACGCTTGTAAATAAACACAGCAAGAACTAATCCCATAATAATTGTTCTGCAAAACCTTTCAATATGGTTCGACTGTCGAATGTCTATTGTTTATTTCACAGTTAACTCGACCTCCAGGCCTTTAATTGGCAAGTGGCTAGTCAGTCACTTCTAGGCGAACCTGGGGTCTTCCGACACAGAGCTATTCTTACCTCCCTCAGAGCAACACGTGGTCAACTGTCAATGGAAAACATCTATTGAATTTATTTTTGCTTTTAATGTAAAATAGAAGTGGAAATGCCTAATATTGTTAGAATTGTAGTAAGGCTAATTAGCTGTTAAACAAAAGTAATTCAGCGGTTCTAAAATATGTTATTGATTGGCTAAAAATACTAGTAATTCACTTACTATAAATAAATAGGATATCAATTAAAACAATAACACAACTAAAATTATTGAGTTGCCGGTGGACATTTTATGTAATTTTGAATATATTATTTTTTACTTTAGTACTAGCTTGTGCTTCGCATCATTGACCACTATTCTAGTCAACTGGTGTTTGAGATCCCTTATTGAAGTTTTTTCGTTCATTTAAGTAGATTTATAATTACAACCCATCTACTGTTATAAATATATAGTGGCATCACCTATGCCCAGTTTTAACAGTTCTAAGCACCCTTAAAATAAACAGAATTCTTAAAATTGTGTGAACCATAGCACAAAAATACGAAAAGACGTAAAGATTTTATTTTAGCTAGACCACGAAGCATCATGCCATTTTTTGTGTAGACTATGTGAAATGAATTTTTAGTTTAAATCGGTCTTAAACAACGACCAAACCTAAAATAGCAATGTTGTAAGTTCATGAAATTCTATTAAAACATATCCAATGATCCTAGTTCTGTATGACAGTCACTAAAGAGCTTTAAACATTCTACTATTTTCAAATATTAAATCCTCCTGACTGACTATAAATTCATGAAACTGGGAGAATTGGTAATGTGTAGTTTCATCAGTCGTGTCCTGAGTGTCTGTAGCTCTCTTGTTCTTAGTCAGCCACCACTGACATTAATTATTTAATCATTGATCACAATGACTTATTGGTCAATAAGACATATTGTAATTTTATTCCAATAAAGAAAGATAATTTTTCCAATAATTTATTTATTATTTATTCCAATCCTGAACCTCCTCCACTAACATTAATGGACCCCGTTGAGTCATCTTCATCAAAAATTGAAATCAAGTAAATTATATTAATCTTCAAATACACCCCTAAACAGAGTCAATTATATACTGTTTAGGCCATAGACATATGAATTGTAATGATATTTTAGAATCGAACTAATTTGTTTATTATTAGAAGTCAGTTGATTTTTGAGGGTGAAATATGTGCTTAAACCCGCCGCCAAGGAGTGTTTTCGCAAGTGCAGACCCTTAGGAACTCATAGCTGAACATGAGGGCGATAGGTATACCTTTCCTTATGCTGCTTGAGGTTGGGTTTCTTTAGAATTGACGAGACAGCCGCCGAAGCAACATACGTGCTCTCTCAATACTAGTTAGACATTAGTGTTTATTTTAAAAGTGATCTTCAGACATCGTAATCGTCTTATCCTCCATTAATAATCACTTTCTGCTCTCTGCTCTCTGCTCTCTTAATATCCTTTTTTATTATGGTTAATAATTACTAATTTCATATTTAAAAAATAATCCTCTACTCATCATCTCAATATACACACTATGTTTACATAGTGTTGACATTTTTTTTTTTTTTTTTTTGATCCGCTCAACCAAAATATCCCTTTATTTTTCCCTCATCCTTAATCTTATAATTAAGAAAGCTAAGAAAAAAGTATTTTTTTTTTTTTAAAACAACTCTAGCTCTCACCGTGAATATCTTTTATTAATGATCTTACATCAACGGTCAATTTTAATTAATTTAATAAAAAAAATTATGGGTATGACTTTAAGTACTGTTAAAATAATTTTAACAAAGTATAACTATCAAACAGATTATATTAATTAGGTATTATGAATAAAAAAAATAGTAAAAACTTAATGTTGATTGTTTCAGCTTAAAAAACCTTTATTTACGCAGTTTTTAGGTGAGCTATGACATGATTGCCCAAATTCGTAGATTCACTCATATATAAATAACAAAACAGGTGGAAGTGCTGAGTACTAAGCACCGCAGTGGGAGGTGTTTGTTTCATAGGTGATAAAATATTTAAAGTGCCCCGAATAAGAAAGACGAGACGGGGTGGTTATTAAAATATACACGGTGTCAGAGGTGATAAGGGGGCCGGCAGACGTCACATCCAGTTCTGTTTTAATTACAGGCCGGTGAGAGCACAAACAGACCGCTGGCCCCTTATCTGTGAGGGCCAGACCCCTTTCTTTGCCTTTATTTAGCAGTCCACTGCTCTTTCTTACGTCCTCTTGTTGTCTGCTCTATCGAACCCGGCCAACTTTTGTCACCTAGCGCAAACTTCTACTCCACCATTTGTACTTTGGCTCAGATAACAGCTCGGGATTTATGTACAGTGGAGAATATCTCAGTGCGCAGTGCAGCTGTGCATTTAAAAGTTCTGGCCTTTGGACTTCCCCCTATTCCTGAGGATAGTTAAAACTAGCCGTTGTTGTAATATCTAAATCAATTAAATAGTAGACCCGTAATTAGTGGACTATTTTTTTTTTAAATTGCGCCCAAACGATATAAAAGATTAATAATTTAAACCCACGCTAATTGTTTTAGTGTTTTCATTTAATTCATTAAAATTCAGTTGCTTTATCAAGGGCATCTGTTTGTACATTCGATTCCTTCATAGAGGCTGTATGTTAATGTTTTTTCGTTATATTGTCAGGTAGTTCCGGTATAGCCTTACAGGTTATCCCTTTAAGGGATGATGAATAACATCTTTTCTCACATGGTTAACCTTATCCACCAAGTCCTCCAATACTCTTCTGATCCTTGCAATCCCCGAATCCTCCACAGTGTTGCGTATTTAGAAATACTATTGTAAAGGCAGTGGACCTCCAGGGGTGGGGGCGTGGGCACTTGTCTTGAGGGATTTTTGGCCGTATTGGTTGGGGGACTGACAAGGAGATGGTTTTCCCTAACATGTCTCTTCCATGTGTAGTATGTGCATTTGTAAATATCCATCGTGTACCCGTAACGTTAATTACAGTGTGTCTATCTTGTTGAATCCATTTCATTTACTATCTTGACCACTATTCTTCCCAACATAGCACACATGATGTCTTCAATATATAAAACTATACCCTTTACGCTGATCTCAACACGCTTTTCATTCACGACCTAGCAGACCTCCCTGTCAATATTAATTGGTATGCTAACGCTGTTTACTCCCATTTCATCCTTGAACACCCAGAATGAACCTAAGACAGACCTCCTCCAAACCAACTTTCATTTTTGTTTCTTGTGAGCTCTGCGTGATACTGTGTTAAAAGTAAAGTGGTTTTGGCTGAACAGCCCTTTCCCCCTAATGAAACAAGTCGGTAAAAACTTAACCAGTCTTAACCACTACTCGTAGTACTTTCTATATTGGTTGTATATACAAGTTTTAAAAAAAAATTCAAGAGATATAAAACCTTATCTGGGTGCATATAGGTGCTAAAATGCAGATTTGGTGTACACTTCCTGAGCAATTTCCTAGAACTTATTTGGCATGATCATCTTATATCGATGTCTATTGAGACAGGTATCCTTGTTAGAGCCCGCTATAAAAAAATTGTTTGGGGCGAACTTTACTGTTTTGCAGACTTTTGTCCCGTTTTTGGTCATTAGGAAGCAGTGTGCCTCGGCCAGGTACTGGTAGGCCGAGCCGAGTTAGCCGCTGAGCCGAAGGACATTCGACAAGAGAACATTGAGTGAGACTGAAACGAAAGTAAGGAAACTGCCTGGAAGAACATCCAAATCCCTCCCTTCCTATAGCGGAAAAGAGGGAAAAATGGCGATTTGTACATTTCGCACAAGCATGCGACTCAGGGAGAGTAAATGAAAACAAAATTATTGCATGTCATTTTATTTATCAAATCCATTTATTAATTTATTTATCAATTCCATACGGTATCTCAATCTACTGGTATATGACAAGTAATTACGGTGGTAGGTTAATTTTTAATAACACAAAATTTTTAAATCCTCTCACCGTTTTTTGTAAAGCACAAAACCTTTTGGCAGGCTAGGCTGCTATCTTCTGATGGCTAGGTGCTGTCACCAGGGAAATTATATTTATAATAACAAAAATATTAAATAGAAATATATATCATATATATTATACATTTCTAAATACAGGATCTTAATACTCGGTTACGTCACTATTAAAAAAAAATAATATATTTAATTTCAAGTGGGCCCCTAACTTGTTTGGGCAGTCTGGTTTGATTACTTTAGCATAATTAAGCGTAATACATCGGCGTTCCAGTTAAAAATAAAACAAAATAGTTTAACATTGATCCAACCTGATTACCGTATTTAATTGAGTCTTTTCAAAAGACAATTAAGTGTATTTAATCAATAGAAGCACTTGTTGGATATTAATAATGGACAGTGAGCAAACATGATTGACTTTCCGATAAAACTAATGATTTATTAAAGGTTGAACAATTGTCGGAGGTCAACAATTGTCGGGGGGCGTCACTAGGGGAGTGCCTGATCACTCTAGCCCTGGTGACAAGTGCGGATTGCTGTAGTTAATAACATGGACCATGTTCCATGTAGGCGTTAATATCTGACTCCATTTATTGATAGGGATGTGTCCCGACAAGACACTGTGTTCAGGAATAGGTTCAGAGGTTCATAAAGAATAAGACCTGTTTTCAGAGTTCGGGCGAGAGAACCACGTCAAACAGCTATGGTGGATGGAGAGGATTGGGGTCAACCGCACGTTCATTTGGTGTACCCTGCAGGTAGAAACCATCAGGCAAGAAGAGCGTCAACGGGAGGTTACCCTTGCCATTCACCAGGCCAAAATGAACCACCACGGGATCGAAGTAACTCTGCAGCCCCTCAAGTGCAGATATTTTTGGTGGAGCATGAAGAACACTATTGTGAGCGTTATTGGCGCCTGTGACACATGCCTCGCCACAAAATATGACCGACACCCGCCCAGAGAAAAGTAAGACGTGACCCCGACAGCAGATAGACCACTGGAAGTGGATACATTCACCTGGAGGGGGTAAAAGTGGGTTAACGTCATAGGCAGGTTTAGCAAAATGGCAATGGCCCAAGTCATAGCTGACCGATTGGCGAAAACAGTTAAGCAGGCGTTACGCACATGTTGCCAATTCTATGGCGTTCCGGAAACTATCGCTTCCGACGGAGGGTGGGAGTTGGATAATGCAGAGATGAAGGCCGAAACGGCGGCCTTAGAGATAAGTTGGCATCTCAAAACCCTAGGACACCTGAAGAGTCGGGGAGCACGGGGGTCACGATCGAGAGCATCACATCCCCGATAAAACGAAGGACGGTGAAAGCTGACGTTTCTAGCAGCGGAATCGGAGTGTCCCGCCGTTGCAATTCCGGCCTGAGCTTGCAAGTGAAGGGTCTACAATTCTGATACACCAAGACGGCGTATAACACACTCGAGTTGACTTTCGGTAGTGCTTGTAGGGTATTTTTAGTGTTTTATTTATATGTATATTTTGACGGTACTGTCGTTTTTTTTTTGTTTTTTTTCTCTTCGTGTGCGTATTATAATTATTTTGTGTACAATGGAAGAAAGTCTTTGTTTTGCTTGTCTTTTTATTGTATCAGTGTCCAAATCAACAGCCGGGAGAAGATAACTTTTATATATATACGGTTTCTTGGAAACCAAATATGAACATATATTATCTTGTTCATTCATACAATCGGGTCCTGAATGAAGGTCTATTTAAATCTTCTTATCGGATAGCCTGGCACAACGTAATTGCTTTATGCCCTAAGGCTAACACACTACTCAGCCTTATCACCAGATCAGGCATTTTCATCGCCAAAGCTTAAATTACTTCACCACTATCTGGGTCTGCTTCCTACCTAGAAGTCCTCCTAGACAGGAAGAAATTTGTTTTTTGATTCACATTTTAATTTTTAATTACAAATTGAAAAAAATAATAGTACCAGACAATTTGACAATCCATGACCACGGTAAAGGCTAGTTTTTTTGGCGTGGAGCTCAGCTAAAAAAGTATATATATTGATGTTAGGAAGTAAAACATGAACATTGTTGGTTAGACAAATTATAAGTGAACCCTCTTGGCATCAGTTTAATAGTTTTAAATTATACTAGTTCGACTTGGATTTAAAACAATAATTGATTAAAGGTAAAATAAACTTTGTTTTATCTTGTTAAGGAGTAATTTTTAAATAGAAAATAAACCTTTGCAATAATATAAGTTAGTCAATGCAAAATTAATTCACTTAAAGTGGAATCTGCGGCTTAATCTCTTACACGTGGTAATCATTGGATAGAAGGGTGTTTGGGAAGTAAGGGGGAGAATATAAAAGGGGGATTAGGCGCTTTCAATGTCCGGAAACCACTCTAAAATAATCACAAATCTAATCTGTGCTAAGAGAGCACAACATATTGCTTTGATGAATTTCTGAATAACTAACTTTTGCCGAGTAAATTCACACTATAACCACCTGTATTTTGATACTGGAGGTACTACACCATTATGAAGTTCCTGAAAGATCTAAGCATTACCCATTGGTGCCTGCACAGGCTCCTCACTCATGATTTCAGTTGAAAAGTCACCTCCTTAAAATCAACCTAACTTTACCTTATATATTATACATTATATGTATTACCTAACTTTAATAAAAAAATTTAGTTGGATCCAACAAAGATTATTACAATATAAATGATTGTGCGCCTAGACACTAGTCTTTTTTTTAAAAATTACTTTTTTTAATAAAAGAATATCAAATAATTGTGCTATAGGATTATAAAACAAGAGTTATTTTTGTTATACTGAATTTATAAAAGCATTTTCAAAATATTCCTCAAAGTAACGATTCGTACATTGGAATTGTTCTTAGATCTATTTTTGAACGACGCTTCAACTGAAAGCAGTCCTCCCCTATCACTTACAAATTATTATGTTCCGCACCCCCGGTATGAGTACATTACTTTTTAACGTAAGAAAAGATAGATGAGGCAATGAACATGAGAGCCCTGGTACAGAAAGACCAGATGGGACCTACCCATTTTTCAATATCACCTCCGAGCCGGCAAGCAACGCACTTCAGAGTTATTTTGTTCCACTGCCTCGTCTAATATTAATGAAATTAATTTATTTTTTACCAACCTTAATGGAGAGGACCTACTTTCAAATAAGTACGTGGCAGTTTCACGATCGTAAATACTAATATAATTTTAATAAAAAATACTAATATATAAGGTAAATTCAGTATAACAAAAATAACTCTAGTTTTACAGTCCTATAGCACAATTATTTGTTATTCTTCTATTAAAAAAAGTAATTTTTAAAAAAGGTTAGTGTTAGGCGTACAATAATTTATATTGTAATAATCTTTGATGGATCAAACTATTTTTTTTTATTAAAGTTAGGTAATGCATTTAAGGTATAATGGTATAATATATAGGGTAATAAATACTAATGTACTTATGATTTAGAATCTTCGATCATATATTTGAAAATATAGCTTTAGGATCCTAAAATACAAATTAAATATATAAGTTTTGAGCTGGATTTAATAAGGTTAATTCGAATATTTCGTCTACTTGGGACGCTTTTGAGTGACCAATACAGCTCGACGAAAAAATAAAAAATGGTCAAGTAGGTTTTTAAAACCATTTATCGAGAAACTGAAGTGAAACATGTTTAGTCATGAATTTAGAAATGAGCGAATAATTTGTAAGGATATCAGCGTTGGTTAATGAATGAATGATGTTGAAGTTTTATCAAATTTATAAGTGGACTATATCTTGCATGTATGTACAGCATATGTTTGGTTTCAAGTGCAGAAAAAAATAAATGAAAGACGGTTTTCAAACAAATTGTTAAAGTCATCAATAACAAAAATAAGTAAGAGATTGGACAACATTAGTGCGAAATTACTCTCTGATCCTGCAACACATTAGGAAAAATCCCCCCATAATACCTTTGATGTAAATAGTTCTTTCATCAATTAAAACCGATATCCCTACATTTGATTCAACCATCTATATCAATGTTATGAACCCTAGTGTATTTATTTCTGTATAATTATGGAATTCCAGGAGAATTTTATATCGAATCTAATTTACAATAATGAGTTGGCACTCCCAACATTAGGAACCACCAGGTATGGTTGGCCTGTGCTCATGGTCTCTCCATTGCAAACTAATCCCTCAGTGTTATAAAATTTATCGTTTTGTTGTTATTAAAACAATTAATGTTGTTTTCAACAGTTTCTATAGTTTATTGACTTTGTGAGTCCCTTCAAGCGTGAGACATGAAATAAATGAAAAACTATGGTGAGCATATGAAAGTAACAGCTTTAGCATTCCTAACTCGGCAGAACTTACTACGAAAAGTTTTTTTTATTATTATTATATTATTTTCAAAAAATAAAGTAATGAGTAAAAGGATTTTTTGAGCTAACGAATATGATAATCATCAATAGATCACATAGAATGTCAGACAAAAACATAGTTTAGATTCATTTTAGTAGGGCATCATCAGATATCGATTATATAAATATAAAGAAAAACATAAATGAACAATCATCAACACATCTTCGGTACGTGTAATAAAAGTGATTAATTACTCAGGCCAACAGGCGTTAGATACTGGATTATTTGGAGGTATTTTCATATGAATTTGATCTCCTGAATTCAAAATGCTATTGTAGCGAAGAGCTAAATATATGTAAATTACCCTACACTCGGGTTCATAATGTATTATAATAGAAATGCAAATCTCTGTAACTTCTGGTAATAAATCATAGAGGGATCGGCAGAGATAAAAACAAGTAACAGAGAATCGAGGGTACGGCAATAAACCTAAGAGAATTAGCCACCTGACTGCCATAAATAGACCGGGCAGACCTTCAGTCACTTCCGGCAGTCATAAAATCTAAAAGCCATGCAATAAACAGTCCTATTGGGGACGAGCGGTCACGATCGCTCGATAGGTGTCACATCATAAAACACACCCTTTTGGACCAACGGGGATAATAAAACAGACCCCCTGCATACAGGCTCCGCCTTCCACGGGGGAGGGGGTACAATATTTATATCAGTAAGTCACCCTGAAGAGACACTCCGTTTCTTAGTCTCCTGAGCCACACTACTTGTAACTGTACACCAGGGCCACTTGGCCTTGGTAGGCTCACTCTACACTCTGTTTCTTAGCCTCCACAGCCGCATTATCAGTCGCGATACGACCAGGGCCTCGGGGCCCTGGGAGTAAGCCCACTTAGCCTTCAGCTAATCTACTCTTGCTATGCCACACCTCTACGACGGCACTATGCCTCACAGCCTCTAGCAGACCTCTGACGGCTTGTACCTATTACGCTGCCGATCTCTCGCCCGAACTCTGAAAACTGGTCTTATTCTTTATGAACCTCTGAACCTCATCCTGAACACAGTGTCTTGTCGGGACACATCCCTATCAATAAATGGAGTCAGATATTAACGCCTACATGGAACATGGTCCATGTTATTAACTACAACTATCCGCACTTGTCACCAGGGCTAGAGTGATCAGGCACTCCCCTAGTGACGCCCCCCAACAATTGTTGACCTCCGACAATTGTTCACACCTTTTTCGACAATTGGTGACCCTCGACGTGCACAAGAAGCTTTCCGACAGCTATATTGTAAGGTATAAAATTTTAGTGAAATATACGTTACGCTATTCCAAGTTAAATCCATGAATCAAATACAAAAACAAAACACAGAATTTTTATTATTATATTATACAAATATTATTACGTACAAAGATAGAGGTAAAAGCCTTCGATGAAACCAACCAGTCAATGAACACATGGGAAGCTTCTTTTCTGTGACATTCTTCAATGCATTTTGGAACAGTCCCTTTTTAAACTCCAGCAGTAATCTGCCGGCACGTGCTTATCCCCTCTTCCTTTTTATAAGGCCTCCATAGTATAAAATTTCTGGTAAAATCTTTCACCTTGTTCCTCACTGGTGTCTCTTAGTTTTTCAGGACATCAGTATAAGTGGCTGTGTGCAATAGTACACCTTAATACTCACGTTACACGCAAGAGTGTTACACTTTTAAGCATCTCGTTTACCAGTTCAACATAGCTTTTAGCTTTGTGTCAGCCTAGGAAATTTCCGAGATCTGTAACTAACAAAGGCTTTTTTCTCAGCCTCATTCATCGAATTTACGAAGGCAGGACCCTTACTGAATTGTCTTATTTGTGGGGTGTCAAATGCCTCTGTTTTTTTGTTTATTTCCATACTCAACTGAGGTGATTTCCCTTATATATGCAAAACATGATTCACTCATATCATGAGCCTTTACAGACTTTAATTGATAAGGCCCACCTTTATATGCAATGGAGGTATGATGATTACCTCTCATTCAACTACGGGGTCGTTAATGACATTCTTTTCCCCAACATCTATGTTTTGTCTCTTAGGTCGGTCTTTTCTAACCTAATGGCTAGTTGTGTCTCTGCTATCCCAGAGCCGCAAGACCGCAAGAATATTCCACTTTGCTGTCCTAGGAGAAAGTTTAACATTTTTAAGTCCACACCAGTCATCTATTGATGTTCATGATACTTCATTATCTCGAAAAGCAAAGCTTTGGTGTTATATTCTTCTTTGACTTTAGTCCGGCGTTGTCAGACCCCACACATACCTTCCTAGTGGGATTCTCTGCCTTCGTCCCGCTAAAACTAGCACCTCCATGGAAGAGACTTTTGTTAAGTCCTCGCGGACGATGGTTCCCGTAGCCCTACAAACTTTAGTTCCATTAGTTACATCTCCCACGGCAATCCAGTCTGCCTCTCTCCGATTGTCACTGGCCTTTGGGATCGGGACGGTTTTTGCCTAACCTTAGATATCGAGTATGAATTCGTGGTCATTCGAGGCCACATAAACTACCTATAATACCTACCCTGTTCCTCTTCTCCCGAACATAGCGCTTTGTCGGATCACACTTTCTAAGATCTTATGAAGTCCAACTAAGCTGCCCGCCGACTAGGCCGCCAGCAAAGGTCAAAGATCACAGGTCCCCTCATTTTATCTCTTTCTTGACGATCGCCGGACAGCGGGTGGTTGTAGTGACCCTACCTAGCCCGTGGCGGGCTTCCTTTTCTTCTTTAGGGACACAATTCATGAAAGTGTGATTTAGAACAAAAAATTTTGTGTAGAAATGCACGTTGAAAAAAACTGTGATCTAAAAAGTAGAGCCGACAGAGAAAAACTGATTTCATGATTAAATTCAGTGCCCTAAATATAGCTAAAATCAGTTATAATTCTTAGGCACCAACAAAAGTTTTTATAAGCGAGGGGCGAATAGGTATATTTCATTTCCCGCACACTTTTTTCGTTTTTTTTATTCTTCATTTGTAAGCAGAATGCAAAGAAACCTTCTCTTTTCTCCAAAATTGGCTCATTTTCAAGTTCTTTTGGTGGTCATTCATAGCTCACATGGGAGATTCGTGATCGAGGATGTAATTTATTATAAAAATATCTAACGAAAATCAACAAAAAACAGTGATATGGTCTACAAAGCACCCGGATAAAACGAATAAACAATCAAATTGCGAATGAAAACGTGACATGACTGACTACTCACTATATGAAGAGAATCGCTCACAGTATGGACTTTTGCAAAAATAATTCTCTTAGACATCATCTTAGATGAACCATAACTGTGGATGAAGATCATGTGAACAACGAATGTTAACACTGCTAAACATAACACAGATATCTTCACCGACTCCGCTTCCGAATTATTAGTGATTTTATTGAAAGGTGAGAGAAAATCGATGCAAGCTCTCCTGAGTTCAGGGGGAAGGGGGTTGACTTATGCCTAAGAATAAAGATTATTTTTTTGTTTCACTTATGTCTCATTTGATTTTTTTAATTATCTTTAAATCCCGATTAATTAAGACTCTATTCGACAAGAAAATTCATTTTTTAACAAACAACTGACCGTTTTGCGTTTGTTAAAATGAAGACCTCATTAGTGGTTATAAGTGGATTAGGAAGTGGCCACCGCATGTGTCAGGCAGGTTCTGATCATGGAGAGACGGTCATGTAAATTTAAATGCTGCTGAGAAGAGAAGAGATGAGGACAGATGGAGGGAGAGCGAGGTGCACCAAATAAATGACCAAAGAGCGCTAACCGAAGTGTGTTAAAGTGCTGACAAGTTGTCCACTATGCAAAAGAGTGATGAATAGGCGAGTGCCATATTGCTCCGAGATTGATGGTCACCGGCCGGACCGACTGGCCGTATCTCAGCCAGCGGTAGCGCTCCATTGTCGGCTGCCAGTTCCCTACCGCCTACTCCAATTAAAAACCTTTCTACCGGTTTCTTTTCGATATCAGTATTGAGTATGGATTTAAGTATTGCTGCGCCAGAGCGGTGAAACACCTGACTCCTGTCATGCCCGAAAGATAAATGTAATAGATATCTTATTTCTATGCTACGTTGATGGCCTTATTACAGATAGACAGACGACAGAATGCATATAAATTGCAACGCACTTAATACTGAAAACTAAAATAATCACGAAATCCAATAATTTAGATACTGTGCATTAGACTTTAAACTGTATGCACAACTTGTCTGCATATTTGTTTTTCTATAGCATACGTAAAACTATCGTACAATTACAGTTACCAAGGGATATCCCAAATTTTCGGCCTTATCTAATGTCAATAAAAAGGTACCTTATGCATTTAAAATGCCATAAAACACTAGAACATAAAGTATGTAGGTATACTCCCCAGGCACTAATGATACAAAACAGAATAATAGGAACAACCCATAAATATACTAACTATCAATAAAAATTGAAGGGAAATGCATGACCATTTCAAATGAATTAAATTACATAAAAGTTCTTTATTACAAAGAAATATGTAGTAATAAAAATCATAAATACTAATTGAGCCGTTGTTCCAAAACAACACACATGCATCCAGAACTACTAAATATATGCAGATAAATCGACTTCAATAATACATGGATTGTTGCAACTAAATTGTGAGACTATTGAACACAAACCAGTGAGTTAATACACGTTCTTTTATAAACTATACATACTATTTACTTAAGAAACCCAACCTCAACAATATTTACAGCTGAGCTCCACACTTACCATCGCATGCTTCCCTCAAGATCCCTAAAAGCACTCTGTCATAAGGTGGTTTCAATATTCCCCTTCCTCAGGTTACAATCAGATTGTTTCAAATAAAAACCCTCTCGTTTCTTCTTCTCCCACCAAATGGTGGAGGTGGATTTGACCTACGCTCTAACCTTGTTAGTACATTACTCGAAGGAAAAAATCGTCTTTACATGATTGTATGATTGATAATATTATGTGACCCACTGAAACATTTGAGTCGAATTCAATGTATCTAGATCAATCAGAAGACTCAAATTATCACAGCAGGGTGTCAGATTTATACAAGGTTGGAGATAGGTCGCTTTATTCTAAATTTTAAGCAATTTCCAGTCACAAATCAGGACTTCTCCAAAATATAGTCTTCTGATTATGCTACGTGCTTAAGTGCAGATGAAAGACTATAATGGAAAAATAACTTTCTTTATATATATGTAAGACAATTATTGAATGTGGGGTGAATAAACTGAAATCAGTTTCTCATAAACAAATTTATTCACTTTTATTCACTATATATTACAATATAACAATTATTAATATTAATTTACGCAATCTTACCTGTAAACAAAGAAACGACAATTACAGCTTATAACTATCACCTCTCTATTTACATTTCTGTTACCTAACATAACCTTCTCTATTTGCTGACTGCTCCATGTGGTGGCAGCCAGTGGAAGCAGCGCGGCAAATTTAAATTAAAGAGAGAAAACTTTCATTACATTTCCCCTCTCGAAGGTGAAAATTCTTTGAAAATTTTCAGTCTGGTAATATCGGAAGTAATTTTGTTTTGTGAAAGAATCCAGTTTCTTGCTTTCCTCTTCCGGTTTTTATTTTATATATTGAATTTAATATCTTTTCTGTTATTTCAAAGGGGCAAATTTTTAATTCATTTAGTTTTTTCCTGTTTAATTTGTTGCCATTTTCTATATATACTGTATCTCCTGTGTTAAATTCCCAATGTTTTCTTGTTTTATCAAATATTTTCTTGTTATATTCATGAGACTTTTTTGTTCTTTCTAAGGCTAATTTACAGTCATTTATCCAGTTTTCTTTATTGTTTCTTTTTTTTAATTCTTCAGGTAAAATGCTTGTATCTGTGCCATCTAATAAATACTTGGGTAGAAAACCAGTTACTGTATGTTCTGTTCCATTATATTTATCCACACATTCTTTAGCAACTGTTGTCCAGGCTCTTTTCTTACCTTTTTCGTTCATTTTACATCTGCTTTTATTGACTAGAGTTTGATTTAGTTGCTCATTTAAACCATTGGAAAAGGGTGCATTAACTGCTGTAAATATCAATCGAACCTCCTTTTCCCTTAGGAAATCTTTGAATTCTCTTGAGTTGATTCCTGGGTATAGATCTGTAAGTATTATTCCTATTTTGTCTGTTTCCAGCACATTATTTACTAACTTGATGAAGTCAGTGGCACTCTGAGTTTTTGATGTTGAAATGAATGCATATCTTGTAAAGTGGTCAATAAGCAGGTGGAGGTATCTTTTTGTTGATCGTTGTCCTCCAAAACCTCAAATAGTGTCAATTGACATTATTTCAAGTGGTTTTGTTGCTGGCCCTAGTTGTGACATTAGCCCATATTTTTCTTGCTCTCTGGATTTGTTTTTAATACATATTTCACAGTTTTTACATACTTTTTTTATATTTGCAGTTATATTTTTGCTGTATAATAAGGGCATACCCTATTCATCATTTGTTTAATTCCTATATGGTACCATTCAGAATGTATTTCTTTAATCAATTCTAAACTTAAGTTTTCAGATAAAATTATCTTTTCTTTATTTCTTACTTTTTTATAGAACACTCCATATTTTTCTATTAATTTTGTTTTGGTGTTTTGTAACATTTTATTTTCCTCTGTTTTAATTGAGGTTATTCAGAGAACATTTGTCTTCTTATCCTTCGGTGATCCCACAAGTTAAAGGTGAATTGCAGTCTTTTCGCCATTATAACTCCTTTTGTCGTTTTGTAAGACAATTATTGAAGGTGGGGTGAATAAACTTAAATCAGTTTCTCTGTAAACAAAGTTAGCATATTTATTCACTATATATTGCAATATAACAATTATTAATATTAATTTACACAATCTTACCTGTAAACAAAGGAACGACAATGACAGCTTATAACTATCACCTCTCTATTTACATTTCTGTTACCTAACATAACCTTCTCTATATGCTGACTGCTCCATCTGGTGGCAGCTAGTGGAAGCAGCGCGGCAAATTGAAATTAAAGACAGAACACTTTCATAACATATATATAAATCGCCAAAAAACTTATTTTTTTGCCAATCTTTATATATTATAATAAATCAACCAGCAATGTTGGTTGTTGGAAAAAACGGAAATAGGATATTAGTTCACTTCTTTTTATTTTTTTGAGACATGAAATTATTGAATGTACTCATATCTGGGAAATGACAATCCAAAATTAAGAGGAAAAGAAAGGTGACAAGCACGGTAAAACTAGACTGTTCTAGAGGACAGACTGTTGAGAGATTGTATAGGACCCATGTACTCCTTGTGTGTGCATGGAAGTTACAACGCACCTCGCTTTCACCACCGAGTCTTCGTAGGAGATGAATAAAAAAAATATAAAAATTAATTGGAAATTGGAATAAATAGATGAGAATACAGATTGGTGAAGAATGGATAACCATAAGGTAACCCTTTGTAGTATTGATAGCATTGATGTGGTGTTCAGACAATGCCTGAAAGGGGCCATTTCATAACTATTTCATTGTTATTCGAAATTTCGCGATGCGATCAACTGTTTTCAGTTTTGGTTCGTAGAATACAACCACGTACTTAATTGATCGTATTATTCAAACATTGATAACCCCTTAAATGAAATCCACTTGAAGCGCTTCGGGAAACGTCTGTTCCACACGAAATGTTTATTATTCCAGCAGCACGTTCATTCGAATATAATTCTGCTGAGTTCCAGTTTTGAACTAATTCAAATCAAATGCCTAAGCTAGTTAATATTTAAAAATGAGTTTTCTTCAATTTAGAAAGAAGCACTTGCTTCAACGTATGCCTTTGATACATTGTGAAACATTATGTTCGGGATAATTAATACATGCAAATCATAGGACAGGACTCCTATCTAAACACTAAAAACCATCACACACACTCATAAAACGGCTGAGCCCAAAATGTCCAAAAGATTTCCAGAAATTCGTTTAGATTTTCCAGAATACAATAGTAATTTACTATTAATAATAGTTTAGTACAGTTTAGAGTCCACGTCCAATAAGTTGTTCCCATATATTGTTTAAATAGTCTGGGTAGACTTTTAGCTTAACCTTTACTCAGTCAAGATAGTTCTTTCTGCACAGACTTCTCCTTACGCATATACTACATCATATGAGTAGTTAAGAAAGTCCTTTCCAGCTCAAACGGGAAACTAATCGTCCAAATCCAACTAAACAAACAAGTTCTTACTGAAATAATAACATATTTCTAAAAAAGTGACAGGCTTTGAAAATACTTTTACTCCAAGAATTATAAATATTAAACAAGGCAGGAAAATACTTTTTATGCAAAACGTGATTAATTTTAAGTCAACTCTAATTACAGTACACATCCTATGACTACTATTGTATGAAGGCGCAGATGTTTACAAATTGGTTGGTTATATTTCTTTCTAAAGTATTATTACAACATAAATTCAACTTATTTAATAAATTGCATTTATTTTTATCATGTCCCTGGAAAACATATAATAGAAATAGTTAAAATCACAAGAATAAAGTACCTTACGAAATTAGACGTCATTGCAATAGCTAATATAGTGCGAAATGGTACTTTGATTGTTGTTACGTAATGAGTGCAAAATATAATTTGCACGTGATAATATACCTTACATTTTTCATGTTATTCTAATAAAGTATCACTTGATTTCAAATTAGAAGAAAATGTCATTTCTCAGCTGGTTTTGTACAAGATAGATTGTACAAAATGTTCATGCATATTGTGAATGTAACAATTACGGGATATGCCAGAATAATGTAAAATATTAATGTTGACAATTTTTACATCGTACACAGTCCTCAGGAAACCAGAATATTCAAAACATGAACAAATTCTAGAAACATAAAACAAAAATTTGGAAAAACTTCAAAGCCTTTTTGTGAAAAATTGGTGTTTTCTCATGTTATTTTTTTATTGTATTGCAATTATTATTTTAGATGTAGCAGTTTACAGTAGTATAGTAAATTACTTTAACTTAATTTTAAATTACTGTAAATATTTCTTACTAACTTTTTCAAAATTATAAAACAGCTTTATTGTTCTACAATCTGCCATTAATTTTCTATTTTTTTAAAATGTTTATCCAAAAATATTCATTTTCTTTTTCAATGAATACTCTAGACGTCTCTTCGTCATGTGATTTTTTTCTAATTTGAAACTCACATTATCTTATATTTTAGTCTCATGTTTTTTTCTGCAAGACAGGCATCCTATTGCTATAGCCATTGCTGTTGTTGCAGTTGAAACATTCAATGGGAGCGTGCTTCACTTTTGGCGACTGGACAGGCGGCAGATGGGTGCCTTCCTCTGCATTGCCAGTAATGACGTGCCGCCGGCAGTCAGCAAAAGGATCATTCTCAACGTCAACTGTGAGTATAAACATATTTATGAAGCACTGCATTGATTATGTGTAACGGCCGCGATAAGTGGCTTTAGTAATGATGAATATATTTGCAAACAAAAACTAAAACCCTCCATCACTGTGCGCGCAAATCAAATGTACGCGAATCAAATATAAACAAGTTAAAACAAAATTGGCAACAAACCCATTGACTTTGAAACTCATGACCATCTGGTGTGACTTAGACAAAAAACATATTATAAATCACATAACATAAAAAAAACAAAATGGAAAATTGAATCGGAAACATCTAGTGAACACGGTAAAGCTAAAGTGGACTGTATTCTGATTCAAAAATGCACATCCAATATTACTGTAAACGGTTTTATGAGGATAATAAAGAGTTGATAAATTCGTAAATTTCTGCAAGCGGGAAGAAACTATCACACAGCATCTACGTGTGTGATACATCTGTGACACGCTGTACTCATGTATGAGTTTACTTTACTTAACTTTGTTAAATATAGCAATCATCTGTAATACAACATAAATAAATTTGTAGTGAAAAAAAATAAATTATTATGGAATAAAAAAAACATATTACTGTGTTGCGAGTTATAAGTGTGGTGGTCCACGATTACTATGAAAAATGCGTCCACTAATTTCGATCGGCTCCGAAGTCTGAAAAAATATATATTTGCTAGAACAGTTAAATTAAACTTTCAAAAAGTCTCTGGAACCAAATGAGAGAAAATTAAACTATATAAATGTTACTAAAAATTATAAGATAAATAAATAAATTAACAAAAACAATTAATTAACAACTTATTGTTTGGTTTATGGTACATGCAACTACTGACGGCCATATCGTTTCGTGCAGTACTATATGTGAAACTATGTAAATTCTAGAAAATTATTTTTGTTTGAGGTTGTGAGTTGTTTTTCTGGGTTGAAGTTAAGCTGCGAATATATATAATCCAGATATATAATCGCCAAAGATCTCACCACTGTACCGAAACAACCAACCTCCGCGGAGGCTTCCCACACCCCTTAATCCTCTCACACCACCTTCATGCAGGTACTCCTAGTATAAGGATCCGATCAACCAAAATATTCTATATTTTTGCCTCATCCTGAATTTCTAACTATAGAGCTTAGAAAAAAAAATCGCCAAAGGGACAAATACTGCTTTGACTCACTGGCGTCGTCTAATATGAAATTTTGAATTTTCCATCTTTTGGAGCCAACTTTAGGACGCACAGCTTTACAGATCGAGTATTATAGATCTTTGCAAATTAAAGTTAGTGGTTCTCGTCGACAGTGTATCTGGTAGTCGGCTTGTGGTGCTCGTCTGAAGAAGGAGCAGTCGGCTAAGCTGTTAACTGAACCCCAGGCTCAGGATGAACTTTTTTTCTATCAGTAAGTAAATGTGTAAATTATCTATTTAATACATAAAAAGTCATGTCATCTCTTCAAAGAATATAAACCAATCTGTAAAAAAGGACTGGAGTTATTAGGCACAATTAAACTGCCATACACCAAAGGCATCAATCCTTTCAATCGAAAATCTTGAGTGCAAGACTTTATGTACCTTATTACGTCTGCAACTAATCCTTTATAACGATCTTAATGAAAAGTTCCTGAAAAGAACACGAAATTTTACCAAAACTATCCAAATCCTCAAGCACAGTCATTACTATACAGCAAAATATACCCCTTTAAACCTTCTCGGCGATTGTAGTGATAGTGGCCTCCTGACACCTATGGTTTTGCTTTAAGTAGTTTTGATATGACAATTTGATTTTTTGTCAGTGATCACTTTTAAAAAACTATTTTGGAACTATTTCATACAGTTTACGCTCAGCCAATATTGGTACACAGGCCAACCCATGAAATGTTTCTTCACACATAATGCTTTCGTTTCATTTTGAAGATACTATATCCAGTAAGAAGAGGAATCATCATTTTTGGAATAAAATAATTTAAGTGGTTTTTTATGTTAGAGCGAAATAGTACCTAATTGTTTGCATTGCATAGGTATAAATTACTAATAAATTAAATTACTTAAATAAATAAATAAATTACTTATATAATTTAAATAAAATGAACAACTGCGCCGAGAATTTCCGTTAATGACATCAAATATTAAGGGCATTAGAGCATGCCGGTCGTGAGTAAAGTTGAGTAAGTCTAAATGATGACCAATTAGTGGCTGTTTGCGGTGGCTTGGATCCTGATCCTACAAAGTTGCCTGCCCACCAACACTGCAACACTGGGATATCCGAAACAAAACTTTCTACTTATCCAAACGCTCCAGCAGGCCCGGTCCGTGATAACTCACCAACAACAAGGGCAAGTCCTTTATAGCAAGTTCGGATTTATTCTAGCAGGCATCTCGGGTCTCGGGGTGAAGTCCCGTGGCCTCCATCTTCTCCCCTTCTTATCACTTCTTCAATTGAGTTTAGAATTTTATTTGGTCGAGTCAACAACCCCCATTGCATTTAAAGTTGGTAGATTTATATGGAAAGTTTCTATGGCTAAACAGATTTGTTTTCTTGTGGAAGTTTCAGCTACCTTTGACAGGGTGTTATGCACCGAGTTTCAATCCGAGCGGGGTTAGTTATTTGCACTTCACTAATGCAGAACACGCTTTGATCACCTAATAAAATAGTATTTAATTATAAAAATATATCAATATTATCCTGGGGCTATGTCCTTTAAGAGCAAACATTTATTCAACTTGAAATGGTATCATTAACAATATCGGTCATTGCAAATATTTAATTTTGTGATGAAAAATAAATTAAAAAAACAATGAAATTAAATATGAATATATAACAATTGTAGTAGGATCAAAAACATGCCCAAAAACCAATCTAAACAAAAACTTCCTAAGGAAAGAAGATAAAATACCTATCCAAATACCAACCCACTTATTCACAACTTTGGGTATTAATGTAAATGCATGTACCTATATTTACACATTACGAAAACCACTAAGAAAATAGGTACTGCTGCATAACAATAATACCATTATTATATATATGTTATATAAGTACAACTTTGTAAAAATCAACTCTCTTTCACCACTTTACATTTGATGAATATCGTCACTCAAAGTGCATATGGTCGTATGTCGAAAATTCAATTTTTTTTTTATTATAGCTAAATGTGGTATTTTGTGATTCGCACCTGGTGGTCCAATGTCTTATGTCATCAGAACTAAGAATAAAACAGAAATCATATAATCCTAGGATCATACCATAAAGAAAAAAAAGTTTTTTTTTGCTCTCCTGAACAATGCAGTTTTTAGACATTAAGACGACATTTTACACTTTGTGTGAAATATATCTAATATCCATTGTTAAAATTAATTACTGCATCAATTTTTTTTTTTTTTTTTTTTTTTTCTAAAACCGGAAACCATCATGTGTTTACCTGAGGGCCCTTTAGTCTGTTCAAGGAAAATCCATTTAGTAGTGTGCCAAATTGAAGTGTCCCGATTGACCACATTAAATTTGTGCTTTTTTTTTAAAACTATAATTACCTGTCATTCACACGTGACCGCAACTTGATCATAGCCGTGTTATTTTGCATAGTACTGTGATTTAAAGCCTTGGATAGTAAAAGTAATGTGGCCACATAAAAACCAATCAAGGGCCAATAATAAATTTCTAAGCAATTGATGAATTAATACTTTTACAATATATTAAGTATTACTTTAAATTAAAGTACATGCCTAGCTGCAATAAGCTAGACATAATTTGTAATAATTATTGAGGCCTTAAAGCAATAAAATCACAAAATGGTTTTGCTTGTCTCCCATGTACAGTGTTTTGATGTTATGACTTTTTTATTTTAGTAAATGAAGCTGTCAGGTTAGATTCGTTTTCATTTTAAAGCTGAGAGACGACGGAATTTCAAATACCAAACGACTTTCAAATTTCTTTGTCATTCCAAAGAAGTAAATTTGGTTTTACGGAGTTTTATTGAGAATTTATAAAATTATATATATATATATAAGTTAAGGCCTGGGCACTGTCGGTATGCAGTCTTAATACCAATTCCTCAGGATGTGGAAGGCAATAGGCTGGACCCCAGGGACTGCATACAGCATACTGAATCCAAGCTGACGAGGAAACCCCATGGGAAGTAGTAAAGGCGTGACTGAAGAAAGCGTATGGAGGGGGGCGGTGGACCCCAGAGGAATTTTCCAGATGTTTCGGGAAACGAGGTCTCCGAGACACAGTACCGGACAGCATGCCGCAGGTCTGGAAGTCCGTTATAATAAAGTTACCGAAAAAATGAGAGAGATATTCAGCGCTGAAGAAGTAGAAGGCCGGATGGGCTTCCTGTCCACAATTTTGAAGGTGCAGCTGGCCAAGGAAACGGAAGGGAAAGAGAGATTCACTAACGAACGCTCGTTACTTGAGTACGTGTAGACGATGATCGACGCCAGTGCCTGGGAAGAGGAATTGCGTATCCGAGAAGGTGAGAGTAAATGGAGCTGGGTCGTTTACAAAAAAAACCGAACCCCAAAGTGCGTATGGAAGAAACTCGAAACAGCGTTAACGGGTAGAGATAGGGAAGCGACGGGAGAGAAGAAATTAAGAGGGGCGAGGCCTAGATATGTGCCTCGTAGAGAAGAGAGGAAATGCCATCGATGTTGGAAGACGAGTCACTTTGTGGCACAGTGCCCTCGATCGAAATGTTTTGTGTACGGTGAGGAAGGGCTTATGCGAAACTGTACCCGAACGTATACAGAACGGAATATGAAAAGGCAGAACCTATGGAGGTCAACACCCAAGAGGTTCGTGAGAGGCGTAGAACAACACACAAAGACACAGGATCGTCGGCTGATGATTCGTCGGGAACATCGGAAACTGAGGGAGACGAGCCAGGGCGCGACAGAAGCGGAGAGCAGGAGAAGCACAAGAATACGTCGCGTAGATGGGAGTGGCTCGTAGAAGCCGGAGGAGAGTGGCTGCTTAGAGATGACCGCATCTTACATGTAATATGGTGTGGAAAGGGATGTGCGATTCCCGATTATTGAGTTCAAGAAGGGGGGGGTCGTTTAATAGACATGGGTAGCACAAATACGATAGTGTCGTGTAGTGCACTAGAGAGGGTGTGTGGAGGAGCTAGGTACCGTGATACACCGTATCAAGGTATGTGATTGTAAATTAGTCACTGTAGGGGGACCCAGCGAAGAATAGGGATGCACGTCGTGGAGGAGATGACGTGCCACTATCAAATAATTGTGGGTTGTGATTTTTTGGGACAACTAGGCGAGCGCATAATGAACGAAGAGAAGAACTGGAGGATTAGGTTAGGTTAGGTTTAACGTATCGGAGTCAGTGGTTGGTACAGGGGGGAGAGGTACAAATCGGGTAAAGAAAATAGAGGATTGGAGGGAGAGCTTGCGTGACAAATTCAGAGATATTTTTTTCGTAGAGGGATATCTGGACCAAAGGGGAAGACAGAGCATGAGATACCGCTAAATGTACCACGTAACATATGTTAAAGAAAGGTGATACCCGCAAGCACTTCACCAACACATCCGGAGGGAAATCGAAGAAGAAAGGTTATCAAAAATAGTACTTTGCCGTACAATAGTTCCCTGTGGATGGTGAAGAAAAAAAATTAGAAATGGTGAGGAAGAGGTACGATACAGAATAGTGATTGCCTTTTGAAAGCTCAAAGAGAACACTCTAGACGAGAAATATCCGATTCTAACTTCGAAGATATACTGGATAGGCTGAGTAGAGCGAAAATCTTCAGTACGTTAGACCTGAAAAACGGGATTCAGATTAGACTGAATGCAAATGATCAGCATAAGACGGCGTTTTCATTCAAACGAGGTCATTACGAGTTTAAAAGGATGCCGTTCGATTTGATGAAAAGTCGTTCCTGGGTCAGGATACTATTATTCTTCTGTGACATACTATATCTCGGGAGGGATACCAACAGGACTCCATGAAAATAGACACGATCCAGAGAATGGCGGGGCCAAAAGACGTTAAAGGAATTCGGCAGTTGGGGACGCAATTATTATTGCCGATTTGTGCCGGATATGGTGGAACTCAAAGTCCCTATTAGCAATTGCTACGCTTAAGGACACGAGTGATAATCACGCCACTCATTGAGAAAAATATCCAGAAGTGTATGGAACGGCTCTAAGAAGCACCCATCTTGACGTTTCGAGAAGGTATTTACTCTCACAACGGACGCCTTGTGAGCGGTATTCTCCCAGGAGGGAATCGACTGGGAGAGGACGGTGGCATATACGAGCAGACGTTTGACACTGACTCGGTGGTGAGGTACAGTGCACTTGAAGGGGAACTACTGCGTATCATCGGGGCCATTGGTGACTACCACCCAAACGTATTTTGGAGTAGATTTAAGGACCGCACCGATCACAGACCACTGCAATGGGTGGGGAAATTCGAGGAATCGTCAGCACGCGTGACACGGTGGAAGGAGTTTCTGTCACTATACAACATGGAGATTGTGTATAAGCCAGGGAAGGATAATGTCCTGGCAGACTGGCTGTCATGTGCCATTATGACAAATGCCATTGAGGACGGCAAGACGTCAGGGGGTAGTGAACAATGCCTTGCGTAGTGGACGCCGGTAGAAACAGGGAGTACCAATCCGTGGCGGTGTATAACCACTCGATTCACACCACTCCAAGAAGCGGGAATGATAGTGCGCAGGTCGGTACAGTCCTAACATCAAATCCTCGGGACAGGAGACCCGAAATGTCGTCTAAGTTATGCGCCACACCGGGAAGTAAGAACGTGTAACGGATGTGGTAACACAGGACATCTGGTCGCAAAGTCCCCCCCCCCCCAGGAGGTGTTTTGAGTGCGGAGAGGAAGTCCCGTTGGAGGCTCGTATATTTTCCAAAGGAAGGTATCCCCACGAGCGGAACTGTGTAAGTAAATTATATTATAAGTTAAAGTAAGTAAAGTAAGAGAGAGGCGAAGTAGGATGCCCAGAGAAAGTAGATCATCAAGAAACGAATCCTCTGTGGCATCGGGTACCGAAGGAGAGAAGACTGCATCCTGAGGTGCAACGCAATTTGGGAGTGGATGTGTGAGTTGCCGATCATCAAATTCGGGAAGGAAGTGAGGTGTCTAGTGGGCACGGGAAGTGCGAGCTCCATTCTTTCTCGTAGTGCACTAGAATGGTTGAGTGGTGGAAAGAGAGCATACTAGATTAAGGTATGTTATTGTAGATTGCTTACTCAAGGGGGGTTCTGCGAGGTAATGGGGGAAGCGGTCGTGGGTTGACGAAGATGGACGAACGTAGAGGGTGAGGTAACTAAGGTGCATGTGGTAAATAAAGACCATGCCGAGGGAGTACCCCAAATGATCGCAGGATGTGATTTATTAGGAACGGTGGGAGAGTGAATTAAGAATGAAGGGAGGAAGTGGAGACTGGGGAAATTAGTTTATCGGAGCATGGGAACCGGACGGGGTGAGTGGGTACAAATAGGAGCGGTGAACAGGGCAGAGACCTGGAGGGAGAAACTGTGGGAGTTCCGGGATTTATTTTTTGTAGAAGACAAGCTGTGGGCAACCGGGAGAACGGTGCACGAAATTCCGCTTAAGACCGAGCTCATAAAAAATGTAAAGGAGAGAAGATATCCACAAGCACTACGACAGCATACCCGATAGGAAATAGATTAGCTGTTAAGACAGGGGATAGTCAGAAATAACACCTCGCAGTAAAACAGTCCCTTGTGGGCAGTGAAAAAGAAGAGTAAACCAGGGAAGAAGGAGGAGCGGGTCTGAGTTGTGATAGGCTATAGACTTTTGAACAAGTATATAGTCGATGAAAAGTATCCATCCCACGGTTTGAGGATATCATCGACAGGCTAAAGTCTTGAGGACCTTGGATCTGAAGGCGGGATACCACTAAATCCAACTAAGTGTTCAGGACAAGCAGAATACAGCATGTTCGTCGAGAGAGGGCGCTACGAGTTGACTCGGATGCCGTTCGGGTTGAAGAATGCCCCAATTACATTTTAGTGGATAGATAGACGTGCTCTTGAGAGGGCTGGATGCCGACATGTGCTAAATTTATGTTGACGACTTGTTAATTTTCAGCCGAACTGATGAAGACCATATCGAACACCTACGGAGAGTTTTCAGACGAATATGAGAATTTGGACTGAAATTGTTGGCAGAAAAGTCGTTACTGGGTCGGGATAAGATCAGCTTTTTGTGCCACACAACTTTACAAGAGGGGATCCAAAAAAACTCCATCCGGCGAAGATAGAGGCGATTCGGAGCATAATTAGGCACCTATTCTGGTGTACCTTAACTTCGAAGCAAAGTTTGCTGTCACGACAGATGCTAGTGAATATTCGTTGGGTGCAACGCTTTCTCAGGAGGAAATTGGTGGCGAGCGGCCAGTGGTATATCTTAGGATACGCCTAACGGATACGGAGGCATGGTACAGTGTGGTTGAGAGAGAATTGCTCGGTATCGTGTAGGCCATAGGGCATTTTCGTCGAAAATATAGGGTGATTACGGACCACAGACTACTGCAATGGGTGGGAAAAATAATGAAAATCATTCGCAAGGGTGGCTAGGTGAAAGGAGTTCCAACCGAAGTACAACATCGATCTTGTGTATAAACCCGGGACAGAGAACATTGTAGCAGATTGGTTGTCACGAGCCATTATGGTGAACGTCGTGGAAGAGGGAGAACCATCAGGTGGTTTACGTCAGTTCATGGAAGAAAGGCAGCTGGGGGAGCTAATGGGAATTGGGACCAGGAAGGTACAACCGGAAGAGAAAATCCTACGTCAGAGAAGTCTGTTGGGGAACGACCCAGGGAAAAGGAGACAATAGAGGGAATGGTGAATGAAAAACGTTGCCAGATCATCTGGATAACGAAGACGGCAGGATTCTTGATGGCGACGTATGAAAAATATGGAAAGAGTAGTATTACTACAATCTGGTCACCGCCGGGAGTCCGAGAGGAGTTGAGCACTAAATAACGCAACGAAGCCCGGAAAGACATACCATTTGTTCGTTGGTAATACAATAATCTGCGACCGAATTAAAAAACAGTTGGGCTGGATCGTCGGTTTATTCGGTGCATGGTGGCAGTTCAGACGGTCCTTCGTGAATAAAATGTGGTGACCATCAAAAGTCTGACTTCACCCATTGAAAGGTGGACCGTTCAGTATTAACAATCAGGACTCCCACCACAAAGAAGTGAGGGGGGTCTCCGGCGAATAGAGATGTGTGCTCTCGATCTTCCCCGGAGAACTCAATGTGGGAATAGTAAGAGTAAGAACGATCTGTACAAAGTCTCCGCTTTTTTTTTTTGGTGTTTTGTTCTTAGGCTTCACTGCCCACAAGGGACTGTTTTACTGCGAGGTGCTATCCCCTGTCTTAACAGCTAATCTATTTCCTATCGGGTGTGCTGTCGTAATGCTTGTGGATATCTTCTCTCCTTTACATTTTCGTTGGTAAAACAATCTCACTGACGTAACGTTTTGATTTGGTTGTTGAGTAAATGTAGTTTTCACTTAAGCTATCGACAATATGACATATGAGTCACATACTTTGGTTTTTTTGTTAAAGTGTCTATAAAGAAAGATTAATTGTTATGTTTAATCGGAATAGGGTAAATGTTTATTATGAACAAAAGAGAAAAACATTTGTTCATCGGAACGGGATTCAAACCTGAAACCTTCTGATTATTCTCCAATCGCTCCCTTTATCTTTGAAAATCTTGTGTATTACAGACTATGTAAATATTTAATTTGTATGTGTATTACAGTCTGTCTTACAGATTGATTATTTTAGTCTTAGTATCTTATTATTCACTAAATCCGTCAGGCTCGTCAGAATGTACACAACAAAAAGTGATAGTCAGTCATAAAGCAAAGGTGAAGAGTGGCTGAATCCAATGGTCTACAAAGGAAGCCCGTATATAAGGTAAGTTGAGTAACGGATGGACGACCACCTTCCTATTACCGTTCAGTCCTCAGTTTGCAGCACTCCCCCCGGGTAAGATGGCACCCATTAGCCTACTATAGGTCAACTACCAACTCAACTATGAGGGAAACGTGACCAGCCTATCCAATGGCTGCCCGAACTTAGAATGGCCCCTTCTCCTTGGAAAGCACAAAAGTGTATTTTTTAGAAGTATGGATGCTAGAAAAAATATTTACATCTGGTATTGAGCTGATTCACATAGTTACAGGTACTAACATTAATTATATTAAAAATAATGTTGGGTGAGCATCCATAATTGTTTGAATGTTTAATGTTTCTGTTTCATGATTCCCATCATTGCTTACTATCCCAAAACCTAGTGTTAATCTATGCACGGTGTTGTTTTTCTTTAAGGTTATGACCGATAAAGTAGGGATGTCTAAAAAAAATCTTTTACTATAATTTGATTCTTTATTATTTATCTGCCAAGTTCAACGGGAGAGGCTTCTTCCATTCAGCTACTGTGGATATCATAGTTGCCTTTATGTATGCGATTTCTATTCTAATGGTTGCAAATATTATTTGATAGATCAGAAATTGGACAAGTATCTTTACCGGCATTTCGAAGTATGGTGATTAGTTTCAGGATAAAAGCTAAGAAGGATGGGATAAAAACTTAAAAGGAAGAAGAACTGGCCCCTTTTTACTAAATTTTATGAAGTATCCTTATCCATAAAATATCCATAAGACGTCCGTGTTATGACCCAACTATGTCGAACGGAAATCTTCAAACACTTTCTTATATCATCAGTTTTTATTAGGGTTTGGTTGTGCTTGGCTTATGTCGTGGAGCAGCTAGGGTTTAACGATTTTTCAAGCACCTAAAGAATTTTCGTAAAGTAATGTAATAAACTAACTTGAGAGACTACTAGCCAAGAAAAGTTTATATTTTGTTAATTTTGAAAGTGGAATATTTATGATCGTTACAACGAATTCTACTATCGAGAAAGCTATTTGGTGGTTTTCTCTGAATTCATGGAGATAAGTTAAATTGCCAGCAGGTGGCATGAGAAGACACTGATGAAGCCTCGCCACCGAACAGGCAGGGTAACACAAGATAATGGGAGCTGGATCCATTTAGTGACCACTGATTGTGCTGTGTACTGCAGCCGACAGCAGGCCAGCCGCAGCCAGCAGCCTCTCTCTCTGCTTATGTTCAACAGACTGCCTAGCCTCTGTCTAGATGTATAACCCTAACAAATATTTCAGCAAGCCGTAAATTTTTTTAGGTATATGGCTTTAAGTAGTTACACTAATACGAGTAAGGATGGATAATACCCATTAGCTCAGAAGAATGGGACTAAAACCCAAGAAACTGATTATTGCATTGACGGTTCAGATCATCATGACCCCTTGCAATGCTTCAAATGAACAATTTTGCTATAGCTAATTTCCGAGACCACAAACCATAAAATGAAAGTCCATGTTTTTGCTAATTTTTAAAGTGAAATATTATACTTTGTATTACCATGATCTGTAACAAACGCAAGAGTCATTTCGGGATCCCAACACATTTTTCGTACACATTCTTCTTTAGTTTGCTAACTTTGGCACCAGCATAATTTTTAATAACAAAGGGAAATGAAGAAAAAAAAAATTATGATTTCTTCGCTACTCTTTTTTTTAAGATTTTTTACTCGTACAAACCCTGTGTTTAACACCACCCTTCGCGCAGCGATGGCTACACACTGTATTAGGTTAAAATATTGTTGTTAGATGTAAGTTAGTTTTAAGTCTATGATTCATAAGGTAAGCCCGATCACTTTCAAACATAACAATGAATGTATAATGTGTATTATAGGTTTGTAACAATCACAAATCCCAATGTAAAATTATTAAGAATTGTATAAAATGTGCCCAAGCTACAGGACATATAATGTTAATGCCTATTGTAAATAGATTCATTTTTGTAGAATCTTTACTGATTCCGATTATTTATAATAACAAGGGCATATGAAGAAACAAATCACCTGATTATTCATTTCAAGTTATACAATATACGACACTATTACAGCAGACCCAACGAGATCGTATAAGAAGTTGATTTCCAAACTTACACAAAATTGACAGAAATTATTTTCTGTGGGCTTTGTATATGATTGTGACCTGAACAATAGGCTGCATTTACTTTAGAATCTCGTTCTCTTGGGCATAAGTGTCACCGTTTTCTTTTATTCGTTTGATTTCCTGCTGTCTGAGTAGCTGCTTACAAATCAATCTCTTAGTCAGTGGCATTGGAATCGTTAATGTTTTCCTAGATTTTCTTCATCATCATTGCTGTATTCAAAACATGGTTTACCCCTACATTCCTTTCTCCTATGTCTCCCTCTCGAGTTATACCTTTCTCCAGCATGTCCGGCTAGGCCGGCAGGTCAGCATGTTCATGACAGTCTGAAGACCCGAATCCTTCACCCTCCCCCATCCATCGACCATCCACACAGCCAGTTCATGATTGCCAACATTTCCTGCAACATACGTCATGTTTTATATGCTGTAGTGTATCACCTCCACAGATGCCTTTTAAACCAATTTTTTTACTCAACCCGTTAAAATTCCTTCCTTCCTGCTAGATTATTATGGATTATTTCCGGTGATTTAAATACCAAACACCTATCAGAATCCCACAATGAACGCCACTTAAAGGAGTTGTTATTTTAATTTTATCTCTTCATTGCCCCTTTCGCTCCTACTCTCACTGGTAAGTCCAATAGTTAGCTAGATCTTTACGTCATCGAGTCTTTTGCAAATCTTTCCTTCTCTTCTCAGCTGTCTGTTGCGTTCCTTTCATCCCATGGCCTTGTCCAAATTTCCTGTAACATCCAAACTTTATCTTTTCCTCCTTAAACCATAACCTGTCACGATCTGGATGCCCTTACCTCTGAAAATAACCTATCTACCCCTGCTCCACAATTCATTCCATGGTGAACATCCTCACCGCCAACCCCCTTGATATGCCTAATCTTTTTTCGAATTCGTAGCCGGCCTGTACCATGGATATGACAGCAGACCAGCAACTTACAAAGAAGGCGTCAGGCTGCTTTAAAACGCCCATTTAGGGTGGATCTTTTTCCATGCGCAATATGTCCTTGGCCCATTACTTTTCTAAACAACCAATTCTCATCCCGCTCTTCAAATATATTTTACAGTTCAAATAATTTTATATCCCTGCCCACAAAACTGCAGCATATGACCGTCCCTTTCTCATTCACTCCACTACTCTCTGAAATTCTCTACCTCTTAAAATCCACCATGCATCATCCCTAACCTAAGAATTTTCAAAACCCTTTTATTTCAATACACCTCCTCTCTATCTAAACAGTCACCTGCTAGCTGGGAACGATTTAGTTATTATATTATATTTTTTTTCTTGTATTTATTCCCACTACTGTAAATTTAGCTAGTATGTACTTTCTTTCTCTTTTCTATTTTTTTATAAACCTAATGGTTTTTGTTCGCTAGAGTTTTTATTTATTCTTGTTTCTGTATTTTTAGATATAGAGATGCCATGTTTTATTATTATTTTCTAAATTGCAGGTAAAACAATTGTATGTTTTTATATTCGCCGGTTGCAATTTGGTGTGAATAAATATCGACTTTATGTTTGGCAGCAATTGAAGTAATACAATTGAATTTGATGAAATTTAATCTTAAAACTAGTTATCAAATGGCTTAGACAAGGAAAGAAGATCCTAAAAGAATTATTGATATTCTAGCCCAGCACTGCTATGGGGACATTTTTCAGGTTTCTGTTTTCCAAGTGAATTTGTATCAATCAATTACAGACTTCTTCTTGACTGAAATTCACTAGCCCGTGCGGACTTCTTTCACCTACTTCCAACAAAAAAATATCTCACACCTTCAATTAAGTGAGTAGCCATCGGATTGTTTTTTCTTTTTATTTGGTGTTCTGGCTTTTACTGATTTTGTTTGTGCCATATGCGTGATCGGTGTTCTTGTCACATTTTATTTTAGAGACCGAGGATGACAGATTATGCTGTTGAAAAAGTTATTGTTTAATAAATTATGTTGTAAGAGACCATGGAGTTATGTTTGAATATATTCATCCACAACTGGCACAAACCACATAAAAACAAGAATATTGATAAATATTCGTAGAACCAATCCAAACACACCAATGAAATACAATTCTACAGAATCTTGATGCTATCAAGAGATCTAACTCAAACTTTAAAACAATCAAAACAAACAAAAAGTAAACAAACGTTAAACGGAGCGTATTCAGTACGTTTATTTTAATCGGAAATTACATCACAGGCCAGTTCCGTTATATAAATTAGGGAAGATGGCTTTTTTACATCCTCCGTAACTGAAAAAAAAAAATGAGAATTTTTTTCCATTTCTCGGGAAACCTTGTTACCCCCTGATTTGGATTTTCCTTTCTTTACAACACCGCCTCGAGCATCTTCTATTTTTACTCTTTATAGAAAAGGGTTTCATTTTACCGTAAATATACGAAAAATGTTCCATCAAGTTGAAAATTTACCAACCATATCCTTCTAAGTTCTTCGAAAATAAATATACTGTATTATTTCCTTGTCGCTGTAGAGCTGAACGTAAAACAATATCAATAAAAATGATTGAATTACAATTTGTAAGAATTTGTTGTTTACTTTTATAAGGTATGTCGGGCTCGAGATATGTAAGTCCCCAAAGTGGGAAGGAGACGCCCGCCGCGGGCTAGGGTCGCTACAACCTCTTAGCCGCCGTCCGGCGAGCGCCCAGAAAGAGATAAGGCGGGCGGACCTGTGGTCTTTCACCCTGGCTGCTGGCCTAGTCGGCGGGCAGTCTAATCCGTTTTGATTTGACTCCATAACATCTTAGAAGGTGTGCCCCGTCAAAGCATTACGTTCAGGAGAAGCGGTACGGGGTAGGTTTATACGGGTAGGCGAAAACCGTCCGAATCCCAAAGGCGAGTGTGAACCGGAGAGAGGTAGACTGGATTGCCGTGAGAGACACTGCTAGTTAAATTTGCAGGGCCACGGCAACCGTCGTCCACCAGGGAGAGGGCTCTCCCAAGGAGGTGCTAGTTAACGAGACGGGCGATTCCCAGGAGAAAGGCCGAGGAAGGTGTGGGGTCTGACAACGCAGGACTAAAATACGACTAAAATAGCGGGGTTAGGAGAGAGAGATGCAGGGGTAGTTGAATAAGAAGACCAAGGTTTCAGTAGATCAGCAAGCGCCAGTGCAGAGAGAGAGAGAGAGAGAGAGAGAAGTGCGCAAGGTGCCGGTTTGTTTCTTTCTGATTTTCGCTCTATGGGGGTCTAGTTATATAGGAAGGCTAGCCGTGGTGAGGATGGGTCCCCACCTGCGGCTGTTTCCCCCACTAGCTCCTCCGCCACTCTCACTGACGTCATAACCTTTATTAAACATAACGCTACATAGATACATATTTTCTGATACGAGGAGAGGGGAACTTATAATTATTTGTGTAGCGACTGCTAACTATATATGTAAATTACCCTACACTCTGGTTCATAATGTATTATAATAGAAATGCAAATCTGTGTAAACTTCTTGTAATAAATCATAGAGAGGTTGGAAGTCGTAGACAAGTAACTCAGAGGGGCACCGTCATAAAACGGTACCTGACTGCCCAGGTAGACATAGGGGCACCTATAGACGGTAAAATAACCTGAGTGGGTGAGACCCTAGCAGCCATAAAAAACGATACAACGATGATACAACGACAAGACGCTCAAATCAACTCATGACGAATCGACACCTGACCGAACAACCCTGCGAACGAGTTCATCCGGATGGGCGCTACAACTGGGGGAGCCGGAAACGCGCCTGCCGCAGCCACATCGCTACCCCGGGTCTACAAGCCACCACTATACATCTGAACGAGAAGTCGGAACGCGATGGTAAATATAAAGTAAACTCACTGATGAAATATAAATTAATATTTTTTTTCTCTCTGTTGTAGGTTGTTTCGAAAGATACGCTATAATAATTTTTATTAGGACCGAAAGTTCGCACTTGCTACTGTAAGTCATTTTATATCATATGTTTTTTTTTTTTCTCGTCGTAAATGTTAACAGCGATCAATAGACCACAACAACTGTAAAATAATGTCAGTCAAACGTGTACGTAAATATGTATATCTTAATACTTTTAACTGTTTATAGTTGTTACATTGTAATGAGCTAACTTGGTACGTAATCAAGTAAAATATTGATTCTTTTATTGTCACCCATGTGAAAGATAATTGTTTTTTGTAGTATAACAGATATTTAATTGTTTATTAGTAATAATTGTTCGACAAATAAATTCCAATATACACACAAGTGTAAGCATTTAAGAAAGATTGATAGAAATCTGTTTGTATCATGTACGTATTATGTAATGTAAGTCAATGTAAAAAAAAAAAACTGTCAATAATTACCGAGTGTAGGGCAAATTGGGGGAGCTCTGTAGCGACAATTGTTCAACCTTTTCCGACAATTTGTAATTAAGAGGTGGCCACAACAAGGTAACATATATATTATTGTCAATTTGTATTTCACCTCTTTAATAGAACACATTCATCCTATATTTACTTTTCTCCATTCATTCACTCATTCATAGAGTATTTACAAACAGCCCAGAGTCTTGGGAAGTCTCCAACTCTTCTCCATTGTCAGGACTCTTACTGTCATGTATTAATAGCAGGTCACGAAACCACTGCCGTGTTAGTCTCCGAGGTGGATTATAGGGATGTGTGGTGGAGTGGAATGACTGTTAGGGGATTAGGATAGGTTTCGATGGAAATTTATGAACTTGGAATGGATGAGTTCTAGAGAGAAGGGTATATTAAGTTCCTCATAAAGGGGTTTGCCACCGTAATAAGGATCATTAACTCTTGTTCTCAGAACTTTTCATTGAAACGATTGGATACGCTTGACGTTCGACTATTTTACTGTCCCCCATAGCTCTATTCTACATACTCAGATTGGCTTTACTCTTTAATAAAATTTCAATACTAACTAAGTACCTAAATACGTGCAAACAATCCCTCTAAAATAATGCCACGTTTTCATGCATACGATCCATAACTAGCGTAATGCTGATCTTTGATGCTTACGTCAACATAGATAAAGATATTATAAAATTTAGTTTTGAGCATTCTTGTTGAATTCGGTGTTCACCCTTGCAGCTTGAAGAAATTAAAGATAATATGATTTTTTTTTCAGAATATAGAAAAGCAAATAACTTTCTATGTGTACATTGCATGTAAAAAAAAAAAAAAAATCAAACGCAACCAATCCCTTCAATCTAAAGTCTTATTTCCATCCCTCAATGCATTTCACTATTTCAATAAAACCCTCCTTAAATACCATAAATTTCCCGCTATCCCACAACATATTTCTTCATAATTCCAATCTCAATCATTTCAAGTTCCATAAGAAATTATTTAAACATCCAAACCCTCATCCAATCATCACCGATCCCTACAACCTGCTTCGGAGTTTGAAGTGGAACAGGCCTCGTGATCTACTGTAAATATTGAGTCACTGGGAGTTCTGGCAGTCTCTCCTCATGTCCTGAGTGTGTGCGGCTCTTGCACTCACCTCCAGCGACCTACAATGTACCGGTGATCTGGCTGCAGGAGAAGCGTGGGGATCACTCAAATGATTGCTTCCTTATCTATAGCAAGGAAGGGGACAACACTTTAGGTGAACTAGGGGATCCCTGGGCTACGTAAATATCCGAGTACAAATGAGTGTTAATGCAGGAAAGAGTGAATGAAAATTTGAAATATTGTTTCAATGCGATATTTTATCAAAAGTATATATGACCGATTTTGTAATTTGCTCTAAATAATAGTTTATGTATTTTATGATATTCATACAACAACAATTCATTACTTGCCTTTATTATTACACAAAGTTTCCAGTTAAGTGATGCTAACGGTTGCAAATGCTGTAACATTATTTAAATGATTATATATCCTACTAATGCTTCTACTTAGTTCAGTATTAGTTTGTAATGTCCCAGGATAGGTAAAATGTAAATATAGATGCTACATAAATATTAATGTACGCAAAGGAAAAAAGGCTGTTAAGCAAAAAGGAAAAATATGTTAAACAGACTTAATATATTAATTAACCTGTATTGTGCCACGAATTTAGAATCAAACAATCAGAGGAAATACTCGGATTCTGAATTAAATATTGAGCACTTTTATGCAAATTTGTGCCCCGAAGTGATCAAGTATTAAATGATTAATGCCGGTTATGGAAGGGTATAAATAAATAATAATTAATAGTAAGATTTATACACTATATGCTGTAGATATGGAAAATTTATTATTTAATCTATTTTATTTAATTATTAATATAATAATCTATTCAGTTTAAGTTTTCACAGTTTGGATTTTAACCTCTTTGAAGTGGTTGTGAGGATCTCGTTGATTAATTTTAAAATTGGAACCCAATAAATTTTCAGCATACAGCAATCCCTGTTTGTGTAGGCCTGCGTGAGTCCTAATGAAACCAGGAGATGTTAAATTTTTAATGAATGGATCTTTAAATATTTCGATGGCGTGAAAATATTTATATCTAAATAAAATATGAGCACGTATCATAATTAATAAATTACGATATTAAAAAACAAATATTCTTCTTTAATTTTCCGTACAGAAACATGGAATTTCTATTTATTCATCTTAAAATATAATAACCAAATTCATTACTATCGTGTGAAAAAGAATGAAGGAAAAATAATTATAAATTAAATTAAAATTTTTACGGCGTTGATCTTTGCTAAAAATATATTTTTATATATGAGCAGGTAGGGTATAAATTAAGGGTATTAATTATAAAAACTTGAAATCAGTACTAACAAAACGTAACGTTTCTTCAATCATGTCCTGAGCGTCTGTGGCTCTCGGGCTCTTGGTCAGCCTCCACTGGCTCGTATTCAGTTATGCAGCTGACGGAGGGGCGTGGGAGACTTCCCGAGACTCCGTTTCCTCTTTCGCAGGCGTGGGAGGTGACAACCATGTTGACTTGGAAGGTATCTGGGCTGTTTATATGAATGACCAAGTGAATGAAAATTGTAAATATAGTATGAATGTTAACATTTATCACAATTAATTGTTTCCCCACAAGCCAGATTGTAATTTTATCCTAATAAATATCATACATTATTCTAAAATACGAAATACAAAAATCCATTCATATCATTTTTAGAATTTCTTTCATAAATAATTAAATGTAATGAACTGATGATATGTTTGTTACATAAACTCACTACTCATTATATGTACAAGAGAAACTGTAAGGTCCTGATGTTGTAGTGATCCTTTCGTCCCTATTGAATATATCGTGGACCTTACCGCCATTTTCTCCTAAATCCCTGGAACAGGGGCCGGAGCACGCAGCCAGTATAATGTCTCACGGGCTGGATTTATGGTCAGTCTTGAGCTTCTTCAACCCCGCTGCTTACAAGAATAGCAGTTCGTAGCTTTTTGTCCACAATGGCCGCGATCTTATTGTCTGTAAAGTATGAAACACATGTCTGTATTCCTTAAAACGCACCATACCTTTAGCATTGTCTCAAATCAACGTCGACATCTAATAGATTTTAGATCATCAATAAATGTACAGGTCAATCAATCAATTTTATTAAGATAAAATTACAATCTGCCTTTTATTAGGCAATGGGTAATTGAGATAAATGTCATCATTCATACCATAGTCATGAAAGTCAGATTTTGTCTAACACAAAATATATTGAAATTGAAAGTGTAGTATCTGTTCTTATCAGCTTAATCTCTGGTACGACTCCCATCGGGGGTCCAGAAGATTAAACTGATTTTTGGGAAATGACGGAGTGCTAGGGGCTTGCTCCACCTCTGTCGCGGGTTGACCCGGTATTGCAGTACCTCCGGGAACGGCCCATATAAATAAAACCACTGACTCAATTAATTAATTTAATTGAGTCAATAAACGAAACAAATGTGGGCCGTTTCCGGAGGTACTGGTCAACCCGCGATAGAGGTGGAGCACAAGCCGCTAAGCACTCCGTCATTTCCCAAAATTCTTCTGGACTCGTCGCACCACTATTATACTCAACATATCATTTTGCCAATTAAAACCCCTTGGTACAATACATAAGAAAACTTGGTAAATATGCGTCAAATTATCAAAGTCAAAACTTGAAAATATTTATATTACATTTAGATAAAAAGACAATAGTCTAGCATAGTTTAGGCCACAGTCATATACGTGCATGGTCTGAAAATTTTCCGACGTAACAAAGCTTTTATTTTAGCTTTTATTTCACTAGCTTTTATTTATTTTATTATCATCTTCATGTTGAGGTCGGAAACTTTTCAGCCCACATACGTATATTTTAATAATATTTTTTCGACCAAAATTTTTATTGGAAGTAGAGTGATTTTGTGTGAAATCAACTGTATAGTGTTGGAACTGGTCAGTAACTGAGGAGTTACCCCTTGGACCTTTTTAGGACATTAATTTTATCGTAGTCGGGCTACGTGCCAGTAAACCACATATTGCCCAGACAAAGAGAGGAATCTGCAATCACCAAAGCACCTTGTCATGTACACTCAGTACATGTTCCATTTCAGAGTGGTTTTTAGACACCGGAAGAGTCTTGTACGTCTAATCATATCCTTTTATACGGGCCGACTTGGTTCCTTAATATGCTTCTATCCAAGTATTAATATAGGTAGGGAGGCAATTATGCTAGAAAAAGAGATACTAAGATAAGTTAATTTTGTAATGTATAACTGTTATTGTTTCGTTATTTGTCGATTGGTTTTATATCGCAACTCTGAGAAATGTTTGCTCAACTAGTGGATACACGGACATTTAAATACATCATATGTACAAACAAGAAAATTAAATGAAATATAGAATACAAATAAGTTAATTACCTTTCTTTAAAAAAAATCAATTACTTCATGAAAGATCTGGAACAAATACATCCAATTTCGAAATGGTATTGAAATAATAAACAATCTACCTTTTGTCAAGACTGTTAGTACCAGGGCTGCTGCAAAATGATTGAGCTATTTCTTACGACGTTTGTTTCAAGAGTAATATGTGCCATCAAATTAAACAATAACGCAAAATTTATTTAAATCATATTTCGAACCCTATATTTAATTATAATTATGATAAAATTACATTCTGCCTTATTCTGCAATAATTAATTGTGATAAATGTTCTCATTCATACCATATTTATAATTTAGATTCACTCGCTCATTCATACAGTAACACGATATTAATTTAATGACTTTGCTCTTGATTACCATTGAAAAATAAAAATGACGAGTCACTAACTAATCAAACTATTGAGAGCTTTAACCTGATACCATACTCAATATGATAGAAAACTATATTTTTTTATTACCTACTAATTAATTATGATAGTTATAGTTTCTCGAGGGACTGGTTTTATTTATAGCATCATGTCCCAATGATACTAAAAATGCAAAATATTATTTCTCTGCGTGATGCACGAGTTAAGTTAAAATTTCGAACACGATTTTAAGGCGTTGTCTGATTACAGTTAAATACACGTAATTAATCGGGAGAACCAGATTTATAAGTGCATTAACTACTCAATACAACAAATTTGTACCATGTAATTAATTAAAAACCCATAATTATGTTCTACGGTGTTGATAATTGTAAGTACGAAATCAAATAGAGTCTTGATATAAAATGTCATGTGTATAGCTCGAAAGGGAGACATATTATCAAGCAGGTTTCGATTGAAAACATAAATATGATTTTTGGTGGACAGGCTACAGACATTTTGAATTTATTGCGTTCTGAAATAGCGTTTGTTTATCACCTTGTCCTGGAAATTGTTAGTCCCCTGTTTGAGCTTAACACAAGAATATTTTTATCAGGATTTCGTTTGACCACAGGACAACTTCGAAAATATTTTGAGCTTCATTAAACATTATTGAGGGATATTAATTATAAATATAAATATTTTATAAAACTATCTATGTTCATCATTATAGTCATATGTGTTTATTTGTAGCTAGTGAAAACAAATACACAAGTATTTAAATAAATATAAAGTGTTGTTATAAATCTAAACTGAGTAATGTATCCTATAAAATATCATGGCTTCCTAATTAAAAATTAATTATATTTCTAGGGAGATTATACAATTCTAATTAGAACGTTTTATTAAACTCGTTCTCCCAGTTGAAAAGAAACCGCTTTTTGCTTTCTTTTACGCAGAGGAACCAAGCTAACGAGATCTTTAACCCGATAGCATACTCAATATGATAGGAAACTATATTTCTTTTTATTACCTACTAATTAATCATTATAGTTGTAATTTGTCGAAGGACTGATTTTATTTATTGCATCATGTTCCAATGTTACTAAAAATGCAAAATATATTTTTTCTCTGCGTGAAGAAAGCAAAGAGCTGTTTCTTTTACGCAGCGGAACGTGCTTTTGTGTGGAAAGGGCCACAGTTGACCCAGGAGTGGGAAATTGATTGGAATTATAAAGCGGGCGGGGCCGACACAAGATAGGATCAGGACATGATGGATGCGTTGTTTCCTTAAACCCCGATTAGCAACCGTTTAATACAATCACTTTAATGAACCGATGGAGAAGATTAGGGCTTCTTGCTTATCTCATAGCTTGACAAATTTAATTTTCTAGCATCACCTGTCTTGACTTATCCGTTTGACTGATGCCTCCAAGATGAGTTCTGATTATAGACTTAAGCATTAATTGTTAATTAATTAATTAAGAACCTTATTTTTTCTTTTATTTTAACCTAATATCTTTGGGCATTTATACTGTATGTGCTGATTGAGGAATTAGGCAACATAAAGTAAACCGTAGCAATAAAACAGTTAGATATTTTTAAATTAATTTCCGTATCTTAGTGTACGCTGCTCTAGCCTGTGGTAATCATTTGATGGAAAGGATGCATAGAAGCAAGGAAGAGAGTATTAGAGCAGGATTAAAAACTGCCGATATCTGAAATACACATTCTAACAATACACTAAAACATGCAAAATACGCCACATGCTGCTTTGAAGATTATAAAACCAGGTCTACCTTTTTTATCATTAAACTGCTATTTACTGGCAACACACCTTAATTTTAATAACGCGATTTCCCCAGAAGGCCAGAGGTTTAACCCTTTGTTTGCTGACGAGGCCCTAAACAATTTATACAGATGATTTTCACTGAAAACCCACTACCTTGAAATCAACTTTATTCAATTTATTAATTTGATCATAAAAATAACATTACATACATATGGCCGTGGCCTAAACATAATAGAATGTTCAACTCCAACTTGGGTAAGTAATTTATTTATGGATCTGATGTCTCCACTACATTCGTTTTATGTAAATTATTTTTGTTCACCCGCTGATTTTTTAAAATTATAATCCATATCGATAGAAAATATGCATGGAACAGGTTTAATGAAACAGGAATCCATTTCACATTAGGTAATTAATTAGAAGGGAAAGGTACCAAATTACATTGTTACTCTAAGCAACGGATAAAAAATTAATCAGTGGATTCGGAAAACATTAAAATAAAAAATATAAAAAAATAAAAAATAAAAACAAATTGGTAAATGAGGGAATTTTGTATTAAATCAATCTCCCTATATGTGGCCTGAACAGTCATGTATAACGTAATAAAATCATTCGTTTTATGATTGTTAACCGAATTAATTCCTGTTTTTTTTTAGATAATCTATGCATCTTTTGTATCGATTTGGTTTTCAAAAAACAATAGATTACTTTTAAGTCACTTTACAGCGTTTTTAGTGTTTATTATTCCATTCTGTTCAGGCCACCATCATATATATATATATATAACATTTTTTTTATTCAAATTAAGTTTTTACGGGAATGAGTTTTTAGTTGAAATCATATGTACTGATTTTACGGCCTCTCTGAGATTTAAGGGACACAGATTTTATAACGGTAAGGGTGTCTTTCCATTAAATAAGCTATCTGTCAGACAAAGGCAGAATTATTCAGATCACCATCATGTGCTGCACCCACAGTCGGAGTTTTAGTTGTGTCCGCAAGACAGAGGTTTCTTTATGCGATGTGCTCTATGTTAGCTTAGAGCAAGATCATCGGAGAGAATCTGGTGGATAGCGGATAGAAATAAGTCTAAGCTGCAGTAGAGGGTTTGGTAACGAGATCCCGGATAACTGGGGATTGGGATATTGTGGTCGAGTTTACTGCCGCTACGTGCCCCCCTCTCTCACGCGTTCTACATCACATTTTCAATTTATCCTGTTTCCTCCTTGCCGAATGTAAGCCCATCCTTCAAGCTCCTTCTTTCACGCCGTCCCACCGCCACTGCCCGGTGTGAAAAACAGGCGAGAGACAAGAAAGAAAAGGAGAAAAGATACCACCACCCTTCCTTTAGGCCGTAGGAAAAACAACATGCTAGCTTATTTATTTTTCTACATTTTCTCGCAGACTGAAGAAGCAGGGTATATAGAGGCTGTAAAGAGAGGCACACGTTCGAACCCATCTCACGTAGCCCCAGCACCGGCATAGCGTAAATAAGACCAATCGAAATAGCGATTTTCCCCTAAGAATGGCCCTCGTCCCATATTCAGCTCGTATTTTCAATGATACACAGCGACAATGTTTTTTTTTTCTCCCTTTATTGCTCCAGATAGCTGATGGTAAAGTTATCAGCTTGTATGAAGTTTTATTTACGAATTCTACCAACTAGTTCTAAATAAATAATATAAAATAAACACTCTTTCGAATCATTTATGCATGAAATATATCACATAAAATAATGGTGGTGTGGTACCTGTTTGGAGTGAAATGATTGTCTTTAGCCTTTCCACAGCTTTATTGATTTCTACTCGCACGTTTTCGACGGACTATGCCGCCATTCTTAAGGATTAGAGCTGGTGAAGCTGTAAAACTAGGGCTACCTACCATCAGCTTGTACCCTTTTCGGTTAAATATTAATAATGCTGTGCAGATGCAGAAGGTGTTTTATTCTTTATTATATCAGCTGATTGATCCGTGGATGTTAATCCCTATTAAATAAAAGTTATTCCGTTTGTTTTTTAACCAATTTTGTTGGTCCTTCTAGCTCAAATTGCTGAATTAGTTCTCCTACCTACAACGTGTACATTTGTATGTATAGGTCACCTCACCGTCATCGCCATGGGCATCTGTTGCATACTTAGTTAGTTATCATTTAAATTAGTAGTTAAATATTTATGCATACGTAAGTTGAATTGTAGGTCGTGGGTTAAGATTAGATCAGCTCGAACCCACGAGTCTTGTTTGGGTAGATATCAATCAAGTTCTGCAGATGCATAAGGTGTTTATTTTTTAATATATCAGCTGGTTGATCCGTGGATCTTTATCACCATTAAATCAAAGTGGTTTCGTTTTGTTTTTGTTGGTCTTTCCAGATCAAATGTGTCAAAATTGTTTGGATACGTGTCACCTAACCGCTATGGAATTCTTTTACATTTGTAGCTATGTATCATTTAAATATTTAGGCATATGTAAGTTAAGCTCCGGGCAGCATCAGTACTCAACCTTAATCCCCAAACGTCGGGATGTAAACATCCCGAATGTAAATATACAGGGTTATAGACTCGAAATAAACAGTCTAGTTCTAACTTTCAAGCGTGTTGTTTCTCTGTACCTTTTTTGCCTTTGTTTTTTAATTCTAAAGCCGGTAAGCATTAACTTGTACGCTATTCAATATCGTTTAATTGTTGGTCGCCGGTTTAGATTAGCTACGTAAATAACGAGATTTCGCCTTCCCGCAAGCTTTTTTGTTTCTATTCCATTCATTATGTCATTCTCAAGTGCTCAGAATTTTTCCAATGATAGCGGTGACTCGCATCTTAAGTATACCCAGAAGGGCAGTAAAGATTGCTGAAAGCATTTGTAAGACGACAAAGTTCGGCGTTATTTCTTTTCTTTCATTTTTCCAGTTTCAAATTTTTATAATTATTTCAACTTCTGACTCATTATTAACTTCTTTTAATTTTTACCTTAGAAATAAGTAGCCACAAAATCTTTCATCTAAGGAATATGTTAGCTACAAAATAAGATGTAACGCATATTGTTGTATTTTGTTCATAAGTCTATTTAGTGAATGCGATTTTGGATCGACTGTAATCATAAATGTAAAAGGGTAAAATTTATTTATTAATCTATTTATTATAATTTTACGTAAATATACGTAAGTACTCTTAAAGGACAAGCAAGATTTCGAATCTGATATTATATACATTGGACCACTTAGCCTGGCGAAACTGTTAAGGACTCAAGTCACTCTGCCAACCAGTAGTAAACTAATTAAAAATATTTTAATACTTCTATTAATTAAGCAATGATATTTAAAAAAAAAACTAAAATAATTTCAATAATGTAGTAGTAGATTTCGTTGTTCTTTTGTATAATGTACTCGTGGATTACCAGTGAAACTAATGTGAAATATGTCATCTCACTGACAGCACTGGAGACCTTCCATTTTTTATGCAGAACTCCAGCACACACCTGCCACCTGTATCAATCTTCTCGTCCAAGCCACGGCCTTAGCGATTAATTCCAGCTCCAGGGTACCGCCAATTTCTCACTAAAGTCTCTCCCTCCCTCATACTGCATCGTACAAACTGTCTCTGTCTCGCATAAAAGAGACAATTCTTCATCAAATCTGCCTTAGTCTAATCCTGAGAAATAAGGCAATTCAATTTCAGCTTACCGTCTTTCAGGAAGAATTTCTCGACCGAAATATACTCCAAATGTAAATTATAATTATTATTTATTATGATGATTTCATTGATTATTGATTGTTATTGTAAATAAACTGATATATTTAGAAGTTTTAGACTGGAGTGTTCAGTTAGTATACCCTAAGTAGTTGGTAAGCTGTTAAAAACAAAGCTCAGTGTTTCACACTTTTTATTTATTTATTTATATTAATTCCATACATTTCAGTACACTGTTCAAATAACAAAAGTATTTCTACAGCTATTATAGTCTACCACATGTTTCAAAAACTATATTGTAGTTAATTGTAAATTGTTGTATATTGTAAATAAATGATTAGTGATAGTTCTGTCAGGCCCGGGCCACTACGCTGTTTTCCTACATTTTAAGACATTGACAACAACTATTGGTATAAATTATTTAATAGTTTAGGAAAGATACCTTGTGAAGACAGTACATAATCTATTAAGAATCAATTGTTTAAATAAAAAATTGAGTAGGGTATTAAGTGGCAGCTTCCTGAATTATAATATGTAATATGTATTAAGGGTTAAGTGAATTATTGCTGCCTAAAATCATTAAATCAACCATATTGTTTAACCCATTTTTGTTGCAACCCCAGTTTTACATATAGAGATGATGTTAACATGAATGTTTTACATAGTGTCCCAGAGATGATGAATTAAAAAACCTCTTTATAAAAAAAAGTTCAAAAATTCACTAAAATTAAATTCTTAAACAATTACTTATGATTATGAAAATATTTTCCTGTAAAATTGATGTAGAGAATCAAATTAATTTCCGTACATTTTAGTACCCCGACGCGAACCATAAATTATTTATTAATTAGTTATTAGGGAAGATATGGCGAGTGGATTAGTTTATAAAAATTCTGTTGTGCCTGAAACTTATATATGTCAAGTTGGTATGTTTCGTACACTTCTTCTCAAAGTGGTCTGTTAAGTACTCAAAAAGTTCGAGATGTGTCCAACTAAAGGCTCAATTAAGTTGAATCGGCTATAAATTAGAAAGTTACGGATAATAAGAACACTCCATCATGCCAAGACCACATTTCCCAAATCACCCTCTGTTCCGTTTCACCCTCAAACTGCTTAATCGGTTTAAGCATCACCCATTACATACGCTACAAACCCTAGGTTCCTATCTTGTCTTCCACCCTTTTGACTACGGTTATGTGGTGTATGGTGACCTCTCAGAGGATCTCTTGGCTCAGTTATATGGTTTGCTAATATTCATACTCGGGTGCTCCAGTGCCCGTCACATTTCACAACGCTGATTCGTTTTGGGATAGATGTACCCTTTTCCCTGTCACCAATACTTCCTTAGCACCCTCCTCTTTAGTACTGTCATAACTAAAAGGCCTCCTTACATTTACGAAGTACACAGATCAATGGACCTTGGATCCATAACTTCCATTGACTGTTGTTTTCTTATCCATGCTACAAACCTTCGGAACTCTATTTCCTTCATTAACATCTACTCATCCGTTTTGTTAAAATATTATACTGTTGCTCTTTGAAATTATCACAGATGTGCATAGACCCTTAATTATTTATAAGCTAATGATATATGAACAAATGTTTTGATAGCTAGAATATCTAATCCTTTTTGCCATTATTAGGACTTCATTTAATTAAAACCTTTCTAAATTCTCAAGATGGTTTGATTTTTTAAAAAATGTTCTCAAAATAGAAAAGCATTTCTACCGTTGTGTAAAAACGTATTCTTACTATCGGAGATAAACCACAGTTATTACTCGTCATAAATATGAATGATTTATTCTGTGGGCATGATTACGGTAGAAATATGGTTTATCTCTATAGAAACTTAGATAACAGTGACATTTATGGAATAGAAAAATAAGAAGTATTAACTCACCAAGCCGTATCCCTTTTTTTGGCCTAGCTAAAACCGTGCGTATTGTGGACTAGAGGTTAAAACGTATGAAACGTATTTTTTAGATTTCAAGACAACTATTTAGAATAAAAATGCAAAAGACGAATACAGCTTGACGAATGTTAATTGCTTTTATTTAAATTAAATAAAGCTGCTCTTTTTGGGCTAGACAACACGAGACAGCCCTTAAAAAAGTACTTGTTGCTCGTTGCTGGTATTTTTATTCTCCATAACTTTATTATCCTAATTAATTAAGAGGAGTTTTCCTGAAAGTTCGGAATTCAATTACTCCCACCTGGAAGTCTCTCCTACTTAAACACTACTTAACTGCAAAAACTTCGAATATATATCTAGCCTTACTCCTTGAAAGCCTTTGAAGTCCCGGTAGACTAAATATTTGAACAGGTGCTTGGTCTGTTCTTCTCGGCGAATAAACCTTTAAAAATTCTAAGAGGATAAGCACTGCTGTTTGGAACTCCGCTTTTCCGTTTTCACCACACGAGCACCATAACTAGACTCCAGAGCTTCCAGAACTACATCCTGCGCACGGCACTATGGCATACCCCTTTTCGTGAAACGAAGGCTCCCGACATCCACGAAAAGTTCGAGGTCCCCACCATCACCGAAGCCATCAGAAGAAGACACATAAAATTCTTCGACTCGATGAAGCATTGCCAAAACCCCCTATTCCAAGACCTGACACCCCCACCACTACCGGCAAGATGGCATCTCTCTAGATCTGGGAAAGCAGACCAAATGGTGGACATAGCCATTGGCCAAGCAACAACAAGCCTCTGACGGGCACCCATCACTGCTATCCAACTGAATGAGATTCCACTACATGCCTAGAGAGACTCTAGGCTCAGCCTTCAGTGGACTCTCACCACTGCACCGCAACATTTTCACCTCTACGGAGGCTTCCCACACTCCTTAATTCCCTTACTCCACCTTCAAACAGGTACTTCTAGTTAAAGGATCCACTAACCACAAATAAGTTCCTTTAGTTTGTTCTTAACCATAATCTTAAAAATTTGAGAGCTAAGAAAAAAAAAAAAATATATACTACTAATGTTAATGCCTAAAAAAAAAGTACATACTACTTATTTAATTTTAGTGAAAGATCTTCATGTTTTTTAAACCAGAATTTCAGTCGTCCCCAGGTCCGTTTCAGTATTTGTTAGCCCCCGGCTATTGCTAATAACTCGTAATGCAAACTATAAAAATATCCATCAAGCATCTGAGTACAATGGCGTCTTGTGAAATGCAAAGTACCACGAGGGTGCTTGAATCCCATGGGGAACTTCATGGGGATCCATAGGGTTACCACGGGGTACTCCAACATTTTTTCTTCATTGTGGTGATGAAGAAGTAAATAGGGAGTAAAAAATGAGCGTTACAGAGTTTTGAAATTGCAGAATTTTGAATGGTGAATACGAATCTAACGCCATAAAGTCAATTACCCATTATGAAAAGCGCTATAATTGCTTTGTAAAAATACATGTTGTGTACCACCTTTAATCGTGAATAATTCTGGTAAACATCTTGTTTTTTCTAAGCATTCTTAACTCGTTAAGTATTCTAATGAAAATAATCTCCTTTAAACGAATAGACCCTTGAACCAAAATGTTTTATCACTTGAAAAGATCATATTCCTCATTTTGTTCGTTAGAAAGAAAAAAAACCCCGTACATCTCTAAAATACAAATTAAGCCAGTTAGCTATAAAATTAGGCTTAAGTTTCTTTGGGCTGAGGTGATTATTGCAGATAAGCGTACACAGACTTGTGAGTTGACCAATGGTATCCAATCAAGACTGTAGTTTCTTATTTTAGAGTATTTGTCAGATATAAAAAGTGTCAAATTCTCTGGTAATATTCGCCTCCTTGCTTCTTAAACATCCAATGATTGCCGAAGGTAAAAAATTAAAATAAATTGCCCTAAGCAAATATTGAGATGTTGTAGAATGTACCATTAAAATTGCATTAAATTTATCGACAGTAGCTATCATCACTGTTCCAAAAAAACAAAACTTTGATGAATTTTACGTTACGGGAACATTATTACACGATACTAAGGGAGTGCGACAGCGATAAACACGCCCTATGCGCTTTGGATTCGATAGAGTCCCTGGTGACATCTTAAATTTATATATCGGTGGGTTTGTACAGGAACGTTACTCTAAAAGTAACTAGAAATGATCGGTTGATATGAACTCAAAACAGTACAAACTTTTGTTACCAGGTGGAAAAGTTACATAGATAACTGCCCTAAGGACAAACCTGGTGGGTCGTAGGAATTGTTTGATACGCGGGACTAGGTAGGGATACCCTTTGATCGCTACACGCTCCCCCTCATCCCTTTATCAAGGATTAACCTACCTCTGCCCTTCTCTGAAACATGTTTCCCATCAGAAGTCTGTATATATTATGTACATAAAGAGAATTTCCTGTCCTTTATGGGAAATTTTCCCACTTTCAAAATGATAAGAGGGTGCATTGCTGTCCTAAAAATAAGATAAATTTTAAGAATGATTGACAACTGTTGATTACTGCTGAGGTCAAAAGAAGGAGCTCTACATCGATTTATGTACTGGGTGATTGTCTGCCTGGGATGGTGCTTGTACAGTGTTTAAATTATAATTGTTTGAATTCTACCTCACCAGTTCGACATAAGCCGGTTCGACTTATCGACCATCTCGTACACTCAATACGTTCGGAACCGAACCAGCGAGATCTGGATGAGAATTAATCCAAAAATGTAAATAAAACCCTCTCTTATTCTTTCAGACGCAATTATTTAAGTTTTATTAGTAACAAAGTCAGGTGAAGGTAAATTGTTTTAAACTACATCTGTATTGTTCTTAATTTTTTTTTTTTTTGTAAAAAATGGAATCATAGATATGTTGAAACTGCTTTACATAGAAAATAACTTAAAATATTAATGCCGGACTGTAGAATAGTATAGTAAAAATTATAAAACATATTTATTGTCTTTCCACATGATAATTTATTTTTCTTCTTTATTGAAAAAATGCTTTCGAGAACTCTAAGCTGTCAACTTTAGTTATCTCAACTATAAAAATAAAAATTCAAATGATAAAAAACGTTTATAAATAAATAAGCCAATTCTACGAACACCCACAAGAAGAAGGGCACTATGAGGTGCCACATAAAGTTGCATTGCTACACCATACATACGATAAAAGATTATTTAATAGCCTGGAAAATATTTAAATAAAATTAAATTTCCTAATGGGTAAAGCCAGCCGTAGAGTAAGGAGCGTGGATGTACCAGCCATGTTAAAAGGTAAAAAAGTTACTATCATTTTCGATGAGTTAAATATCCCACATAATCAATTGGGTGACTAGCCATAAGCTTGGTATATATTGGTGTTTTTGTTAAGAATTAACAGTTATTTGATGGTTTTTTTTTAATTTTAATTGTTTACTACATATGTGTTGAATTGATTTAAACATGCTATAAACTGTCGGAAGAACGCTTGACCGTTCCTTTGTGTGCAAGTGGCGATCATAAATTTCCATGAATCACAAAAAACTGATATCACATAACATTTTGAACCTAAACGCCCTTCCATTTTACTATAGAAGCCAGAAATTGGCCTGGAACAGTCCACCCAGGCTTGACCGCCAATTTTCTAAATCAAAGAACCTCTCCCTAAAAACAGTTATGGATAATGCACCATCACACCTGGGTGAAAGCATTCTGACTTATGGTAACATAAAATCACTGTTTTACCCGTCGGGCCTGTGACTCCACTTGTGTATCCTCCAGAAAGCATTTAATAAAGAGTTTAAAAAAAAAATTGTTTTATCTCCGATTAACCCAACCTTTTAGCCATGTTCCAGTCGAGGTCGTATTAGCAAGGTTCTACTATAATAAGTTTGGTGTGATGAGTGAGTGTCGTGTGATTATTATACTCTGCTGGAGCATGAACTAAAGTTTGATAATAAAATACTTGTAGGTACATTCCAAAAGCTTGTATGTATATTTTTTGTATTGATACGTTTATTATTGTGTTTCAATTAGGTATTAAAATAGATATTTAAGTCTACCCAACTGTCTTTTACTATTTATATTAGATCAATAGTCAAAATTTTGCCATTCAGTGGTGTGTTGTTTTATTCTTTTGATTGTCGCCGATCTTCTTATTTATTTTTTTAAGGGTTTTGTATGGTATTAACCCCTACGTAGGTAAATATTTGTTTTTAGTCTGGTAGTCCTGAAAATGCCTAAATTGGCGAATGGTGTACAGTTTATCTAATATCAATACTAAAAGATATTTAGAGAGAGACTTCAAGCTTTTTTATCACAAGTGTAAATTGCAATATACAGGTGTCTCGTTGCGAATGTCACTCTGAAGAAGAATATTTCTATAAACTACATGTGAGTGACTCTATAAGCTATTGTGGGTGTTTTTCATCTTATCAGGTGGCGTATTTACAACATAGAAAAGAAAAGCATCTTTAATCTATACTATGACGCCTAAGAACAATGATACGATACGGATAAATAAGTTCTCTTCTGGCAGATAAAGTTATTAAGACTTATCAGAAAATAATAAAATAGTCACATTAAATTGATTTATTGATAAAATTTATTACTTGGAATTTTTTTTAATTTACCTATTAACTAACGCGAAATTGGCGGAAACAGAACTAACTTCAAAAAGAAAAAAACTAAAGAAAACGGAAACAATTTCTGGTATCTCCGTGTCACGGGGGTCTGCGAGGTTGTTAACTAGAAACAGTTTTTCTTTTTAGGCTGTCACAATTCGGCTGATTCTTAAGGGTGGTAGGTCACGAAAGCTCCCGAAATGAAACCGGTTCATTATTTTAATTTATCGTTAGTCTCTCAATTTCATTTTTTTTTTATTACTTTTTCACTTTGTACTCGCCCTGGAATAACCAGAGTCATGTGTTTTTTTATTAATCCCGGTCATTTAATATTATTCGGTCCTATGTAGGTCACTGAGGTAATAAGTTAATGTAGAGCTTGTTGAGTTATCAGTGGTAGTATTACTATTTTAATGTAATAAATGATAATTTATAATAGAATTTATTTATTTTATAACTTTATTGTGCAATAATTACAATCTGCCTTTTATAAGGCAATAATAATACAGATAAATGATCTCATTCATACCATATTTACAGTCATCATTCACTCACTCATTCATACAATAGGATCTGATTGGAGAAACTGGCCATTGCCAGGACTCCCACTGTCACGCGATTATAGCAGGTCACGAGGCCACTGCCGTTTCAGTCTCCGAGGAGGATTATAGGGATGAGTGGCGCAGTGCAAAGACTGTGCTACAGGATTAGGGTGGTTGGAAAGGCTACTGTGGAATTTCATAAACTTGGAAGGGATGAGTTCTAGAATGTAGGGTATATTAAGGTCGTTATGAAGGGTTTTGTTGCTGACATAATAAGGGGCATTTACTATTGTTCTCAGGACTTTGGATTGAAAGGATTGGATACGCTTGATGTTCGACTTTTTTGCTGTCCCCCATAGCTCTATTCCGTATGTCCAGATTGGTTTAAGTATAACTTTGTAGATTAGTAGTTTATTTTCTATTGAGAGATGGGATGTCCTTTGAAGTAGTCTGTACAGTTGTCCAAAGCGTCTGTTTAGTTCTTGTCTTTTTAGTCTCGTATGTGGGTTCCAGGTCAGTCGTTTGTCGAGATGGAAGCCTAAGTACCGTACTGTCTCGGTTACTGGGAGAGGAATAGAATTAAAATAAACTAATGGACAAGTCTTGCGACAAAGGGTGAAGGTAATGTGGGAGCATTTTGCTTCATTAACTTTGATCCGCCATTGATTGCACCAATACTCGATCTCGTTAAGGTGTTTTTGAAGGTTATGGGATGCTATGTCGGGGTCTGGGTGGGATGACAAGACTGCAGTGTCATCTGCAAATGTGGCCAAGAAGGTGTTGGAAGTAGAGGGGACATCAGCGGTGTATAGGTTATAGAGGATGGGGCCTAGGACACTGCCCTGTGGAACTCCTGCATTTATGGGATAGTAGTTAGAGTATTCTAAGCCACAGCGGACTTGGAAGAAGCGGTTTGAAAGGTAGGACTGTAGGATTAGGAAAAGGGTCTGTGGTAAATGTCTTTTGAGCTTGTAGAGCAAACCTGCGTGCCAAACCCTGTCAAAAGCTTGAGCTATATCGAGAAAGGCAGCAGTGCAATACTTTTTGGTTTCAAGGGCTGAGGAGACGTGATCAACAACGCGAAGGCCTTGTTGAGCAGTGGAATGTCGTTGGCGGAAACCAAACTGGTGTGTGGGAAAAAGGTTTTTGGATTCAACAATTGGAAGTAGACGTTTTAGTAGGAGTTTCTCAAATATTTTTGAGAGGATAGGGAGTAGGCTAATTGGACGGTAAGATGAGGTGTCATTGGGTGGTTTACCGGGTTTGGCGAATAGGACAATAATGGAATGTTTCCAGAGGAGAGGAAAGTGCGTCGTTCGGATAATGCAATTATATATATAGGTTAGGAAGATTATGGCTTTAGGAGGAAGTTGTTTGAGAATTTGAGGAGTTAGGAGATCATATCCAGGGGATTTTCTGTAAGGTAAGTTTCTCAGAAGGTATTTGACCTCAGAGGGATTAATGGCTTTTGGTGGAAGAGAGAGAGGAATAGGTGAAGTGAGGAAATCTTCCACAGTTTTGCTGTGAGTATGGCTTTGATGAGAAAGGTGAGGTGTGAAAGTATGGGTAAGATGCAGAGCAAATTCCTCCGACCTATCCCCATCCGAGGCCGCCCAGGACCCATCATCACGACGGAGTGGATGTGAAACAGGTTGATACTTTAGGATTTTTTTGGTTACATTCCACAAGGAGTTATCCCTGGTAGACAGAGAGGAGAGGTAGGAATTGAAAGAATCAGAACGGAAGGATGCCAATCGCCGCTTTACCAATCGGCAGTACTGATTGTACGAGCGGCGATCAGCAGGATGCCGGGATCTTTGCCACACTGTTCTAGAGCGGCGTTTGGATTTGATTAGATCTTTGTATAATAGAATTAAAGCAGAATTTTATTTACAAAGTCTTCGATAAAAGACAAAAGATGCTATCAAAAGTTATGTAAATAATTCGATATATAATAAAATTTAATTATACTTGATACAAAAATTTTAAATTTATATTTGTTTTAATTTTAAAATTGGATTGACAGATTTTCAATTGGTTAATTTAAATTGTTGCATAGATCAGTATCATTGATCCCTTATTATAACACTAATAAATGGCAAACGTTTAGAAGGTGCTCCGTAATTTTTGGTTAACATGTTACAGTATGATCGACAAAGTAGTAAAAACAAAAAGGTAAATGTAAAAACAAAGATAAAATAATTTTTGAAAACAATTAATTAGTCACAGTAGAATCGTATAATAAGTCAATAATTCAATTATTTGTGTTATAAATTTTGACAGTGGTTCCAGAATGAAACTCTGATATTCCATATATAGCTTTAAATTAAAAATTAGCGATACATGACCTACATAAAAATAATACAGTTTTATTCAAAATTGATAGTGAGCCTAATAGCTCCCTAATTCACGGATAGTGATTGTTGTGGCCACCTCTATAATTATAAGTCACTCTCTTCTCGATCAGATCATATCTATCACTGTTTCCAAGTGTTTAATAAATAAAGCTTATGACGCCAGTCAGAGAGTGGGGGGAGAAGTTGGATGGGAGAACAGCCGCTGGTGGGGATGGCCCCCACCAAAACTATCCGGCTAAATAAAACTCGCGTCCTCAGACAGAGGGCAGACAGAAACCAACTGGCACTTTTGAACATTTCTCTCTCTCTCTCTCTCTCTATGCACTGCAGCTTGCTGCAAAACCATAGTCTTCTCATTCAACTACCTCTGCATCTCTCTCTCCTAACCTCGCTATGTTTTAGTCCGGCGTTGTCAGACCCCACACCTTCCTAGTGGGAATCTCTGCTTTCGTCTCCCTAAAACTAGCACCTCCTTGGGAGACACCTCCCTCGCCGACGGTGGTTGCCGTGGCCCTGCAAATTTACCTATCAGTGTCTCCCATGGCAGTCCAGTCTGCTTCTCCCCGGTTCACATTCGCGTTTGGGATCCGGACGGTTTTCGCCTACCCTTAGATACTGAGTGTGAATTCGTGGACATTCCAAGACCACATAAACTACCTATAAACCTACCTTGTACCTCTTCTCCTGAACATACTGCACTGTCGGGGCACACACCTTTTAAATATCTTATAGAGGCAGATCAAAGCGAATTAAAGCAACCCACCGACAAGGTCGGCAGCCAGGGTGAAAGACCATAGGTCCACCCGCTATATATCTTTCTGGGCGCTCACCGGACGGCGGCTAAGAGGTTGTAGTGACCCTAGCCCGCGGCGGGCGTCTCCTCCCTACTTTGGGGATACTCAGTCACTCTGAGCCCAACAGTGATGAATAAATAATTAGAATGCACGATAATTAATTTATGTTCCACTCAGAGGCCATAAACCACCTTATCATGAGTCGTTAGATCTGGCAAATTGATATTTTATTAGTTATATTTTTTTAAGAAGTCTTTAACTGCACCAATCCCAATCTATATGGGAGAGGGTACTCGTATACTATCAAACAGATATTTAGTATTTCGTGTATATGCCTCGACAGCGGCTGGCAGTGTAGTGTTTTTTTTATACAAAATATTGATTCTACAAACGAATCTATTTACAACTGCTTCATTGTATTTCCTGCGGCTTGGCTACATTATTGAGCTAAATTTATTACAAGTGACGGGGCTCACCTTATTTATCGTAAACTTAAAACTAACTAACATCTAGCAATAAAAACTAAATCATAACCTAATTTCCCCCGGCAGTCTGTAGCCACCGATGTGGGAAGGATGGTGGGGTCATAGTGTTAAACACAATGTATATTGTGAGGTGCTGTAACGAGTCAAAAAACTTTATATGTCAGTTGGATAAACTTACCCAGCGATGGCACAGCAAGCAGCGGGTGCAGGCTCACTTTCTTTCACCTCTCGAGAGAGTATTTCTCTGTATTTTCAGTCAAGTGACTATAATTTCTTTATAAATAAAACCAAGGTCAGTGGATACCATACGACTTGTATTTGTGGGATGGTAGTTTGTCTAGGTAAATTGTTTATTACTCTAAGGAATTTATCCTGTAAACGCTGTAGTTTGAGTAATTTACCAGCACAGGTAAATACACCAAGATAGCTATGCATGTGTTAAAAAAGGTCTCGGTTTTTTTTAATTATTACTATATACCTGTCCCTCCGGTGAATAAGTGGTTAAGTTACAAACTTAAACTTTTTCAGGAGAGCAGTTTGATTACGTTAAAAAAATTATTCACATTGTGATATCTCCACTATCTTTGTTTTTGACCATTTATACACGACGTGTAAGTCACCTTTTACAATCCACTAGTAGACGTATTTCATTTTTTCATGTCAAGTAACCACTTATTATATATATGTACCTCTAGATATTATTTTGTTTTCTGAAATAATATTTTTCTTGTGATAAAATTACAATCCGCCTAATTATGCCATAAGTAATTGTGTTGAATATTCTCATTCATACCATATTTACAATTATGCTCTTACTCCCTTATTCATACAGTATTTACAACAGCCCAGAGAACTCCCAAATCCTCACGGTTGTAATCCCCCTCGCGCGTGAAAGAGGAAGCGGAAGTCCCCAACGCTCGTCCATCACCTGCGTCACCGGATATAAGCCCGTGGGGGCTAATCAAGAGCGCGAGAGCCACAGACGCTCAGAATACTTTTGGAGAAACTGGCCGTTGCCAGGATTCCCACTGTCATGTATTTATTGCAGGTCGCAAGGCTAATACCACTTTGCAGATATTATTATTGGCAAATAAATGAAAATAGCAACGTGATGGCATCCTTTTAAAAGTGAAAAGCTTTAGCCGGAATAATATTTTCAATGTACTTAACAATCTGCGACCATTTTTTCCCCCATACTACCTTGTTATAATTTACACAGATAAAATATAGTTTCTCAAGTGAATTTATTTTCATTTTATTTCCTTTAGCTTGGCTACATTTTATACAGCATTTAATATACAAAATAATAATGATTTGCAATGTAAAAAGTATAATGGTGTACATTATATATGAATGGATATGAATTTACTAAAGGTGATGATGGGGCTCACCATTTTTATCATGGGGCCTTTTCCTTTTTTTTTTCTTATTTTTCCTTTTTTTTTTCTTATTTTTCCTTTTTTTTTTCATATCCCTTGTTACAAAATATGGTTTCCTCAAACGAATCTATTTACGATTGCTTCATTATATCTCCTGTAGCTTGGCTACATTTTATACAAATTCTGTTGTGATCTGCATAGTAGAGCTGGCTGGAATATACATTTATATATCATTAGTTTGAGACGCAGTGACAAGTTTGGCAAAGTCAGCAAGAGCTGTGTCGTATTTTTTTATTTTGTCACTAAAATAAGTAAATAGATGGATATACCTATCCATTTTTGAATCCAGATGGTACATTGAGAAAGATGGGACCATTTTTTTCCCCCTTCCTAGCCCCTTTAAATTCACAGATAATTGTATACAATTATTGATCTTCAGACGAATCAGTTTACAAATAATTTTTGTATTTCCTGTATTTTCCTATTTTATGTACATTTCCTGTAGCGAAATTATATACATGTTATGTTATTTTATAAAAATTATATAATGGAATAAACAAGTATAATGATACACAATATACGTGACTGGACTGAACTGACTCTATTAAATGTGGTGGGGCTCACCTTTTTGATAAAACTTAAAACTAACTTAGATCCTAATCCTTAACCTATTTTTTCCCCGACAGTCTGTTGCCATCGATGCGGGAGGGGTGGTTGGGTCATAGTGTTAAACACGGGTTGGTTAGGTGCGGCAACGAGTCAAAAAACTTGATGTGTCTCCGGTAGATGAACTCGCCCACCGACGGCACATCAAGGTGCAGGTCAGCGTTCTTTAGCCTATCGAGAGAGGTATGTCGGACTACTTTTGGCATGATCCCATTCTGGAAATTTTGGAGGCTTTTGGCTGTATTGTCAGTCAAGTAGGAATATAGTGGGGCGCCGCACAGCAGAGCTGGCCGGAGGGCACATTTATAAATCATCCGTTTGAGACGAAGCGATATGTTGAGTAACGTTCGCAAGTAAGACTTGTGTCTATATCTATTTTATTACTAAAATGAGTAGAGAAATGGAAATGCCTATCTATTTTTATACCCAGATAGTACATTTAGAAACCTGGTGAGTTCTCTTGCCCTCCTATAGTATATGAGGTTGGCAAGGTTTATTCCCCTTTTGGAGGGAGAAGATTACGCAGTCTGCCTTCCCGGCGTTTACACTGATGTTTAACATGCCCAGTCTGTCATTGATTACGTTAAAAACTGAATTTCCTTTTTTTTATTAATATTTATTTTTTATTTCTATCGGTGAAAGATCTTTTTCGAATTGATTATGTACCTTCTACCATTCCTTTCTTTTTTAGCCTTAGAACGATTGTTTATTTTCACTCCATTGAGAGATAACTGTTTAGCAGCTATTGCAAAGCTGCTTTGTTAAACACACAGCTCATTTCCGGTATGAAGCGTACCTTCCATTCAGAGAAGAAACAGCCTCAAGGAAACCTGTAGGAAGGCGGGAAGACCAATTAGCTCCAGGGCCCGTGACCGGCCTTCTAATGGCAGCCTACATCAGACGGGCCACCTTCTAATCGCCGCTTTTTATTTCCAGATCCTCAACGATTTTTCCCCCGACTTCCTGGTCCCTCTATCATCATTAGCTTGGCTCAATTTAGATCGTTCCCCGGTGTGTCGTTAGTCTAATAAAGTCTTTATACTTTAGTTGGCTCTTTATGCTCGATTTTTTTTTTTGTCCTTTTACTAGAGTCGTTACAACAACAATTTGCATTCACTTTAAGGAACATTTTATAGCTACATTATACCAATAAATCTATTTTATAAAAATAATATTTTGGAAGCAATCGGAGATGGAACTGTATTGCTTAAATATTTGGATATGAATTCAATGTAGCCTTATGACCGAAAGCATGCTAAAATTAATAAATTATATTAAAAATTGTTAGTTTTAACGATTTCTCCCACTCTCCAGGTTGGACCTGCGTAGGAGGAGAGGCCAGTTTTCCCAATTTTTCCCCGTTTTTTATGACATTTACCTTGTGTGCCTCATCATTTTATAATAGAGTTTTTATGTAGCCAACTATCCCTTCTTCCTTATTCCTTAATTACTACCTAAGCGTACTTAAGGATTGAAGCTACATTTTAATCCATTCACCGTATGTTTTACCAGATACATCAAGGTGGAAGGAAAAGTGATAACTAATTTTATGTTCCCTTTTCGTTTTTTTTTATTTTTATAAAGTTTGTTGTGGCCACCTCTTAATCACAAATAATTATAAGTCACCCTTTTCTCGTATCAGACCTCGTATCTATATCATTAAAGAATATCAAGAAATATGTATCTATTTTTTAATATGTAAATAAAGATTATGTCGTCAGGGAGAGTAGGGGGAGGAGTCAGTAGAGTGGGGCCCATCCCCACTTCCCCTTTAGCCTCCTGGTGTGGGCCATCCCCTCCAGGCAAGCCGGCTATATAAGCCTGAACCCGTGAGTCAGGCCACAGACAGAAACCAACTGGGACCTTGAACACTTCTCTCCCTCTCTCTCTGCACTGGCGCCTGCTGCTCTACTCAAAACCATGGACTTCTCATTCAACTACCTCTGCATCTCTCTTTCCTAACCTCGCTATGTTTTAGCCTGGCGTTGTCAGACCCCACACCTTCCTAGTGGGAATCTCTGCGTTCGTCTCGCTAAAACTAGCACCTCCTTGGTAGAGACCTCTCCCCCGCGGACGACGGTAGCCATGGCCCTGCAAATTTTACCTGCAGTGTCTCCCATGGCAATCCAGTCTGCTTCTCTCCGGTTCACACTCGCCTTTGGGATCCGGACGGTTTTCGCCTACCCTTAGATACTGAGTGTGAATTCGTGGTCATTGCAAGACCACATAAACTATCTATAAACCTACCCTGTACCTCTTTTCCTGAACATAGTGCACTGTCGGGGCACACACACCTTCTAAAAGATCTTATGGTGTCAGATCAAATCGAATTAGGCTGCCCGCCGACTAGGTCGGCAGCCAGGGTGAAAGACCATAGGTCCACCCGCTCTACCTCTTTCTGGGCGCTCGCCGGACGGCAGCTATGAGGTTGTAGCGACCCTAGCCCACGGTGGGCGTCTCCTCACTACTTGGGGGATGCTCAGGTATACTGAGCCCCCTAGTGACGAGCCCAACAAAGTTATATTACAACTGTTCTTCATTATTTTCGTAGTTTGAGTCACGTTCGATTCAAGGAACTATTAAGGATGGTGCCCACTTGGACTCCCGACATCGAGATAAATAAAAAGAACAAATCTAGTCAAGTGTAATACATTGCACAATTGATTCTTTTATCTAACGGTTTTATTAAAAATAACTGTATTGACTTCTACAGGTAACTGTTAAAGGTTTTATGTGATAATAATTAACCAAAACACACTAAAGCACATAATACCTGTTGGTAACCATGACCTCTAGTTCCTTAATTTTATACTTTACATAATATGATTCTGTCATAATTACATGTAAGTGAGTTACAACTGACCCCTAATTATTTTTTATGGCACTGGTTTCATTTTTAGTAATCGGCGTATTAAATAGAACTATTAAATATTGTCGGGTGGTCTGCAGGGCGCCTAGTTGTCCTAGTCCTATAGGTGATGGAGGGAGAGAGTTGAATAGTCTATGATCTGGATGATTGTTTGATGACGGGTCTTACTGCTGAACTATCTGACTCCATGTCTGATAGGTATGTGCCCCAACAGTGCACTACGTTCAGGAGAAGAGGTACAGGCTAGGCATTATAGGTAGCGTCGGGTCGTCACGAGGGGGGTGCCTAGTTACCCTAGCCCAGGTGGCGAAGTGAGGGTTGATTAAGTTTATAACCTGGACAATCGTTTCATGATGGTTTTACGATCTGACTTCATTTTCGATAGGTATCTTTCCAGACAATGCACTATGTTCAGGAGAAGAGGTATAGGGTAGTTGGTGTAGGTAGTTTGTATGGTCTTGGAATGACCACGAATTCACACTCGGTATCTGGTGAAATCCGTCTGGATCCCAAAGGCGAGTGTGAACCGGAGAGAGGCATACTGATTAGTCGTGGGAGACACTGCTTGGTAAGTTTGCAGGGCCACGACAACCGTTGTCCACTAGAGAGAGGTCTCTCCCAAGGAGGTGCTAGATTTAGAGAGACGAAGGCAGATATTCCCACTGGGAAGGTTTGGCGTCTGATAACGCTGGACTAAAACTTAGCGAGGTGAGGAGTGAGAGATGCAGAGGTGTTCATAGTGAAGAAGCCAAGTTTCAGAGTTTTCATCAGAGCAGCCGCGAGCCAGTTAGTTCCCAGGAGAATGGTATACAAGCCCCAAACCTTCCGGTCTTAAATACCCAGCTGGCTTCGTCAGTAGTCAATCAGCACTGTTTTTGTAGTACCCAATGAGGGTTGAGTATGTGGTTTTCTTTGTTCTCTGACAAAAAGACGTGAGCAGGGTAAGGATCTCTCGGCGGGTTGGGATGCTTAGTACCTGCCACTGGCAGCTGGCGACCCAGCTCATATAATTGGCTCCTAGCTGCATGTTTTATTGTTTACCATATTTTCAATGATTTAGATTTAGTTATGTTATTTAAATTTGTTTACAATAGAGTATAGGGTGATTTATCTTATGTAGTTAGTGGTCGCTACAGTAGTTTACACGGTCTTGGAATGACCACGAGCTCACACTAGGTGAACACAATCTGAGGGTAGGCGAAAACAGCCTAGATCCGAAAGGTGAGTTTGAACCGGAAAGAGGCAAACTGGATCGCTGGGAGATACCGATCGGTTGAAGGGATTTAGATCAATCTGTGTATATAAATTGTGCTGGTTGTGGGTTTGATACTGTTTGGAGGAACTATTTATGAAAACTATTGTGTTGTTTCGAGATCATTAAATTTAATCTTTGAATAAACATTTTTTTCCGCATGTGTGCGTTTTATAAATATTCATTAGGGGTTTAGTGCCAATACTCGCCCAAAACGTACCAAATACTCAAATTGTTTTTAAATAAAAAGTTTTGTGTAGTTTGTACGCCGGTTAATGTATAATTATTGAGCTCGAAAGTACACACACTTGGGGGTATCTACATAATCTACATAATGCTAAAACGATGGCAAGCAGTTGAAAATGTTTAACAAAACCAGACTTTATAAATTTGCTCCTAATTGGTTAATAAATACCAAGTATTCTAGTATTCTATATTTGTATCTCGTCTACTTTACTTTCTTTTATGAGTTGATGCCTTGCCAAGATTTATTTATGATCAATTCTTAGCTAATGAAAAGAATAGTAACACTGCCGAGATAAGCACCTTGACTTCGTGACCTGATTACATCTATCTCCTCTACTAGGCTACAAAGAGTTTATTAAAATCCATGTTGTTATGGCTGTTTGTAATAATAAATGATTTCCTGTCTACCCACATATGCTATTGGCCGTATATGCTATTGGCGGCTGTCCCGCCATATTCAAGAATCTTATGCTCAAAATTATAGAATGGTAAATGAAAAGTATCAATAGTGTCACGTATTCTTTTACGGAGTCAGACCTGTTAATCATCAGAGTAATTTACTTGTGGCAGTAAGTGATAAATTGTGGGTAGAAAAAACAGCTGTGATTATTAAATTATTACCTGATACTTAACTTTAATAGGAAAATTCAAATTACTTACCCTTAACAGTCACTTGGCTGATGTTCCATTTGCAGTCGCTCGTTCGGTTAGAAAGCCCAGTGGGATAGCAAGTGGTACGGTTCCGAATTCAGGCTCTATATTTTTCATCATATAACAATTATTGAATCAGTGGGATAATATATATACAGTTATTGCATTTGTTTCCAAATTAATAACCCGGGAATGCTACTCAGGGAGAACCTGTGCCTCAATAGGGGGAATAAGGTTAAACCTTTTCTCGTTAGGTATCATAACTGGTTTGTCTGTCTAGGTACCTTCATATAACTGTTAGCTAAGTATTGATGATCTTGGTAACTTGTATTTGTGTGCTGGTTTTCGACATTCAGGATTATAACTATAAGGGTGCTTGGGGTATAAGTGAACCCCAATGAAGCTTTTAATTTTTAGTTACAAAAGAGGTTCATACTAAAGAAGGTGTTGATATTGTCGACCAGTTGTGTACGGTAGAAATATTTTTTATTTCGCTTTTTTTTTTCGAAAACCAAAACCGTACGTTTACGTAAAATTATCAGCCTTTCTGCATAGTCTTAGTTGTTGTGAATCTCCTGTTCCAGCTTAAAATATGAAATTCGATATAAAACCACGTAAAATAATTAAGCTAATTATTAAATTAATCAGTAATAAAAAAAATTAATAACGCGTTGAGTAGAGTATAGAATTATTAAAGATGTCATCGAAAGCATATTCGCATATTGTTGTGCAGCCCCAGTTTCATTACAAAGAGATAAAATTTTGCCTGCCTGATGCCGACAATCAAAGCAACCTCATGAAAAATAATGAAGATTCAATTCAAGTATTTGTAATAAAAAAATAATATATCATATTAAGCACGGAATCAAATTAAAGACATCTAATCCATGATTTATTGTGTACTTGGGTTTCATAAAATTTTACTGCATAAAAATCTGTAATTAAAATCGTTTTTCAACCATAGTGAAAACCTCAATTCTGAGGTGTACGTTTACTTGCCGTGTATTTTTTAGTTTCGGGCAACTTTAAGATGCCTTCCTCTGAGAGGAGTTGAAAGTATATAATCTTACGAAAAGAAAATTTTACTCGATATAAGCCTTTAGGATTGATGTCAGTATAACACCAAGAAGCTTAGTGTGTTTTTGGCCCTGCCTCGGGTAAGTGTATATAGATCTTTGAGGTCCCTGAGCGATTCCCTGAAATCCCATAATCCGAGACTCTGGCCAACCATAGAGGGGATGAAATCCTACTCCTAAGGGAGTGTATTGCGTAAATAAATAAATAGCAATCCCTAGCAGTTTTAATAATATTAGTTTGTGGTTTTATTAGTTGCTCCTATAGTATATATATAAATAAATTCATTTATTACATTAAAGAGAATGTTTAACACGGCGGTAATTGTTGACACTTCTTATTTGTGCCAGTTGCAGATAGTCTTCTATTTCCAAACGTTTTTCCAGCATAGAATATTCGCTTCTTCGTAATTTTTCGGATTATTTTCTCCCGGAATTCTTCATTTTTACTTTATTTTATTTCATATCCTTCCTAATTTCCCCCTTCTACTACCCATTAACATGTGTAATAACACATCCCTATAATCCTTCTTGGAGACTACAGCGGCAGGGGCTTGTGACCTGGTACAAGTGCGTGACAGTAGGAGTCCTGAAAAGCCCAGCTTCTCCAATCATTTCAGCAGCTCTCGCGCAATTGTTTAGCATCCGCTGGCTTGTATCCGGTGAAGCGACTGATGGATGAACGTAGGGGACTTCCGCTTTGCGGGACTTAGGGCTGTTAGTAAAGAATGTACGCATGAACGAATGGATGAAGAATTGTAAATATGATATGAATAATAAAATTGATCACAATTACTTAGGTCCCAATAAGGTAATTTTATCTCAATAAAGATTTTGACGTATTAGAAGTGACTCTGGCATATTAAATATACTACTGTGTGTTTTATTTAAATGTATGATTGGGCAAATAATTTTCTTATTTCACTATTTCTCTTAAAACATACATATTACAGAGTCTTATAGGTAGGGGAGTGTAAAATGTACTCATAAATAGCATTTGTGCGATAAAAATTTACAGTCATTTATCGCTCCTAAAATCCGATTGAGTCATTCTCAATTGACAGTTTGCTTGCTTGCTTGAGGAACTCTACTGTCGGGTTGCCACTAGGGGAGTGCCTAATCACTCTAGCCCTAGTGACAAGTGCGGATTGTTGTGGTTTATAACATGGACCATGTTCCATGTCGGCGTTAATTTCTGACTCCATTTTTATGATAGGGATGTGTCCCGACAATACACTGTGTTCAGAAGAAAAGTTACAGAGGTTTAATAAAGAATAAGACCAGTTTTCAGAGTTCGGGCGAGAGACCGGCAGCGTAATAGATACAAGTCGTCAGAGGGTCTGCTAGGAGGCTGAGTGACAGGGTGACAGGCTCATAGGTCCTGCAGAGAGAGTAGACTAGTAGAAGACTGAGTGGACTTACTTCCAGGGCCCCAGGGCCCTGGCGTAAAGCGACCTAGTGATAGCGGCTGTGGAGATGAGGAGACTGAAAAAGAGTAGGGTCTATAGGGCGAAACCCCCTGGTTTAAAGAGTATTTCCACTCCCTACCGGAAGGCGGAGCCTGGCTTGAAAGGGGTATTTTTGTGATGTCACACCTGCCCCGCGGTACGTGACCCATCGTCCCCTAAAGGACTGTTTTATGGCATGGCTTTTAGATTTTATGACCGCCGGAAGGTGACCCTATGTCTACCGGATCGGTTTTATTACGGCCGTGTAGCTTACCCTCTCAGGTTTATTGATGACGCCCTTCGACACTCTTGACCACTTTTACGAGTGCCGGTCGCGCATGTTTATTACTAGAAAAAGCTTTTACCATGTTTTACATCTAATTACAATACATTATATATGCACCAGAGTATAGGGTGATTTAACACTTATGTAGATAGGGTCACTACATCTACTATTTTACAAAAATAGCATTCGATTTCGCTTTTATTTATTGTATTAAGTTAAACTGCTGATTTTTAGAGACCGTGGTACTTTACAAATACGTATGCAGGAGTTAAGGGCCGGTTGGATAAGCTATGACTAACTTTTGTTTCCACCAGACATTTGTATCCAGTACGCAGCCGGCAAAGACCCACGTTATCGACTTGAGATTAATCACACCTAAGTTTGTGTTTACTGCTCTTAGACAAGGTCTGTTTTCTTGTGGCCTGCTCGTAGGTTTCTTTTCAGCAAATACCACCCTGCTTCCGTTTGTCAGATGAATAAATCACATGGTCCAGAATGCTAATGTTATAAATGAAGCAATCCTATCAGTTCTAGTTTGAATTTTAAACATAATCAGATTTAAAATACATAAATATAGCTTGCAATTCATTAGCCTAAATAGAAGTACCATGGGTTATAGGAGCCTAAAAATGAACAAGGGTAAATTTCACGCTTTGACCATCAGGTTTTTTTCATTACATTGCTAATCCAATTCACGACCCAGATAAGCCTTGATGACAAATCTAGACTTAAGTTTCCAAACAAGAAAACAAAACCTGATTATTTTTTAAATACCAATCTGGGGCAGTACAGAACTATTGTTGTAATCACGACGTAAAGTATACATCTAAAATGCTGTTAAAATGAATTACACATTATAAAACACAATTACAAGTAGGAATACTAATACGACATTTATAGTGAAATAAATTTTATATTTTATTTAATATAATAAATAATATTATAACATATGAAAATAGTAATACATGTTTACCATTTCAGTTGCTCCTGTGATACGAGTCCCCAACCAACTTTTAGGAGCGCCTCTTGGGACCGATGTTGCATTCAAATGCTATGTTGAAGCATTTCCTAATACAATAAATTATTGGATGAAAAATGGAGGGGAGATGCTTCTCGATGGGTGAGTACTAAATTTATTTATATCCCATAAACACCTCTATATTTATTTATGTTTCATTATTACTAATTATTATTTTGTTTCGCAAACATTAGAACTTGTGATCAAATAACTTATTTGATAACTTTAACTGGTGATAATAATTTGTTTCGGTGTTGAGCTAATCAGAAAATCAAAGAATGGGTTTGCCTGGCGTACTAAATCTTCAGAATATCTGAATTTTCGTCTTGAATTACTTAATAATAGGCAACAAACAAACAAAATATGACAAATAATAGCTTTATATGAGAATATTGCATCTTTATCAACTATTACATAGAGCAGGAAAGGTGTAAATGCTTATCAACAACCTGCCAAGTATTTTTACATATAAATTAAAGAGACAAAAAGTGAATAACTATTTGAAACTACTTTGATTCCTTGACAACAGGTAAAATCATACTAAATTTCAAATGACGCGCATACACCCCATTATTTCTTAAAATCTCCTATGGGCTTGAATGTGGGGCACAGCCGTAAAATCATAAATTTTTAAATTCTACTCCAACCGTCTTAAAAATTCTTTGAAAACTCATCAACGCACCATTTTATGTATCAAATCATAACTTGTGCCATAAAATCAGGTACAACAAAGTCCACATATTCTACCTCCAGAGCTTTCTCACGAGCGACGCCTCAATGAAAATAAACATTTTTCTGAAGATTTTTTTTTAAGTTTCGATTTGTTTTATAAATCATTTTAAAATTAAATTGAATTACAATAAACTGGGTGAGATAGTTACTATACACCAACATAAAACCAAAGCATAATGGAGTATGTTTTGTTTGAAACGAAATTGAATCTTTGTCAACGCTCACAAATGGTAGTGCTAACAGAAGATTGCCACAATTTTCTCTCATATATCATCACGAGACTAAGTGGACCCCGACCCTGCCCCAGCGTTGAAATACGAAAGAAGCATAGAGTTGACTGTATGGTTACAAACTGATTTTCTGATTAGGACAGATCGAGAAAATAAATTACGAACTGTTCTTAGGAAAGTAGTTATAATTGAATCACAAAATAATATTGGTACAATTTCTGTCTCTAGCTATGAAGTCGGCAGTCAACATAAAACTAAAAAAAAACTTTAAACGCTGATAATTAAAAATTTAAATATATCTCCTTCAAGCTGTGAAAAGGTGAAACTCTTAAAGTGAATGTAACCAACAAGCCACCTCAAAAAACATCGCATAAAAAATAGTTAGCCAGAGCAACTGTTATTATAACTGAAAGTTAATGTTTTTCTTATAGCAACAAATAGGAACAAATGTCCAAATGGCTTTCTTCACTCAAAACTTTTTCTCTTCTAATGATGAATTTTTTTTGTTATGATATAGTTAAATACACATAATTTTGTTAAAAACGTGTTTCTCATTAAATGAAAAGTCACATAAACTTTTGCGATGAGTTTCTTCAGTCGTTTTTTCTATTCATACAAATCATAAGATCCTTGAAAACTTTTAGACTTCCAGCACTTTGAATGCTATATTTATATTTTTTTACGTAAACTGGATTAATTTAATGTGACTTTATCATGAACGATACTTATGAGCAAATATAAGTGACCCTAAGGATATTTTAGAGTTATAAACACTTTAATCTAATTTTTAATGTCAAACATAATCATATAAAACACATAAATATGTATAACTTTTACTTGACTAGCCTATTACTATTAGAACTATTAGAAATGCATTGTGTCACTTCAAAGCACTGTGCATTATATAAGACTTTCCTGGTACAAACAATCCAATTGAGCACTATATTAAATTATTTCTGTATTAGGATGCAAAAGAAGGCAATGATTTAAATTAGGTATAAAGCTTATACTTGGAACTTGTTAAACAGTAAATAAAAACATCATGCTCACTTTTTTTTAACTTTTTTTATAAAATATAGATAAATATTTTTGTATCAGTTAAAACTTTTTATTTTAAATAAATATGGTCTCCTTAAATAATTGAAGTAAAAATATTTATAGTCTTTTTCTTTGAATAATAATTAAACAGTTATGAATAAACTAGAAACCCCTTTTTTAACTAGAAAGTTGGCTTTTTTAAATTACTATGGATTTATCAATATCTTATCATCTCTAATGAGTTGTTACTATTAGAAAATGTGTTTTACTTTCAAATGACATCTACAAATTGATTTGAAATAGTCAGAAAAACGAGTCAATTGTTTTGTTATTAATTTAATATATAATAGCTTTTATCAGCGAAATTCGACGTTTCATAGAAAAATAAGCGTTTTAATCTAAAATAAGTTGTATCAGCTTAAAAGTAAAGGTACTTCCCTTCGGCTTGCCAAAAGGAGGAGAAACAAATTTATCTGTCTTAGGACTACTAATATTTTACCTTTTCTAACTAACGCTATAAGGATATCATACCTTAGCGTGGTTTACATAATCACTATACATAATCTTATTAGTTAATACAATTCATACATATAAAACTTCTTTATTGTGATAAAATTACAATCTGTTTTATTGGATTATAAGTAATTGTGATAAATGTTCTCATTCATACCATATTTACAATTTTAGTCACTCAATCATTCATACAGTAAGTATATTATTAACTGGTGCATTATTGGATGTATGTCCCGAGGCACTAATCATACAAGACCAAAGAATAATACATAAAATGAGACCGAGTTTCAGAAACAATAAGTATAGATCAACAATTAAATGTAAGATATAAAATCTCAAGTTCAACCTACTTGGCACAAAACCGTTAATCATGCATTGCCGTAAGCAACGTATTGTGTTTGAGCCATCTCATAGCGTTCCTGAAGATATTTTTAAAATTATCTTTCTCTTAACCTCTTCAATCTTTCTACTTCAACGATAAAGTATCGATCCTGGGAGATTGTGAATCCACTGGCATCATTAGACCAGGATTCGCAGTGACGCGGGTCAGGCAGATCCGTACCAGTTAGCTAACTGTGAAATGTGGTTTACTCTCAGTAACTTCACGGTACAATTACAGTTGGGCGCTTAGCCGCAAACATCCCCCTCTAACTTAATACATTGCCTTATCCGCTCATGTAGATCGAATAATATCCAATCGGGATTTCACTCCGACACAGTTCTACTCCATAGCCCGAGGAAAAATAGATCAGAACTGATCAAAGGTTAGGGATATTTGATCGACTTCAAGAACCGAATATGAAACTTTATTTAAAAGCGTATTCATTAAAAACCCACCCGGTATCTTTTCACGGGAGTAAGGTCCACCAGGATAAATAAACCAAAAATTTTGATTAATTAATTGCTAATTAAATTATACTAATATAAGAAGGAAAAACGATAATTGGCACTTGGTACAGAATATAAACAATTATATAAACAAACTCTTTATTACAAGGAAAGATGTAATAATAATAACAAAAGATACAAATACGTTATCTTCTGCCTGCGTTTAGGTATTTTTTCTGTTAAACCTGCTATGTTTGTTACCCTAACACAGAAAACGTTCAGACATAAGTATATCCCAATACATCATTGATATGAGAGGAAATAATAATAATTGAAACATGGTGATGAAAACAATCTATAGGTATGCATCACAAACATAATAAAAGGAATAACATATTTACAATTAAAGTGCATTAAATTGTATCCACAAACTCCTATTACACTTGTTATTACAAATATATATGTAACATTATAAGTAAGTGATACAAATAGTTTTATATTTGCAATCTTTCGTCAAGGGCATTATTATGTTTAAGCTGTTATGTTTATTTCTTTACCTCAGGCTACTATTAAACATTTCTACCTTAAACATATACTGAATAAACTAATAAGCTATAACATTAGCAATCTACACTAAAACTAAATTAATTAAGAATATATGGTTTAAAACAAAACATTACCGTCAAACGGTGACCCAAAAATGGTGACTACATAATGGGCAAATGGTGACTATAAAGGGCTGAGAAGTGTCAGAGTAGTTTTGTATTGGTTGTAAAAAAGAGAAAAGCAACTTCGTCGGGGTCATAAGTTACCCTTTTGTCAGGAAACTATCCTGGAAATTCTCACCCCATTGGCAATACCCATCCCATTACACACACTCTAGTATATCCACTTTAATTTTGTAAATTGCACCTAAGCTACAAAAAAATTAATGTTTACAAAAGACTAACAATTCTTCACAACACATCCTCTCTTATTCGCTTCAAACATTTGGTCAACCCAGTTAAAGACCAATCGTTTTCTTGACCTTCCATTAGATGACGAAGGTAGATTTCCATAAGTTCGACTCCTTGGTAAAGTTTCGGCCACAGTTTAATTGTTAATGATGAAAAGGCTGAGTGATTGAAAAGAATGGCCCTTCCGTGAAAGACCGGATTTCACTACTTCATGGGATAATGCTTGAATAAATCACAAAATTCTATAGCAAGTCTTTAGTTTTGTTTTCATTTATTTCTAAAAGAACAATTTACTTTATAAAAAAAAAAGTATTTAGTTTTTGGAAGAAAAATATTAAAACAACTGATCCATTGATTAACTATATTTTTCACATTCATGTTATTGATTTATAATAGCTGCTGATTATTTATCATAGAATAATTATTACTTTATAGCATCAATTGATTTCATGTTAAACAATAGTTTCAATCTCTAAAATAAATATGAACCTCTAAACCTTTTTATATCTACCGCCCACTTTTGTATTTATGTTAGCAGTAAACTTTTCTAACCACCCACCGGCTTCTCAGCAATGGTATTTTATAAAGTAGGAAAGTAACTTTACTTTATAAAATTTATATACCAGAGTTACAGCAAGTTAAATCATATAATAATAATTACTTACCTAATACTTTATATCGGACCTCTGCTAAGTTTGACGGAATAAATCTTCATAAAACGACTTACTGTAGATAAGTCTGTTTTTTTATTTAATCTTTGCATACATAGAGGCATGAAGTCTGATGAGATCACATATAAAATTATTATATGGGATTATTATATAAGATATTATATAAGATTCCGGAGTCTAGTGCTGCGGAACTAAATACTGGATATCTAGCTCAATTTATGTATCAAGCGAAAATCTTACTTTCGGAAATATTCAGGCGGTTTCATTCTTTGATTAAAATCCCTAAATCCTGATCCCTTAAGATATGAGGCAAGGAAAGTTATCAATCACCTAAATATCATTTTCCACATGTTTGGATATGACGGGCATTTTTTATATTCGGTTTACTTTCTTCATTATATCTAATTTCTAACATTTCTTCTAGCCAAGTTGTGCTATCTCGCACTATTTCCCCATTTAGTTTCCCTTACGCAACGTTAACTAAACGTATGCGTGGGTGATAGAAATAGTACATTTCCTAAAATTTAAATTGTCCGGGTCAATATTATGAAAACCTAGGCAGTGAAAATATTTTCAAAGACCCTACCACCCACCATGAAAGCTACTAATGGGCGAAAGTGTCCAGGCTGACTACCACTAGTTTAAACTTTCAAGTAATGTATTTATGATGCTGAAGAAGTAATTTTGATGAAACTACGTTAAGTGTAAACCCTGAGATATAGCTCTGGTGCACTTGCCGACAAAGCTGATGGTGGTCAAACGTCAAAATCACTGGAAATGGCGTCTTTTCGGAAGCTGAGACCGCTGGGGGTGGACAAACTAAAGGCGATGCCTGCTGAATCTAATTAAAAGCGGACGTATCAATTAGAACTATGAATTATTCATGGCAGAGTTGACAGTGAGACAAAGGGCGAGAGGATGGACGGAAAACGGTTGCGGAAAGTGGTGAAATATCGTCCTCTGCTTCCCGGGGGAGTCCGGTTATCTGTTCCCATGTCAGGGCCGTCCTTTACATAGCCATTTATAAGCGCCTGGATAAGGAGCTACCATTCAATGTATATACGGAATAAAGAAGGCTCTTGTCGTTTAGGGGCAGATATCCGAAAAAAAGGAGTCCTCTTACATTGACGATATACGGTTTCCTGTCTAACAATCTGTATCGATTTAGTTTTCTTTTACCGCCCCGGGGGTGATGTCAAACGGCCGTCTCCTTACCTTGATTGAAAAAAAAATTGATACATGATATTTATTGTTGAGTTTACCGAAAAACATCACGAGCTCAGCCTTCCAGTAAAATATGATAAGCGAAAAATTCATTTCGTACCCGGGAGAAAAACATGGGGAAATATACCTATGCCATCTAGTAGGCAGGTGGAGAAAAACAAGTGAAATCTACCTATGCCATCTAGTAGGCAGGCGGAGAAAAACATGTGAAATCTACCTATGCCATCTAGTAGGCAGGTGGAGAAAAACATGTGAAATCTACCTATGCCATCTAGTAGGCAAGTGGAGAAAAACATGTGAAATCTACCTATGCCATCTAGTAGGCAGGTTGAGAAAAACATGTGAAATCTACCTATGCCATCTAGTAGGCAGGTGGAGAAAAACAAGTGAAAAGCAGATGTGGATGGATTTCGGAAGTAAAAATGAAAGATGTTAAGTGTTTCGTTATAAATATTGGGCGTATGTTTTTTATGTAATAATTATAATTATATATTGGTTAGGTTAAGTGCATGGTTAATATAGTTTATAAAAGAAAATTGGGTCCAATATAATTAATTTACAGGTGTGTGTAATGGGTATGTAGAGTTTTGTTTAAAACGTTTGTCAGAATTTGGTTCATATGTAGATAAGTTCTCGAAGTTCTGAATCTGAAGGGATTCAGATCTTAATACTTGAACTTCTTTCTATCAGGATTTAAAAATAAAAGTCTGATGAAAGTTATACGTACCTACAGTCTTTATCAATTCATTATTACGACTCGTTAGATAACGATTAATGTGACAATTATAGTGGTCGTTTTATTGCATACATAATTAGGATTAATTTTCTGATGCTTTAAAAAAATAATCAATTGTGTTCTGTTTTAAACATGTATGAGATTTTAAGTACTAGTTATAGAGCTCCCTAATTTTAGAAGTTCTTAGTTAATATAGTTCAGAAAAAGGAAATAGATCCAATAAAATTTACGTTGTAGTTGTTTGATTTAAATTGAGCAAGAACATGATTTTTTTGACAATTTCTCAATTTTGTTAAACAAGTTCTCAGTACGTTTTACAGCCATCGATATTTCTGGTGTATGGCTACTATTATCGCAACAAAAGTACGCAAATGATGAAAACATGAAATTGATGGCACTTTAAACACAATTTCTTCAGGGTCACCGTGCTTCGGCAGCAATACAGAAAGACGGGAATAACTAGTTACGATCCCGACACAGCAAGATCTTACTAGGTGTGTGAGCGTAGTAGCCCCCGATTGGCCAAAACAAACTATAATATGATTGGGAGAAATAAATGGTTATTTAATTTGCTGGGCGCAAGAATGACCTGGCTATATAAGGCAATTCTGAGCTTTTTTTTTTTACAGTCGAATTAAGACACTTGATGTGAACAATGCTCTCAAAGTCTAAAAACCTATGAACGTTTTTTATAACAAAATAGAACAATATCTCTTCTAATTTCATGTGCATAGCTTTTTTATGAAATAAACTCTCTATTTCTCTCTCTCACAGTTGGGGCACACCTTCTAAGATGTTAAAGAGTCAGATCAATAAACAAATACGAATTAAGCTGCCAGCCGATTAGGCCACATAGCTCTAAGAACACAGGTTTATTTCTCTCTTTCTGATGCCTGCCGGGAAGTGGTACGGTCTGGGAACTGGTCGACAAGACCACCCCCTGCGGGCGCTCCCAACACACCGCTTATAAACGTTATTTTATTTTATATTCTATGGCAATTGACAAATCCTCCGGTTTTTGTACATTTTTAATACACAAAAAAAAATTGTCCACCTAATTGACACCAATACTGTAACTGAGATTGAATTAAAAAAAAACTACCGCTAGTACTAATGAGCTTTTAACGGATAAAGGGGATTACACGAATTGAATACAAAGAAAATAAAGGAAACACACGGGTTCTTTTTTGTCAACGTAGATCATGGATGCTCATGAAGATGGTATGGATGGCTCATGGATACTTAGAAAATTTAAAAGGCTGAGGAAATCCAAGAATACCTTTATAGATAAATGAAAGGATCGGTCTTGAATGGGCATAGCTAAATCCAGATTATCTTATAATAAGATATGATACCAACCAAAGGAATAGTTATATGCACCATAGTTATTAGTGAATTACACAGTATAGAGTATTATGGTGTCTCTTTATTAGAAGTAATTTTTTTTTGTATACAAATTTAATTAATTTTAAATGCTCTGTGGCTCTCGCGCTCTTGTCAGCCTCCGCTGGCTCTTATCCAGTGACGCGGCTGACGTACGAGCGTGGGGGACTCCCCAAGACTCCGCTTCCTCCTTCGCATGCGAGGGAGGTGACAACCTTGTGGACTTGGGGGGCCTCCGGGCTGTTTGTAAATACTGTATGAATGAGTGATTGAATGATGAATTGTAAATATGATATGAATGATAACATTTATCTCAATTACTCATTGCCTAATAAAAGGCAGATTGTAATTTTATCTTAATAAAATTGATTGAAACCGGAAACTTTTAAATGCCTATATTTATTTCATCTATATCATTAATGATATACTTATGGATTTGAAACCCTGTATTGGTTATCATTATTCATTCTGTAATTATAAGTGTCTCGATATATAGATATGTTGAACCTCCTACTGTAATCGTATACTAAGTGTAACTCACGGTTTGTTATTGGGCATAATGGGGGCTCGTTTATCAATCACCCTCTTATCTAAGCTGACAGTTGTTGAGTTAAGCTTTTTCTCTCGATTCCCTCAATGAGATCTGGTGTCCGTTACCCACACGTTATTAGCTAATAATCAATTGATTTCAATGTGTTTGTTTGGTTATCTTGGTACTATATTCCATATGAGAGAGAGTCAATGACATAATCCACATTGCAGCTTATTATTTCGTTGTTTGATCTTACAAGTAAATAATATATATTATTAATATGATGTGTTTTTAAAGCATTTTCCAACATATAGTTTAATGGAATACATTTAGGTTTCGAGTTTGCACTTTTACGAAATAAGACGAACAAGACTTCGCCTCCCTACAAACCTTTTTTTATAAACCCCGATCGTTTTCGACGGAACACTGTCATAGGTAAAGGTGAAAGTCAGGATATGGATATAATGCAATTACGTTTAAAGATGAAATATTATGACAGACCTTTTTTTTCCTCAATATCAACAAGTAATTCAATTTATTAAATTTCCATAAACCAAATTGGTTTTCTCCCAACATGATATCCCTAAATTGGATTACATAGGAATGCATAGTTAATGAAATAGTTAAACAAATAATATTAGATAATGGTCGCTTTTGAGAGTTCTATTATAAACTTTCAATTTCCAACAACGCTTTACGGTACTTGGAGATTTAGGAGATGCATTCTTTAATCACTAGCCATAGTTATAGGCGTGGTTGTTTTATTTTATCGTAAATATTTTGATACATTGATAAATGATGATTTTGATAAATGAAAACATTTTAGGCTTGGGCATGAGCAATTTTTGGAAACATATCCCCGAGACAATGGGGTTCTACAGACAAGCACTTACACTATTGACTTCAGTCTTTCTATAAATTATTGACTCAGTATCCCGACAATTCCTGTAAAAGGAATGCTCTACAGATACGAGCTGGACATTCTGGCAATAGCTCTGAAAGGGAAAGTACGGATTAGATACGTTTCTTCTCATCGACAGTTACTTAATGACAAAAGAACTTCCTCAGTATGTTCTGCAAAGGGTAGTAAAATTGCCGTGTACCAAAAGATTGTACTTTGTGAGTTATTGATTTATTTATTTTTACTATTAAAATATTAAAAAAATTTATAGTGTTTGTTGGCCACCTCAGGACGATAAAACGTTGTAAAAAGTAACACCTGTTATTTCGATTACGTTCAACATATTGGCTTATTTTCCCGGTTTGACAAAAATTCATTTACTATTTTCATGACTTGTGTTGATTTCACAATACTAAAAAGTTGTCAAATGCGAGAAAGAAAATCAAGAAAAAGGTTCAAACAATCCAGAAAAAAATATATTGATCTGAAAGGCACCAAATCACAGCGATTGCTCCAGCCAGTCCTGTAGATGAAATGATTATGCTCTGCCATTGTCATGTGGAAAAACCAGCAGCCTTCGTAAACAAGTTACATAAAACAATAAACAGACTATCATGAAATTTCCTTTTGCCCTCCTTTCTCTTTTAATTAAGTAAAGTAAAGTTCATTAGAAAATAAACATGTCGTTACCAACAATAGCTAAACTCGCAAGAGAATTGTAGGAGCTTATTTCCGCATTAGGGATAGTTACAAACTTTACGCTGTCATGGCCACCGAGGTAGTTTGGATCTCGACTTGTTGTTTCTATATTTAAACCACACTGCCTACTCAACGGCTAGTAGAGTGTGAAGTCCCTAGCTCAATGACTACTAGAGGCGTTTCTGAAAGGGAAGGAATAGCGTGTGAAGAAAACATGAAAGCAATAGGGATGGGTGTGGACGAAATAATGGATGAAGGTTGTATACCGTCTGCCTTTAAACAGTCAAGTAGTTCATGGGAAGTGTGCGTAAGGGTGAAAGGCTAGCTCACACTTTATAAGACCCATGGGTCCGTTGTCCAAGCATCCCTCGTGATGTAGGGGTTTAAGAAACCATTTGTCCGAACCCCTCTATCCTTCGTGATGGAATCCATTCCAACAAATTGTTTTTTTTAGCAATATTTTAGTTTATCAATTAATATTTTTTTTTATGTTCTTAAATGCTAAGTAAAAGAAGATGTATAGATATAAAGGGTTTTTAAAAAAGGGATCACTCGGTTTGTCTGTAATTAAATAGTTGCGAAAAAGACAAAATCATCTAATCCTCCACTTTAGTTGTCCACTTGAATCGTCTCTGTTAATCTGACGTTGAACCATCCTTTGAAGAAACAATCAACAAGACTCCAGTAAATCATACAGAAGATTTCATCAGTTTATTCATTTACAGCTACATATTGCAGGGTTAAATAGTGTTATTGATCTATTAGCTGGATGAATATCATATTACTTATAATAACATAGGTCTATAACAAAAAAATGCATTTTTGGGTCCTTATTAAAACTTAGAACTGATTTTAGCTATATTTCGGGTACTAAATATAAATATAAAATCAGTTATTCTCTATGTTCTCTACTTTACGAGATTCACTTACGTGCAGTTTTACACGAAATGTGAAGTTCTGTCTCCATTTTGTGCAGTTTTAAGTCACACATTCCAAGATCGACTCCTGTATATTTGTACTATTGTCAGTTTGCTGTCTAGTTAGTTCCAGAAAAACCCACCAGATGGAGTAAACATCCGGTAACTTAAGTGACCTTCAACGCTTCAACTAGAGTTGAGAATAGCTTGTGAGTTCTCGCCGCGCAGTGTAGAACGAAGCATCGCGTCATATTTGTGTTTAGGAAAGAGTTGATATAAAGGTACCTAAAACGTACTTTGATGTATTTGTGTTGTTGAATAGAAATAAAATGAGCTGAAGTAGAAGTTGTGCAAATCATCCTGATGTGGTTTTGCTACATATGCGGAGAATACACGTTAAAATAAATTATAAAAACACTTATTGTCTTTGTAAAGAGAGTTATCTCGGATTCTTTGGTGGTAGGCTTAGTGATCAAGATAAAACTTGGGCACCGCATCAGCTCTGTAAAATTTGTACTGAACATTTACGGCAGCGGAGTACTGGGGGGGGGGAGTCTGAAATTCGGTGTACCGATGGTTTGGAGAGAACTCAAAACATTCTTGTATTTTGTCACGAAATTAGAGGATCCTGGGAAAAAATGATTGAAAATTTGAAAATTGAAAAATTGATGAAAAATGATTGGCGCCTATTTATTGACAGCTCAATGCGAAGCTAGAATCTATCTCATCTATAACCTTTAGGAGCAATGGAAATAAATATGGTTCAATATCACTTGCTCACTCAACGACAATGAAATGAGAATGTAACACTATAGCTTTGGTTTTGGAGAAGATAAAGAATCATGGACATTATTGGGTGACTTTTGTGCGCTTAAAATTAAAAAACATTCTCATTGCTTCTTGTACCTATGGAATAATAGACACACAAAACACACCACTGGGTTTATTTATTTGTGATCATTATTACTGCTGTTTTGAACATTTCTAGAGTTAGATAAAAAAGGTGAGCCCCATCACCTTTACTACAGTCAGTTCAGTCCAGCCACATACAATGTGTATCATTATACTTGTTTATTCCATTACATAATTTTCATATCAAAACCTGTATATAACGTTGTGACGGTACAGGAAATACAAAAATTATTTGTGAATTGGTTTGCCTGAGAATCTATAATTGAATATAATTAATTATCTGTAAATTTAAAGGGGCTATGAAGAAAAAAAGTCTGGAAAAAAAATTCCGAACAATTGACAAAGACCTTTTTTATTTTGCCATCCTCACCTAAATACGCTGACATGCGTTAATTCAACTGCTGTCTAATAATTATTTATTTCTAGTTACTTTTTTGACTAATGACTGGTAATCATTTCTTATATCTTTGATATCTCTAGGACAAAAGTGAAATAAATAAAAGACATAATTTACACTTCAGTTTGAATAAATAATTATTTTTTAATTCATAGATTTAATATCGAACTTTTTGTATTTTGTTCAACAAAAACTCACTTTAAGGCTGGTAAGTTAATTTCGAAAAAAATATTAATTGAAACCGAATTTTCCTGACATAGTAAATTGACCTACAACTTTTAACAAAAAATTTCTCGAATAATTACAGAACCTATTTGTATATTTAATTGCATTCCAAATGTTCACATTATCAGACTGTCAAAATAAATGTAGCGTTTATATTAGGATATAATGCAGCTACGGTGTTAATTGTATTTAATACAATCGGGGGACCGAATCAACATTTAACAAGGTAAATAAGAACATTGTTGAATGTTTAATCCCATTGTCGGAGGCCTGGTAAATTAAAATTTCAAGTAGTTTGACCCTACCTGAGCGGTCGTTGCTATGATAAATCAAGGGGTTGCTTTGTACTGAATAAAATATGCACCTGTATTACAATAACTCTACGCAGGGCTTCCCTGAATATTCATACCCTGAATACAGAAATAATACTGGGAAAGGGGGTGGTGGGGTTTCGAGGTCGGGGTGGGCGGTTTGTGGCAGACATTTGAATAAATTCTACTGACCCGGAGCTGGGCCGCATTAGCATTGGTGCTAACAGGTGGGTATCTAATAATTGTTATACAAGTGATTCCTTTCCACACGCTGCACATGAAGAGCATCCATACATGGAGAACAAGAATACAAAACATTGAAATTTCTAGGATTTATCATATAAATAAATTATATAATTTAGTACAGAATATTTGAAGCTTTACCGATGTGGTACTAATAAATTGGATTTATAAATATTTGGTTAAGACTAGTCTAGTATGATGTATTATAATATTGATAAGGAATTATTGTAACTGTAAGTTTGGTTTTGGTTCTAGTATGTTGAACGTATATTAGTCTGGAGAAACAACCTTATTATGCTTATATTAGGGTTGCTCCATCGCCAAAAATCAAAACATGGTTATAAAAAAGATTACAAAATGTAGAAGAGAATAAGCATTTATGATTATGAACGCTAACTATTTATTACAAGGAAATGTATAATAACATAAATATGTTAATTATATAATTTGTAATTATATATATGTAAGTTTCGAATTCAGAAACTTAAAGGAGGTGGAGCTTCTCAGGTTATAAATCGAACACTTGCAGATGTAGTTTAGAAGTGTAATATTAAACATATGTACAGATTAGCTAGCGCTACAAATATTACAATAAACCAATAAAACTTATAACTAACCTGAATCAATACAATTGTCGATAATAAGTGTTGACCATTGTCTTAACAAGAGTACCCATAATCAGGAGGTTACAACTGGGAGCATCATTCGATCCTAGAGAGCTCTGTAGGGACATCTAGCATATGTGCCAAAGTATGACGGTAAGTTCAAACTTACACATATATATATATTTAATTGACCGTAAAGCAATAATGGAACAAATCTATACTAAGCTGTGTGATTCTCGAGTTATTAATAAGAACTGATTTGAACTGTAGAACTAATTTTTCGCTTAATACTGGTACCAGAAGACAAGAGGGAACTATAGATAATTTTATTTTAACAATTGATCTGTATTTTATTAATAAAAATGAAGGAAACTCTCAAAACTTAGTAGTGCTCTGTTAGTTAAAAGTAGTACGCTTGACTTGACTCCATACAGTATAGTACTTATTGAACGGATAACTGACTGGACTGTTACCAATGAAAAAAATCTTTCAGACCGAAGAACCACGTTTTTTTTTTCAATTTGGTATATAAAAGGAAATGCATTCATACTATGAAGGTTTTAATAAGCTAGCTAAAAAATGACTAAGTCACACCCCGGCCAAAAGAGGTGGAAACTACAGACGGGACATAAATTTAGGAAATTTAAACTGAAGGTGTGAGTTCAATTGTAACTAAATTAACTCAAGCTATGATAAAGGCTAATAATTGTTTATTATTTCAAAATCGGAAAACCAAGAACAGGTAATCAAATCTTTGGACATTCCAACTGATGGTTAGTGTTCTGGCAACTCAGGCTAATTCTAATAAAATTTTGCAGACTCCGAATGTAATATGAACATTGCTTTATTATATATAGTATACACTGAAAGTGACAATTGAACTACTAAAACTAATGACATAAAGAAAAGAAATAGAGAAAAGAAAATTACCTTGTGTTAACACCTTGAGCCTATAAGTATAACATCTATTAAAATTAAAATGAAACAATATCTTTACAGAGGTCTATTGAAATTAAACTTAAACTGTCTTTACAGAGGCTACCAAATCCTCTAAATGAAATACAATTAATTTGAACACATAACAACATAATGAAACGTTAACTTGAATTGTCAAATTTGTCTACGTCCAGATACACGACAGTCTCACTGCATGGCTCGTCAGTCCGAATAATCAGATGGCTCTGGAAAAGAGAGAGAGAGAGAGAGAGAGAGAGAGAGAGAGAGAGAGAGAGAGAGAGAGAGAGAGAGAGAGAGAGAGAGAGAGAGAGAGAGAGAGACTACTTCATGCAAGGTGTCAGCTCCGGAGACTATATCATCAACATACACGTCATTGAGAATGACTTGAGCTGCTTGGGGATATCTAACTCAATCAGTTTTTGCTAGCTGTTGTAAAGCTCTCATAGCCAGGTAAGGAGCTGAAGCAAGTCCATATGGTACCGTATTTAATTCATATTCCTGGACTGGACCGACCGGGTCTGGCCTCCAAAGGAAATGCTGGTAGATCCTCTCTTCAGGTCGTATCAGGATCTGTCGATACATTTTTACGATATCAGCGACAAGTGTTATGCGGTGGATTCTGAAGTTCAGAATTATATCACTGATGTCCCTTTGGAGTTTAGGACCAACTATTAAGTGGCAATTGAGTGAACCACGTGGACCTTTGCATGATCCATCAAATACAACCCGAAGCTTAGCAGTATCCTCCCGTTTGAAGACACAGTGGTGTGGAATAAGGTATTTTCCTATTGAGGAAGTAAGAGTCATATGACCAAGAGATGTGTATTCGTTCATGAAATTCACATATTCATTCAAAAGAGGAGGGTTGTGTTGCAGACGGTATTCTAGCCTTTTTAAGCGGTTTTTCACTTGGACAGTAGGACTTTGAAGAGTATCTATGGTATTCCTGAATGGTAACGAGACAACAAAGCGCCCTGATGGCAGGAGATAGTGCGTAGCCGTAAACAGGCGTTCACACGTCTTGCCTTCGTCTGATTCCGGGGGGTCTGCTGGGACGTTTTCAGATTCTCAAAATTTGGAAATTATCTCGCCAACATATTGGTTCTGATTGCATAAAAGAGAAGTATAATCCTGTTGATGGTGTACATGATGGCATTTACCAGCGACTATGTGACCTAATATCGATGGAACTAGTTTTGGATATCCAGGACTGACTTGAAACATCCCACCAGTAATGATCTCAAAATACAAGTCAGCTCCTTTGAACATTTGAACACTGGATGGCTCGTCAGTCCGAATAATCAGATGGCTCTGGAGAAGAGAGAGCGAGAGAGGGAGAGAGAGAGAGAGAGAGAGAGAGAGAGAGAGAGAGAGAGAGAGAGAGAGAGAGAGAGAGAGAGAGAGAGAGAGCGAGCGACCGTAATGCTACGGCAATGTCTCGCTGACGTGTGTCGGGATTGCCCCGGTAACATCGCTAATCCTATAGCTAGTATCCGGCTGGCAACAATACCTACCGAATACCAACACAGATTACAGCTTGTTGGCCGCAACAGTTAGTGTGGAAAGAGAGTAAAAAGATAAGTGAATACGTTTTGAATTTAGAATACCTATGTCACCAAAGACGAAAGTTCGACTAAAGAAAGACCTAACTTACAATCGTGGAAAAGTTCTGGAGCAATGTCAATTAAAAGAACATTTAAAGCTTGCTTTTCAAAATGATACCGGATCACTACTAATATAACTTACATTGAGAACTACGGAGAATGAGGATGAGGCGTATAAGATAAGAATAAAATACACTAAATGACTATACAATAAATAAATTAATAGCAGGCATTGTCAAGAAGACTAATGAGGTCCTCTACGAAAGGGAAATTAGGAAATGTGTGGTGACAATACCAGATAAGCCACCGGACTTGACAAGGAAAGAAATTGAGTAGGTTGATACTAATGCCCCCAAGACAAAAAGGCCTGAGTTAGATGTAATTACCGCAGAAATTCTGCAGGACATTGTAATGTTGTTTCCTCAGTTTTTGCACAGAATTTTAATGTTTAAGAACGTTTAGTAATAATTAGTCAATTACCAATGTAATTTGTATCCCTGTAAATCCACAAAGTGCTAATTTTAGGCCGATAAGCCTTTTGGAAGGGGTCGCTTGGCTCTCCGCAATAATAAAAATTGTCTATTACATTTCAAGCAATATGAATTTACTCTGCAAACATCTCCTACTTGTGTAGTGGAAAACATCGTAGAAGCATTAAGCAAATGAGAAATCGCAAGCTATATTTAAGTCAGCAAAAGACAATAAGCTTACTTTCACTTAACAAAAACGTTATGCACTCTTAAAAGATTTTAAGCTTATAATATGTGAGAACCTTTTCTATCTAGGAAAAATATTTTTTTCTCCTTAATATTTTTATTTTAGTTTAATGTCCTTTGAGTCTTACATTTAAGTCCGTTTTATTTCCGTAAATAAAGATTTTTTCATAATTTGTCAGAGATTGCTGAACCTAACTGCGGTACTTAAACATAATTACTAAATATTATGTTCGACTGAGCTATTCTACCATAAAAGACAACGGACTTTGGTGTGATGTACTTTGTGTTAGCTTACTAATTAGGCCTGATTGAATTTTGGCCACAGCAAAGAAAGGTACTTACTGGATAGTTAATAAATGTAAAAATACCGAAGGACTCGGCAGATTACTAGCAATAATAAGATCTACCATCAGAATGAACTGGGTTAAGACACACAGTTGGTGGTCTCGGGGAACGAGGCCGCTTATTTGACGAGGCCTAACTGATCTGTCACACACCCCTACCTCATTTACTAAGAAGCAAAATCTAACAATGCTGAGGCAGGGAAAAATACGGACAAATTGAAATACACTTGCACAGTCTGTCAACTGTATGGACCGAAATTAACCCAACTAGTCACGTGAGATGTCGTTTCATCTAAGAGCTACTTATTTAGATTCGTCATTGCCTGTAAATGTGGCAGGCATACTGAACAAGGATATCAGGGCCGTGAGGTTTATTTTCTTAAATTAGTGCTCTTCTCCAAAAGTCACTACCCCTTAAATTTTTGTCGGTAAAATAACCGTCTATTGTGATTAAAAAAATCTAAAACAAATAAAAACGTTTGAATACTATTTTTTTTTTTGAAAATTTTAAAGATTGAAGTATTATTATAATTTTAAATAATGATATTAAATATCACCTGCAACAATCTACTACAGTTTTATCCTTCTAACTTTAACTTAAACAAATTCCTCGCTTAGAGATGTGTAGCCTAGGTTGTTAACCTATGTAAATTCAATACAAACTTACGACAGATTTCTAAGTTTTATTCCACTTATTGATTCCAGTTCCCATTGTCTTACTATAATAATTTTTAATGATAATAACTAACTATCGTTGCAGTGAAAAACAATGACTCTGTCACTTGAACAAAACTGAATTAGTATAAATAAAACAATATTATAATCATGCAGATATATTATATATCTAATTGACTAATTCAATTCAAACACAGCACATCCACTTGCCACTTCTGCAAATAAAACTAATATTAAAATCAAATATTGCCAATAATTGTGAGCTAAGATCAGAACTATCACTACCTCTGTCTTCAGCTATTAGGAGCGGCAGCAATGTAAATTACAAACGAAAATAATACCTTCTAGCTGTCAGGTCAATAGTATTTCACAAGCACCCACCAAGGATGCACTACGACCTGGATTGAATATCATAAGGTACCGAAAACGCTCAGGCAAGGCCGTGCGATAAATTATCAATCTTATACAACAATATCTAAACAACATAGACATAGAAAATAGAAAAGCTTCGCGCGTGATCAAAGATTTTTTAATTATTAAATGGTTAAAGTTGCGTTTGGCTTTCGCTTTTTATAGGGCTATCTGATGTGGTCTCCATTCTGTATCATAGCACGACACTGACCTAAAGACTATCTGTGTTTAATTTACTACTAATTTACAAAGTTATACTAAAGCAAATCTGGACATACATTCAAAAAGACAAACTCCAAGCGTATTCAATCCTTTCAATCAGAAGTCCTAAGGACCATACTTAATGCCCGTTATTACGTCAGCAACAAAACCCTTTATAACGCTCTTAATATATCTTACATTCTTGAACTCGCCATTTCCCAGTTCACAAAATTTCATCGAAACCTATTCAACCACTCTAATCCCCTATCACAGTCATTACACTTCATCACAAATCCCTATAATCCTCCTTGAACAATAAAGCAACAGTGGAATCGTGACCTGCTATAATAACGTGACAGTGGGAGTCCTAGCAATGGCCAGTTTCTCCAACCATTCCCTGGGCGTCTGTGGCTCTTGCGTTCATGGTAAGCCTCCACTGACTCCGGTGACGTGGTTAATGGAGCAGCGTGGGGTACTCCCCAAGCCTCCACTTACTCTTTCACATGCAAGAGAGGTCTGTACGAATGAGCGAGCAAATGAAGAACTGTAAATATGACAAGAAAGAGAACGTTGACCACAATTAATTATTGCCTTATTACTTACAGTATAGGTTTTCAATATTAATTTCCAATCGTGTATTGCTTGATGAATCAAAGAACAAATTGATGTAGTCAGTAAAGTACCCTGTCATGTAAACTATTCGAAAGTATCGTGAAACTGTTAATCACACAATTCATATATCTTAGACATTGTACAGTTGGTTCACTTACCTTAGCTTCTGTAGATTTAGGATAATCTCCAACCAATAGCAGTCAATGGATATAAGAATAGTTAGAGAGCAGAGAGTATTCATTAAGAAGAATAAGACGCTTTTAAGGCCTGCAGACATCTTATAAGATTAAATATACACCAATATCAAACCTGTACCGAGAGAAATGTGTTACCTGTATGTGGTCCTAATGGGCAGGTACTGTGACCCATTGAAGAGATTAAAAATATCTTCCAACCCTTGTAGAGACAACTATCACGTAAATAGTGAGTTAGGTAAAATCGTTCTAATTTTAATGGATAGATCTAGTTTGATTCTAAAATCTCATTGCTATATATTTGACTAAAGCCTAAACATAAAATATTTACTTTTTTTTTAAATTGATTCTTAGCACTTCAATGCAAGGTAAAAATGTTGTAAGATGAGTAGCTGCTGCGTTTATTCTTTTTTTCTTAGGTCTACTTGCCTTCTTTTCCCTAACCTTGTAAATCCCCCACTTACAAGGAGCTTAGGGTCTCCTTTGATCATCACTTCAATTGGATTCCCTTCTGACTGAAAGACACTAAGGCAGCAGCTGCTCTAGCATTGCCCTTACTACACGATATGTCTGATAGTCGAATATCACTTCAAACAGAAATATCTTCTTTTTTTCTTTGCACTCGAAGTAACGTTCAGCGCCTACACATCAAGATATATTTACGAATAGAAGCTTAAAATATAACTCTTTATTTTAATATCGCCTTACGATTACTGAAAAAAAAAATATAACTTAATTATTGGTACTGATCTCAGCAAGATGACAGCCAAAAGCCGCCACTTGGTGACCTGATTCGCCTAACTTAATCAAAATCATCCTTAGTCAGATTCCTTCCGTATATACTACTATATACAGTACTGGTTCAGTACATACAGTATACATGTATATACATACTGTATATACTGTATATACAGTATCCGTATTGGAACTGATTCACGCTTCTCAAGTTGAGAGAGAAACAAAAATAAAATGATTGCCCAGTGAATAGTGTTTATAAAAAATTGCATATAATATATTATTTCGTAATATAAAAACAATAATTATTTCTTATAGATGGCCTAATCAAACTATTATTTTATTATATTAATAAAAACAATGTTAAGTTTGCATCAAGTTTATTTCTCGACAATGTTTCAACATACTAATTGTATGTACTTGTAATAATACTTGTAATATATGTGGGCATGTTTTGAAAATTCACTGCTTCTTTGTTTCATAATTTACTATTTACTTGGTTTGCTTTTTTCAATGATTTTTATACTGGAGAAGTCAAATTTATGGATGTTGGTGAGGCAGTGTTTTGCGAGGTGCAAACTGCCAATTATTTTGTTACTTATTTCTCGTTTGTGTTGGTCGATTCATTGCTTTATACGATATCACTGCCACTAAGTTAATCATCGACATTGCACCTCACTTTGTCGAACAGATCTCAGATTAATATGTCTATCGAACTAAAACTTCTTGCCTTTCCGCAATACTGAAATATGGCACCTGAATTAAACGAGTTACGCTTATCATCATGTTTAATGGTTTTAACCGATTTGCTTACTTACGCCCCTGCCATCTTAGAACAACAAAAGGCATGACAACCATTAATATCTCCTAACAGTAAGAAAAATAATAATTGTTGAGTGATTAAGACATGAAGGCCGTCAGAAGTTAAGTCAAAGGATTCGGAAATTTATAAACTGCACACTGGCTTGGACTGAGGTAGAAGCAATTTTTTAGCTACCACTTATATGTTAGTTTTCATTTAATTGTTAATAACTTGAACATTATCTGTTTTAATAAACTCTACACTTCAGGCATGCCCAGAACACCTAACTAACCTTACTAATGGGTTAGTAACCTTCTAACCTTTCACATTCAGAGGGATAAACGTTTCCAGAGTTAGATTCTGGCAGAACATAGACATAAACAGCAGGTGATATGAGCTCTTACTAACATAAAATAACCCAAACATTTGAGAACTCATAATTTATATTAAAGGCAAAAAATTAATACTGTATTGACCCTAACTACATAAGTGTTAAATCACCCTATACTCTGGTGCATATATAATGTATTGTAATTAGATGTAAAACATGGTAAAAGCTTTTTCTGGTAATAAATCATGGAGGGGCCGGTAGTCGTAAAACAAGTAACAGAGGGTTGAAGGTCTAGCAATAAACCTGAGAGGATAAGCCACCTGACTGTCATAAATAGACCCGGGCAGACCTTAGGTCACCTTCCGGCGGTCATAAAATCTAAAAGCCATGCCATAAAACAGTCCTTTAGGGGACAAGGGATCACGTACCTCGGCGTAGGTGAGTCCCTAGCAGCCATAAAACATACCCCGTTCAGCCGACTCCACCTTCCACTAGGAAGGGGGGACAGTATTTAAATCAAGGGGTTTCGTCCTGTAACACACTATTTTTCTCAGTCTCTTCATATCCTCAGCCGCTTTAATCGGTCGCTTTACGCCAGGGCCGCTTGGCCCTGGAAGGCAGACACTTAGACTCCTCGTCAGCCTACTCTCTCTGCCACTCCTCTGCGCCGTCACCCTGTCTCACAGCCTCTAGCAGACCCTCTGACGACTTGTACCTATTACGCTGCCGATCTCCCGCCCGAACTCTGAAAACTGGTCTTATTCTTTATGAAACCTCTGAACCTCTTCTCCTGAACACAGTGTATTGTCGGGACACATCCCTATCAATAAAACGGAGTCAGATATTAACGCCAACATGGAACATGGTCCATGTTATAAGCTACAACAATCCGCACTTGTCGCCAGGGCTAGAATGATTAGGCACTCCCCTAGTGGCAACCCAACAAATACATATTAATTATTTGCTCATCGCTAGTAGAATCCGACTAAGCCACAAAATTTGGACAACACTAAGCTCGTATCATAATGTTTATCAGAAGTTATTTGTGAACTCTTCAACCACAGGTTTGAAAATGGTTGAATACTTCTTTATATGGTTCTTTCTTTTCTGAAATAGTTTTTATTTTTAGTACGTAACGAAGATGATTTGCATGGCCCATCGGTGTGTTCCTCTTTCTCTATATGCAATATTGGATTGTATTTTGTCTAAAAATGTCTTTGTATGGTTTATATTTTTGTAAGCTCTGCCAAAATCAAATTTCGTACGAACCGCCTCATCTCTCTTTCTCAGATGAATTGGATCTTAATTATGGCTCGATTTTTTATTCATTTTATAATAATAACCGTTATTAGCTGGTTAAGAGAGGAACTGCTGTGAGATTAAACGCAGAGGACTTTTCTGATTACTAGAAATATTTTTAATACCATTTTTTCACATTTACATTAGTACTATACATGCTCGACATATACTCTACATGAAAATAACCAATGATTCTTATCGTCACCAAGAAACAGTTGGTACTCACCACGTTCAATTAAATCAAAATGCCTTCTGATTATAGTAGACTACTCTCTTTATATAAAAACGTGACAGTGGAATTTGAAAGTACACTTATTTTATTACTGCTCAACTAATGTTAGAACCCAATGCGATAAATATGACGGGTGTAAATGTTATTATGTCAAGTTTCATTTTTCGAATTTTTGGTCTTGAGACAGGTAAGATGGAAAAATCGTTATAATATGTTTTTGCACAGTTTTTTAACTCATATAAACTGTCAATTGTTATATATTTGGTATTGCCTATTGTTTTATCCTTAAAAGTTTATTAAAAATGGTCAAACTTTGTGAAAACGCCACTTAACACTCTTAACATTCATGACTTGTTTCATAATAATTGCTACTCAAATGTAAATTTACGAATTTAAACATGTATGAAAACAATGGCTTGTCATTCACGCGAATGAATTAATAACACCTATGAAATGATATTGAGTTGTATTACATTTATCCTTCACTGGTACTGACATATCAAGAGGAGATGTTAGGCAGAATGGATGGTGTATCAGAACCATGATTGAAGTCTGGCCGAGGGCCAAAATCCAGTGAAATATACCGCAGGCCAATAATTTAGAAAATAACTTGTGAGTTTTGTTATGAATCCGCCGGATATTACAAGTATTGTTAGTTTCATTTGTTAAAACAAAATGTTTTGATAAATTCCTAAAATTTATTTCAGTGACTTTTAAGTAAGTTTAAACCGTTGGAAACCACAATTCATATGATTACGATATTTCAATAACCTAATTTTCTATCAGGTCTACTCTGCAATAAGAAACTCATTTAACTACCGGTCATTAACAAAACCTATTGAGCTCACTGCCGCACTCACTATTAAATAAGTAAGTAAAACACTGCATAACTGATTTCCTAGAACTTTTCACTTAGTAAGACCAAACACAAATAGAAAGATTAATTAATAATTTGTTTGTAGGTTTTAAATCATATCATCCACTTCACTGATTCCCGCATATATTATATAATTTCTTTTAATTTAGTTATCTGACAGCGATTCTTATTAAGAATTTTTTTTACATATGTGTACATCTATTGTGAATATGTATTGTGTATATGTATAAGTAAATATCCCTGTGAGCACGATAGCCACATCGATTGAGAAATTTATAAACTGCACACTGTCGTTGACTGTGGTAGAAGCTATTTATTAGCTACTACTTATATTATAGTTTTCATTTAAGAAGCTCCCGAAATCCTTCGTCTTAGACGGCAAAGAGTGCCATGTAAGCAACAAGCTATGCTACCTTGGGATTACCCTCGGTAGACACTTGTCGTTCACAACACATCTCGGCAAGAAGTTAAAGAGTGTTAGGAAGAAATTCTTCAGCCTCGGACATCTACTTCACAGCCCGGCTTTATCGGTACGCCTCAAGCTGCTGATATACCAGAGCGTCCTAAGACCTGCTTTGATGTATGGGACCCCTCTCTTCAAGTATCTGACTCCTAACACTCTCAAAACGCTCCAGCAATTTCAGAACAGAGTTCTCCGCACCTCCCTCAAACATACCCTGTTCGACCGAATGAAGGCGGACGAGATGCATAAAAAATTTGAAGTGCTCACCATTCAAGATTTCATCAAGAGAAGACACATCAAATTTTTCGACTCACTCCAACACAGCCACAACCCTATATTCTCCGACCTTCAACCACCACCAATGCCCGTCAGATGGAAGCACTGCTGGACCGCCGAAGCCTGGAGACAGATGGACGTGATCGAACCCTAGCCCCCTGACGGAGACTGAAGATCTACACCCAGCCGAGAGATCGAGGCCGATCTCCGAAGCTACAAGACCCCATCTACCTGCTTAAGCAGGGTTGACCTTCCGGCCGAGAGGCCGACTTATTTCAGGCCCCTGCTGGGGCTGGCCAGGCTTGAGCTGGCCGACTACAAACCCTTGCCTAGGTACCCCTAGGCTCCACCCTCGGTAGACTCTCACTACCTTCCTGATTCCACCCGCCTCCTTTAGGCATACCCCACACTATATCAATCTCATACATCCTTCAAATGGGGGACTCCCCTTAGTGAAAGGCACGAATTAGCCCAAAGTAATTTTCCCACATCCTATTTTATAAGTTTGAGAGCTCAGGAAAAAAAAAAAATAAAAAAAATAAAAAAATTATTTAATTGTTAATAACATAAACTACAATCACCGTTTTGTCTATTTAGTAATCATCAGGACTATAAGGGAAGTTATAGAAGTATTTCATGTGTTTAAAGGTAACATAATATAACACCCGAATTGATTCACAACTACGAAACAATTTCAAGTTTACACAAAAAAGAAGTAGGATTCATTAATCCATCCAAACAACAGTATTGTCATCAGCCTTTAGTAAACAAAATTTTAATGCCAGCCCCTTTTATGTGTTTATCATATTTTTGGTAAGTTTTAACTTTTTTTTTCAATTCCAACTGATGTGTGTTTTTATGATTGGCAAATTAAAAAACTAAGACGCTTATACTTACTACATAATTAAATTTTTCAGATGAATAAATTTGATAATTCTTTTAATAAATAATGTATGAAGCTAAATAAATATTTTTTTATGTATTATTAATATCTAGACTATTAAACATTTTGAAAAAAAAAAACCGGGCATTATTTTTCTCCTAGAAGCAGTTCATGATATAAATTATCAAAACACATAAATTATAAGATGGTGTCAGCGACTTTGAAAGTGACCAATGTTGAATTTATGCAACAATTTTAAATGCCGCAAAGAACAAATTTTATTGATGTAATTAGCATTAGTACGCAACGTCATATAAAATAACGTAATGAAATGCAAAATGATGTAAAATGTCCACTTTTAATTGGTCTAAAAGCTACATGAATATGTAAACAATTATGATGATTCCTGCTCCATACTTCCTTGTAACATTAATTGAACATAATTAATACAATGGTGGGCAGATTTGTGAAATATTGAAATTGAAGGGTACCTTTGGTGGCTGCCGGCACCCACCCAGTCAACATTCTTCTTTATTGTATGAGAAAATTTTAGCTATTAACTTTGAGTTGAGATATTAATCAGCCCCGATCACAACAAATGTAAATTTCTCATTTTAACTTCGTGGGATGAAAAGGGCTGAGAGGCAATATGTATAAGTTTTTATTTGTTCAATCAGTCCGGCTTGTCTGTGTTTAGGAGTTGGGTTTGAGTTATTTTCAGTTGCTTTGAATACGAATGTTGTATGCAAGATGAGTATTTTCTCTCAATGTTGCCTCAATATCCTGCGGTAAAACTCCGGGCTAATGCTAGGCTTCCCAACTTCACATTATTAGTAAAATTTGAAGCGGAATTATATTTCAGGGGAGGGAAATAATTAATCTCGGTTGTACAGGCATATTAAAATTGACTTTGAAAAGTGATGAGAGAAACCCAGCCAATACATCATATTTATTTTGATTCATTTTAGTTTATAGGCATTATCATTTTGAAATTATATTAACACTTTTTGTTTTCACGTTGATAGAAGAGTGTAGCGACCGCTAACTACATAAGATAAATCACCCTATACTCTATTGTATATAAATTGTAAACAAATGTAAATAACATTACCCAAATATAAATCATTGTAAATATATTAAACAATAAAAAATGTCTGGGAGCCAATTAGTTATATGAGCTGGGACACCAGTTGTCAGGCAGGTATATGACCCAACCACCGGGAGACCTCCCCGGCTCTGTCAGGGAACAAAAGAAAGCCACATCATTTGGTACTACAATAGCGATCCTTATTGGCTACTGACAAGGCCAGATGGGTATTTAAGGCCGGTGGTTTGGGTCCTGTATATCATTCTCCTGACAACTAACTTGGCCCGTGACTCCAGCTTGAAACTCTAAAACTTGACTGCATCTTTATGAAAAACCTCAGCATCTCTTTCTCTCTTCACCTCGCTACGTTTTAGTCGGGCGTTGTTAGACCCCACACCTTCCTAGTGGGAATCTCTGCCTTCGTCTCGCTAAAATCTAGCACCTCCTTGGGAGAGACTCTCCTTAGTGGACAATGGTTGTCGTGGCCCTGCAAACTTACCAAGCAGTGTTTCCCACGGCGATTCAGTCTGCCTCTCTCCGGTTCACACTCGCCTTTGGGATCCGGATGGATTTCGCCTACCCTCAGATACCGAGTGTGAATTCGTGGTCATTCCAAGACCACACAAACTACCTACACTACCTACCCTATACCTCTTCTCCTGAACATAGTGCATTGTCGGGGCACATACCTATCAAAAATGGAGTCAGATAATAAAGTCGTCATGAAACGATTGTCCAGGTTATAAACTCAAGCAACCCTCACTTCGTCACCAGGGCAAGGGTAACTAGGCACCCCCCTCGTGACGACCCGACAAAGAGAATTAGAACAGAACAGCAACAGGCCTTTCCATGTATTGTCATTAATATCAAATAAATACTCGTATACATTGAGCAGGCTGTTAATTAATAACATTTTTATGGACACCAGTAGCCTCTTTACAAATGGTAATCAATGCTGTCAATAAAATCTTATTTGCAGTGGTTATGACCCACACTATATTGTAATATACACACACATCATAAATCAAGCAATAAAATCAGTAATTTTTAGTGATAGTTAGTAACAGTGAGATGCTGGACAGTAAGGTGGGAGTGAAATATGTAACCCAAGAAGCTTGGTGTAGTGTTTCTTGGGTTGAGATATACCAAAAATCGTTTCCCGGACCAAAACAACAGTAGAGAGCAATAATCTTTCTTCAGTGGGTCTATGCAGCCAGCCTTAAAATATATTCAATCGATCTGAAATTTGGAAGGTGTAGTTTGCAGTAACCTCGAAATGTGGTTTGTGCCTAATAGACCACAGCCATAAATATTGTAATGAAATTTTAGAATCAAACAAAATTTATCTAATAGAAGCAGGTTAAGTTATAAAGTGAAACTCCCCATTTACAGTGTTAATTGCTGAGGGTTATATCGGGGTCTTTGTTACATCCGGTAGGGAAGTCAGGTATTCGTTTTGTTTGGCATTATGCGAAACCTCTCCCTCATCAACCATATAAACGTAGGCACTTTTAACTCAGAGCGCTCCAAAGCAAAATCTCTAAGTACAAGTTAGACGTTGGTGCTTATATAGTTTAAAGTGGTTTGGAGACATCAGAAGTGTCTAATCAAAGTGAGAACATTAAATTTACATTGTCTAAATTTTTTATTGCTGTTGTGCAAAGTTATTCCTTAAACTAATGTGTGCACGCTTTAAATACAATTAGATGAAGAACATATAGTAAAAGAAATGTGAAAAATCTGTAGTTCAGATTTGAATAAGCATTTTTTTTAAATGCTTTAGTGGTTATTATTTGTTTGTTTTTTCGGAAAGGGTATTATTAACGCCAGTGATCTTTGATGCAAAATGTTAAGGATCGTGAACGAAGGTCAATTAATTTATTTCGAAATTGTCAAATATTAATTTTAAATTATTTGTATAAACAGTCGAACAAAATATTACTAACTGAGGATCTCTCACTATTAAAAATACTAGTGGGATCATTGCTAGCACACAAATTTTTCATGTTTCGATTGTTATTTCTGTTTCTACATTTGTTATTTTGGCTGTATGCTCCAATACAGTTTTGCATTGTTTTATACACCATAGATAAAAACCGGGAGATTTCGGTTACTCTAAATGAGCAAATGAAAATAACACTGTATATGGATCTTTCTCTAGTTACATTTTGCCTGTCACCGTGCACTTGAGTCTCCTTGATTCAAAAATAAATTTCATTTAACTGTATCTATCTGCGATGAAGAGTAAGTTGTTGTCCTGAAGGTACAGGCCGATTTGAGAAGCGACAGCAGAGCAGGGGCCAGGAATGAGATTTTTATCTGACCTGCCGTCGACTATATTGTCACCCTTGTCCAGGTCTGTGACACGCCCATTGAAGGTGAAATCAGATTAGCCAGTGTCGATATCAAGACTTGCGATAACGCGGACCTCGTTGCACTATCAAACCCAGGCCAATATCATCTTATCAACCGCGCATTCACCGAACAATACAGTAGAAAATCAACTCTCATATTATTTCCTTTATTTAGTTTATGAAATTATTTTTCTATATGTCAGCGTCAGAAAAAAAAAAATCAAATTTAGCGGATTAAGCTATATTAAATATTCTCTAAAAAATCGCTTGGATCAGCTTAGTAAATTAATTAAATTAAATTTGTAAATTAAGGCTTCCAGTGTGCATGCGCGCTAGTTTTAGGAATAATTTAATCAATAAGGAAATGAAGTTGAACGATAAACCAATTCGACAATGTAAAATTAATCGCTTACCTTAGCACCTCAGAATTTAGTATTATATCCTACCTGTGGCAATCCTCACAGCATAGATCTTCTTTACGGGCTTCCAAAGGGCAAATAAAAAGGTATATCTTCCATACTTTCAGGTAAAATAGGATCTCGAGGCCTAGTTAGCATATATATTTTCTGGAGTCTATATATATATATAAATATATATATATGTAAGTTTGAACGTTACCGCCAAACTTCAGCACATATGCTAGAAGTCCCTACAGAGCGCGCTAGTATCGAATGATGCTCCCAGTTGTAACCTCCTAAATATGGGTACTCTTGTTAAGACAATGGTCAACACTTATTATCTACAATTGTATTGATTCAGGTTAGTTATAAGTTTTATTGGTTTATTGTTATATTTGTAGCGCTAGCTAATGTGTACATATGTTTAATATTATAGTTCTAAACTACATCTGCAAGTGTTCGATTTATAACCTGAGAACCTCCACCTCCTTTAAGTTTCTAAATTCGAAACTTACATGTATATATATATATTTATTTAATATATATATATATATATATATATATATATATATATATATATATATATATATATATATATATATATATTAACATGGAGCTGACACTAATGGAAACTCGTTTGAGATCCTTAAATAATAAATATGGAAAAAAACTTTTCAGCATTTCGGATTATTAGGTTACTGCTCCTAAAAATAGCATTCTTAAAAAATTAATTTAACAGATTTAATATTGAACAAAAAAAGTCTATTACAATCAGAACAATAGATTTTTCCAAACTTTTTTTTGTTATTTTTTATACTTCTACCGATTGTATTTTAACTATACGTACGCAAGTTTAGGGTGAGATTTTGCAATTTGAAATTATCATTACAGCAATAAAAAATTTGGACAACTTAATTATTTTCTCACCTTAACCTCTAATGTGATCCCCAACCACTAATATTTTAATAGACACTGTTGATGTATGCGAATCACTTTAAACTAAACACTTGTGTACAAATGCTGCTTCGGCGGGTTCCCAGTTAATTATGTCTTTTTTAATATACTAAATGAGAGAGAGGGTTCCAATATTCACATAGTGCCAAAAAATCGTATACCGGACTTTTCTACAGGATGTAACGAAACTGATACAATCCTATAAGCAAAAAACACAATAAATGGGGGTTTTCATGAAAAGGTCAATTTATAACTCGACCTATTTCTATTAGATAAATTTATTTTGATTCTAAATTCTCATTGCAATTTATGTGGCTGTGGCCTAAGCGCTAACCACATTTCGAAGGTAATGAAATCCATACCTTCCAAATTTCAGATCGATTGAATAATTTAACTGCTGGCTTTCGATGCCTGCTTAGGATTACTGAGGAAGGATGATTGCTTTCTATCGTTGTCTTGCTCCTGGAAACGATTTGTGGAATACCACAAACAAAGAAACACTACACTAAGTCTCTTGGTTATAAAAAACAACATTGTATGTTCTTTTGTTATGCACAAGTTTAACTGTTTCTGCCCAAACTGCTACAACATTCACACTCGAGTGCTCTGTCTTATCCAGTGATACTAACTCCTGCATTACGACCTAATGATTGAACTTACCGGAAGGTGGAGCCGGCCTGAAAGGGGTATGTTTATGATGTCACACCTGCACCTCTGTCACAAGGCGCGTGACCGGAGACAAGGGTTGCTTAGTTTATGGCTGTTTATGGCATGCTAGGGACTCACCCATTAAGGTTTATGAGGCGACCCTAGGTCTACCGGGTCTGTTTTATGACGGCCAGGTAGCTTTTAAGCCGGTGCTCCTGCTGTTATCTGATTTCTTTGTCATTGCGACCGAAGTCTAAAAAATGTTCAAATTTTTGGGATATCTCATTAATCTGTTCTTTTAATTGTTTGATCTCTAAGTCCTTATCGTTTTCTGTATAGTGAACACGATTGCTAGCTGTTCTCATAGAGACAGTTTGTTCTCTCTTGATTGTTCGTTTTGAATAATTTCTTGCTGTGGTTTGTTGAAGTACTGTCCTTGTTCATGTTGTTCCCATGATTGGTTGTGCCTCTCGTTATTGTCTTGGTTATAGTTTGGGGTATATTGTCGGTAATTTTGTTGCGGATTTTGTTGTATTTGGTCTTGTCTTTGTTCCCATGTTCTTTTAAAATTGGGACCATAATTTTTTCCTTGGTAGTTGGGATTTGTTTGTCGTTGGTTATGATATTGTTGTCTTGGTTCATATATTTCCCTATGATAACTTGGTTGGTATTTGTTTCTTATCTCATATTGTTCTCTTCTTTCGTAATGTTTATGAGGGTCAAAGTTTCTACCTTTATAATTTGATTGTTGGGATGCGCGCTTTTGAGGTTTGTCGTAAATTCTTTATATAATTTCATCGGTTTCTCTTTTTAGAAATTGTTCGATATCTTCAAGCGTTTTGTATTTTACATGAATAAGTTGCGTGTTTGATTCTGGGTGTAAATGTCGCTTACAATGGGTAGCTATTTGTAAATCGTATTCAACCATTTTTGCATCTCTTTGTTCTAAAGTAAATTCGTCATTACTTCTGATTCTAGCACTTAAATCCTCTCGTAGGATCATTAGTCTGTCAATATATGCTAACGGATGTTCATTGTAATGGGGTTTGGTTTCATAGATTTCACAAATGCTTTTCTGGATGGTTTTAGTGTCTCTAAATTTCTTTTTAATGTCGGTTAGTAATTGGTCTATGTTAGTATAAAATTTTTTACATGATCTCGCTTTTCCTACAAGTTTATTACGGACGTGTGCTAATAGTCTTAGATGGTTTCCTATTCTATTTGAATTATTAGCATTGCATGAATATTCGAATACTAAGTTTATAATGTCAATAAAATCTACTAAATTGTTGGATGACCCATCGAAAGTTGGGATCAAATGAAAATCTGAATCTTTAATTACGTAATTAGTTCCGTCCATTTCTTCTGTTTCTGTAATGTTTCTTAAAAGGTTAAGTCTGTCAGTTACTGATGTGATAAAGTCAAAATGTGTATAATAATTGTATTTACCAAGTGAATGATGTCTTCAGTGAAGTCCTGTTTTCTTTCTTCCTTCAACTTCCTCAGATATGTAACAAATTTCTTTAGGGTATTACCTGGTGAAAATCTATTGAAATAGATCAGTACCCAATATCGGTGAAGTCCTGTCCTGTGGGGTTTCTTTCCTGAGGTATTTGCATCGGTCTTCTCACGCTATTGGAGTGGTCTCACTGTCCGTTGCCAAATGAGGGATCTCGAAATGGTGGACTCCCGTGAATTTACTGAGTATACTGCCAGGTGCCTGTTCGGTGCGCCAGTTGAATAATCTTGTTCGAGGAGAGTATTTTAGAAAACTTTATTATGAATAACAATCATAACACTGGTATATATACAAATATTAATGAATTACAGCTCTAGGACATTCCTGGACGAAGGTTTAAGGACAAGTGTTGGGTTTTTTGGGTGTGGGTTTCTGGATGCAGGTAGTTGAGGGCTAGACGAGTTGTAAAAGTGGTACAAATACAAAGGAAGGGTTGACCTTCCTCAACTGAAGCACACATTTTTAGCTGAAAACGAATATTACATAACTGACGACCAGTAATGCCATCGATCAGCTGGCGGTGCTGAAGATCTATCAGTAGGTGAAAATGAAACAGGAAGTCGGGACCTAGGATTGGCTGCTGAACTTCTGCCATTATGAAGTTCCAGTTATAGATTCGCTGCAGGCCTAGGTCGAGCTTCCTGTTGACTTCTCCATACGTTGGAATGGGGCTGCCGTTAGCGGCGTAGAGCTGGTAGTCGGAGGATATAGCCTTTTTCACTTTGGGTGGTGGAGATAGCTGCTCCGTATCTACCAGATAATGCTCCCGAGTGCGTACGTCTGTCACGAATAGGCGGCGAAAAGTTAGGCCTGCCATGGGTACCGCCCTGACCATAGCGACTTTTAGTTTCCCCGCCGGTGTGGTAGTGTTATCAACCCACCTACAGGGCCTGCGAGATCGATATGCTTCCTTACCGAATCGGTCGTGGTAGAAGCACAAGCCCTTATTACTAGTTCCGGTAGCTAGTTTTATCGCTGGTATCGCTGAGCGGACCCGTTTTCTACTCGTTTGCTCATTGAATTGGCCAGCACGGTTACTTGTTGGGTGAGATGTGTGATGGCTGTCTGGCAGTCACAGCTGGGGCGTGGCAGGCTAGCCTCGTGAGTCGATGAGAGCTGGACTGCGTGTATCGTGGTAGCCGAACTTAAGTCCATGATTTTGTCCTTTTTTAACGTCAGCTTCGACAATTTCACCTCTTAGTGCGATCCCAGTATGTCGCGTACCCTGTCTGGCAAGGCGCGTAGCCAGAGGGTGCGAATGACGTCCTCAAAGGTCGTGGGTCCTGCCAGTGACTGCATTTGACGCAGGAGATGTTACGGTTTCTGGTCTCCGAGGTGTGTCTCTTCAAATAACCGGATTAGTGGTCTGTAGTGGCTCTGGCTGTACGTTTCAATACGAGGAGCCTTTAAGTATTCGTAGAAACTATCGCTTGGAGAATAAGCTAGGTCTGCGCCCTGTGTTAGTACCCTGAACGGAAGCTAAGCGTAAATATGCTCCGATTTGGCCTTAGACGAGATCCGAAAAAATATTTTCGACCTGCAGGAACCATAGTCTTGCGTCTTCTTCGTGAAACTCTGGCAGTTTGCACGTCCGAGAAATGGTGTGTACGGTGCACAGCATGCTTCGTCGGACAAGGCTGGTGGGAAGGCCATCGCAAGAAAAGGTTTCTTCTATCTTCTGAGATTACGTCGGGGTCACCATTTGTCGGGTTATCACTAGGAGGTGCCTGATCACCTAACCCTGGTGACAAGTGCGGTTTGTTCGAGTTAATAACCTGGACAGTCGTTCCAGGACAACGTTGATATCTGAATCCAGGTAGCTTTTAAGATGGTGCACCTGCTGTTACCTGACTTGTTACGACTGCCGGCCCATGCGTTTATTGATAGGCTTTCACCATGATTCACATTATTACAATACATTATATATGCACCAGAGTATAGGGTGATTTAACTTAAGTAGTTAGCGGACGATACAATGTTACAAACGTATTGATTGTGTTATCTGTTTAGTTGTTAGCATGTTTATTACCTTAACCGGGTACAGAATAAACAAGTACCTAAACTATATCATTGAAGCTACGATACGGACACGAGAACGAAAAAATATAAATAAATATAGAATGAAAACAAAACAAGCTAATGAATGGTGGTATAAGTTTATGTTTGGTTCGACAGGATACTAAGGCCGGTAATCCGTGGCTAAATGGTTGGCAGTATGTTTTGTAGACAGCGTGGGGGATCGTTCTCAATTAGCTGAGGCAAGGGCCTTAGGGATTAGCTCTAGTATCGGCTTAGGCCCTTCTAAGGTCGGAATCAACACGTCCCTATGCTAGTGTACACAGTCATGTATATATTTTCTATACTCTTATCTATGATTTAGCTTCTAACAACCTGCCCACTACCGACTACTACTAATGCCGAGTCCGATTAGAGGGGATGTATTTAGATAACATAAATGGTCTGTTCGTATGTTATACTCTACTTCAGAAAATAAACTACAACATAATAAAACTATATAACATACAAATTGTATTTAAGTTTTCATAGTAAAATTTTGTTACGTTTTGTATCTTTGGAGCATCAAGTAGTAAGTCGAACACTGGTTGAGTCAAATTTACTATCAGGATTACAATGACTTAAAGCATATTTCCTGAAAATCTGTATCCGTTAAGTCTCGTGTTCGTTTCATAGCACGGTTTCAGACGTATTTTTTCCAAAAAAAATCTTGATTTAAAAAAAATTACATATATGCACTCCGAACTAATGAATGCCAGAATCGTCAATGACAGAACTCCAAATAACGTCAGTCGGCTTGCGAATTGTTTTGTTATTCGTATCAATCTAGGTACGATTTTTTTTTTTTTTTTTTTTTATGAAAGATTCCTGTCAACCTAGCAGCAAGGAGGTAACTAGTAATCTAAATTATACACACCCACAAACATATACTTAACCTAATAATGTTAGTCACATGGAAACATATAGTGATGTATATATATAGTTATAGTTATGCATAAATATAGTTAAACGTTTTTCGTCTCCCATGATGAAGGAAGTGCAGGATTCGGATGCTCTTCTAAATAGCTTCCTAAGCCCCCCCCCCCTCCACACTCAGTGGGCCCTTGTATATTTCCCCCCTGGCTGCGTGGGTGTTATTTTTATTGTGGGGTGATTACAACCAATCGTGTCACTATATTTATTTTTATAACTAAGCCATTTTTTTTTTTTTTTTTGAAACTGTTAGTCAAGTAGAATTAACTCAAACACCGGGGATGCCTTGCAAAGTGTGAATTAACTTTGATTTTCAGGCACTCTGTTAATATTGACTTTCTTTCAGCTTTCGGAAGCATAGTTCGCCAAAAACGAAGGTGTTACGCGTGCAAAACGGAAATCCCCCTGATTCTGGTGACTGCAGCATCAACGACTACCATAGAAGACCTGCGAAAGGTCAAATGTATAAATCACGGACTGTTTCGAGTATTACCATACAAGAAACAAGACGGTATTCCCCTATGTCATCGATGTCAACAGTTTGGTCACACGAAAATTCACTGTTAGCAAAAAATCGTTTGCGTTTAGCGTTCACAGGCACACGAATCTATAGATTGCTACAGGGCCTAGGAGGTGAAGTGTTTGAACTGCGGAGCACCACATGTGGTCTCGTACAGAGCCTTCCCAAAGAAGAAGAAGCTGAAAACTGCAGCAGACTTAAAAAAGAAGACGATGGAGAAACCACCGCCACTACAAACCCAACAACAGCCCACTGGTAGAAGAACACAACAGACACCCAACACCACACCGATCTTCACAGGAGCCGATATTACGACAGGAGCGTTGAATACTCAAAACACCTCGATCCTTTTGCCCTGGTTTTCGATTCCCGAGACTATGATAAAGGAGTTTAAGTCCGGTCTTCAGAGACTATCTGCCCAATTGGTTCGCAATGGATAAGTATAGAATACTAAATTTGAACGTTGATGGTCTAATGACCATACTCGAAGAAGGGGAGTCGCTAATAGCGATCTACACACCGGATATCGTCGTCCTGACGGACACGAGAATAGTTAACCGGAGCGTAAGGCTTAAAGGCCACTCTGTCATCTAACGGACCGATGGCTTCGGTGGAGTTCTGGTTGCTATATGGCATGGCATCACATGGATGAAAGTGGCTCCGCCACTGATTACATTTGATGTCAGGCTCCACCACTTGACGATGAAGATAAATTTGGGGACACCCAATTATCTCACCGCCACGTATTAGAGACCGAGGGCGTCTCTCCAAGAGTCCTCAGCTCTTCTTAAAGATGGTGCCTAGAGAATTAACCATTGGGTTGTCAGAGACTTAAATGCGTGGTATTCCTTGTGGATTAATGCAAACGCCAACCCAGTGAGGAGAGCCTTGGTAAAGGCACCCTTTACTGTCGTTCACCCTTAGAACTACACCTCTCGCCATAGACGTGACAGTGCACAAACCTCCATCCTAGATCTTTTACTTACAAAACAGCCGCACAGGATAAACAATTGTGAGACCCTGGACCTAGTAACGACCGACCACCTACCAGTATTGTATTCCATTGACGGTAGAGTATCAATCCCGCGTCCCAAGAAGTACGACAATCGTCAGAGCTGACTGGGACCTATATCGATCACAACTTTACCACCAATTGCATAGGGTTCCTGTTCTCCACACTACAGAGGAAGTGGATCGACAGGTAGCTTTCCTGGCCGAGGTTATCTTCGATGCAGCAAACACTGTTATCACATACTTTAGCCCGAAGTCTCAATGCTACAAAAACTAACAGATCATACACTTCGACTTATTTCATCACGCTGCAAAGACTGGTATAGAACAAGGAATCGTCAAGCCAAGAAAGTTGTAAACTCTCTTACAACACAAATTTGTGGCTTGATGAGGAATTGGAAGACGGCTTCATGTCTTACATGGCGTTTTGAAAGCTCCTAAAGACCACTACCAAGAAGGAATCAAGTGTCCATCTTCATAACGGGGACACCCTCTACACAGTGAGGAATACGAATGCGAAAATACTGGCCGACCACTATACCGTAGACAACGCCGATCTGCACCCGTTGCTTGATGTGCCGTCAGAGGATGGGTTCATCCGCCGGAGACACATCAAGTTTTTTGACTCGTTGCAGCACCTCACAAATCCAGTTTTTAGCACTATGACCCCCCCCCCCCGAATCGATGGCCACAGACTTTCGGGGAAAATTTAAGTTAAGAGTTAGTTTGTTAGATAGTATTTTTTTATCAAAAAGGTGAGCCCCATAACTTTATAGTGTACTCAAATAAGTCAAGTACATTGTGTATCTTTGTACTTGTATTAATTATATAACTTCATAAAACAGAATTCAGACCCTGCATAAAATGTACATGGATAGCGTAGAGAAGCCAGCCACAAGTAGCTCAAGATGCCCCCAAGCCAGAAATTTGAGGCATATTGTCACTTTGGCCGATGCAGTTCGGAACAGAGCGCAGTCACAGACACCGCCCACCCCCTGTCCACAAGTTCATCTTCCCCAGCTTTCTGTTTATCCTGTCAACCCGCAATCTCAATCCCATCCTCAACCACACATTTCGCATATTCCTCGAACATCAAGTTCTTCGGATCTTACTAGCCTATTAAACTATTAAACTCATTTCTTACAGAGTTAAGAACTCTAATTACCCCTCTCATTTCCCTTCTTACAAATCTTGTCTCCTACCTTATCCCCGTTAAACAAAATCCATAAGTGGATCCTTCCGAATCTTTATCCATTCTTCCTTTGGAATGCGAATATTGTTCACACCCACACTAACGAACTGACAGCACTACTCCACCATAAGAACATCCACGTAGCTCTCATTACTGAAACAAACCTTACGAGTAAACTACCATTTACAGTTCGACAGTACCAGAATTATATATTACTGATCACCTAGATGGAAGAGGTCATGAAGGTACCACTATCATTGTACACAACTCCATTTCCCATCACATAGTTCCTTTGGTACCACATGATTTCCTTCAGTCCACTGCTGTGTAAATCAGCACATTCACTTTCCCCCTTACTCTAGCATCAGTGCATGCGAAGCACCAACACTGGGGTAGAAGATCCACGAACGTCCTTGGGTGGATGTGCTTTGCTGCATGCACTCACGCGAAAACATTGCTCTATTATCTCTCCTAATACAGCTGTCTATTGGCAATCAGATCCCAACCGAAATCCAGATCTCCTTGACCTTTTCTTCTCAATAGTTTGGGAACACTAAACTATTCGCTTACATCATTTACGCCTCTGTGATAGTTGATTGGGACCACTTTCACCAGATTTTTACAGATTCCGTAGATCTCAAAGTGTCCCTAAAAACATCCTAAGACCTAGATGATGCAATGCATTATTTCACTATTCTAGTCCTGGGGTCGGCTTGGGAGGCATCGTTGCCCCACCGTCATCCAAAAATTCACAATCAAAATCCTTTACCTCAGCATCTCAAAGACCTAATAAAATCCTAATGCCACTCCAGAACAGTGTGGCAAAGATCCCAACATCCTGCTGATCATCACTCGTACAATCAGTACTGCGGATTGGTAAAGATGGCAATTGGCATCCTTCCGTTCCGATTATTTTAATTCCTACCTCTCCTCTCTGTCTACCTGGAATAACTCTCTGTGGAATGTAACTAAAAAAATCCTAAAATATCATTCTGTTTCACACGCACTTCGTCGTGGTGTATTGGGATAGGTTGGAGGAATTCGCTCTGCATTTTTCTCATACTTTCACACCTCACCTTTCTTATCAAAACCATACTTATGGCACAACTGTTGAAGATTTTCTACCTTCACCTATACCTTTCTCACTTCCACCTAAAGCCGTTAACCCCTCTGAGGTGAAATACCTTCTGAAAATCTTACCTTACCGAAATTCCCCTGGTCTCCTTACTCCTTTTATTCTCAAACAGTTATAAAAATAGATTTATAACTGCATTATCCAAACTACGCACTTTCCTCTCCTCAAAAAATATTAAATGATTGTCCTATTCACCAAACTCGGTAAAGTAACCAATGGCACCAATGGCTCATCTTACCGTCCTATCCTCTCAAAAATATTTGAAAAACTCCTATTAAAACGTTTACTTCCATACCCTTTTCCTACACACCAGTTTGATCTCTGTCTACTACTAGTCCACAGCTCAACAAGACCTTCGCGTTGTTGATCACATTTCTTCATCCCTTGAAACCAAACAGTATTGCACTGCTGCCTTTCTGGACATAGCTCAAGCTTTTGACAAGGTCTGGCACGCAGGTTTGCTTAATTAGTTCAAAAGATATTTACTACAGACCCTTTTCCTAATCCTACAGTCCTACCTTTCAAACCACTTCTTCAAAGTCCGCTGTGGCTTAGAATATTCTAACTACTATCCCATATATGCAGGAGTTCCACAGGGCAGCGTCCTGGGTCCCATCCTCTATAACCCTATAACCTATACACCGCTGATGTCCCATCTACCCGAATACCTTCTTAGCCACATTTGTAGATGACACTGCAGTCTTGTCATCCTACCCAGACCCCGATATAGCAACTCATAACCTTAAGAAATACCTTGATGAGATCGAGCATTGGTGCAACCAATGGCGGATCAAAGTTAATGAAGCAAAATGTGCCCACATTACCTTCACCCTTTGCCACAAGTCTTGCCCACTAGTTACTTTTAATTCCATTCCTCCCTCTGTCCCCGAGTTAGTACGGTACTTAGGCTTCCATCTTGACAAAAAGCTTACTTGGAACTTATGAGGCTAAAACAGCAAGAACTAACAGACTACTTCAAAGGACACCCTACCTCTCAATAGAAAACAAATTACTAGTTTACAAAGTTATACTTAAGCCAATCTGGACATACGAAATAGAGCTATGGGGGGCAGAAAAAAAGTCGAACACTAAGCGTATCCAATCCTTTCAATCAAAAGTCCTGAGTTGGACTTGGTACAATAGTAAATGCCCCTATTTTCGTCAGCAACAAAACCCCTCATAACCATCTTAATATACCTTACATTCTAGAATATATCCCTTCCTATCCAACCACCCTAATCCCCTAGCACATTCATTGCACTGCACCACTCATCCCTATAATCGTCCTTGGAGACTAAAAACGGCAATGGGCTGCTATAAATGCGTAACAGTGGGAGTCCTGGCAATGGCCAGTTTCTCCAATTATTTGCTGAGCGTATGTGGGTCTCGCGCTCTTGGTACTTCAATTCTCTTTTTTGCATGTGAAGGAGGTGACGACCATGTGAGGTCTCTGGGCTGTTTGTAAAGACTGTATGAAAGACCGCGTTAATGAAAGTTGTAAATATGCTATGAATGAAAATATCGTCACAATCACTTATTGCCCAATGAAACAGATTGTAATGCTATGATAATAAAGTTGAAATTCTTATCAGATTTGAAAATATAATAAAGGAAGAATAATCATGTAGTTTCTGAAGCCCACAAAGTGTGAGAAAATGTGAAAAACATAGTCTACGATATAACTTTTTTTTTTTAGCTCTCAAATTTTTAAGATTATCAACAAGGGAAAAATAAATTAATACCATATAGCCTGTATATATATATATATAAGTTAAGGTTCGGACGTCGTAGGCAGCCAGCCTAATCCTTAAGTCATCGGGATGTAAACATCCCGAATGTATTTAGAGAGGCTTTAAAAGCTCAAATAAAAACAGTCTTGTGACAACTCTCGTTCAGTAACTACATTCAACCTCTTTCCTTTTTCTTCTCGTTTTTCGTTGACGATCGTTAACTGGTGCCGAAACCCGGGAGCGGAGTGGGTTCGAGTCATTAACGTGCGAGTTGGTTTTTGTTTTTTTTTTCCTTCTTATTCACTTTCGTGTGATTTAATTAAAGTAGGTAATGGTGGAATTGCGGCCGGCAGCGTTTGAAGTTCCACAGTTACCTAAAGAAACCATGGCTGAAGCCCATGCGAACACACTGGCGTGGATGAAGGTGCGGGCAGTGACGTCACAGGACATGAGGAAAATGATCTCAGACCTCGAAAAATTTTCTGGGGAAATAGGTGAGTTAAATCATTTTCTCAAAGGTGGAGATAGGATTATGGAGAGGATACAAGCCAAGATGGACGAAGGGTTACTCGACCCAGGTGACGCTAAGTCAATAAAGGCAGACCTGGTGTGCAGGGTGAAAAGGAAGGTGCTGAACCTGATACAGGCGGACGAGGAAACCCCGTGGGAGATAGTAAAGACGAGACTGAAAAAAGCATATGGGGGGGGGACGATGGACCCCAGAGGAGGATATATTCCAAATGTTTCGAGAAATGAAATCTCCGAGACAGAATAGTGGACAGTATGCTGCAGTCCTGGTTGTCCGCTACAATAAAATAAATGAGGCATGACCTGGGTCCGCTGCATATCGCTATTTTGGACGAGGACATGGATGCGGTGAGAGCAGAATATCCGCAAATGCTTGGCACGTTTGCAGGAGGCGCCGATTTTGGCTTTCCCTAACTTTGAGAAGGATTTCACGATCACCACCGACGCAAGCGACTATGCCTTGGGGGCAGTATTGTCACAAGAAGGCGAAGACGGGGAAAGACCGGTGGCTTACGCGAGCAGACGCCTGACGGACACGGAGGCGCGGTACAGCGCTCTGGAACGAGAACTCCTCGGGATAGTGTGGGCCATTGGGCACTTCCGTCCGTATGTATTTGGCAGAAGGTTTCGAATACATACGGATCACCGACCTCTTCAATGGGTCGGAAAACTCAAAGAATCCTCCTCAAGGGTAACAAGGTGGAAGGAATTCTTAGCCCAATACAATCTGGATATTGTATATAAGCCAGGCAAAGACAACGTCGTGGCAGATTGGCTGTCGCGCGCTATTATGGTGAACGCCATAGAAGAAGGGGAAACATCGAGCGGTATGAGGCAGTTCATTGAGGAATGGACGCCTGGAGAAGCGGGCAGGAGCAGCACGCGGAAAGATAGTGACAGGAGTGCGGACACACCATCAGACGAGTCTATAGGAGAGAGACCGCGTGATATGGAGACGACGGACGAAATTATCAATGATAAGCGGAGGCAGATCATATGGAAAACTCAAACATCGGGTGCTCTGAAAATACTCCATAGTACGTACGGTAGGAGTCAGATCGCGACGATTTGGTCACCACCGGGAGTTCGAGGAGATCAAATTTGTCAGGCTCTCAAGGACGTGTCCAAACCCGGCAAAACACACCATTTATTCGTGGGCAACGAGACTGTGTGGGACAAAATTAAAAAGCTGTGGCAGAAAGAGCTGTTGGGGGTGGATCGCTCGTTCATTCGGTGTCTTTCCGTGGTCCAAACCCTGCGGGACGAGGAGCAGCAACGCGAGGTAACACTGGCGTATCACCAAGGAAAAACCAACCACCGCGGTGGGCAGGAGACGGCACAAGCACTACGAAGGCGCTATTTTTGGTGGGGGATGCAGCGGACTATTCAGGAGGTAATCGGAGCATGCGAAGTTTGTCAGAAGACGAAATATGATAGACATCCCCCGCAGGGACTCCAGGAGGAATCACCCACGGCAGAAGCACCACTGACGGAGATTCAAGTGGACACCTTCACGTGGCGGGGTTTTAAGTGGGTCACTATCATCGACCCATTTAGCAAAGTGGCTATGGCCTACGCGGTGGGAGACAAGTCATCAGATTCCATATTACAAGCCCTCAACACATGGTTTCAGTTCTACGGCATACCAGAGAGGATCTCGTCGGACGGGGGACGGGAGTTTGACAATGCAACCGTGAGAGCCGAAATGCAAAAACGGGATGTGGTATGGCATTTTAATACCCCCGGGCATCCCAAGAGCAGGGGAACCATCGAAAGGTTACACAGCACCCTCAGCGACCACTTACGCGTGTACCAGGTGGATAAAGGCCTGTCGGCGAACGTAGCGATGCCAATGGCGGTGGCGGCATACAACCACTCGATACATGCCACGACGGGGTTAGCACCCTTCGAAATATTGTTTGGATTACGAGTGAGACCGAGGAACTGGCCAGAGACGGTGGCGGATGAGGGAATGGTGGCACAGCTCCATAACACCCACATACAGCTCGGAAAGATGTGGTACAAAGTACGCGATAAGATTATGCGCGAAAAATCCAAGCGCGTGGCACGGGCAAATTTGAAGGTGCGTGATCGCATAGGAGCAATATCGATTGGGACCGTTGTGTACAGAAAAGTCGTGTCAAATCGTAGTAAGGAACTTGTTCGGTATGAGGGGCCCTTTAAGGTCATCATAATTCGGGAACATAATCTCGTGACCATCGAGAGTATGACCACCCCAAAGAAGAGGCGAACCGTTCACATTGAACAGTTGAAACTCCCAACACAGGGGGGAGGGTGTTGAATGTGCGTAAGATGGTGTGCCCTCGATCCGATACGGAGCAACTGATCCGGAATCATATGTTTCACATGTTCACATTCACATGTGCTGCTCAGAGAGAGTTTTTGTTTTCATTATTTATATTGTGGATGTTCCATTTTTTTTTACCTGGCAGCCACCGGGTCCAGGGCGAATGTATTATTTTTTGTTATTATTATTTTTGTTTTATTTCTGTATTATCTCTTTTCTTTGTTTTTTTGTGAGGACTATGAATATATTAGACCGTAAACGTGATGTAAGGGATTACAGGCTGTGTGCTGAGTGCGGCGGACCTTGGAGTTTACGAAGAGATATGCGTAAACTGGCAGGGGGGAGTTAAGGTTCGGACGTCGTAGGCAGCCAGCCTAATCCTTAAGTCATCGGGATGTAAACATCCCGAATGTATTTAGAGAGGCTTTAAAAGCTCAAATAAAAACAGTCTTGTGACAACTCTCGTTCAGTAACTACATTCAACCTCTTTCCTTTTTCTTCTCGTTTTTCGTTGACGATCGTTAACTTATATATATATATATATATATCTTGCTAATTATTAGGTTTGGGATCAGGTATCACAACCTCAATTATTATTATACTGAATACATATACATCTACTGTTGTATACTGTTTTTTTTGTATGTGCGTGTGTGTGTTTTATCAACAAAAGAAGAGTACAATTATTTGTCAAGCTCAAATGACTTGAGGGCTCTACGTGATAAATGACGGTACTAAACTTGGTCTCATGAACCACACCTTAAATCGAAAATAGACAGGTTCCTATTACTTCTAGGACCCATTGACACTTTTATAAGCTATGTCTCATATTAATCACAAAGGTCATAAAACAGAGAAACCATAATTCATAGATAACGTTTAGTCGTTTGTAAAGTTTAATCCTTCATATCAGCTATTACATTTTTTATTTAAGCATGAAAGTCCTATGATTCTTAAAGTGTTTATTCTCTTACCATTTCTACTCAACCGTCTGCATCTCAACACAAATAGTACAGATAAATTTTCAAGGGTTTAAGGGCATGCACTAAAGATGCATTGAGATTAAATGCATAAATTTATGTGATTAATATTCGAATGCATGAGATTAATTAAATGATGTTAAAAATGAAAATCATTCAAACTTAATGCTTATTGACTAAAGTGTATATTGAAATATTATATATATACCTTAACATCTGAGAGTCTAGTGTGATCTCTTACCTGTAGCAATCATTGAATAGATGGATACACTGAAAGTATATAAAAGGAGGGTAAGACACTTCTTATGTTTGATAACCATTAATCTCTAGCTTGTACTGATAAAACATGGATTTTACCTCGGCAACGGTATGATTGATACTGAACGAAAGCCCGAGTCGCATAGGGCAATAAAAGTATACCTCTCACCCTTAGATTTCTCTTCGACTTACTTCGAGTAGATGAATTGTGCTTGATTCTAAAATATCATCACTATTCATATGTGACAGTTGGCTTAAATATCACTTAACAGTTCACTGCAAATTTTTTCGCCACCTTTTACTAAAAATACGTACCTCGTGGACGTTGTGAAACGCCGGTAGCATCTCATCACAACTTTTCCATTGTGGATCCGAAGATTATATTTTAAGTCGGAAGCTGCAGACCGTATATATCTTGTAGTGACTGACTCCTTTAAAACAGCATGTAAGTTCAACTTACAGAAACTTGACTGATAACTCACTTTATGCATTCACATAGAGGTGGTTGTATATGGCATTAAATCAGTGACGCGCTTCAGAATTTAATATAAGAACTTTTTTCTGTCAAGTACATATCCTCATCTGGAGATATAGCTTTAACAGGGAAGCCAAACGGCATTCTCCCACTGAAGATAACTGGTAACTGATTAATTGCCGGTTCACATTAGAGATCAAGACTTTGTCAGGCCAGATCAGCTCACGGTCCAGGATTTCACCAGTAAGTAGTCTTCCTCGTGGTCAGGTCTGTCGTGGACGACGAAGTAATATTGTTGCTCACTCGTTAATGAACAATGAGGTCTTCAACGCTAGCATAGTTAAAACGCAATGATTTTTAATGAATATAATAATGTTCATCAGAAAATCATACAATAAAAACCGACGGGTATGGGTTTGTGAGATGTTGAAAACATTGCTAGAAGAAGCAGAACTTACCATTTTGAACCACCACTTGGCTAAAGATTATTTATGTTTTTTTTTATATATATATTAAGACATTTTTAAATGTAATGCCTACTTTCTAAATTCACTATCTTTCATTAAAAGTGATAATTAGTGTTGAAAATTCTATAGTTTATATAATTATTGTAGGCTTTTAGCAAAATTTGAGGTGAATTGTAATACTTATAAATGAATCATACAATTCTCTGAAGCCCCAAACCAGTTCTACGAGAGGTTCGCCGTTCGTGTTGGTTTGAATTGACAGCCGAGCGTTCACACTAGCGAACCGGCCAAATCAAGTCTGGGGGGTGCTCCGGGCAATGACTGTTGTTGTTCAGTCACGGCTCGGTCTTCAGGTCAACATACGATGACGTGACCAAACAGTACAGAGTGAATTTTCCCATTGGATTACTTGTTTAGCGATTTCGATCTGTGCAGAAGTCATAGACGTGGCTTGATCTGATCTGACAAGACTGCTGGTATGAATATGCCTTATCTTACTTAATAATAAAACCCCAGTGAGATTTGCGCATCAATTCCTTGGCAAAGGAATGATGTCACTCTCTGACTATTATTTACCTGATAATCAGGTGTGTAAAGTGGAAACAGGAATGCTGCGGAAATGTCATTACTGCATTGCGGTACGATAAAGTACATTGACATTATTACTTAAGAAACACAAGCGGATCCACATCCCTAATCTAAAAAAAAATGAATCATCTGTATGTTGAATTAGGATTTCCACTTTTTAAGAAGATTGAACATTTTTTTTTTTTCAATTTTAAAAACAACTTTGTTATGATAAAATTACAATCATTGGGCAATAAGTAATTGTGATAAATGATCTCATTCATACCATAATTGAACATTTTAAATCACTTAAAAAATTTTTATCAAATTACTTTGAAGAAACTTCCCTTTTTTATAATGTATAGATTTTGGAATTTCGTGTTCAATAATATATTATAGGCATTCTAAGTTCATTATTTAAAATCATGCACTATAGCGTATATATTTATATACTGTTAAATGTAACGTTATTTTTGTTCAACCTTATTTGATTTCATTTGCTATTTCTGAAATTATTTACATTCAATCATTTGTCGATGCGTCGTTTTATTAGTTAAAATACCACAAGTGGGCTATTGGATTTTTGTCCAGATATTTTTTAAGACCTAAGGAAAAATATGTGATAGGCAAAATATAAATTTTCAAATGAAGCACTTTACAATCATATTTAGGAAATAATTATTTCTTTAACTAATATGTAATGTAATTTTTTTTTGCAGGCCTAAGCACGAGATTCGTGAGAAGCGAACCAACTACCAAGTGGAAATGACACTGGTAATCAAGAGGTTCACCCCCTTAGATGTTGGGACCTACAATTGCGTTTCGACTAACTCCCTGGGAAAAGCTGAAGGGACACTCAGGCTTTATGGTAACAATTTCTTTATTTTACTTCTGTACATATATATATATATATATATATACATTACATTACGAAAATTATTGGGACAAAAAACACTTTATAAACAAATTAAATTCATATTGCAACAGTACCATTGAACATTGTTGTAATGCTGTTAGGGTTGAGCGATTTCATATTTAACCGTTTTTCCGGAAGACGCTCAAGCTATAGAAACCTCAATCCTACACATGGGTGAGGGAAGAGATTGTGAGAGGATGTGAGCTCCAGCGTGTAGAATATTTTGTTGGCTGAGAAGAATGTTTTTATTACAACAAATAGGTTCTCAATTGCAAACATAATAAGCATGGCCTTGTTTTTGTTAGTTTCTACTCAAAATAGATTGAACGAATAGAAAAAAAAACCTTATATTGAGATTAGTTATTATTTTTGTAACAAATAATTTCACAAATGTATATTTATTACAATTACCCATTGCTCTATTAGCACCTCTCAAGTCCGGGGGGTGCTCCGGGCAATGACTGTTGTTGTTCAGTCACGGCTCGGTCTTCAGGTCAACATACGATGACGTGACCAAACAGTACTTAATCTTTGTTCTGTTATAATATATAATAATACATAATCCAAACAGTTACATAATCTTTGTTTATAAAATAAGAAAACACTTACATTATTACTCAATAGAAAAATTTAATTATTCGCAGAAAAGCAGAATGAAAAATTATATGAACAATAGGATTACGTAGGATGGATGTTTGAAGTAGGAACGATCGCAATAGATACGGGAGATGGAAGATAGAGGTCGGGTGGACGAGATTTTTTTTAAAGAGTGAAGGTATCTAGAGCCTGAATGATCATACATATAGGCAAGCTATGTCTTCCGTACTCATGAAATCACATGTAGAGAGTGTAGTCAAATCAAAACATATCTTGGCTTGGCACAGAAAAAGATTTGAAAAGAACGGGGCTAATACACAAAACCCCCCCCCCATCAGGGGGTCTGCACTTTATCCGGTCCATTTTTTGCTATAACACAATAGCACACTTAATATTGTATCCTTGCAAGAAAGACTTCTCGCCAACATCGGGTGGATTAAGGCAGAGTAACATGTAGTCCTCTGATTATTCATAAATATATTCGTTTAAGATAATTCATTGTCACACCAAGAAAATTTTAATAATTATTTATTTTGAAAAATAACTTTATTATCTTTATTTAAATGTTTATATCCTTCAATTTCTTCTGGTGTTCCCTTGAAGGTTTTTTGTCTAATCTAAAAAAGTTGTTAAGTAATACGAATGGTAGGGAATTTCACTCTCGCGAAAAGGTATTCCTTACTTTCTTGCCGATATTGTATTATTGGTGCATCAGAATAACCCAGCATAAAAAGATATAATGCGATCCTAAAGTTTTCAAATCTATTCAATAACTTGACGACTGATATTGAATTACATACACAGCGATAAACAACCAAGTGAAAGACAATACTGCTATCACACTACTGTGAGCACTTCATAGTTTTAACCGAAATTACAAAAGCGATCAGCTGAAGAATTTTTTAGTGGCCGATTTGTCATCCGGGCTTTATGAAGTATATTTGTTTACTTGGGTGGTATAAGTTAACTTATGGAGTATGTATATATTTCTTATTATATAAGTTATGGCTCGTATGGCAATGTTAGGCCTAATACCACGTAGCCCCATGTAAACAAAGGCTGTAAATAGAGATAGAGGCTTAGAAGCGGAATAAAGACAGTTTAAACCTAGCCGTTGTTCAGATACCATTTCCCTTTACTCTCGTTTTCTTTGTTTTAATTGTCTAAAGCCGATAGGTGATAACTTATATATATATAATTAAATAATCTCTACGAATGAATCACTTTTTAAAAAGAACTTTATTGAATAATGAACAACGACTGATTAGAAAATCTACGTGATAACAACTAAGAGCTATAGCATAATGCTTACAGTACAAATGGATGATGAATGACGCTTGGTAACACGCCGAGAGGATATATATATAGGAGAAAAATGCTGACTTAAGTTAATACTGAGTCAGGATACTTGGAGGTCCCTTATCTACTCCATGGTGAAGATTGGGCATTACTCCTGGAATGTTAGGAATAGGATTTTCATACATTCTTATCATGGGAAAGGTTTGTATAGGTGCAATAGGAATGGGTACAGGAGTTTTAGTTTTACATTGTTTGCAATAATACAAGATTCCTAATGCTACTATAATAGTTGCAGCAATAATAGTTATTGTGCAATACAAATGGTCAATATTATTTATAGTGCTTATTTCTACAAAGGCAGGAATGGTACATTTAATTCATCTAAATTTCAAAATTTTTAAAGTTTATAAAATTATAAGTTGGTTTGATTACATGATTATAATTATGAATATAAGTTTTATTGAATATACTGTCATCTCTTGTGGTATTAATCAGAGCTACGTTGGGTAAGAAGGTAGATTCATTATGACAATTGATTAGCTTAGTTTGATTAAATATTATATAGACTTTCTAATAATTATTAAATCTAATATTAGCTAATACATTGTTATAAGTACAGTTTTGATCATTGGCATAGTTTATTATGTTTAGCATGCATTGATTAGTTATTAATTCTTATTGATTACAATAATGAATTTTATTATAAATACATTTCCCTTTGAATAACTGATTATCTTTCTTAATTACTAATTGATTATCTATAACAAGTTCCTTATAATTATGATTAATATGAACTGGAATGGGTATTACTAAATAACCTATATGGGATTTTTCATGTATGGGTAATTTTACAATAACATGAAATGTTTCATCTCCATATGAACAATAGATTTTTCTGTTGTCCCAAAGTATTGTATTGTCCTTCGATATAAGTGTCACGTTTGTTGGAATAATTGTTATAATGTCGTGTAATAGTTTAGATTGAATTACTCCTAATTTACAAAATTCCATCGTTAGTATTAATTCTGATATTTTATGTTCTAATAGTTGAATGTGTGTATAAAATGAGTAAGCTCTTTCTTCAATATTTAAATTCGTTACTCCATTATGAATTTCTTTAAAATTATTATTAATTTTGTTTATGTCTTCATTGAATTTATTTACTAATTTCTTATTTATATTAATTATATTAAGTTCGTTGGTGCGTTCTTGTTTATTGGCTAAAGATATTTGTTGTATTATGTCATCGTAATGTTCTTTGTCACTAGCGTCCATGTTTCCTGTTAACCATGAAATTGCTTTGCCTAGTCCATTAATTAGTCCTCGTTTTTGTCTGTAAGCATGAAATTTTAATAAACTCAATTGATCTTTTAAGTTAGAATTTAATTCTTTTATTACATCGTAAATATTTGATTCTGTATTTATAAAGTACTTTATTTATGTCACTTATTTCGTTAGCTAAATTGTTGATATTATAATAATGGTAGGTCTCATAATATTTATCTACTATTCTTATATTATTTACAGTATAGTGTAAGATTCCGTTGGACTGCGTTAGATCTTGAATTTTAAGAGTAACTACAGTGAGGAGTTGGAGAATAATGATTATTGGTATCATCTTCTGAAACAAAATAAGATATTTTTCTTATTTGGTCTTTTGACATTATTTATGTGTGTTGATCCTACTTTCACTTTTTTATATAGAGGATTCTTTTCTGGTTTAACACGCGGTGTCCTTAAAAATATCTCTTCATCAGTTTCCAAGTCTGGTGGATCTTCACGATTTTGATTTAATTTATTTGTTCTATTTTCTTTGATATATTATATTTTCTTTTTAACCATTTGTTGTAACTCATTTAAATGTTGAAAGTAATTATTGACATGTATTTCTTGTATGTCATTAATATCGTAATTATCTTTATATTTTCCGAACGTTATTTCATTAAGGGTCAATTTTATGTTTTGATTCAAGGTGTTGTTATAAGCAATGATACTTGTATTTAATATTTTTTCAAATCTGTGTGTTTTGATTTTACTGATGTTAATTCTCATAATTTCATTCAATGTTGTATGACATTTATTTAATGTTCCCAATGAGTTAGAGTGATTTTTACTTGTATAATGAATTTGTGCATTAATTGCTTTACAGAATTGTTTTATTAATAAATTATCAAATTCTTTACCATGGTCAGAAATTATTCTTTCAGGTGTTGGGTAGAGACTGATGTATCGTTCTAATGCTTGGCAAATAGTTGTCGCGTTTTTATTATGTAGTATTTGTGCATATAAACGTTTCGAAAATGTGTCAATACAAGGAAATATAATTTGTTTGTCGTAAAATATTAAGTCTATCATTAGTTCTTGAAAAGGTCTTTCTGGCATTGGTGTTATTAGATATCTAATTTTAATAGGACGTCTGTCGTATTTATTTATTTTGCATGTGTCGCATTTGTTAATTAATTCCGTAATTTTATCTTTCATATTTGGGAAATAGACTTTCCTTTTTAATCGGTCGTAGGTTTCTAAAATACCTCTGTGACACGTTTTTCCATTGTGGTAATCTAGTATAGCTTGTTGTTGATCGTCTAAGTTTTCTGTCTTTACATAATAAGAAATATCTTTTTAATTTTATTGTTTTAAAGTCTTGTTCAATTATTTTTTTGTATTTGATTAAAGTATTCGTTATAAATTTCATTAAGTTGTTTAAAGTCATTTTGACAATAAATTCCATAGACTTTTGTTGGTTCTAAAAATTCTAATAATAAGTTTTGTATTTTTTCTTGATCGTTAATAAATACATTAAATCTATGTTTTTCAAAAAATGTTTCATGTTCCACTCTGTTAGATCCCCTTTTTATTATAATTTGTCTTTTTTCGATATTTAGTCATTTATCTTTTTCACATAGCCATATTTGTTCATTGTTACTAGCTTGCGAATGTTGTGTAATTAGACTGTCTACATCTCCAAGGTCTTCCATTTCCGGAATTTCTAATTCTTCTTGAGTTTCCTGCTGTAAAGTCTCTTCTAAATCTAAAAGTTGGTCAATGAATATTTCGTACTCTGGCGAGTCTTCGTCTGGTATATGAATTTCTACTAAATTTTCTTCAACGGTATTACACTCATTTCTTCTGGATAGTGCGTCAGCTACATAGTTTGTTTTTCCGTTAATGTGTCTTATTTCAAACTCAAACTCTTGCAACTTCCATATCCATTTCATAATGCGACTATTTTCATTTTTCATTGAAAATACCCAAGTTAGAGGTTTATGGTCTGTCAGTAATAAAAATTTTGTTCCGTAAAGATATGGTTTAAAATGTTGTGTAAAGTGTAGTATAGATAATAGTTCTTTTTCTATTGTACCATAGTTTTCTTCCGTGTTTAATAGTACTCTCGATGCAAATGCTATCGGATGTTCTTTGTTATCAATTATTTGACTGAGTACTGCGCCTATGGCTTGATTACTTGCGTCTGTAGTTAAAATGAACTGTTTGTTCCAGTCGGGGTAGGCTAGAATTGGTGTGTTAGTCATTAGTTTAATTATTTGTTGGAAACTTTCTTTAAATTCTTTCTAGTTATAATTTTTAAATTAATTGCAGCGCTAAGTGGACTTGATATCTTTGCATAGTTTTGTATAAATTTTCTATAGTAACCTGTCATTCCTAGAAATCTTCTTAGTGATTTTTCATCAGTTGGTATTTCGAAATTGATTATATTTTCAATTTTCTTAGGATTGGTTTTTAGTCCGTTTTCCGTTACTATATAACATACAAATTTTAATTCGTTCTAGAAGAATTCAGTTTTGTCCAGTTGAATGCTTAAATTATTTTTCTTTAGTATTTCTAGAACTCTCTCAATATCTTCCATGTGTTCTTTTTCATCTTTTGAATAAACAATGATGTCGTCCACATAAGCCATAGTTCTTGGAACGTTTTCTATAGCCATGTTGATCATTCTCTGGAATGTTGGTGGTGCATTGCATAGTCCAAATGGCATTCATAAGAATTCGTAATGACCTGTTTCTGTGCTGAAGGCAGTTTTAGCTATTGAATCTTCATCTATTAAAATTTGGTGAAATTCCGAAGTCAAATCTATGATGCTGAAATATTTCGCTCCTTTTAATCTATGAAGTACGTCTTAAATATTGGGTAGTGCAAATTTATCGTTAATAGTTTCTTGATTAAGTTTTCTGTAATTTACAACCATTCTTACTTTTTATACCGCTCGCGTCCATTTTCTTCGGCACTATCCATAGTGGTGAATTATAGGGCGAGTTACTTTTCCTAATGATTCCGTCTTGTAATAGCTTCTGTACTTCTTCGTTGATTTGAGCCTTAAATTTTTCCGGGTATCTGTAATTCCTGGTATAAATTGGATTTTCATTTTTTGTTATAATCTTATGTTTTAATAAATTCGTTGCTTTTAATATTTCGTTATCTTTTTTTATTATTTCTCCGTTTTCGGATATTTTATTAATTAATTCTTTTAATGTTCCTTCTGGGATATGTTCATTTCTAATTATTTTTTCAATTTCTTTTTTATTATCCATTAGGTTTAATTCATTGTTATCGTTAAATTTAAATTTATTGCTACCGATCACTATGTGATTATCTTTGCAATCGACGTTTAATTTAAGATATTTCATTGTTTCAAACCCTAATAATATGTAAATCTGTTGGATAATGGGTAAACTAAAAATTCGATTAGCTGATCTAAGCCCAGTGCTTCTCTAACGTTTATTATGACACTATATTTTCCTTTGTCGTATCCCATAGGAGTTTTAATTGAAAAATCTTTTTTTATAAGCTTAAATTATTTTTTTTAACTATGTCCGGATGTATATAGTTTTTCGTCGCACCTGTATCAATTAACCATTTATTATTTATATAAGTCCGTGATCTGCGGTAAGTCGTTTGTAAAGTTTATTTCGTAACATTGTTTCAAAGTTACTGGTCCGTCATTTGGTCTTGGTATTTTGAAAAAAATTGCTTCTAAACGATTTACTTTTTCCGTCAGTTCCCTAATCATTTTGTCTTTGTCTTCTTCTTCGATGTGATGCGTTTTATCGCTAACCGTCCTCATCGAGACCGTTTCTGGTCGTTCATTTTTTTGAAATTGCGTTTGCTGGTGTTGATTATTAAAATAATTAAATTGAGATTGAGGATCCTATGGTTGTTAATAATTTTTTCGGGGTTGATTATAATTTGGTCGATAGTTATTTCTTTGGTAATTCCCTTGGTAAGGTTGTCTTTGATTGTTGTGTGGTTGGTAATTATTTTGTGGTACAAAGTCTTGTCTTTGTTGTCTTTAGTAATTATTTTTTGGTACAGATTCTTGTCTTTGATAATTATTTTGTGGTACAGATTCTTGTCTTTGATAATTATTTTTTTGTTTATTTTTGAATCGTCTTTCTTTATAGTTTTGTCCGTATAATCGTTGAACGATGTAAGATGCTTCATTTCTAAGTATGTGGTCTATATCTTCTGACGTTTTAACTACGATATGATGAATAAAGTCAAGTCAGTGCGAGATGTAAGTTCTGTACTGCATGGTAGCTGATTTGTCTATCGTATCTTATCATTTCCTCGTCCTTACTTAGAATACTTGCGTCAGCATAAGTTCTAGCAATGAGATCGCATCTTTTCTCAGTTAGTCTTGAAATATAATATAATGGGTTTTCATTATGAAAGGGTTTAGTTGTGAGTATTTCGGATATCAACTGTTCCCTTGATCTATAATCCTGATATTTACGCTTTAAAAAATTAAATAATTCGTCTACAGTTCTAAAGTGTTTGTCAAAAGTTGCTGTTTTTGCATCGCCTTCTAGCTTTTGTGTGGCTTGCATAATAATTTTCGCATTATTAATGTCTTGATAAATGTTATCCGTTTTGCAATATAAATTATGTAAAAATTGTACACCTGATATGATAAGTTTTTTTGGATTTCCATCGTAATGTGAAATTAATTTGAATTCATTACAGTTAATTTCTATGTTAGTATTCATTGTGATTAAATTGTATAAGTCTTCTTCGTTAAAATTGGATACTTGTCTAATGTTATTAAGTCTATCTTGTAAGTTAGTCATACATACAATAAAAATAAAAATAAAATAAAATGTTACACAAAGATTACTACCTTGTTATTCTTTATCGCCTAAGAGGTTGCTTCCTGAGTCTTATTCTTCGTAGGTGGATTATAAGTTTTTGTTGACCTGAGTGTTGACCCTTAAAAGCGTCAGCTAATCCTCTTCCTGAAGTGTGTATGGTGAACAAGTTCCCCAGTGACTACGCTTCTCTTGAAGGTTGAATCGAAGTTCAATGAGTTATTGATAACTGGTTGAATATTTCTCTTGAGAAATCGTCTAAGTTGAGATTCTTCTATGAATGTTTAATAATAGATCAAATTTCTGATTCTTGATAAGCCCTCAGGTCCCTGTTCGGGCGCCAATTAAATAAGCTCAACGAATGAATCACTTTTTAAAAAGAAATTTATTGAATAATGAACAACGACTGGTTAGAAAATCTACGTGATAACAACTAAGAGCTATAGCATAATGCTTACAGTACAAATGGATGATGAATGACGCTTGGTAACACGCCGAGAGGATATATATAGGAGAGAAATGCTGAAATAAGTTCTAAGTCAGGATACTTAGAGGTCCCTTATCTCTCTCTCTCTCTCTCTCTCTCTCTCTCTCTCTCTCTCTCTCTCTCTCTCTCTCTCTCTCTCTCTCTCTCTCTCTCTCTCTCTCTCTCTCTCTCTCTCTCTCTCTCTCTCTCTCTCTCTCTCTCTCTCTCTCTCTCTCTCTCTCTCTCTCTCTCTCTCTCTCTCTCTCTCTCTCTCTCTCTCTCTCTCTCTCTCTCTCTCTCTCTCTCTCTCTCTCTCTCTCTCTCTCTCTCTCTCTCTCTCTCTCTCTCTCTCTCTCTATATATATATATATATATATATATATATGTGTGTGTAAAAATTAGAGATTTTATTTGAATTCTTTTTTTACGCTCCAAGAGTTGAGAAAATCCAAAATGTTATACATTTCTTATATTAGCATAGTGTCAATCCCAAATAAGCGTGTAATGAATGCCCCAATATCCTATAATTTATAAAACTACAACACGTTATAAATAATCATAATACCTTCGTAAGCGAAAATGTTGATATACGGTAATTACCCCTCCGTATACAATGTTACATTTCGGACAAGCCTAAATTAACTGGAAGCGTTAATGCACAACTTTCAATAGCTCGACGAGTTGTAACCAAGAGTAATGATTAGTCTTGGGAACAAATATAAACAATAACTGGGTAAAGGTTATCCAAATATTCTCTAATACAATTTCATTCAAATAATAGATTGCTCTTAGTAAAGAGAACATTCAGCTTATAAATATTATTTAAAGCTGTCTGGAAGCTGTAGCAAGTTTGGAACTGCCATCTACCGGCCGAGCTTTAACTCCAGTAAAATTCCCATTAAGCGACCCTAAACCATAACGTAAAAGTTCTAAACAAGCGAGATTTGCTGCTCGCCTCTGACAAATTAGTTGTTCATTAATTACTCCCTGTGTTCAGCTCTTGGCCTCCTAGTTTTGCAAGGTAAACCACTCAAGTATTAATTATCTTTCATTTATTTTGGATTTGAAAAATAACTTTATTATGATAAAATTACAATCTGCCTGATTGGGCTATAAGTAATTGTGCTATATGATCTCGTTCATACCAATTTACAATTTTCATTCACTCGCTCATTCATACTATATATACAAACAGCCCAGAGGCTCCCCAAGTCCAGATGGTTGTCACCTCCCTTACGTGCGAAGGAGGAAACGGAAGTCCCCCACGCTTCTACGTTAGACGCGTCACTGGATAAGAGCCAGCGGAGGCTGACCAAGAGCGAGAGAGCCACAGACGCTAAGGACATGATAAGAGAAACTGGCCATTGCCAGGACTCCCACTGTAACTTATTTATAGCAGGTCACGAGGCCACTGCCATTTTAGTCTTCGAGGAGGATTATAGGGATGAGTGGTGCAGTGCAATGACTGTGCTAGGGAATTAGGGTAAAGGGATAGGTTACTATGGAATTTTATAAACTTGGAAGGGATGAGCTCAAGAATGTAGGGTATATTCAGATCATTATAAAGGGTTTTGTTGCTGACGTAAGAAAGGGCCTTTACTATTGCTCTTAGGACTTTTGATTGAAAGGGTTGGATACGTTTGATGTTTGACTTTTTTGCTGCCCCCAATGCTCTATTCCGTATGTCTAGATTGGCTTCAGTATAACTTTGTAGATTAGTAATTATTATGTAAAGTAGTTTATTTTCTATTGAGAGATGGGATGTCCTTCGAAGTAGTCTGTACAGTTGTCCAAAGCGTATGTTTAGTTCTTGTCTTTTTAGCCTCGTGTGTGGGTTCCATGTCAGTCTTATGCCGAGATGGATGCCTAAATACCGTACTGTCTCAGACACAGGTAGAGGAATTTAATTTAATAAGACTGGTGGACAGGACTTGCGGCAGAGGGTAAAGGTTATGTGGAAACATTTTCTTCATTGATTTTGATTCGCCATTGGTCGCACCAATACTCGATCTCGTCAAGGTGTTTTTGAAGGTTTGTGGATGCTATATCAGGGTCTGGATGGGTTGACAGGACTGCAGTGTCGTCTACGAATGTTGCCAAGAAGCTATTGGTGGTAGAGGGGACATCAGTGGTGCTTTTGGAAGTCCCTTATCTGGCCTAGTTGGTTGGCTTCTTCAAACTTCGAACATGTACGAGTATAGGTTTTCCAAAAAACGCCAAGTGATTACAGAGTAGTTCCTTTTGAACTCATAATTACGTGGCGTTAATTTAAGAATCACTCAAATATAAATATCAGTTTAATGTTTCAAATACCAAAGCAAATAAATTCAATTCATACTTGGAGCTGATGAGATGAAATATTGCTTTCCTTTTATTTGCTCAGCCAATTTGTTTGCTAAACCAATATTAAAATTCAAACTTTAAAAAGCTAATCACTTGGAAAATCCTGGTTTTAGAATCCCCAATAAAAATTATTAGGATAATTTCGGAATAAATAAAACAGTTTAGATGTTGGAGCTAGGTTTTCAAACCTCCATTTTACATCTTGATTATGTCAACAACATCAGTATTGGCCTATATAATGAGACATTTCCTATATTTGGGAGAAACTACTTTCACTAGGTTCTGAAAGTATAATTATAATTGCTATGCCAACTTATTCACCACTGCGAAATATAAGTTACCCTCTTCACGGACTAGAAAACATCCGCCTACCATTCCATAGTTTATATCAAATAATCTTCGGCGTCAATATAGAGATATGGCACTAGTTCGAGTTCCTGACACTTCAAGAGCTCTCAAGGGTTCTGTTGGTAGGTCAAAATATATGACTCTATCGTGTTTTGTGAGCAGGAAAAATGTGCTATATAAGGCAAACCTGAGTTTTTAAAAATACTTATAGTCAAATTCAGACGCTTGATGTGAACACTGTTCTCAAAGACTAAAGACCTATAAACTTTTTTTATAAAAAAATTGAACAATGTCTGTTTTATCAAATAAATAGTACGTTCCTTAAAACGAATTTAACCTCCGAGGGTTTGACAGCCTTCGGAGAAGTCGAAGAAGGGAAGAAGTTGGGAGTTCTTCAACATTAGTTGCAAGGAAGAGATTTTACTAGTCCGAAGGAGGTAAAAGTTTGTGCGATGTACTGCTGTACGATAGCTTCAGATATATCTTCGTCTCACGCAGCCCAGGACTCTTTGTCATGACTGAATGGTTATGACGCGCTATGATATTTAAGGACTTATAAAAGTATCTCTCTAACGAGAATCATATTGAGTGGATAATGCGGAAAGATAAGAATTAAATATTTGGGACCGGATAGTCACTAAATACCACTGTACGTTTAACTGCGACTGCAATGGGAATAATCACGGTCTTTTGCGATGGGGATTGGATTGAAAATATTTTGAGGTGACAATTTGTGTTCTGAACAATAGGATATGGTAGAGAAGTTGGAGCATTCGAAGCACTTTAAAGTAAATTATCGGAATCTCTTCATACTTGTATCAATCGTCATTTTTCAAGTTGCTATGTACTATATTTTTTATATGTATATACTAAATTTTTTTGTATGTACTATATTTATTTGAACAAATTTATAAAAACTCGTGCTGTTGTAGAGATATGAATAATTTTATATCTAAAAATAAGAAGCATTTAAAAAAATTTACAGCAGAGACTAAAGACCCATGGACTTTTTTAGTGACAAAATACAATAATATCTCTGCAAATGTCATCTCCAAATGTATTGAGTTATCAACTGTTTTATTTTGATAAACCTCTCTCTCTCTCTCTCTCTCTCTCTCTCTCTCTCTCTCTCTCTCTCTCTCTCTCTCTCTCTCTCTCTCTCTCTCTCTCTCTCTCTCTCTCTCTCTCTCTCTCTCTCTTTATCGGCACTAGTGCTTGTTGCTCTCTCTCTATCCTTAACAGTTTTAGTCCAGTGCTGTCAGCCCCCATCCACAGAATTCCCTGGTCTCACGCCGCTAAACTAGCATATCCTTGGAAGGGGTCTCTTCCATGCAGGTGACAGACAACTCTAGGGCCCTACATAATTTACCTGATAGCGTCTCCCCCAGTGGTCCAGGCTGCTTCTTTCCGGTTGTTGGGTCCCGACAGTTATCGCCTGCCCTCAGATACCGAGAGTAAACTACTGGTCATTGCAAGACCACAAAACTACCTATAATTCGAGCAACTTTAGTACCTCTTCTCCTGAGCATAGTGCCCTGTTGAGGCACACCACTTTCTTAGACCTTATGGAGTCAGATCAATAGACAAACACGAACAAATCTGCCCTCTAACTAGCCCACTAGCAAATGTCAAAGGCCACTGGTTTAACTCTTTCTGACGCCACCCGGACAGTGGCAAAGTCACTGAGACCTTCCATGGTGGGCACTCCTGACAGTAATAAATATAATTTATTTACAGTAAATAATTACTGAGTCAGAAGAAGCTCTAAAGCTCTACTTTTATTGGAGAGTTCGCGTTTTGTCTGCTTGTACATTTTACGATAGGGGTCGGAAAGAAGGTTTGTATGAGAGTAGATGCGCTGCCCTCCAGACAGGAAAGACTTAAGGTCTGTATGTGCCCTGGTCGGACTTAGGTGTACCAGGCGCTTTCCTCCTTGCTATCGTGCTAATTCAGATCAAGGTTATTGTTGATTCCATAACCGACTATAGTTGCTTAGGATAATAGTATTAAAACCACAAAACACGTTCAAAATTTTTTTTCCTAGCAGTATAAGTAAAATAAATCAAAAATCGATCTTGTAAAACCAAAATCAAGATAATGGTCGTATGTTTGCAAGCGTCAGTTGCATTTGTGGTTGAGATGCCCTAAAACAAACAAAAAAAAAAGAAAAAAGAAAATTATTCAAACGATCTGATTTTAAGATTTCTCATAACTCAGGGTTTGTTAAAGAATAAAGAATGGAATTTTTCATCACGGTTAAGGGCACATCAAATCAGGTAATTCTAGGAAAATGTCAAGATATTACAGAATTTAATATTTTAATGGCCGATTTTAATAGGTTTTTAATGAAATATTTGGGAATCTAATTTTTTTTTTGTTTATTTAAAAGTTAATTTTCACATGATATGGAAGATGGTTAAACAGATAATATGAATTGTTTTTAGCCGAAAATAATTTAGTACTTAATTGAGGTAAACAAAATTTAGGCATAAATACAAAAACAATTAAATAATAGCGAGAATACTTATTTCTTTATATTTGAGAATTGTACATTAAAGAGTAAACCAGCATGTGAAACATTGCAGGTACATCCATACCAATATTGGCAAATCGAAGTTTATGGGTTACAATCGCATTAATTGGCAATCGTATGCAATTGTACCTTTGTTCTTTTTAAATCATCGTACCAGCAATTCCTCGTTTAATCAACTTCTATTTCACATTCGAGTTCAATACCGGTTTGAATTATCGGCTTAGCGATTATCTAAATAAATAATAATAAAAATATGAAATATACCAGCTCGATGAAAAACAATAACGCATTTCCAGTTCGTCCTGATGGAATCATATTCTGAGGGGGCGGGCAGTTTGTATTCGTTACTTGTGTTGCCCTGACAGTGGCTAATGAAAATACCTTATTCGAATTTATCGATGTGTGCCCGCGATTATCTTCTAATACAGCGCGTGGTGGCAGAGCAAACACATATATAATCTGCCATATTTGCGCAGGGGCCAGGGGCCGGCCAGTACATGATCCATATCGCCAAGCACACAGGCTTTTCAAGTACATTGGCTCCTTCGTGCTTTTATTTCGATTAGCGGGTCACATACAAACATCTACACCACCATTTTATTTTTTTTAAGTATAATATAAATGCGAGTTCACAGCTAGCTATAGAATAGTTTACTATAGTATATCCTCTAAGGGCTTCTGGGAGAGAACAGATGTCAATTTGATGGATGCTAAGAAGTTAATGTTTGAAAAATTATTATTCCTAACTATTATATAATACCTAAAAATAATGGTGGGAGTAAACGATATTCTTTAAAACAAAGGTATTAACAACAAGTGTAAAACAGTAAATAAATAACAGTAATACTCTATCGTATGCCGTTACCTTCGTAGAAATAACATAACTACATCAACTTCTTCGTCATAATCGCAGTATTCTTCTGGAGCTCCCTCCCCCGCTCCCATTCCTAAAAGATGCTCCTTAAGCAATTGCCATGTTTGTCATACGTCCTGCAATCAACATAATAAGGGGTTAATAATTAATTACTAGGTAACGAACAAATAAATATTTGTCTGTCATGTTGAGTAGGGGAACAAATTAAAGATCCCTTCCTCTGTTTAATAATAAGTAATTCTTTTTTCCATTTTTTAACTTTAATAAAGCTTCAAAGCATTTCACATTCCGCGCATTCCGTAATTCTAACTCATTTCGTATTTTTCAAGGAAATATGCTATTTTGCACGGTAGTTTCATTTAATTTCCTTAAAATAGAAGCCATTCTATGAAAAATAGTAAGTTTCAACTAATTGTAGTGTAAACAAAAAAATCTTATGTATGGAATTTACTCAAAGATATATTGTTGGGATATATTGGACTACTATCAAACAAAAAAGTAACATCATATTAATGATTATTTATTTGTTATCGTGGTGAGAAATTTGCATGTGCAAAGCCAATCAATTAGACAAGCTATAAAAAATTGTTTTATATGTTCATGATATTACAAATCTAGAACTTAAAAAGTCCATCGAAAGGGTTAATCAGGAAGATCGTCGCAATTCTTAACGTACTCATACTGCACACTAAATTTGTATTACAATGTTTAAATGGAAATTTCAGTGTAACTTGCCTGGATGTTTATCTTTTACTAATTATTCATACATATTGATTCTCGTTCGCCATGGATAAATTTATATCGTTACAGGTTCAAACTTCCTATATTGTCAGTTCACGATTGAAACTGGTCCTTGATACTAAACGATGTTAAACTGACAGACGACAGCGGACGGAAGACTAAGTTTATTCCAACTTGTTACAGGCCGAGATCTAGCGGACGGAGGGTGGGCAAAGAAACTTATTTTCATGACCTGGGGCCCCTGTCCCGGTAATGAGACTTGGCCAAACTTTAACGAATGGTCTGTCATTAGATTGTAATGATGTTTCAGGAGCTCGGTCGATGGACTCCAATGGCAAAGCTCAAGCTGCTTTGGAGTTTAAATATTGTCTACGACATAGATGTAGTGACAGTTTATAAGTTCAGCTCTTCATTATTACTCATAAATACTAAAAAATAAAGACTACTTCTGATGAATCGAACCTTATATTTTATATAAATATTTATCTCTAGGCTATCTAGATAGTTTAACCTGACTTTTAGCCCCTATACTTTCATTACTCAATAGACAAGAAAAAAACAGACGGTTCGGACTGTTATATATATTTCTTAACGGAAAATCTAAACTTACATCAGGATACAAACTCCACTTATACAAACACTTACTAAAACCAATTTGAACTTACGGACGAAAACTATTGGGGACAGCAGAACCTTCAATCAATCGAATCCATAAGATTCAATCCTCCAAGTCCTCAGAACTGCAGTCCACGATTCCTACCATTACAAACTCAGCCCCTTATAGTGATATCCAACATGATCCTCCGTCCGTCGAAGGTCCTTGGCATTATACCCTCAAGATATTTTTAATTCCACAAAAACCTACCCGCTGATCTAAATTTTCTTGTCAACTCTTTATCAAATAAGCCACATTCTTACAATCCTCTTTGTCACCTAAAACGGCGGTGGCTTCGCAATCTATTTTAAATAGAAGAGAAGTATGTCTTAGAGTCCTGGCACTAGCCATAACCTTCACTCATGCCCGTAGTGCTTGTGGCACCCATGCTCTTTCTCTGACCTCCCATGTGGTAAAATGTCGGATTCGGACCCAAGGGGAGCTCCACTGTTTCCAGTCATTTCTCCTGCTTGTTGGGGCAATCGTCTTTAGTTGGGTGGGTTCCTGGTGTATATATTGTTTGAATGTTGGGCAAAATGAGAATTGTACAAAAGTATGGATGAATTCATACATCTCAATTAATAATGCTGTACAAGGAAATTGTAATTTTTCGACAGAGATCTTTAAAATGTTTATATACGTTTATTTAATGTGGATCGTCACAATGTTTTAGCCAATTTATCGTTTGAACTTTAACCGTATTAAACTCTTGGACAGTTATGGATGCAAAAAAACTGCATCAGCAGCTGAAGCAGCACTGACTCACATCCACTCATACTTCCCTATAAAGTTCCTCTAGATTTAATTACCTCCCACTCTCTAGACGTAAGCCTATACAGATTTACCGTTTGTTTTGTTGTAGTTTCCAATAAAATCTGTTTAAAAAGTCCATCAAGTTTTAAAGTTCTTTAACTGGACGCAAAAATCACGTGTTTTTAATGAAAACTGTGAAACCCATTTTCTATTTAAGTAATGATCTCAGTATTTATTTATGGAACCGAATGTCGCAACGGTAAACCTAGGATTTGATCACTGGTGCTGTGGCTGTTACAATTTAGTAACAAGTGATAAACCATCCAAAATGTTAAGGCTTTCTGTCAGAGTCTCCCACAAAAACCGCTGTGACATGTTTATATTTCGATTTTTGTTCAATGAAATTTTTTTCTCAGAATTTTAAATCATTGATAGGCTTATATGTTGCCAGAAAGTTAAGTTCTGATGATTGGAAAGGATTTCGTTCACGACATGTACATCTTTCATGATACGATTTATTTTGTATAAAAATCTAATTATCATCAAATTGTATTTGTACATAAACACGTCGTATTGTGCAATATTTAAGTTCTCGAAAGGACTGGTGAACTTGCATCATTCTTCGTCATTCTTTTTGTTAGGCTATTTTTAACGCTGTATTATCCCGTCACTCCCCTACTCATTTTAACACATTGGTGCGTTCTTGATTTATTACATGCACTTAAGAACTTTTTAAGGTAATTAGTGTAAACACAAACCTTAGCATCAAATCTCGATTGTTTCTAATACGTACGGTAAACACTACATTTTTTTTTTCTTAGCTCCCTAGTTATAAGATTAAGGATGAGGGAAAATAAAGGAATATTTGGGTCGAGCGGATCCTTGTACCAGGAGTACCTGCTTGAAGGTGGTGTGAGGAAATTAAGCCTCTGTAGAGGTTGGTTGGTGTGGTACAGTAGTGAGAGTGGCTGGGCCTAGAGTCTCTCTAGGCATGTAGTTCAGTCTTATTTGGACTGATTTATTAGTTGGATGTTGTTGGTGGCCAAGTGCCGTGATGTCCACCATTTGCTCTGCTTTACTAGATCTTGAGAGTTGCCATCGTGCCTGTAGCGGTGGTAGTGTCTTGTTTCGGAATAGAGGGTTTTGGCTATGTTTCATCGAGTCAAAGAACTTGATGTGTCTTCTTTGGATAGCTTCGGTGATGGTGGGGACCTCGAACCTTTCGTGGATGTCGGGAGCCTTCATATCACGAAAAGGGGTATGCCATAGTGCCGTGCGCAGGATTTTGTTCTGGAAGCTCTGGAGTCGAGTTATTGTGCTGGTGTTTAGGGATCGGAAGAGTGGTGTCCCAAACAGTAGACTTGGCCTCAGGACGCTCTTATATATTAACAGTTTCAGCCGAAGGGATATAGCCGGGGTTGTGATGAGATGCTGGGGAGAGTAGTAAGTCCTACGTACTCTTTTCAACTTCTTCTGCAGGTGTGTGCCAAACGTCATGTGCCTGCCTAGGTTGATACCGAGGTAGCGTATGCTGTTGGAAAGATAGCATTCAGTCCCGCCAATGGTGAAGCTGGGTGGACGCTTTCGTTTTCCATGGTGAAAGGAGAAGACGATCCCTTGACCTTCGGCCGGGTTCACCTGAATGTAGACAGCTCGTAGCCTGTCGGCAATTAACTGACTTGCGACTTTTGGACTTTCGCTGGGTTGAGACTGGTGCTGTAGACCCCTATATCTTCCACATATGCTACTACCTCACAATTGGAGTATGATGCTCCTACTATGTGTGCGGTGTAGATGTTGAAGAGTAGGGGTCCCAGCACCGACCCTTGGGGAACTCCGACTACGAAATCTCTTCTGGTGGTTGATATGGCTCCTATTCGCACAGAAAAGATTCTGCCTGCTAGATAGGAAGTCATGATGTTCTGGAGTTGCGCAGGAAATTTGTGCTCGTTCAGGCGTCACAGGATTTTACGATGATCTACAGAGTTGAATGCTTTCGTACAGTCAAGGGCGATCATCGCAGTGACTCTGTTGTTTTGCATGTTCGTTGCATCGTGCCACTGCAGTTTCACTAGATTGCAGTCCGAGCTGAATTATTTAGCGAAGCCGGTCTGTTGAGGTGGTACAATGTCTTGAGCGTCACAGTGTCTGGTGAGATGGTCGTAGAGAATACTCTCGTATATTTTTGATAATTGGGTCAGCAGACTGATAGGCCTGTAGTGAGATGGCGTGCTTCCACGTCTGGGGAAAGTAGTGTAGTCTCAGTGAAGAGGTGAGGATGTTCACTATGGAGATATCCCCTTCCGTGGCAGCTGCTTAAGAAGGATGGTTTGGCTGTCATCATCCCCTGGTGCTTTGTTGCCTCTGGTGCGACGAATGATTGCTGTAACCTGGTGGTAGGAGGTATGTATAGTGGTGAGGGTTGGGGTCTGCCGGTCGGGCGCTGTGAATGGCTCACTGTCTCTATCCCCTCTCAAGCGGTCGGCTAGTATGTCTGCCCGTTGTCTACCAGTCTAACTGCATTTTTTTTTGTTACATTGGTTTTTACCAACCTTCAGAATGCTTTTTAGTCACTATGCAAACTACGGAGACGGTCACCTCATACAGAGCTCTTCCACTGGATCATCAGAGATGTAATCTGGGTAGTTAGAGCGTTTAGCACAGGCCTCAGGTCTTTGTTTTTCGTCCGGAACCACCTGTTTTTGACATTATTACGTTGCCGTATCAGTTGCATGATGTGTTCCGGTGGCTTCCTCAGGAAAGTCGGTACCGGGGCAAACTTCGGTATGGAGGCATCAGCTGCTCGGACTATGGTGGCCTGCAACTAATAGATGGCGCTGTCAATTTCCCAAGTATTTCTCAGAGGCGCGATTGGGGGCAACTCGGCACTAATGAGTTGCTTATATTGGGCCCAATTGGCCCCTTCGCACTCACATCTTGTAGCAGATGGCTCTGGGAATATTGCCTTCTAGCTCGTAGAGAATAGGCAGATGATCCGAAGACTCAAAGTTGAGCGCCGAGCAGCCAGTGACACAATGAGGTTGTTGGGTTAGAAATAAGTCCGGTGTGGAAGTTCTAACGGGTTTTCATATTGGTATACCTAAATGTCGATAAGCCTGGCTGGATCACTGTGAACGGCGTCTTGATAATATGTCTGCCGAGGGCATTGGCTGTTGTTCCATTCCACCAGCTGTGATTGTCATTGAGGTCTCCAATGATTACGTGCCTTTTATTTTTGCTGATCTGGGTTATTAGGAGCCTTGCTGTCGTCAGATTTGTTCGAGGCCTTCTATAAATTCCAGTCACAACAATATTGTTAGTCAAACGAAGTTGGAGGGTGACTACATAGTGGTTCTCGTCAGATGGCACCACTGGGTCAAGACGTTTGCATGGCACTCCCTGCCTGACTAAAATAACCACGCTCCCTGAGATTGTTCCCGTGTCCTGGCGGTAGGTAGAGTAGGGTAAACATTAGAATACTATATTTCTCCTATTATTGTACCACCAATAATAGTAAATTTGAGAATGTATTTTATTATTTCTTTATGTCACTATGTAAATCTTTGAAAGCGCAAATTTCGAAAAGATTGGGTCGGTGTTGTTTCAAGTGAAACAGACAAGCTGTTAGCTGTAACTTTTTTAAAAATGAACTGTAGTGTTTACCGTACGTATTACAAACAATCGAGATTTGATGCTAAGATCTGTTTTAACACTCATTACCTTAAAAAGTTCCTAAGTGCATGTAATAAATCAAGAACGCACCAATGTGTTAAAATGAGTAGGAGAGTGGCGGGATAATGCAGCGTTAAAATTAGCCTAGCAAAAATAATGACGAAGAATGGTGCAAGTTCGTCAGTCCTTTCGAGAACTTAAATATTAAAGAAATTTCTGGATTTGACATTTATATTTCCGTCGTCATTTTTATTTTGTTGTCTATTCTGTTCAGAACTAAAGGACGGCAGCTGTATTAATTTTTTTGTTATAATGAATCTAGTGGTATTGTTTATTGATATTTTATTCAATAGTAATTAAATACTCAGGCACAGATGTGCTATAAAAATTTATTTGATATGGGATTTGGAGTGTATGAAGCAAATATGATAAAATGTGCAGAATATTTAATTTATAAACGTAGAAATAATTTTCAATCATATAACTGTACATGCGAATTCGTAATTTGACGTAATGATTACTTTTTTCATGGATTAATTGAAATTTTATTTTCAAATTCTGATTTGTGTGTTCATCTTGTATTTTAAAATTGCTCTGAAGCTAACCAAAAGTATTATATTTTGATATTAAAAGCTATATAGTTACAGATGAGTGACCGGAAACCAAATTGTTTCTATAATAAATAACTGCTGCTACTTTTGAATGTTTATTGACCTGGCTCATAAATATATTGATAGATGTGTAATGAAAGATCGCTTGGAAATGCAATGATGATATAGAGAGAACAAACATATCAGTGTTTATTAACAAAGGCATTTATGCTGATATTACTGGGGATGGTCACTAGACCGGAGTACTTGAATAACTTCAAGTTGTTTCATCCACTACATACACATTTTAACACGACATTTTACATTCCAAAAGCTTAGTGAATTCCACTCAGTGTATTCGCCAGTTATCCATCCCTCCCTCCATCTCCATTTACCATCAACAGTTTTTTCATCTGGCAGAATTAATATTTATGAACGAAAACGACTCAAAATTATGATTTTTATATACATTTTTTATGTTTTGGTTTCACTCCAACATCTCACTTCTTGGTTGTTCTTTTTTAAATTCAGCAACTACTTTTGTTCGCGTTGTATCCGCTCTAGATTTTGTGACATTTCTAATATATTTTTATTGATTAAGTGATACTTCTTGCTATTGCAGAACCAAAAAAATTGTTCAAGTTACAGGCACCATTAATTATCAATAATTCGTTATTTTAAAAAAATATAATTTTAAGTAGAGTAGGGAATTGATGATCTCGTCGTGGTTAGTGCGGTTAACATGTAATTGATTATTTAGCTATAATTACAATTAGTCATTGAAACTCCTATCAAGATTTGTTCACTAATAATTAATGTAACTTTAAGTGTATGTTGTTAAATGTGAGTCGATATAAATTTGTATGGCATATTGATTGTTGTCGTTAAATAACTTTAATGTGAGAGAATACCCCGAAAGTTTTCTTTAGTGCTAAACTATATTATCGATGGTAAATAATTCAAGAATATTCGCAAAATTAAAGAAATATGTCTTCTAATAATCCACATGTAATTTCAAAGAAAATGTTAAGGATCCGACAAAAAAAACTCAAACGATCAATTTACTTTGCATACAAGTTATTTTTGCAACCGTCAACGGATCGGAGTGAATTCAGACGGTTTTTTTTTTATCGAGAACGTTTAATAGCGGATATTGTATTCACTGGTCGAGGGATTATGAGCGGGTTCGAGAGAAATTAAATAAGATAGAAAAAGACCTGGTGAAGGTGGGGTTGACCGCTTTATCAGAGCTCGAAGATCAAGAGCATGTGCAAAGTATTGAAACCTAAATTGCACATGCTTTTGTTAATTTGGGTGGGCCATCATCAGGTCCAAAATTATTGGAGCGTGGTTTCGGAAATAAATGTGGTAAACTTTGTATGTCATATAAGACAATATAAATCGGTTTTTGTAGGCAGCGAGGAGGCGAAATATTCATTGAGATCATCGAAAGGACCCGGAAAGGCATTAGCGCTGATGGAAATAAATTTTCTCAGGACAATCCAATTTGAATTTACGTGTTGAACGGGGTGGTTGGGTTATATTGCAAAAGCGCCAAAACGTTTTATGAATAGTAATTTTGAACGTGCCTTATAACTACGAACTTATAATGTACAGTATAACGTACCTAGTAATTTGAGTAGTAGTAGACTCGGCAGTACCAACATTTATGTTAAAGGTCAAACTTTAAGGTTGAATGAAATGTACGAGATCTCGATATTAATCGATAGGATTAATACAATTTTTTATGTGCACCAGTTTTTAGTTGTGTAGTTGATCGTGGGAGATGCTATTCTTCTATTTCAATCTAAAAGCAAACATTCGTATTATTTTTTTTCTTTCAGAAATAATGTTAACCCATCCATATTCTGGGACAGCCTATGATAACAAGGCAGCATATCTCGGAGGTGAGTTATAATAATTCTAGATTACAAACATCAAGTAGTTAACTAATAATTTAAATTTAAGTACAGTTTTTTTTTCTACTTCACCTATTAACGTTTATTAAAGTTAAATATATTTTTGCGAGCGTTGTACCGGATTGATCATTTACTACTTTTTCTGGATACTCCTGGCGGTTCTGAGTTATGTATCTCCAGCACTTCTAGATAGAGTGTGCAGTCTGCCAACAATTACTAGAGATACGGCAACCATCTCGGAGCACGTGTGTTAGTGGAACAGAAAGAACAATGTTTGACGCTGGCTCACACTCCGCTTGTTCCGAAAGTACGGAGCTATTAGATTCTGCATCCAGTTAGATGTTTGATGATTGGTTGGTAGTGAGAACATCCGGGAGCCGTGTACTATTTCACCTTAAGTACTAGGCTAAAACTAACCGGACTCTGGAAGTCATGGTCAAACTACAGTTTGAAAACACAATGGTTTGCTCCATGTTGTTTCTTCCATTAGCCGCCAAGAGAATAAAACACTTGTAATCCTCCTCTAGCTTGATTGGGCTCCAGCAGCCTGCATGGTCCAGTTTTCTGTATCTCGGGCTAAGGCAAAACTTGATAGAATCCAGTGTTGAGCTGTGTATATCTCCAGAATCATCGAAATTACTCCGCTCTTATAATGGTTGAGCGCTTCTGCATTTTTTCCTAGTCCACTTTGTCCATGACCTTTCCAGTTTCGTGAGTCTTCATGCATGGCCTCTCGGATTAAGTGCTTTTATTGATTGACCACTTTTTCTCTGGCCCCAGGAGAGCACTTATTCAGGATCAAGGTAGTGATGTCGCTAGGACGATAACCCGCTATGAAGATCAGGTAAGGTTTTAAGAAGGGAGAGTATGCCGATGAATATTGGAGCATTTTATTTGTATTTACCTGGAGTGTACGGAGTTAGGTCCAAGCTCCTATTACTTCCTTAGTAGTGTTTTTGCAAGTAATGGAGGATTAATAAAATTATTTGTATATTAATAGCTAATAACAAGCCAATAATAATTCTAAGACATTTAATAACCGCCAGCAGGCTAACCAACATTTACATCTTAGCTGCTTGAATATCATACAATACCAAAGGATCAAACCGAAAAAGGATGTACACCTGTGAATCCGGTTAAGTTGGGAAGAAAATAAATAAAATATTATTAGTTTAGAAATGAATACCTCTTTTCATTGTCCCCTCACTAAGTAACTATGTTGAAATATGTTTTTGTTCACTTCTAAAGTGATATTAAATTTAATAATGTGTAATTTAATTTAGTTTAGGCAATCATCCTCCAATAATTTTGCCAAATTAGTCCAAACCAGATTTTCAGGTCTGTTTTTTTTTTAATTTAAAGGTCTTTAATGATAACATTTCTAAAGTAGTATATAAAATAAGTCATTATTTTTATGGTCATAACTTACTAAGAAAAATGCAATCTCAATGTTATGTGAGATATTTAATAACAACTCTTAATGCATTTTTATATTAAAACGTATCGTAAATGTATAAAACAACATACTTCAACCCTGGTTTTATTCATGTAAAAAAGTTGGCAAGTCAATAGAGGAAAAACACTCATCCTCGCCGGTCAAGGAATTCTGTTTAATGCCAGTATTCCATTAGTTTCTGGCATGTGCTTTTTAAATATGAGAGCATCTTCATTCAAATAACCAATTAAAAGTATAATCGTTAGTCTTAGGGATGAAAGGGAATCTATATACCAATGTAGAATAAAAAGTTCATACTTAGAATAAATACGTTAAAAAAACTAATTTAAATTCATTAAAAAATAACTTTATTCAGCGTGAACGATTATGTAATGTCGGGACGTCACTAGTTAGACTTTTGATATTTTATGCTAGGCAAAACCCGTCCCCAAAGGCGAATATGAACCGAAAGAATACGGTCTAAACCTCTAGGGCAATGGTACTGTGAAGGTGTGGTGTCCAAAGTCCGTTGTCCAAGGATGGACTAGTATTAGCGGGGGAGAAGGCAGGGGTACTCCACTAAGAAATGTTTGAAGGTTGACAGCGCCGGAATAAAGCCAGCAAGGTTACGAAAGAGATGTGCAGAGGTTAAATAAGAAGGTGGTATTTCGAAACAACAACGCAGCTGCGAGGCCCAAGGCTCAACCGGAGTAAAAATGAATCTTCATCTCAGAGCAGCGGTATATAGACAGAAGCAGCCTATAAGACAGCTGTTTATTTTGGCCAATCAGGCTTGCTTCCCTACCTCCTGATGCCTGCCTTAACTGGCAATTGGCAGTGGCCTGGAAAATAATCGTCGCGTGTCATTTTATTATTTATATATCAGACAGAGTTTGGTTTACATTATTACATTTCATTACAATATTTTTATTACTAAATCAGAAGAGTCGCTTTTGTCCGTGAAAACGTGGGAACAACAAGTGCAAATATAATATTTTGACAACTAACTTTTCAAATGACCTTAGTTGCCCAAAACGTTCTGCAAAAAGACTAGAGTGGCCAAGGATTTGTATTTAATAAATTAAATAGTGTAAATAAATACTGCCTCTAAGGATTTTTATGTTGATGCCTCACTCAATTTGATAGAAAAATATAAAATATTGCATGGTCCGATAATTAAATAATTAGTGACACAAAATCACAGGGAGTTAAACGTCAGGCATTTGGAAAACCAAATTACCAATTGATTAAAAAAAAATATGTTCCACGCTGAAATTTCTAGATGGGAACTGATTTTTTTTACTACTGTAATAGGATAACTTCTTTTCTCTGTCCTAAATAAAAGTAAATAAGGGTGCAAGTAAATAAACATAGTAGAAAGACCAAGGAATTAAACATTATATGGGTATTTAGACTTACGGTAGAATGACTATAGACATTCGTCAAAAAATAGAAACTTTTTTTTGGGAAATCTGCCTATTTAGAATTTTTTACAAGATGAAATCAAATAGTGTACTAGGTATGTTACTGTTTATATTAACTTAGTAGGTCTGGTGCTTTGAGAGGATGCGATCCGGACAGATGGTGTCCTTACCTTACCTTTACTTTATTTTTTAATTTTTAGCAACGATGTTATATGTGCCATAAGTCAGGTAAATAAAAATAAAAATCTCTTGTAGTATACTCGCCAGACCCATACAAGAATTAAACATGTTTAGACTTCCGGTAATGACCTATATGTAATCAAACACAAATATAGGCATAAAACGTGGAGTGCGTATACTAAGAAATAAAGCACTTGTTTGGGCTCCACAGAGTTCTTGATTAGACTTAATTTTTGTTAGAGAGGATTTCAGCAATATTTTTTTTTAATATTATTATTATTTAAGAAGTCGTGAGAAGTTGTATTGAGTCGGTTAGCGTTACAAAGTTTTGAAGAGTAAGGCATAAACATTAAACAATATATACCAAATTATAATATATAAAAAATAATAAATTAAACAAATACCAAAAATAATATAATAATAACTTATCATCAATTTAACAGTAAATTTAACCAGGCCTGATTGTTAGTAAATATAAATACAATGTATAATAAATAGTGAAAAAAAGTTTATAGTCACGATACGATGTTTTGGAGAAGAGTGCGTGTAGTCAACTGCAGAGCGGCAATGCGCACGGAGAGATCTATAGACGAGGTAGGCCTAGAAGTCCAAATACGATGTTTCGGAGAAGAGTGGGTACAGACAACCGCAGGGCGACGATGTGCACGGAGAGCAATGTAGAGGTGATAGGCCAAGAAGTCCAAACTTGTAGTAAACTACGACTTCTTGCTCGCAGGGGAACAGGCCCGTATTATGCTATCTTCAACACTGACTAAGCCAAGCTCCTTGTCCTCTAATACACAAAGTCCAATTTCTTCACTTACTCGAGCTTTATAGTACTTCAAACTCTCTTCTCCTGATGTAAACTAACTGTATGTTGACGTAACAAAATGAATACTGCTGTTCAAGAGAAAAAACAAAACACACTTCATAACCTACACTTTCTTTTGTTTTTTAATCCTAAACATATGTTATTGTATACAATATTTACATACGCTTATTTTCCTGATTTTCTCTAGCCGAAACAAACAGAAGATAAAGAAAATAAAGAAATTTACAATTTTAAAATTTTCTACTCATCTCATTACCATAAAAAAAGAAAATAATAATAAAAAAATATATTGCTGAAATCCTCTCAAACAAAAATTTAGTCTAATCAAGAACTCTGTGGAGCCCAAACAGCACTTTTTGTCTCTCCCCGCCTTTATTTACTTCTGCCTGACTTATGACTTTTAAGAATGAGGGATGGACTATGCCCGGTTTGGTATAAATTAATACATGTGTAGAGAAAGGGGTGTATGTTTCTGAATTAGATAAGCAACACAGTATACGGATTAATTACTTAGCGTTGCTGCAAGTGAAACGTTACCTTAAATATTACTTCATTGGTAGCAAAAATGCAACAAAAAACTGAAATTGCCGGTATGGGGTCAGGAGTGCTTCAACCTCAAGGTGTAAAAAATAACCAACAAGTCACTCATAAGAAAAATACATTGCTCTCTTTGGTCTACAGACTACAAGGGGCGTACAAACACGAAGAAAGTGACCACGACTGCGTAAAGGACTTAGCCCTTAACTTGAACGCTAGCGTACTGACTTGCTCCCTACCAAAGACCGGGAAAAGGTGCCCAAGACACCCCCAGTAATGTCGAATTTTTCAACTTCCGAAAATTCGGAAGATCGACAAGAATTTTAATAACTATTTTTTCCTGCAACTCTTAAAAATATCAGATTTACTTACTTTTTGTGATTGAAGATTATTATTAATGGAACCGGGCGAAGCTGTGAAAGCTTCATCAGGTTTGGCTGAAATTCTCGGCTAAGGCTGGTAAAGCAATAATTCACGTAAAGGAATTTAATATAAAAACAATCTCAATTGCTCAACACCAAACCAATCTCGTGTGAAAAAAATGGAAAATATTTCATTGGAATCTCACCAATGAAGGTTAGAAACAGCTAGATTAAAGGAATTTGACAATCACACTTATTAACCTTCTGCATATTTCAAGAATTTTTAGCATACATTTACCGCGTTTTTTACCGTGAATTAATAATTAAGTTGCTATGACAATTTATTCGCATAACAATAACCGTAAAATAAAATATATTTGACACCCAAATGTGTGGAAATTGTCAAAAATGCCAAAAATGTATCACCGTTTAGAGCTCAGAGGTGTAAAACGCAAAGAAAATGGCCATTATATCAAAATTTGTGTTATATTACACCGAAAAATTCTACAAGACCTCCAGCAACAAAACGTTAGTTCCATCCATATTTAAATCGGTAGGTAAATAAATTAATAACCATCTTATTCCTTTAAATTATCCATTTTATGCTATGATTTAATTTTTTTTTTTGGTTTCTGAACATGTAACTTATATTTCAATAATTTTTAGTGAATGAAACCATGAATATTGATTTGAAATTATACCTATACAAAGCATCTTAACGAGGCATTCAACACCTTACACACGTGTGTTATGTTTTTTATTCAATGTTATTATATTATATTATTATGTTATAAGCATGCACGGCCACATGAATCCAAGGTGGTAATAAAGAGATTTTCTTATTCAAGCATATTAATATGAGAATCTGCATAATCATATTAACTTTCAGTTTCCACGCGAACATACATATTTCATACCATCCGCTATATTTGAGGAGTGTTCTCCGGTTTAGTTAGAAGGAAATTCTACCTGTGTACAATAAGGCCTGAAAGTTCTCAGGTTTCTCGAGACTAAGAATATTTTTGCGACATAAGTGTATTCAGTAATCAGCAGAGTGTGAGGGTGAATATTTTACCATAATATCCGGTTAGAGCAGCCTCGGGCAAGCGGGGGCCTGGTTTGAATGGAGGCATACAAGGCGACTTAGAAGAAGGAAATAAACTTCTCCATTGGTGAGGAGAAATAAAAATGATCTAGCCCCTCCTTTCAGCCAATCAGGGGTTATCTGCGTATGAATACACAGCCTACACCCTATGCTCTAAATCAAATTTGAACCGCTTGAACAAAGTTCAATGTGTACGTGGCACGAATACCTCATGGCTACAAATTAGTAATTAAACTGCGTTGACAAACGGCCATTGTGGTCCCCGAAACAACGTTTAATTGATTCAAAAAAGTTTAACAATCCAATCAATGAAATCATGCTTTTTTGGAGATTTAAGTTGTTTTAGTTTTTTTCAAAATACACAATAATTTTAAAGTGCACTCCGTTTTCTAAAATAAATATAAACCGGAAGATATGGTCTTTGACAAAGATGGCATTCACCTTACAAGACGACAAAATATCATTCACTGAAAAGTATTGCTAAATAAAGTAATAATACGCTCAAGACAATGTTTTAGAGAACCTGGCCATTGCCAGGACTCCCACTGCTACACATTTATAGCAGGTCACGAGGCCATGCCGTTTCAGTCTCCGAGAAGGATAAAGGAATGAGTGGTTCAGTACAATGACTGTGATACGGGATTAGGGTGGTTTGATAGGTTGTTATAGAATTTCATGAACTTGGAAGGGATGAGTTCAAGAATGTTGGGTATATAAAGATCGTTATGAAGGGTGTAGTGGCCGCTAACTACATAAGATAAATCACCCTTAGCGACCGCTAACTACATAAGATAAATCACCCTATACTCTATTGTATATATATTGTGAATTGTTTATAATATGTTGTAAATTAATTTAAACAAATGTAAATAACATTACTAAACCATAAATCATTGTAAATGTGGTAAACAATAAAAGACGCAGCTGCAAAAAAACTAGTTAGAGGTTGGAAAGGGTAGAGGAGGTAGCAAGCGACCCAGACCTAGAATTTTTTGTACATTATAAATAATAAAGAAGCTTTGAAAATTAAAAAAAACAAAAAAACAATTAGTTAAGAGGCTGGGAATCCTCTCCCGAAAGCAGGTAGTTAGCAACCCGGGCAAAGCCTGAATCACTACAAGAATAAAGGCTACCACATACTGACCTGGCATTGGCCACAACAACGACTCCCATGATTGGACGCTAATGAAGCCAGGCCACTATAAATAGACCCGGGGGGTGGACCTGTAAATCATTCTCCCGACGATTCGCTAACTGATGACTTGCGGCTGCACATGTTCAAGACCCCACACACTCCTGGTGGGATTCTCTGCCTTCGCCTCACTAAAACTAGCACATCCTTGGGAGAGACCTCTCCCACACGGACAACGGTTGTCGTGGCCCTACAAATTTACCGAGTAGTGTCTCCCACGGCAATTCAGTCTGCCTCTCTCCGGTTCACACCCACCTTTGGAATCCGGATGGTTTTCGCCTACCCTCAGATACCGAGTGTGAATTCCTGGTCATTCCAAGACCATATAAACTACCTACACTACCTACCATATACCTCTTCTCCTGAACATAGTGCATTGTCAGGGCACATACCTATCAAATATAGAGTCAGATAGTAAGACCCGTCATGAAGCAATTGTCCAGGTCATAGCTTAATCTACCCTCACTTCGTCACCAGGGCTAGGGTAACTAGGCACCCCTCTCGTGACGACCCGACAAATGGTTTTGTTGCTGACGTAATAAGAGGCATTTACTATTGTTCTCAGGATTGAAAGGATTGGATACGGTTGATGTTCGAATTTTTCGATAAAGTAATAATAATTTCATAATCTAAATTATTTTAAAAAATCTGAAAACAAAAAAAATGAAATTTTTTCAGGCCGATTTTAACGTTTTTCGCAAATTTACCTAGTCCAATAGCTTTTTCTTAGCCCAGAATCCATCAAAAGTTGAGAAAATAACTATTAAATTTCTTATATGTTTAGTAACCATATTTCCTATGGCTTTTTTGAAGGAGTACTAGTTATTTGTTTTTAGAAAGCAATTTTTTGACTTAAATTATTATATATTTATAGTAATTATTAAATAAATATTATATTTACACTTTAGTACTAGTAACGGTTTTTACTTATATGTATAGTTTCTGGGTATTATTGATAACAACCGTCTATTACAGCTCTTCATATTAACACCAATTTAATACAGTTCATAGACTTTCTTTTTGACTTAAAACTGTCTAATCTGGGAAGCCCTTAATAAGTGAGTAAATTATCTACTACACTCCCTCAGTTAGTGTTTTAGATTATAACACACAGACAGGTTGGCCATATTGGCCAGTCCTTGCTCATACCTCTCGTGGAACATAGATAAGAACACGCAGTAGACAACTATGTCTACACAGCTCCAATAGCCAACTGCTATTGGCCGTGCTCACGCCGTCTCTGACATCAAACTCGTGAGTTCAAATCTCCCCGACAGCATATAGGGCCGACAGCACCAAATTTTTCATTTATAATAGAATTAATTTATATAATAAAAAATATTTACAAAAATGAAAATAAGATTTTATCAGCAGCTGATCTCTGCAAAAAAAAAAATCAATGTCTTTAGGACCAACTCCAACCCCATCGCCTATAAAGCGAAAGTCAAGACTTTCAAATAGAAACGTTCCAATAAATTTGTCTGCAACCAGCTCGATGGAAGAACTACCACCACAAGCCAGCACTTCTAAATAACAAACCGTTGACCAATCTCCATTCTTCACGCCTAACAGCTCGATGTTCTGAAAAATACCCAAGCTGATGACATGGAACTCATCAAAAGACCACAAAGCCCAAGCTGCCTGCGTTATTCGTCCTAAATATTCGCAATTTCAAATTTGTATGTACTGAAATGAGTAAAATTGTAGATACGGGAAAATATGCCTCAATCGGTATCGGGATACGAAAATTTCTCCGGACACTCCCAGTACACATCAGGCCATTATTAAATATTTGGAAGAAATTAAGGCCGACTTCCATACTTATCAGTTAAAGCAGGAAAGATCGCTACGAGTAATGATCAGAAATTTGCACCCGACCACACCAGCTGATGAAATTAAAGACGAACTCTCAGCTCTTGGATTCAAAGTTCACCAAATAACGAACGTTTTACGCGAGGACAGGCTAAAAGAGGAATCAGTCAACACGGCAACACCTTTGTTCTTCGTAGATCTCGAGCGAACACCTGGCATAGATAAAATATGTATTGCACTAGAATACAGGTAGAAAAGCCGTACCCCAAACGCGACATCGCTCAGTGCCAAGTGCCAGGCATATGGGCATACTAACACCTACTGTCAGCACCCTCCCAGACGTGTCAAGTGCAGTCCAGGTCTCCTTGAGTTCTTCTTCTACAATAGTTTAAGAATATGAGACTACCAACAACAATTTTTACCATAAACAAAATTTATTATATTTATGCACTCCTTCGAATGCTTCAGTGCATCGCAGTACGAGGAGAAATCTGTTTTTCAATTAGTTTAATATATTATTTGTTCATTGTATTACTTTTTGAGGTTTTGAAATAAAAAAAAAAAATAAATAGTTTAAGAACACACTAAACTATTTACTTACGCGCCTCGACAACCTCTTCTCCAAACATAGCCCTACATTATTAACCAAGACCAATCCACAAATTGTCTCCTCCTTCATTTATTAGGGGCCCAGTTGATTGGGACCACTGCTCTTATGGGTTCCGTAGACCTCAAAGTGGCTCTGAAAACATCCCAAGACCTAGACAATGCAAAGCATTCTTTCACCACTCTGATCCAGGGGTTGGCTTGAGAGGCATCGTCACCCCGCCGTCATACAAAAATTCACAATCAAACTCGTTTACCTCAGCATCTCAAAGACCAAATTCAATCCAAACGCCACTCCAGAACAGTGTGGCAAAGATCCCGACATCCTGCTGATTACCGCCCATACAATCAGTAAAGTGGCAATTGGCATCCTTCCGATCCAATTCTTTCAATTACCACTCTCCTCTCTGTCTACCAGGGACAACTCCCTGCGGAAAGTAACTAAACAAATAATAAAATATCATTCTGTTTCACTCCCACTTCGTCATAATGATGGGTTCTGGGCAGTTTCAGATGGGGATAGGGCGGATGAATGCACTCCGCATCTTTCCCATACTTTCACACCTTACCTTTCTAATTAAACTCATACTCATATCATAACTGTTGAAGATTTCCTCACTTCACCTAAAAAATACCTTACCAGAAATGCCCTGGATCTTTTTCCTCCTCAAATTTTCAAACAACTTTCTCCTAACGCCATAATCTTCCTAACCTACATTTATAATTGCATTATCCGAATGACGCATTTTCCTCTCCTCCGGAAACATTTTATTATTGTCCTATTCACGAATCTCGGTAAACCACCCCATGACGCCTCATCTTACCGTCCAATTAGCCTACTCCCGATTCTCTCAAAAATATTTGAAAAACTCCTACTAAAACGTCTACTTCCCATTGTTGAATTCAAAAACCTTTTTCCCACACACCAGTTTGGTTTCCGCCAACGACATTCCACTGCTCAACAAGCTCTTTGCGTTGTTGATCACATTTCCTCAGCCCTTGAAACCAAACAGTATTGCATTGTTACCTTTCTGGACAAAGCTCAATCTTTTGACAGGTTTTGCCACGCAGGTTTGCTTTACAAGCTCAAAAGATATTTACCACAGACCCTTTTCCTAATCCTACTGTCCTACCTTTCTAACAGCTTCTTTCAATTCCAGTGTGGCTTAGAATATTCTAACCACTATCACATAAAAGCAGGAGTTCGACATGGCAGTGTCCTGGGTCCCATCCTCAATAACGTTTGAACCACTGATGTCCCCTCTACTCCCAATACCTTCTTGGCCACATTTGCAGATACCACTGCAGTATTGTCATCAAACTCAGACCCCGATATAGCATCCCATAACCTTCAAGAACCCCTTGATGAGATCGTGTATTGGTACAAACAATAGCGGATCAAAGGTAATGAAGCAAAATGTTCACCCTCTGACGCAAGTCTTGTTCACTAGTTTATTTTAATTATATTCCTCTCCCTGTATCCTAGATAGTACTTAGGCTTCCATCTCAACAAACGGCTACCCTGGAAGCCACACACGAGGCTAAAAAGACAAGAACTAAATAGACACTTTGACAATTGTACAGACTACTTCAAAGGACATCCCATCTCTCCATAGAAAATAAATTACAAATCTACAAAGTTATACTTAAACCAATCTGGACATACGGAATAGAGCTATGGGGACAGCAAAAAAGTCGAACATCATGCATATCTAATCTTTTTAATCTAAATTCCAGAGAACAATAGTAAATGCCCTTCGTTACGTCAGCAACACAACCCATTATAACCATCTTAATATACCTTAAATTCTTGAACTCATCCCTTCCAAGTTCATTAAATTCCATAGTAACCTATCCAACCACCCTAATACAGTCATTGCACAACTCCACTCATCCTTATAATCCTCCTCGGAGACTTAAATTGTAGTGGCCTCACGGCCTACTATTAATGCGTGACAGTGGGAGTTCTGGCAATGGCCAGTTTCTCCAATCATGTCTTGAGCGTCTGTGGCTCTCGCGCTCTTGGTCAGCCTCCAATGGCTCTTATCCAGTGACGTGGCTGAGAGAGGAGCTTGGGGGACTTTCTCAGACTCTGCTTCCGGCATGTAGTAAGGCAGATTTTAATTTTAGCACAATAAATAAGTTTGAATTGTAACTAAACAAACTTATATGTATTTATGTTGTTATATTATATACATGTATTGATATTAACATTTATGAACTATGTGTGAATTGGAATATGTGTTTACTTACATATTAAAAAAAAGTTTCGATTATTTAAAAATTAATTGATAGATTAGATATATTCTTTAGTTGGTAATAATCAATGATTGATAGATTTTCTTGAAAAATCACAGTTTATTCAAAACAAAATTACATTAGCTATAACCATTAACAACGTGGATAAGAAATTGGTTCTTGAGGAAGCAGATTTTATCGTGTTTTGTAACAAATGTAAAGCAAACCTTTGGTAAAAGTTATAGCATTTCACATTATCATGTACAAAGACCTCTAGCGAAAATGTTTTGTTAGATTGATGCATAAAGTTTAAGTTGGAAATGTGATTATTTCAAAAATACATGGATAGTTATTCGATGATAACAATTTCTTAAGCACTAGAAATTAAAATGACTTACTAAAAATCCTTTTGTTAATATATTTGTATCACTTCACTTTTTCTCTATTTAACTATGTATCAAAACAAATTTGAGTTTTAATCGCTATTAACTATTCATTACTGGGAAAAAGAATTGAGTGGAAAGGCATCGAAGTACGAAAGATCATTTAAAAATTCCTTCAATGTTGGGCATGTGAGGCTCAACGTTTCTACATCCGGTCCTTTGGTTTTTAATAAAGGTGAATTACTATACAGTGTTGTCCTGGATTTGTATGTGACCGAACTAGGATTATCAGGTAGGGTCTTTAAACGACCAGTATCATATTTTGGTTTTTATGCTGACTGTTTTTATGAGATAACTGTTTTTGTGCACAAGAAATAACTTTACCAACAGTTTAGTAGCGTTCCTGTTTCTTTTCAGGATCCGTTAGAAAAGAATGATATCTCCGTTCTCACATTGGATTGAATTACGGAGCACATATTTTCTCGTGTGCAGGGCAGAAACTTATGCCCGGGCTACACGCAACCGTAAACCTTCAATGAATGGCCGCATGGCATTCACAGAGGAAAACTAGAAGGGCCGTGCATTCTGATCTATTATCGTTTGGTGTCTAACAATCAGGCAAAGTATTTTATTACTATAGTGGTACGCATAGGATCTGTACCCTCGCTATTATTTTACATATTTGATTAAATATTATTTTAACTTCTTTGCAATTCCCATTCATTCCAACGTTCATACATACACAATCAGACAAAGGAACGCCCCACTCCCAAGGTACGCATTCCTCTCCGATCGTTTCGACATGAGGTGAAGACCAGAGAGAGAGAAAGAGAGAGAGGGCAAGGGAGCTTCAGACCTCGTGCCCTAGTCATGGAGTCCTGACACTAGCCATCATCTCTACTCATGCCCTAAGCGTCTGAACCTCTCTTGCCCTATGTCTCTAGTCTTCACCTCATGGTGAAACGATTGGAGATGGAGGCGTGCCTGGGGAGTGGGCTCCCGGGCTTAAAATATTTTTATATCATTTATGATCCAAATCGTTGATTTGGCTCCAAATTATTTAATTTCTTTGTTCTTATATATACATATATATAAGTTAATGCTTATCGGGTTTAGAATTCAAAAACAATGGGAAAAAAGGTACAGAGAAACAACACGCATGAAAGTTAGAACTAGACTGTTTATTAGCCTATACCCGTGTATATTTATATTCGGGATGTTTACATCCCGACGTTCGGGGATTATGGTTGAGTAATGATACTGCCCAGAGCCTAACTCCCCTCTGCCAGTTTACGCACACCTCCTCGTAAACTATGAAGTCTAAGTCTAAATTGAGGACGACTTAGACGATATTACGATCACTCTCCCAATCGTACTGGGGAGCGAAGGCCAGCCCAAACAGTACACGACCTGCAATCCCTTACATTCGGTCGTATTCCTAAGACACTTACTTATAGTCCAAATAGAACGCTGCCTCCAACACTGCAGCCACTGGTGACAAAATCAAAAAAAAACAAACAAAAGGAACTACAAAAAAAAATACTTCTACAAATGGTACAAAGTGTACGTATGTATACCATACCAAATTTGGCTACGTGCAGAAGCGAGGACACTCCAACTCACCCATGGCCTGCACCCTCCCCCCCTGGTGGGAGTTTTAACTGTTCGACGTGTACTCCGTCTTGTAGTCTCGATCCCTGATCACCACCAGCTTGAATGGACCCTTGTATCTTACCGACTCTTTGCTCCGATTAGAGCCAATTTTACGATATACAATGGTCTCAATTTTAAGGTCCCCCATTCGATCCCGGACTTTGAGGTTTACCCGAGCCACTTCTCTTGACCTTCTCCCTAACGATCCTGTCACGAACGTTTCCCCAAAGTTTGCCGAGTTTTAAGTGAGCATTTAACATTTTCTCCGCCATTCCCTCGTCCGCCACCGTCTCTGTCCCGTTCCGGCGCCTCGCGCGCAGTCCGAAGAGGATCTCGAACGGCGTAAACCCCGTGGTGGAGTGGATGGAATGATTGTATGCCGCCACTGCCTTCGGCATCGCCGTGTTCGCCTGCAGACCCTTTTCTACCTAATACACCCGCAGGTGGTCACTCAAGGTACTGTGCAACCTTTCAATGCCTCCGCGACTCTTAAGATGTTGAGATGCCACACGATATTAATATCTCCGACCACACGTTTGCATTATTCGAATTCCCTATCCCCCATCCGACAAGATTCGGTCCGGTACCCCATAAAACTGGAACCACGTTCGTAATGCCTGTAAGACGGCGTTGGATGACTTCTCTTGTACGCCATACGCCATAGCTACCTTACTGAAGGTATTAGCTATTCACTTATATCTCTTCCAAGTGAATGTGTCAACCTGTAGGTCACACAGTGGCGTCTCTGCTGTGGGTGTTTCCTTCTATTGTCCCTGTGGTGGGTGTCAGTCATATTTAGTCTTAAGACATATATCGCAAGTTCCTATAATCTCTTGGATCGTCTTCTTCAAATCCCACCAGAAGTACCGCCGCTGTAATGCTTGCAAAGTCTCCTGCGCACCACGGTGGTTCGTCTTCCCTTGATGGTAGGCAAGCGTTACTTCCCCCTACCGTTCCGCATCACGCAGTGTCTGGACCATAGACAGACAACGAACAAACGATCGATCAATTCCCAGTTTTTCTGTTCCTCATAATTTCTTGATCTGACCCCACACTGTCGCATTGCCGACAAATAGATGGTAGGTCTTCCCTGGTCTGGATGCATCTTTTAATGCACTTGGTCACCCTTGACACCTGGTTGGGACCAGATTGTCGTAATACTATTCTTGCCATAGTTTTTATGAGCAGCTTGCATCAAGTCGGACGTTTGTGTCTTCCAAATAATTTGCCACCGTTTATTGTTAATGATACCCTCAATCGTCTCCATTTCCACCGGACGCTCTCCGGCAGATTCTTCCACTTCTTAGTGTTCTCTCCCATCGCTATCGTCCCGCGTACCATGACTTCCATCTTCCCCGGGCACCCATTCCTGGATAAATTGTCTGTGATCCCCGGACGTTTCCCCCTCCTCAACTGCATTTACGGTAATCGCTCGAGATAGCCAGTCCGCCACTAAATTGTCCGTCCCTGGTTTGTATACAATTTCCAGGTTGTATTGTGACAAAAACTTCTGCCAGCGAGTCACCCTGGCGGATGATTCCTTAAGCTTCCCCACCCTATGAAGAGGTCTGTGGTCCGTATGTACTCTGAATCTCCGCCCGAAGACGTATGGACGAAAATTATCAATAGTCCATACGATGCTAAGAAGTTCGCGCTCGAGGGCACTGTACCGCGCCTCCGTGTCGGTCAGTCTTCGACTCGCGTACGCCACTGGTCGCTCTCAACTATCTTCCTCCGGCGACAGCACCGCTCCCAATGCATGCTCACTTGCGTCGGTGGTGATAGTGAATAACTTCTCAAAATCGGGAAACGCCAGGATTGGTTCCTCTTGCCGTCGAGCCATGCATTTTCGAAGGTTTTGCTCCATAATAGGTGTAATCACTATCCGCGCCCTCTTCCGCATCAGGTTACTGATGGATAAGAGATACTCTGCCATGTCTGGCACAAAACACCGATAGTAATTAAGCGTACCTAATAGTCGCCGAATGCCCTTGATGTCTTTTGGCACCGCTATCTTCCAAATTGCGTCGACTTTTGCAGAATCCGGCTGGACTCCCTCCCTCGAGATGGTATGCCCTTAAAAGTTTATTCGATCCTCTCCCAGCGATGATTTTTCCATCGACAATTTTAACCCGAATTCACGTAATCGTCGGAATACCCTCCGCAGATGTTCAATGTGTTCAGATTCTGTTAGGCTGAAGATTAACAGATTGTCCATATAAATCTGGCATACCGCCTCGTCAATCCCCCTCAGGATTTTGTCCATCAATCGCTGGAAAGTAATCGGAGCGTTCTTGAAACCAAATGGCATCCGAGTGAACTCATAGCGTCCCCTCTCGAAAGTAAACGCTGTTTTGTGTTGATCGGTAGCGCTTATTTTAATTTGATGGAGAGCGGCTAAGAGCAATTAGGCGAACACAGGACTGAAGAGGTGACCTCCGAAGGAAATATGCGGGTATATTCTTTAGAGAAGGCGATAGATTGGGGGTCACGGGTAGAAAGTGCATAAAATCCCGCTCAAACTGGAGGTTGTAAATTACGTGAAGGAGCGCCAATACCCGCAAGCTTTGAGACGCCATATCAAAGAAAAGCTGGACGACTTGAAAAGGCAGGGGATCAGTGAGGACAGCACGAAACCGTACAAGCCCTTTGTGGGCAGTCAAGAAGTAGAGTGCGGAAGGTATTTACAAACAGTAAGTACAAGCCCAGAGACCCCCATCCCAAATCCACATGGTTGTCACTTCCCTCGCATGCAAGATAATTATTAAATACAACTCAGTGGTATCAACAGCAAACATTGATGTTGTGGGTATATGAATGATATCCTGAAAAATAAAAGTTAAATAGGTGAGGTGACAGAATACAACCCTGAGAGTACCTGTATTAATACACCTAGTTAAAGAGATATTGTTATTAATTACTACAAAAAAAGGTTCATTCCTTGAAAAGTGAAGTCATAATTTTGAATAAGTAACGAAGAACATTGTTTTGTTTTTTTAACTTGTAGAGAAGTCCGCTATACTTTGTCGAACGCTTGCTGGAACTCGAGATATCTGGAAATTCTATGTTTTTTTCATCCCGAGTTCGTGGGTAATGTTGGTATTTAGGGGTATTAGGGAAAGTTGGTGTAAGGTTGAATGCTTGTACTGGAAACCAAATTGGTAATTAGGAATGATGCGATTAGCATGTAGTTCTTTTAGTGAAGTCAACTGCGACGAAACCTGAATGGATGAGATAGATATGTCTTTGACTTCATTTTCAATTGATGCTGTTTTATCTTCATCAACATACAAGGTGAAACACGTTTCATGGTAGTCCACGAAAGCATTAGTAATATTTGCTTATTATTTTTTTTCTATATTTGGTTGGTAGCTTTCACGAGCTGTTGAACTTTGTGATGAAGATTCTATTGGGTGGTGATCCCCGGATGATAGAGGTTTTATTGATAGCTGATGGTACTTTGTTTACATTACGGGTCATTACCAAAACAGGACGTGGCTAATGTAGTAAAATATGCGGTCAATAAGGTTTAACTGCATCTATTATGATGAAAGATTGTTATTAGGTTCAGTGTTATCAAATTTTACCGGTTTTGTGTCACCTGCATAAGACAGATTTAAAGTTACATGTCTAACCAGTTTCCTAAATTGCTCATCTGCTGCTGGGATATTCCAAACTGGCGATAGCGGACATTTAGAGAAGTGGTGAATATCTTTACATTTTACACATCTTGACTCAAGATGGTAGTTTTTTTTGGTAAGACCAATCCGCTGGCAATTTCCGCATATGGATATGACACTGTTTATATGCGAGTATATTTTTCGCTTCTTGGTTATTAACCAGAGTTACGAAGCAAAGGCATTTTGTAACAGTTCAATATTCATGAAACGTGGACCATTTGAAATTTTTTGTGAATTAACTCGTCCCTAACTTCGTCCTCAGTGAATGAGTAGGAGATCAACCTTAATACATCAGAAATATTTTTCTTTTTTTCCAGGTATAATGTTGTTTTTTTCCTGAACAAAATATCTAATAATGGCTTGGAAGTCCTAGGAAGATGCTAACATAATTATTATAACTGACATAATTATTTGTTTGCCCAGCCAGTTTTGTGGTAAATGGATCTATGTTTAAGTCCTTTAATATTAGTTTATATTGATTTGCATGTTAAACATATATTGGTTGAATGGAATTTATTGCTTAATAATTTTGTTGGCATGGATTATTGCTGGGATTACTAACTAAAAGGTCAGGTTCTGCTAGAGCCTGAAATATGTTTCTTACCTTTAGAGGAGTGATTTCTAAGTGATATTTACCAATTTTTTGTTCTCCGGTGTGCCCGCTAATTTTTTTTTTGGGAGTTAGTAACCTCTTTAAATTCTAAATCCTTTGTTTATTAAGTGTACCTGTAGGGGGCGTCACTAGGGGAGTGCTTAATCACTTTAGCCCTGGTGACAAGTGCGGATTGTTGTAGTTTATAACATGGACCATGTTCCATGTCGGCGTTAATATCTGACTCCATTTTATTGATAGGGATGTGTCCCGACAATACACTGTGTTCAGGAGAGAGGTTCAGAGGTTCATAAAGAATAAGACCAGTTTTCAGAGTTCGGGCGGGAGATCGGCAGCGTAACAGGTCAAGGCGCCATAGGGTCTGAAAGGCGGCTGAGAAATAGGGTGACGGGCTCAGCGGCGCTGAAGAGAGAGTAGCCTGACGAGGAGTCTAAGTGTCTGTCTTCCAGGTCCAAGCGGCCCTTGCGTAAAGCGACCGAGTAGTGCGGCTGAGGAGATGAAGAGACTGGGAAAGAGTGTCTCTACAGGGCGAAACTTCCTGATTTAAATATATAATTTCCCCTTCCTAGTGGGAGGTGGAGTCGGCTGAAAGGGGGTATGTTTTATGATGCCCAGGTGGCCAATCCCCCTTAAGTTTATTGCTTTTGGTCTAAAAGGGTGTGTTTTATAGCTGCTAGGGACTCACCTACTTAGGTTTTATGACCGCCGGAAGGTGACCAAAGGTCTACCGTGTTGGTTTTATTAGGGGCAGGTGGCTTACCCTCTCAGGTTTTATTGCAGGACTTTCAACCCTCTGTTACTTGTTTCACGACTACCGGCCTCTCCATGATTTATTACTAGAAAACCATGTTTTACATCTAATTACAATACATTAGTTGCACCACAGTATATGGTGATTTACATATATGGTTGGCGCTCGCTACAGTACCTAATGGATGATTTAACTGCACCTCCTAGGTTCATATATAATGGGTATATATAAATACGAGAAAAAAGAAAAAAGAAACGCAAAAAAAATACTATATGAATATTAATAAGAAACTCAGCAAAGCACTCTCTAACGTTTAGAGGACAACTAATATTTGTTCTTCTGATTATTTAATCTGCTTTTGGTCTTTCTTTTATTTCTGAAAAAGGATTGAGTGTCTATGTTATTTATTATTATTAGTAGTAATTTTCATTTCATTATTAAATATAATGAAATAGTATAATTAGTAAAATGAAATATTATTGTATCGTAAATATTTGTAAACATATTTATAATTATAATTATGGAACAGGTAAGCATGTTACCCGTGTTAGAAGTTTATTCCAATAAAAACCAATTGGGAATCAATTTAAATGTATGTGAGTTTCCTTAAAACTTATTAAATCATCTTTGAAAACTACTCGGAACACTTGACTAAATATTTCTTCTTTAAAAATGAAAATTATTGGAGATAATTAAAACATTAAAATTAAAACAATTTTATTGAAAATTTAATGTATCACTTGAAGAAAATAGCCGGGTTGACTATCAAAGGAAACTTGTCCTAAGTTATAAATGTATTCTATAGCCCGTCGAGCACGTGCACTAGTCGCCATCAGCTAGAAACCTTGGGGATGAGAGTCCGTCGAAAACGTTAGGGAATAAATCAATACAACTTTGGGATGACAGATTTTATTTTTTAACATACTTATTCCAATTTTAATATACTGACCATAGGAAAAACTCAGAACTTTTTGTCATAAAACTTTACCTGTGCTGGGACTTCAAATATCTTAAAAGTAGAGAAAAATAGCCACTTTTTCATTTAGGTACGGCAAAGATTTACATTGTCAATTGGGAGCTAAAAATGTTGCATTTACACTGAGATGCTGCAAAGCCTAGGCCCTTTTTTCTTTTGCTAACTACAAAACACCTCTCAACTTTATTTTAACTTACTATAATGTGAATTTAGGTGATCTCTACAATAAATGATGAGAAAGGAGAAAGGAATCTCGCAGATTCGTTAGCTGTGAAAAATGTAAGGTTTATAGCGGGATCAAATTAAAAACCATGACTGTTGTATTTGTTTTTGTTTTTTTAGTTTAATTTGGTGTAAGGTCATCAACAACGTCGTTGTATATTTAAACTCAATTGGAGAGTTCATCGACGGGAACCTAAGATAGTACAAAGGCAACAGCCGAATCGGCCGGGGCACAGGAGGCAACACAGTCCTACATGTCTGGTTTTAAGATAGACTGGGAGGTTTGGCACCCTCCTGTAATCCAGCTACTAAGTCGGGAACTGGGGTGTGTGCATGCAGGCGAAGCATTTACTCCGTGGTTACAGTTTCATTTTTGCTTATTTATTTATTTGGTTCTTTCAAAGTAATAAAAAATAAATCTCAACAAGTAGCAGCTTCTTAGGAGGAATGAATGTAATTTAAGCTACAATTATCCAACGTATTTTTTTTTGTATATAGTAGGTCCCCTAAGTAGATAAATTGTAATTTTTATTCTTTACCTCCAATATCAAATATAGTGTTTGAGAAAAGCACTCGTCTGGTGGCTATGGTGTGCAGTTAAGGTACAATTTACTAGAAGACAGTGTTTAACGGTTGCAAAGCACTTAGACTGTTTTTTAGTAACCGGTAATTCTGCTCGATAAAATTTCGATGAGTTACCTTTAAACATAGAAGTTCCAGTTGATGACTGGGACATGAAAAATATTACTAAATCCATTGTAACTATAGTTGGTAAGGTGCTAATGTGGTTAGTTTAGGCTAACTCTAGCCTTGTTAGTTATAAACTTGAAATTTGATTATATTAACTAGATCCTCAATTGGTTTTCTTAATTTATTTTATCAAAATTATTGAAGCCTCACTCAACCAAGTTAAATACCCATTGACTCATCTCACAAATAAAAAATCCCTAGTCACAAATTAAACCCAAGTCACTTCATTTTTTCATGTCACTGCATGTCATTTTATTTTAATTGTAGAAACTATACCAAAAAAACACTTTACTATTAATATAATCCGAAATTTCACCGAAGTTTAGGAAATTTTAAAAGTATAGCAAAAATGTGCTGCAAGGTATTCACAATTTTAATTAAAACAAATTATACTTCATCCTTTATCATTAATTTTCATCGAATGTCTCCTTTGTCCTCCGTAATCTAAAAAAAATTCAATGTCTCATTGGTTAATCTAATCAAGATGTAAAACACGCCAATTGGAATTGCAACCGTGTCTCATATAGTTGAAAGCATAAAGCAAATACCTGTACCACTAAAGTACACCATAGGTGGCAATGCGAACCTGAGCATTTGCTTAGCTATTTATCTTTCATAATAATAATATCTTCCTGAGACTATGTCCTTATGAACCAACATTTATTTAGCGTAAAGTTGTTACCACCCCATCGTTATTGTTGGTACGTTGTATGTAAAAAGTAACAAAGAAAGTAGCATGAAGTGGGATCTTTGACAGTATCAGCCCCTGTCAATGTTAAATTAAAGTAAAATAAAAAATATGTATAAACAAATAAAAGGTACAACTTCGTCAAGAATCAAAAATATGAACTGAAGGTAAAGTAATACGAAGAAAATGAAACAAGAACTTTCTAATTAGATACAAATAAACACACACACGCACTCACTTAATTTCACACAAACACACATATTCAAATATATATACACCCATAATGTGAAAAATGAACTTTTATAAGAGTTTTAGAGCCTCTCCTTTTTTTTTTTACATTCCCAGTCAAAGCTTTTCCTATTCATACTTCTTCAGGACTATGAATAATATAACTTTTCAAAACTTTTTTTCTCTCTATTACTGCTACGTGTTATTATTATGAGTTGTTTTATTGAATAATCGTTTTAAATTATTTCATTCTATAAGATCGGTAATTGCAAAACATTCGTTCGGACTGGCAGACTAACTAAAAACGAGGCCACTGCCTAAAGTACCTCGTATTGTAGAGCTCTCCCTTTAGGTTTGACAACAAGTTTAATTTCGATCTTAACCAGTTTAATTTGTGTGCAATACTTATATAAGACTTTGGTTAAAAAGAGATAGAGCATAAAATCGTTGACTAGTGAAAGTTATGACTGTTTGTGGTCACATATCTTCTGGGAGCACACCTTGACGCTGAAAGTTGACTAAAGGGAGGCCGGCATGGGGAAGCTATTTATTGGTGAGATAGGGCTCCATGGGCTCCATGTGGGCGTAAATCCCGGTAACTAGTCTCGGGATTAGGGAACGGACAAAAGGACCCCGGCCAGAATTAGTTGTAGCAATCCTCCAGTGCCCCGCTAAACAACATTTCTCTTTAATTGCGCCTCTTTATGACTCCCTGCCCCTGTCTCATTACGGCTTTTTATTACCTCCCACATTCTACCTTAGAGAAATTTTTAGTTGTAACTGTACCGACCACACGATCTACTGTCCACTATTGTAGGCAGTGGATTGATTATCTTGTAAACTTTCTACAAGCTAGTAAATAAATTATCAACCCTCCAACGTTTCATTTATAAACATTAATTTGTTAAATACGCATGCTTAGTCAATAATAACTGAGTCTAATCTTGGCCAATAAAATATTTACATAAATAAAATGATATGAAAAAAAACACTTCGTTCTGGGACATTTTCGCCAAAGAATAACAAAAAGGAACAAAATAGTAATGTCTTAACGTTAACTGAAATAATGTAGAGTCTATGTACATATTAGATAATTTTAATGGACCAGCAATATTAAAAGATTGAAACAAAAAACATAATAAGTATAGGTGAAAACAACAAAACAATAAAAAAAATATAGGAATTATTATATAGGAGAAAAAGAGTGTAGAAGATTGTTGGGATGTATTTAAAATTTTGAGTGAAAAAAAATTGTTGACAAATAAAAAAACATAATATTAATGAACGTGACAGTGGGAGTCCTGGCAATGGCCAGTTTCTCTAATCATGTCTGAGCGTCTGTGGCTCTCGCGCTCTTGGTCAGCCTCCACTGGCTAATATCCGGTGACGCAGCTGTCTGTAAATATTGTGTAAATGAGCGAGTGAATCATGAACTGTAAATATGGTATGAATGAGAGCATTTATCTTATTACTTATTGTCTTATAAAAGGCAGATTGTAATTATAGCGCAATAAAGGAATATTCATTCATTAAAAAAAAAAAAAAATATTAATGAAAAATTATGAATTGTTAGATTAAAAGAAGATTGATGTATCTGATCGTGTAGTAGATAAAGAAGTCCAGATTTAAAGATTGGGAGAGTTTATGAGCTAATATCGATGGGAATAGATTTCCAAGGGTTCGTTGCAAACATTAGAAAATAATGGTCACGTGGTGAAAAGAGAAATACAGGTTTACAAGGGCGGGATCTAGCATTGTGGGATTTTATTGCTGATTAGAATTGGAGGGGGTTTTAAAGAAAGGGGGGCAAAGGTAAAGAGGCTTTTTTCAATAGTACTGAAGAGGAAGGGATAACTAAAAGTATCGACGTTGGACAGAAGGATACCGCCATCCCAACTCATCGAGCATTTAAAGCAATATTGCGTTGGTTTGCTTCATGAAAACATAAAATGTTTGTACCAGGGATCTATGCCTATTTCCCAACGAATACATTAACCCTGTTTAATTAACGATGATAATCTGCATAGGGCAGTGTCGGGTCGTCACTAGAGGGGTGCCTGGTCATCCTAGCCCGGGTGACAAGTGAGGATTGACAGCTGGTGACCCATCTCGTGTGACTACTTGGCCCCAGCCTTTTATTGCTTACCACATTTACAATGATTTATATTTGTTCATGTTATTTACATTTGTCTATAATACATTTAGTTCATGTTATTTACGTTTGCTTACAATATATATACAATAGAGTATAGGGTGATTTATCTTATGTAGTTAGCGGTCGCTACATCAATAAATGGCATATAAAGGAATGACATAAATGTGGATAAACGAAAAAATATATATAATGACTTAAGCATACTTCTGGAAGGGAGGGGGCTTATTAGCTAAATTAGGGCAATATGTCGGTTAGTGTGTAAGTAAAGAAAATGTTGCTTATCGAGTTTGATTAAATCCTAAAATAAAACAATGTAGAATGAATGGAGGGTGGTGAAATGACGAAGATAAAGATTGACAGGGTGATTTACATTTATAAATTGCTGGTGATTTTTACGTAGGTTCAATAATGTCAGTAATATATATTATGCTATATAAATTATACTTGGTAATATGGCGTGGTGTTGTTCAACGCCTCTTCTCTCTCCCTTTGCTTGGGTGATATGGTGGAGTATCCATCATGTTCATGAGGTGTAAAATAGAACGAAATGAGTCTGGTAGCTCCAATCTAGTGATCAGTTTATTACTCCTAAAATGTCCAAAAGGTCAATTCTCTATGGGCTTAGGACTTGAGGGCTGAGGTAATGCAAGGTGCTTTTCAATTGTTACCAGCACCAGCACCAGTCAAAATAGTAAGTTTTGTTGTTGAGATGTTCTAATGAAATTTTTTTCCGAAACACTCAATTAGACATTAATGTCTAACCAACCAAGAAACAGGCCTTTAGATGTTTGTTTCATAAAAAACTTTTTGATGACGTTTGAACCTTTTTTGCAAAATTTGAAAAGATTTTATCAGGCTAGATACAATAAACTTAAATTGCAGGGATGAAGTTCATTCGTAAGTGTGCCCTTTGTTTTGTCACACTGTTAACAGTCATTGCATACAATTTTGCTAATGTAATTATTTTCAGTCTACCTACGGTTTTAGGAGTGTTCCTTTCAAGAATTTGATTTATTTTTCAAATGGAACCTTTAATAAATAATATACTATGTACTACGAATTATTGGTTTTATTTGAACTCTTGACATATCATTTTATGTGTATACGAGTACGCAAGTTAATTATCCAATATAAAATAAAAAAAAATGCTAAAATAAAACAGATAGACATTCTAGAATTAATTCGCTTACCTCAGTGTGTAGCATTATTACCTACCTGTGATAATCGTGAACTACAAAGGATGTTAAAGAAAGAAAAGGACTGAATATTAAAGGAGACATGAAAACTGCTGATATTTGAAAATCCCATGCTAATAGCTATAGTGTATCTATGCTATATTGAGCTATAACTAGGCGAATAAAAGTAGCTGTTGTGGCAACCTCTTAATTACATATGATTAGAAATTCCCCTCTACTCGACCCAGATAATATCTATCCATGTTTCCTTATTTTAATAATAAAACTTAAAGGCGTCAGTAAGAGAGGGGGAAGCTGCTAGTATACGAAACAGCCACGGGCACAAATTGGCGTGGTAGAGGGCAACCCTCACCACTCACCTGCATGCCTATATAAGCGGCCAGATCGCAGTCCCCAGAAAATTCAGAACCGGCACTTGGAACACTGCTCTCTCTCTCTCCCTCTGCACTGGCACTTGCTGCTCTACTCGAACCATGGCCTTCTTATTCAACTATCTCTGCATCACTCTTTCCTAACCCTGCTATGTTTTAGTCCGACGTTGTCAGACCCCACACCTTCCTAGTAGGATTCTCAGCCTTCGTCTCGCAAAAATTAGCACCTCCTTGGGAGAGACCTCTATCTTGCAGGCACGGTGCCCTACAAACTTTACCTAGTCGCGTCTCCCATGGCAATCCAATCTGCCTCTCTTTTGTTCACACTCACCTTTGGGATCTGCATGGTTTTTGCCTAACCTTAGATACCGAGTGTAATTCATTCCAAGACAACGTAAACTAGGTAGTTTACGTGTTTATAGGTATAAAACCTACCCTGTTCCTCTTCTCCTGAAGATAGTGCACTGTCGGGGCACACCTCCTAAGATTTTATGAAGTCAGATCAAAGCAAATTAAGTTGCCCACTTACTAGGCCGCCAGCAATGGTGAAAGACCACAGGTCCACCCATTTTCTTCGCGTTCGCCGGACAGCGGCTAGCGGTAGTAGCGACCCTTGCTCGTGGCGGGCGGAGTCCTTTCCTCACACTTCTCAACCCGACAGTAGCTATAACTATGTGTTTACATTATTATAGTTAGAGCATACCTATTTATATACATGTAAGTTAGAACGTTACCGCCAAACTTCGGCACATATGCTAGCTGTCCCTACAGAGCGCGCTAGTATCGAACGATGCTCCCAGTTGTAACCTCCTGAATACGGGTACGCTTGTTAAGACAATGGTCAACACTTATTATTGACAATTGTATTGATTCAGGTTAGTTATAAGTTTTATTTGTTTATTGTAATATTTGTAGTGCTAGCTAATGTGTACATATGTTTAATATTACAGTTCTAAACTACATCTGCAAGTGTTCGATTTATAACCTGAGAACCTCCACCTCCTTTACGTTTCTGAATTCGAAACTTACATACATATAGAGCTACTTTGATAAAGTCCTCAAGAACTTTTTGTTTCGCCAATCTGCTATTTACTGGCAGCATACCCCAGCATAACAATTTGTTTTTTAAGGTTTAATCATTTAGCACAATTACTTATAGCCTAATCAGGCAGATTTTAATTTATCATAATAAAGTTGAAATATAATAATTAAAGGTTTAAGTTGTGTAAGGCTTAAGGGGCAACCCCATTGGTGCCAGACCAGCTCCGAAACACTCTACGCTGATGAAACCGAAAAATCACTCTCTTAAAATCAACCTGATTTTAATAATTAAATTCAATGTGATGATAAAAATAACACTAGAAAATATACATATACATAGTGGACTAAACAATATGTTACCTCTGTTTCAGAGCTTGCAAACTCCTCCCAGGGAGAGAAATCAAAAAGTGAGCTGAAGAAGAGCAGCTCCGCAGGAAGCCGGTGCACCGCTTCCCTCGTAGCGCTGGCCATATCAACCCTCCTGGTCACATAGCCGGACCGCCTCTAAGCTCTGTTCGGGGGCTCGGCTTCATGTAAATAATGTAAAATCTTCGGGCTTCTCTTTGTACTTGCCCAATCTTGGCACGACCGTAAGTTGAATGTTTCTGTATAACTATGTACAATTTAGTTTATCCGTAAGCAGCTGTTGGTTGTAAAGCTTATTGTCGCGATTGTATACGAGACAGTTATGACTGTTCGTGAAATATATGGACAAATTTAAAAAGAAAAAAAAACTGATCCTGTTATTTGTTATGATGTGCGTTAATGATAATTTTAAATATATATTTATGTACTTGACTGCAATGTCTAAGCAGATGAGAGTGCTTTTCGTTTTTGTTGATAAAAATAAATCAAAGCTGATAATTGTTCAATGTTTGTATAAAAGATAATATAAATTAAAACTATAGTATGTATGATTTAGTGCCAACCAAAATGTGTGTAAGTATGTAATTTAATGTATATTTCTTCATATTTTGTTAATAAATTTTCTTCTGTTTATTGTGTATTTATGATTGAAATTTAAAAAACAAACATTCCAGACGTTTCAATTCCCTTTTCACAAACCAGAATGAAGTAATTTTAAACATATTTCATAGATCTATTAATATAGTTTTTAATTTCCGTCGTCATGTGAAATAAAAATCTTATCCTAAATGCATTATTTGTCCTCTCCTTTTTTATTCAAATTCTAAAACATTAAATTTTCCTGATCTCATTTAATATTTGTACGCCATATAAAAATATGAGTATCTCTATAAAACATAATTAGCATTTTATTACTTGGTAATAATAAAATAATAATAATAATAAAAAAAATAATGAATAGTTTTATATCCTTTTGAGCAAGGTATGGAATCTGACAATCAATTATTTTTTAAGACTTGTAATTAAGAATGTCTCCAAAATCCAGATCGCTTCTTTTTCACAACCCTATTTTACACAACCCGAGGTTATAAATTATGCGATGAATCATAATAAGTGATTATTGGATAATCATCTATTTGTTAATTATAAATGTCCTATTTCATTGATTCAAAAAATTTAATAAAACAATTATCATAATATCCTATAATACACTATATGGTATATATTAGGTATTATTATAGGACAATATTTACAAAAAGTCAGTATTTAATGAAACCCTTAATTGCGTAATGTATAACATTTCACTCGAATCATAAGTTGTCTTATAATATGGTCCTAATTTTAATTCTTTCTACCATACTCATGATCAAATATAGTCACTAACTATATCCGAGTGATTTAATATCTAGAAAAAAATAAATAACATCCTATAGGATTATTTGTCCTAGTATACTTATATCGGGTTGTCACTAGGGCGGTGCCTGATCACCCTAGCCCTGGTAACAAGTGCGGATTGTTCGAGTTAATAACCTGGACAATCGTTCCATGACGGCGTTACTATCTGACTCAATTTTATGATAGGTATGTGCCCCGACAATGCACTATGTTCAAGAGAATAGGTACAGAGGTTTCATAAAGAATAAGTCAAGTTTTCAGAGTTCAAGCGGAAGCCAAGCAGCATCACGGGTACAGGGCACCAGAGAGTCTGCAAGGAGACTGAAAGACGGGTGAGAGACTCAGAGGTGGATGAGGAGACTGAGAGACTGGTGAGGAGACTCCGCGAGGGAGACTAAGAGGTGGATGAGGAAAGACTGGGTTTTAGGGCTAAAAGCTCCGGGGTTAAATATCGTTTCCCCTAACTGCCGGAAGGCGGCAAAGGTCAAAAAGGGTCCGTTTATGGCTGCCAGGTGGCTAACTCTTTCAGGTTTATGGCTGCCAGGTGGCTAACCCTATCAGGTTTATGGCTGCCAGGTGGCTAACCCTTTCAGGTTTACGGCTTCCAGGTGGCTAACCCTTTCAGGTTTATGGCTGCCAGGTGGGTAACCCTTTCAGGTTTATGGCTGCCAGGTAACTAACCCTTTCAGGTTTATGGCTAACGGCTGGTGACCCTATTACGTTTGTGGCTTGTTTATGACTGCCGGTTCCCGCTATTGCTATAAACTTTACAATGATTTACATACATTTAGTTTCTGTTATTTTACTTTTGCTTACAATATATGTGCACCAGAGTATAGGGTGATTTAACTCATGTAGTTAGCGGTCGCCACAACTTAATTTATCAATCCACATGGACAAATTGAAGTAGAGTTTCGATAATGGCAAAGAATCGTCTGAAGCTATCGGAATAAGTATGGTCATGTGTTTCTATTAAAAAAACTGAAAAAAAGTATTAAAAAATAGAAGTTTATTAATAGAAATGCACAAGCTACACGTAATTTACTTGAGTGCTTGGTCCAAGTTTCATCATTTCAATAAACGTCGAAAATAAAAATTACTCTTTGAAGTTTGTTTTTTTTCAGCTTTGGGTTGAGCCTCACTTATTAAATGCATGGATTTATACCTGCCGATAGATTATACATTACGAAATATGTATAGTGTCGTCTTAAATGGTTAAGCCATCATCCTCAGGTGCAAAAACATGAGAGGCACAGAGTATCTTTCGGGTATAAGTTTAAGGACAGTTGGCATATGCAGAAGGCATGTGCTCGTAATGCTAACTGCAGCGTCGACTGAGAACTTTGGATTGAAATGTTTGGGTTTTTTCGATGTTCAAATGTTCGAAGGCAAATGCAATTGAAAATTTAATTTGAAACCTCGGGCAAGGTATGGAACTATTATAAATTCAATGAAAATTGTTTTAATCAAACAAACGAAGTTTGGGTATGGGGTCTACTGAACCTTTTATAAGTGGACTAGCAAACTAGTGCCATATAAATCAAACGGAAACCCATTAAACAATAATATCCCACACTGAGTAAGGTACGTCGATAATTTATAGACATTCATCAAAGATTTACACGCGGACGTACAAAATACAGGAAATACAAAAATAATTTGTAATTAGATTCGCCTGAGGATCTATAACTATATATAATTATCTGTAAATTTAAAGGGGCTATGAAAGAAAATATATATATATATATATATATATATATATATTTGAATCATCTGTTTTGCAAAAATAAAACAGCATTCAACCATCACTAAAAGATCATTTCTTTATGATGGATGACAACCGCAATAGGACAAGGTCAATTAGATTGAAAAGTTTATTGGTGAGGGAAGAAAGGTTTTTGTACTTTTTGGGCTTCACGCTTTCTGAAAATGACACATGCATTTATATTTTCGTCTCTTGATAAATTCGATTCTTGAAATTTCCAATCAAAAGATGGCATTTGTAGGAGTTCACCCTGCCCTTTGAGTTAAGTAGACTGTTGAGCCGATGAATAAATGGATGTGAGCATACATGAATCCCATTCCGTCTCTACCATCAGGCATTGGTCTCCTTGTGCACTTATAATTTCGCTTTACTTTCATACATGTCTGAACACATGCTACATGAACATACATATAATAGAATTAATTTTCAAATTTTAAACTATTTCCCACAACCTAACGATTTTAAGTATAAGAAAATTATTAATATTATTTGTTTAGATTACAGTCCTTTCCAATATTAAGTTTTTAAGTCCAAGCTCAGTTAATAGCCGGTTAGATATGTTAACAAAAACAAAAACATTCAAGTATACATAAGAATAAATATTCTATGCAAACATCGGTTGACTGTGCCTAAGTGTGCCAATATTTATATTGGCAGGCAACATGTTTGTTACTCACAATCCAAAATGGGATTACTTTTCTTGCTTGCCGGAAGGTTGGGACTGGGGTGCCACTTGTGTCCACTTTCGTATATTGGCCCACTTTATAACCAAACTGTTCTTGCTATTAGAATTAAAAATTATTGGAAGGTATGACAAATCTTTTCATAAAATAATTAAACAGGTTCTTTAGTTTCACGTGCAGTTCAATAATTCTGGGAAGCTTTTATGATTTTTAAATCTTAAAATTTCCTTAAGACTGATTTAAGTACACTCTGTAGGCCATCAGGGGTGCCTCGGACATTGTTCTCGGTATCGTGCTCACATCAGTCAATAGTATATAATGATGGTGTATTTAGTTGTATAGTAATAAAACCCAAAAAGCAATGTATGCAATGATAATAATAATAAAATTCCTGTTGTAAAACCTAAATCAAAAAAGTATATTTGTAAGCATCAATGGTCCTTGTAGTTGATTTGGCTTAAAACTAAGAAACAAAATAAATAAGTAAGAATATTTGAGGCGCATCAATCACATGTTAGTTCAGTACAATTCTCAAAGAGTAAATTAGCATTTATTTTTCCATTTTATTTACAATTAATTTTACCCGTTTACCACAACGGAAATTTTCCACGACACGAAAGTATATTTTTTTTCAATCAAATATATTATTTTTTAAATGGCTTCTCCCAGTGCTTCTAAATTAAATAAATCATAAATACTTGCTTGAAAGGACGTGATGTGGCTTTGCCGGTTCCACGTTACCAGAGAGCCTGGCCCTGCGCACGATTATTTATGAAGTAGGTGTTAAACTGTTCCCCTTGAACAGCCAGCACCATCCGACGCCTTGTGAATTTTTAACATTGATAGATCTGATAGACAGCCAGAAAACCGCTCACCTGATCTGCCAGCACAGTATGTCTCATTACTTTACCATTTTAATAAATAGTAGGAGTACTAGTTGCAGAATTCAGGGTTTAACCCTCTAATGAACAGTTAGGAGTAGATAATCAAGGGGTTCCCAATCTTCCAAAAGTAGATGATAAATGCTGTAACAGTCAATCTGTGAACTTCTACTCTTTAAAGAGTCACAATTTTACAGTATTAGGATGTACAAGTTAACCTTGATACTAAGCTCGGATGAATAATAGGAAACTAATTGTGGAACACCCCAAGAATTTAAAATAATAATATCTTTATTATACTACGTCATAAAAAAAAAACATGTATTTACATAAACCTTTTTTCATATCCCCTTATCATTAAAAATTATGGAATTCGATATAGATTTTATATAAATGAATCTATTTACAAGAGGTCAATATTATATGCCCTGTAGCTTGGCTACATTTTATACAATTTTTAAAAAATTCACACTGTCATTTGCGATTGTTACAAAGGTGTATAATATACCATTATAAATTACAATTATCCGGTGACCCGGCTGAAGGAGGAGCGTGGGGGACTCCCCAAGAAGAAATGAGTAAACAATGTTGTTTTAAACACATTAAATGATAGAGCGTGGCGGGAGGAATTGGAGGGTAGGGGGATTCCAGAAGGCCATAGTGATTGCGGTAAAGATAGAATTGTAGTTCAAGGGGGGTAAGAACATGAATTGTCAGCGGTGGGTATAGTGAAAATGAACGTCTGCTTGATCTAATGGTTAGTACGCTGACTTGTAACTCCCTTGCTCAATTTTTTCTTTGGAGGATGGGTCTGGTTGGGAATGACTCAGCCTTGTAAGAACAGATGAGCAGCTAATCGAATAGAAAAACATCAAATCCGTCAACGGAAACAAAATTTATGGATGAGAGGTAATACCCAGTGCTTACCACACGAATACCTTAGCGCAACCTACCAACTATGGAAACACCATAATTCTTCATGATGTATTGTGGTTGTTGATGATTTGTTTGTTGGTTAAAGAACTACCTTACAGGTAGTAAAGGGAACTGCATGAGGAGACAACCCGTGCTCTGACAAAAGTTTTCATATTTACAATCAACGATAGCCGAGGTTGAGTATGATGATGATTATAGTATCTCAGGTACAAACCTCAAAAAGCTTGGCAATGCTTGTCTCCTGATACTGAGGCTTATCGCCTGAGTTCCACGCTCCTCTCATATCACGTCCATTGAAGTTCTGACAAGAGTGACCCCTTTATCGTTAGGAATGGATATATCAACCATGAGTCTCTTTGAAATCACTAGTGGCATCAAAAGGATGTAGAGGGAGTGTTTTTTAGCAAGACAAGATTATTCGAAAATACATCCCATCGTTTGTACAATGATAATTAAATATGAAGTAATAAGATTCTAGTTGCCAAAGGATTGTACTGATTGGCTTTTAATTTGATTTATATTTTGGTTGAGGTGATGGTATCACTTTCTATGCATCCATATGCTCAAAGGCACCAAAGAAATGTACAACCTAGAAACTTGAAATATAAGACTGCATGCATTCTTTAGCATACAAAAATTGATATGATTAAAATGCTAATAATAAAAGACACTTTGGATTTGTTATTACCGGTGTTAACTTGGACTATCCCTTAGTCTTATTTACCAATTAGTGGTTCATCTACGTGACAAAACGCTCTCGAAGTTAACATTAAGAGGTGATGTTATGTCTTAAATATTGCTATGCATCCATATGCTGAAGCGCTCAAGAAGTAAACATAAATAAACATCTCTTTTTGGTACAACCACGATTTATTTTATAGTGACACAAGTGCTTTTGGTAGCTATGTGACTGTTTTCAAGTATCTTATAATTAAATTCATACAGTAGGAAATAGAATTTTCAAAAAATAATAATTAAAATGAAATGTGTAGATTATGACCCCTCAGATCTGTCTGCATGATTGTAATGTGTCCCCTCTGGTCCTATCCTATCAATTTAATTGATAAAGCCACCGAATGCTTGAATATGTTTAAAGTAAATGTTAGTTAGACCAGAGTCCGTTTCACATTTACTAAAGATTAGACTAAGAAAAAATTTGGCAAAAATATTTCTGTTTAACATAAATTGCGTCAAAAATGACTAGTTTTAGTTAATGCTCACAAACACTTTGTTCGACACAAGCTTCTATAGAGCAGGGACTAACACTGACCCTTGGTGACCTCCCGTCTCTACTGGAGCTTCTAATTTATGTGATTGCCCTTCGATCGCTCAGGTAGTTTCCTCTTAATAGGCCCTAAAATCTTGTCAAATTCCTAAAAGATATCAATATGATCATTTTAATCAGGTTTGTACTGTAAAAACTCAGAAAATTGATAATTACTCAGCTGTCTTCTGAGATTTTGCATAGTCCAGAAGAAGCATGATGGTCATAACTTTTAATTTTGATTGTAAGACAACCCCTTGGCTAATAGGATATGATATAATTCAGCCCGCATCTAGCCCACCAGGAAAGTAGCCAATGTCATTGATTCATAATGGATCTGATTAATTTTTGATAAAAATGACTTGCAGAGAACGCCGAAAATTTTACAAATGATGATTTAGTAGGTATTATAAACCAAACATTACATTGCGTAGGTAGGTGAATGTGAACTTTGCATCATAACTGCCATAATAATGGTACTAGGAGTAGACATCACCTATTTGGGAATCTCTCGCATGCATTTATATTTCGATTCTTTACATTAATGGCTAAACATAATATGTATCTACTTTAATTCAACGATACCCAACCCCCTAAAACCCCATTCTCATTCTTAAAAATCCAGGCATACCATGGTGAAATCTTTTAAAAATTGTTTTGTTCCTCCTTGTCTAAGATGATACAAATGTTCTAAACAAAACTGTTGTGTTTAGAAAACATTTTATTATTCATGTTAATGTGAAATGTTATCAATCGATATTTTAATTAAATATTTCATATGGCCTGATTTCTGTTTCCTTATTATGTTCATTTCATTTTTTTTAATGTTTATCGTTTTGAAGGTGATTAATTGCCTTGAAAACATTAATTAAATAGCTTCTAAATTTACGTATTTAAAAATGCATGTATATTTGTACATGTATATAATATAGTCGTTCGAGAAACTTTACAGAGTTCATAGATATATTGGGTATATTTTAAACATACAATATTTGTTCGACGTGATGTAAATTTCCCGTCGACAGATTTTGTTAATTCTACACGGAGAGCCGTGGGGAGGGGGGAGCTGTCATGCATGAAAATAAATATGAAAAGCTCAATGTGCCTGAATGAAGCATGAACCCACAATTAAGTTTTCATTGAATAATTTAATTTGTGAATGAACTAGCTACTTTAAATATCACTGAGTCAAAAAATTGAGGTTTGAAAAAATTCCAAATGAACAGGGAACAATTTTCCTACCCAACCTTCTGCCTGAGGTCCAGAAGGTACATATTCCTATTATTGTCAAGAACATAAACAAAATGTATCAGACATCGAAAAGTTCACATTAACGTTTAGTTATGATCTGACTTGAAATTAGTGCGGAATGTATCTGACCCGTTGTAACATGAACCAATTTAAGTGGAAGAATATTGTAAGGGCAAGAGTTGATATAATAACTAGTGCCAGGGCATAACTATTTACGATTGATCCCGAGGCCTTCACCATTTTAGGTGACGAGGTTTTTGGAAATCTTGAGGGTATGAGGTCAAAGACACACGAAGAAACGACTTTTTTTGTAAAATCGTGGGTTTACTCCGGTTTTGAGGACTTTGGATTGGATTGTTTGGATTTCTTTGATTTTCGAAGTATTAGCTTTCCATATAGTCCTATTCCGTAAAATTGGTTTTATTAACTTTGTGTATCTAAAGTTTGTTTTCTAATTTGAGATTATAAATCATATGGACAATCTTTATTTTTATTCTGTACCAAGAGTTAGTGTACCAAAAAGGGGTGATAATTGGGGTGTAATAAAATCAATATGAATGTGCTGAAACTCTAGACACAAGACTAGTAAATGCATAACTGCACTTATTCTCACGCTATTTTCATCTAATGCCTTTTTAGGAGTTTGGTTCGGTTTAGAATGGTCATGGTATACTTCACCCTACACGCTACACCCAGACATATGATGGTTAGTTTTCGGTTAGTTCAAATTGGTATTGGAGAAAAAATGTGAATTTCTCAATAGTTTACTTATGCGAGTATTTAAATTATTTATTATAGGGAGGGGGGAGAGTTTTATTTCGGTGCAAAGCCCTCAGGTTATCAACGCTGTCGTTTAAATGTCTATATTAATTGGGGTAGCACACTGATGTGAGTATTAAAGGATAAAAGGACAAGAGCAACATTTTTTTCACTCTCATTAGATCACAAATATCTTAAAACGTGAGAAAATTACAGATTTCCACACCAATTGCAATAGCTACTATTTTTCGCTTTTAAATAATATATCATGACAAGAGGTTAATCTGGGTGGGTAAATATATTTTTTTTATAATTACCTGAGAACTTTCAAATCATCACGTGGACATTCCCATATTTTGCCTTCTGTCGATATTGTTCATTCGTTTTGAGCGTCATAATTATTTTCAAAAATACAATGTAGTATAATAATTGATATAAACAAAGCTTGATTGCTTAAAATAAATCATTGAGCGAATTGGAGGAATTGGTAAGGCAACTGATAATGAGCTCAACTATAGTTATGAATGTAAGTTTATAGTTGTAGATTGTTTTTTTTTTTATCGTTTTCGTCGTTTCAATTTAATGGTTATTCCTTCAGAGTACAATTTTAAAGTTTCATAAGGTAATATAAAAAAATATTCTGAATCTATATTATTTACGTGCATGATAGGCTGTCACTCATTGTAATTAATGGGACCCTTTAATCTACTTCTCCTGGACTATTTGTGTGCGAGGCAACATTTATGAGAACAGTCCATCCCGAACGCAAAATTAACATGGCTAGTCAACTGTGATGGAGCCGTACTTAATTTGCAATCAAACCTCGTCACTTACAACCAGTGTCAGGCTCATCTACAACCGGCACAGGGAATCATCAAATCACATATGAACGAGCTGTCCATTCGATGCATAACCGCAGCCATCAAGGTGAATATCAATTCGCTGCTAACCGTGACGAGATTGTAGGTTCGTCATATCGTAAAACATCTGACAGCTGTCTCAACAAATACTCAACGCCACTCCAAAATAACTCGATTTGTATCTCGATTGATTATTTTTAAACCTTTTTGTATCATCGATCAACTAAAATAATTTAATGAGAAACTATCAATAACGTCAAAATGTTAGTACTGTGATAACAACTGAATGTGACGATTGTAATATCAATATTTTCATCAATATTAATGTACCATCTAACTGAGCAGAAAAACGTCTACATTTTGATTTTGAAAACTGAAAATTTTTATAACACATAGATATGAGTACAGATTATGAAAACTAACGATTCTGTGTAGAGTAAAATGATTTTTGTTAATTGCGTTATTTTAACAAACCGTACGTTTTCTTCAAACATAAAAAAATAATATTGAAACTGAAAAATATCAATATTTAATGATGCTTGTTAATTATGCTTTGAGGGTTCAGGTGTAAGATGGGTAGATGTAAAAAGATAATGGGCAATTAGCAATTTTTGTGAGACTAATTGGCCATTATCTTTTTTGATCTGCTCAATATTTATTGATAAACATGTTTTTTATATGGCATGTTATTTATTTCGCTTCAAACCCTTTACGTGTGTGTACTCCTAGGTTTACTAAAAATAAAATAAAATAAATAAATACAAAGATGTTATTATAAAAAAAAAAAAGGCAATGCCTTGCCAAAATTGTTTTAAGAAAAGGAAGACAATTATCCCTCGTAGGAACCAAATAACCTGCATGAAATAAGCATTTTGAACTATTACTAATAAAACTCCATATGCAGTTGGTATTGGTTAAATAAATATATTTTTAGTTAATATTCCACCCTAATCCATCACAAAAGTCATTACACTGCGACAGGCATCCCTATAACCCTCCTCGGAGACTAAAACGGCTGTGGCCTCCGTGACCTGCTATTAATACGTGACAGTCGGAGTCTGGACTATGACCAGTTTCTCCAACCATGTCCTGAGCTCGAAGCTTCCGCTCGTACCCGGTGGAATGGCTGATGGAGGATCATTGGGGACTTCCCAAGACTTCACTTCATCTTTCGCATGCGAGGGTGGTGACATGGTTGTTGATTTGAGAGGTCTCTGGGCTGTTTGTGAATACTGTATAAATAAGCGTGTGACTGAAAATTGTAAATATGGTATGAATGAGAACATTTATCATAATTAGCTATTAACCAATAATTCTCTGAAAAGTTAGTAAAAAAAAATAAGTACAATTTATAGAGAAAAAAATCGTTGTATTCATTTAAAATGTAATGATTACTGGGGAAAAAAATAGTCTTTTAATTTTAATGATGTACTGTAAAAGTGGTAGATGTAATAAGAGCATGGGAGTAATGGATGTGGCTCATGATTTATTAAACAGAAATTACCAATTTAATTGCAGGAGTAATCTCCATGTATATGCCTCTGCTGCTCCGTAATAATTATCTCATTATGTAGTAAAATTGCGAACTACCTTCAGTCACATTATTGAAATTAATGGAAATGAGAATTCAATCTTGTTAATCAGCCATCGATTCCTATACACTTGCGAGAGGTTAAAAATTAGCATCATTATTAGGAATTGTAGTAGAAGGTCACCCAAACACTATTAAATAAACACAATTTATGAGAAAAGTGAATGCAATATAGTAATCAAACTTGTATACAAAGTGGTACACAAGTAAAAACCTATCTGTTATCTTTACCTTACCGACCACAGAGCTACTTGAAGTAAGAGTGTATAATACGTATACCCTTATACAAATTAAATTTTACTGTTATTAAAATTTTAATTGCTATTTTTATATATATATATATATATATATATATATATATTCTCAAAAAATATTCCAAATCGTCTTATCTGAAAGAAAAAAATTAATACAAATTTTTGCTGTTACGTCTATATTAAGGTAAATTGTTCAAAGCATTAATAAAAAAGGTAAAAGGGATAGAATATTTACTTTCAGGATTGAAGGAAATACAGGTATATACAGGTTTATAACCGTCTACTTCCGTTTACATGACAAGGTACTGATAAATCCTCAGGCTTGGAAGCCCTGTTTCGCTCTGGTAAAAAAAAAAAAAATCTGGGATCCTCATCTCTTTCCCCAATTAAGTCAGATCCCACAAGCTATATTGTCTTGTTCCCAGTAGTGGCTGCCTCCGATTTTCGCGATGTAACACAGTTCAGTCATGTCGAGCGTAGAATCCACCCATTCATTTTAGTATCGGGGGGTATAACGGAAGACCTAGAATTTTATAGTATTCATGACCTTTGCCAGGATAGTCCTCATCAGAACAGTTGTCCATCTTGCGTTCCTGGGTCTCAATCTCCTTCAATGCATTACCACCAATACTTTAGTTTTTGTTTTTTTTAAATCGTGAAACGAGGATCATCAACTGAGTACTACTTTCCCACGGTCTTGATGGGGAAATTATTATCCAAGTGCTGAAGAAATTCATAAAGGAGCAATACATTACTGACTGGTGACTTGTGAGTCAACACGATTTAGACATAAAACATAGGAAGGCCGGAAACAGGAGATGTGCTATTACTTCAAGACAGAATATACCATAAATTGAGCTGTCATTTATCTAAAACAAATTAGTCATTTTTTAATTGAGATATATGAGATTTCTCATTTAGTCAACTATTATAGAATAATAGAATCAATTTGTTTGAGCTATGAAAATTGTTAAAAAAAATTCTTTGAACTAGTTTTTATTTTAATTTCATTTCACTAACGAAAAGTTACATGTACACAGGTGGTCTGAAAAGTTTCCGACCTCAACATGAAGATGATAATAAAATAAATAAAAGCATTGTTTGGTCAGAAACTTGTCAGACCACCCATACAAACATGCTCAGCATTTATTGGCATCCCTTGTGGGGAGTTGTGTTTGGACAAATTATTCTCTTTACTGTCGACTCTGTCGAGAGAAGTTCTTTCTTGAAGCACTTCAAAGATAGGCCTCAACTAAATCTGTGACAGCCAGGTCTAACTCTTTGGACATCCTTTCTCTCATGGAGTATCACATCAGTGTTACTCTTCCCTTCGTACACTACCTTGTTGTCTGTACATACTATTTAGATTATACAGCTTTTGCGGGTCCTTATCATGTCTTTGGGGGTACAACACCTTGTCAGAAGTCTTTTAGTATTTGTGAAATGAAACAGCCTTCTACCGCTCGACTACAGATTAATTTAGCTTTGTGCAATCAGTCAATGGTTTTATCTATAGTATTATGCAATCCGCACCACCACGGCGATTTATTTTGTTTCATTTTGTGTTTTTGTTCAAAACTACAAACCTTTATATTTCAATTCGTTTTATTTCTACACCGTTTGAGTTTTTCATCACATTTATATAATATAAGGACCTATATTATACGAATAAGCCAATTAACATAACTTAAGAGCACCTAGAGGATTCAAGGCCTATACAGTTCAATGATCATGATTTTGTCTAAAGGATATACCGAAACCCGTGGATAAGTGGCCAAGTTGATAATAACTGACCCAAGAGGGGAAAATCAGTAGCCACCCCCCTACACAGATTGAACCCAGGGCTTACTCATTCATTACAGGTGTGTTCGGGCCAAATGGAAAAAAATAATGACCCACAGCGAATATTTATTATAGCTGGACCTAATAAGAGGTATTATAATTTATAATTAAGGATATTTATTAAATGATACTGTATCTACCTGCCACGGTATACCTTTGTGTAAACAAAAGGTGGATTAAATCATAAATCCAAACCAAAAAAATAATTCGTTTTTATTCATTTCCACAGTAATAAAAATATTAAAAGGGCAGGACTTGTTTTAATGCTAGTTGCTAGGATGTGGTCAGCTGGCGTCATAATCTGTGGGGGACCTGAGCGTGGGTTTTACAGTATCTAAGTGATTAGTGGTTAGTGTTTTATTAATTTAACCCTTACTTTTACCACTGGATTATTATATATAACCTAGTCCCCGATTAAATATCGCACAGGGTTCTCATGTCCATAGGTATTCATGAGTCTAAGGCGATAATACTATTACACAGGAGAAAAAAAAGTCTTAGTCTTAGGAGAGAAGAAAAAAGTAAAAACTGTCGGGGAATGAAGTACCATGCTCACTAAGCTCAAAGATAGATTTGATGATATCTATTTAACCAAAAGAGTACCATCGGTATGCCTAGTATTGGAAGCTCTCTCTCTTTATCCGTATCTCTCACCAGCATATGCAACAGTAATGTATTATTAAACATAATTTATTTCTTATCATAAATTATTTGTATAGTTAGCTTTAAAAAAAACATCATTCCAAAATTTAATATTATATTGTATTTCAATCATTTTATGTGTAATGTTATTTAAAATCATCACTTTGTTTGTTGAGAGGTATAAACAAAATCTTTAATCTCTCAACTAATAAAAATACCGCTATTAAAAATAAATAAATACATTCCTGGTTATAACTATAAAATCCTCTTCGATAATAAAAATTAAAAATTGTCTATTTAAAATATTACATATGAGAAGTCATTGCACTGCGCCACTCATCCCTATAATCCTCCTCGGAGAATGAAATGGCAGTGGCCTCGTGACCTGCTATAAACGCGTGATAGTGGGAATCCTGGCAATGGCCAGTTTCTCCAATCATGTCCTGAGCGTCTGTGGCTCTCGCGCTCTTGGTCAGCCTCCACTGGCTAGTATCCGCTGACGCGGCTGACGGAGGGGCGTGGGGGACTTCCCAAGACTCCGCTTTCTCTTCGCAGTGGATTTGGGGGGTCTCTTGGCTGTCTGTAAATATTGTATGAATGAGCGAGTGAATGATGAACTGTAAATATGGTATGAATGAGAGCATTTATCTTAATTACTTATTATATTATAAAAGGCAGATTGCAATTATAGCACAATAAAGGAATATAATATAATACACATGAGAATCGCTAACGTCAGAGTTTCTTGCTGCGATTGCGATGACAGGAGATATTGATTGTAGGTCCTACCTCATTGGGCTACCCCGGTAAACGGAAGGTTACGCACGGTTACACACTGGCTTGTTAGTCCTGATAAATAAATACCAAAAAGGTACATTCGTACTTCAGTGTCTCCTGTGATGTCCTCTGGCAACGTGAAGTTATTTGGGAAGCAGGGAATCAGGCCAAACAGGCTGCGAGGGATGTTGGGTAAAACTGGGATCTTCTATCTGTGAAACTGCTGCCAGCGTTCGATACCCTTTGCTGATTAGGATCTAATTGGTCATGTGAACTATGATGGTTAGTGATTGATTGAATATAAAAGCTATTTTGGTGGTTATGCCTATGCAGACTTCTATTTAAAATATTACTAAAAATATTTACCGCTGCAACTTTATTTCATTTATTAATAGATCCAGATCCTGGTAATATAATGAAACATAATCCTTGAAAGGTTTGTACATTGATTGGAATAGGTGATTCAAAAGTAGGGGGTGTGATCATTGTGAGTGTCTCTGTGCAAGTAAAATTGTTTATCCTACCCCTAAACCTTTTAGTGTAACGTCAGTGGGGACAAACCTCAGGATTGGAATAGATATATAAAAGTAAAAAATGTCTACCAAGACAACTATTCCACAATATATAGTTTGAATTAAAATATATCACAACCTAACCTAATTTAAAATTTTCTAAATGGCTACGAATCAGCTATTAAAACGTTCTTTTTTTTTGGTTTGCTAGTGAGGTAAAAATTCTAACATAATTGCATATTTGCCTAAGTAGTGTGCTTATGTTGTAAAAACCAGGAACAGTTGCATTTCCCTTCTGTCGGACTAACAGGAATCTATTTTACATGAAAATTCACCAGCTGTTGGCAGTTGAGAAATCTAGGGAAATGTCTATAACGGTCATAAATATTGTACTCCCAACAATTCAAAAGTATGCAAAGTAGTGAAATTTTTCGATGATGTCCGTAAGATTCATCTTTTATAACTGCACTGTTTATTTGCGCATCAGGTCCTAATATGCGATGGTTGTACATATGAAACGTGATCATAACTCATATTCAAGAAAATATTTTTCTTAAGTATCAGTGAGTTCTCATTTTCTTGAGTATGAGTTAAGTGGCTAACTTAAACTTAAAACTTATAATACACCCAACCGTGAAAGCCGTCGAGAAGAAGTAGCCTTACCCGCCTAAGAAAAGCGCATAAAAGACTCAAAAGTTGTTACTTGATCACACGAGAAACATCTCCGAAGTGCCAAAAAAACATCCGAGATTTAACCATCGTTTATATAGTTAAGGAGCAACAATTATAGATCTATTTTAAAAAGACAAAAACTCTCATTAAAGATGCCAGAAATATTTAAAAAATCCAAACCGACCATAACTACCATCATAAATTTTCTAATAAATGTACTATTTGACATAAATAATACCGCACACATAGTAATAAATATTTTTTTCTTTCAAGTATTTAGACTAAGCTTATCCACAGAAACCCAGTTAAACCCATATGGTAATTAAAAGTTAAATAGTTTATGCTGTTGTAGGATGATCGGGACTTTCGGTGCCCTGAGCATTCTTTGGATTCTGATAAGGACATTGTCTCACAGATCTTATTAGCTCAGAGTTGGAGTATGTTTAAGTTGAGTTTCTCGGTATGGCAAGGGAGCTCGCACACTAAAGGGCCAATTTGAAAGAGGGAGCATGAGTGGAGAGGATCAGCGGGAAGAATGTTGAGCTAGTGTGCACCCGTTACCTCACCGCCAAACACAAGCTAGACAGACAGATAGATGAAGCTAGGTGAATACTTGGGTTTCATCCACATCCTCCGATCAGACCACGTGTCCTGCAAAACAATATTCACCGGGTTCCAGGGAGTCTGTACTCTGCTCTCGCCCTTCTACTCCCTCGGGCTCTCATAAGTGGCCTCCCCGTATTAGTGTAAATATACAAAAAACGGCTTTTACACCAAAATAAATCCACAAAAAAAATTGTAACAACAAACTTTCACTCTTCCATCATCTCATGCTAGGACCAGATGTAGACCTGCGCACCGTGTCGAAACGTTGCGCGTCAATAAACATAACGACAGTATAAATTCATCTATAAGTTCATGGGCTAATAATGAGCTCAGAGAAAAGTTTTGTCAATTATGCTTTATAATGAGCGCGAATAGATATATTATTTATTAAAAGATTTTACAAAGTAAAATTTACAGCTTTGGTGAAACTCAAGTTCATACAAAAGATTCTCGGAATTCAAAGAAGTCGGGATGAAGTCAGACGGTATTCAGCTTACATGAAATCATTCCTTTAATCCATCAACGTCAACAAAGAACAGGTATGTCGTGTAATCTTTTCCCCGGCTGATCTGAACATTCTCTCTTGACATTTCAAAGCTGAATTTAACAATGTGACGGCAAATATAAAAGGTTGCCTTCCTATTACATTTCAACAAGTCACATCCCGAAATGATTAATTTTTTATTTCATATTATACGCCGAGTTATAACCTACGACCTTTGTATTGTTACATTTCAAAGCATTCAGTTCACAATGTATTCATTGTATTGTAGATAGAAATCGTAATTCTTACATCATTTTGATATAAATCTACCCCAGTACGCTAGTCCGGCGTTTATTTGAAAATAAATAAAATATTTTGTTTAATGTTCGTTAAAATGGACCCCTAGGGGTAAAATTACATTAAATACAAAATAAAAATTACACGAGTTTTAATTTTGGTATAGATCACCTGGAGATACAAGGCCCCTCTGCGGAGTGACAAAAGATTACAATAAAATAAACAAATAAAAAGACATCTTTGCTATTTTTCCACTATAAATAGAAGAAACTTTTTTTTAACTAATAAATTTTGTTTAAAGTCAATCTAAAACCATTTTTTTTTTAAATAAAAAAAATTGAAACTGTATAAGTGAGGGAACCAAATCGTGAATTTTCGTGAATTCAAGAATTATAGACTAAAAATTTTGCCACTGAAGTTGTTATTAAAAAAATTTAATTGATACCTACTAAAAGTATGATTTGTATTTTTGACTCTCAACATTTATTTTTTAGTATCCTTGAAAATGTTTCTGCAATGTATCCCCAACAATGATAAAAATTAGAACTTTAAACTAGGGAACAGTTCCTGAGCTGATAGTTGCTTACTGGATTTGAACCAAAAATGAATAAAGATATTTTAATACGTTTTTGAATATACATAATTAACATTTCATCGGATGATTGCTTTATGTTACTATCGTTTAAAATACATATAATTAGACAGAGGGATGACAAACTTAGAGACAGTAAATTTGGGCTCAGCAAATTTTATAACAAACAAATAAATGAAAAATTTGATAAATTAATAACTACTTAAAATATATTCAGTTCAAAGAATCAGTGTATGCTCACATTGATTACATAAATACGATTGATAGATGTTCAAAAACTATACGTAATGAACACATAATCTTATACAGTTGATAAATACTAAACGATGTATTTACAGTATTTTGTTTAGTATACCAAATACAAAATATTTCCAAAACAAATGTGCAACTGTATTTAGACTGAAAAATAACACTTTGGAGTGGTATAAAAGAAAATGTAGTGGTACAAGTTAAAAAAAAGGGGGAGCCACTCAGTGCGAGCCATCCCTAGAGCAAAGCAAACATTTTTAGAATAGTCAGTTGTATTACCTACAAAACAAAGGCGATAAATTTTTTATTGCCCGTTAAATTAATAATTTATTGATTAGTAGTCAGAAAAATAATTCATGTCATAGAGTATTCTGGTAGAGCCTTCGCGTAAATTTACAATAAAAATTAAATCATAATGACGACGGGAATGAGTAATTCATTCTCTTTTAATGGTTTGAATTACATATAGATCTATTAAAGTCTTTTGATTTATTGATTCCCCCCCCCCCAAAAAAAAATATAAAATAGTTTTAGTTAAATAGAAAGCCAGTATTCGTAGATCTTCATCTAGACCCATTCAGCAATATAACTGCCTTCTTCAAACACTAAAATAAGGTAAAAAGAAAACAGAGTAACACTAATCTAATGGTTTAATTAAAACAGTTTTGTCGTTTTCAGCAGATAAGTTACGATTAAGTAGCTACACAGATAAAAAAATAATGTACACGTCGATTTAAATACGGAAATGTAAATAAATGATTAACATTAGCTTTAAATCAGTCATCTGAATTAAAAAATGAAAATTACTACAACAACTGACGATGGATGTGACAGGGAATGAAAGAAAAGCACTCCATTTTAAGAATAATTTTATGAATGATTGTGGCTGATAAAATTGAACGAGTTGATCAAAAATATAGGCTCCCACTTGTAATCTGGGGACACTATAAAATTAATGTTTTAATTACGGGAGGATGATAAAAATACGCATATGATGATCAAGTATCACACAAGGCTTATAGATAAGCTACAGGAAATGTTTTAATTCAAGAATAGTATCTTAAACATACAAATAATTATAATTAGCCGAAAAAATAGAAAGATCATTTATGATCCAGCTTACGTGGGCTAAAAAGTGATTATATTTCTGCATTCTGTATGTTAAAAAAAATATATTATGTAATCTTATATTTTATCTTTTGTTAAATACAATTTATAGTGAACATTATAATTTTCTATAGAATTATAAAAAAGATAATATCTGTTTAAGAAAGTTTTCTCAAGTTTCAAGCTGAGTGAAGCTAAAGATTATGGCTGGAAACTTCTTTATTAATAGTCTGTATTTTTTACTCCCCCCCCCCCAAAGGATCCTTAAAGGATCCTTTTTTTATCCTTAAATATTACTTACTAAAAATGAAATTTACCTCTTATTAAAAAATCTTTTTTTACTTAATAATTGCAGGCTAATCATTAAATGGGGTCACTGATCATTAAACTAGGACAGTCAAGAAGAAATCGAAAAGTTTCAGATACCTTTTCTGCGATTGCCTACTTTAAAAACTTATTTTTTTTAAAAGGTATCTTTCCTTTTGAATTTAATGGAATTTCCTATTTTAAAATGTTCGCCAATGTTTCTCCCATTTACTCCCAAACAAATTGATGTTATTTTAGTCAGGCTATATAATATATTTTATTGAATAAGACGAATTTGTATTAATTAGGCTATATCTTGTAGCCCTGGTGAATTATTTGTTACGCGTTGCAACCAAAACATAATATCAAAGTCCGCTTCCCTTGACGAATCTACCCTATAGGCAAGAAGGTAGACTCACCCCTTTAGAAACTCTTGGTAGGAAAAACGTTTAGTCCCGGTTAAAATCATTTTCACTTTAGCGATTGAATGTTTTGATTTTTTTTAATAAAGAATTTCTCTCTAATAGAGATTATAAAGATCGTACGTGACGGCTTTTTTCACATTCTAAGCTCGAAAGGAGAGCCTGTACCTTCATTTGGATAAGGATTACGCATGTCTGTTTTTTCTACGGTTGGGGCTGTAAAAATAATTCAATAAATTAGAAATTTCAAAGTTATATTCCAAAAGCGCTTCTAAATATGCTGAATATATTAGTTAAAATAAATAAATGTACACTTACATAAGAGGAAAATACAGTTTATATCTTTATAAAATCCCAGCTGCGAATCTATTTAAGGTTTAATGTTTATATTATTCAAGTTTAATCATTTTTTTTAATAATAAGATACTAAAACCTATTCCGTGACTACATCTCTATGTTTCTTCACGATATATCATATTTCGTTTGTTTTATTTCGTTTAAACATATAAATATTTAAAAAGATGCAATTATTTTTATTTGATAAAGGAAAATATTAGTCAATAAAAGTTACAATAAAAATTAATAATCAAATAACAGAATATGTAATCTAGCCATAAATTTATGATAACTTACCGTTTTTGTGAGTATCTAATTCAAGCTACAATTTCATAATTTAACTTGAAGGTGCCATTTAATGTTAGAAAGACGGTAAAAATATAGCATTATACGTAAAATATCAAGTGTGTACCTCACCAGAGGTCTCAACTTGCCAAAAGAAGCTCGGGGACACGCTGGACAAACGGCCCCTGGAACGAATGTTTCTTCTAGGCCATTTTCCAGATGATTGGCTTCTATTTATCGATAGCTCAAAGCGAAGTTTGAAATGTACCTATTTACACAATGGGAATCAATATGGTTCACTCCTGGTCGCCAACACCATAGGTTTCGTCTTTGAGAAGATAAAGAATCATGAACATCAATGGGTGAATTGTGTGGATTTAAAAATGGTAAATTTTCTCCTTAGACAAACTAAGTGGCCACACCAAATATCTTTGCATCTTGTGCCTCTGGGATAGCAGAGACGACACACAGGGTTAGAAAAGAGTGGCCTGAGAGACAAAACATGGATGGACGTTAGGGAAAAGAATGTCACTAACGACCCCTTCGAATCAAATAAAATAATGAAAAATTCATTTTTTGTTTTTTATTTGATCTATGGATTAAAATTTAAAATAGTGTAACGTATATTTGAATAAATTGTTTTATCTTTAAAATTTGAGCTCCTCAACAAGATTATATGAAAACAGCACCAAAATACACAGGCACCAAAAGAACTGTTGGCCTGTGTAATACTTTGCATGAATGTTTTATGAAGCCTCAGATATGCTATTTATAAACTAATATAAAAAAAACTATCCTTGTGAGAAATAATTAACCATCAATTGTTAATTAATTACTTGCCATCCAAAAAATGAATATTTCACTTCCAGATTAGTTGGTGCGTGACGTAGTATGTGTTTGAGACTTAGAGGAGATTCATGACAGTAATTTATTAAAATTTCAATGAAATCAGTTTTTAATTTTTTTGAATAATGCCCTGGCTGATCAAGATAAGCATGAATTCATGAAAAAAAAACATACACTCATTGATGAAAAGGACAAGAATGCTTGATTCTAACTTTTAGATCAATATGTCTTCTATAAAATTATGCCACCCCATCAGATAACCAAATCGCCTATACCCTTTTCAGTTTTTCCTTTCTGTCATCGATCCCCCTCTCCATAAATTTACCTGTATGTCTAGTACCCACCCTTTCGCGTATTCCACCGGCTTCAAAGTGCCTCCACTTCTTAAGTAGCTTTAGCCTTCCTTTTTTCCTAAAGACTTTACCATAATTTTTGCTGAGAAATTCCTGACTCACATTCTCGTTTCATACAAAATTTTCAATAGATCTCACAATTGGTCGGTTGAGACGGTTTGACGGACACTTCCTATAAACGGTAACAAAACAGTTGGTTTATAGAGCGATACGAAAATGATTTGTAATGGTTTAGCGCAGGTGCAGTACTGATTTATTTTTATTTTTTTTTTTTATTTTTTTTTTAGATAATAATAGGCAGCAATGCTAATCGCGTCTTGTTCAAACCAGTAAATGTCACTTTTTGTCTTTTGTGTTATCTTGTCTTGCTAGGAGTATGAACTGATCCTAAAGTTTAGGCTGTTATTACTGATGTCTTGCTGAGTGTTGGATACTCGTAAATTGATTCCAACTTTCCTTTATGTCGATATATTTAAATATTAATAATATTGTGAAGAAACTGCAGTTATATTTTGTTATCGCCATAAAGTTTGAATCCTTTCTGAAGCTCAAAGTGCTTTGAGTCCAGCTCGTAGGCAGTGGGAGTCCATATCGATAGTCCATACGCAGCAGTCTTGCAGTCTATTAGGAACGTGCAGTCCGTCATCTTCACCCTATGTAATCTATAATTAAATAAGGTATAAGATATAGTTTAATTTTGGTTGCTTTGATTCAAATTATAATTTGTTTTCCTGATTATTTCGCATATTTGTGATTCCTAATTTAATATCTTTATAAGCTTCTACTGCTTACCTTAACAGGATAAAAATCAGTTAACCAATTAATATGAATACGCGATTGAGAATAAATTGTGACTCCAGGCCCGGTTTTTGGACTGTTTCTTTGACAGTACACTTTAAAAACAAAAAACAGACTAAACAAAACTAAAAATACTAAAGCGAAATCATCAAAAACTCAACAAAAGTACCAAATGAAGATTTTCAGACGGCAACACTTCCGGGATACTAGGAATAACTTATGGGTATGAGAGAGAGTGAGGCTATGAAGGGCCCTAATTTCCGAGAAAGGTTCAGGGTGTGGTTGGAAAGGGTTTAGAGGGAGTAGGGGCCAATTCGTTCATTCTTTTCCAGTGGAATAGACAACAAATCTTTATTCTGAGACTATGTCATATATACATGCCACCTTGCGGAAAACGAATATAAAGCCTATAATATTGCTTTTGATTTACGTATACACTGCGGGGTTATAGTGTGGTGACTCTGTGTTATCAATAAGAACACAATTGCCGATTGCCATTCTAAGATTAGTTTTTTTTACGAATTTCTAGGGAAATATGAACAATCTCCAGCAAAAGCTTCAGAAGCTCTCCTCCACTTACCTCCTCTATCGATTTGGACAGAAAATGGGGGTATGGTGGCACTTTAAGGTTAGCTACTAACGTACAGTGGCTCGACAAGGGACCAATAATAAGTCGCCAGATCACGTATTTAGCGAAAGTTATCTATCCTACGCTATACGATTTACCTCGCCAAAGGCAACCAAAACTCGCAAAGCTTTCCTCCCCTTAACCAAGGTGAGGCTCAGGGAGGGAGGTGTAACCTTCCTCCCGACCAATTGGTGAAGTTCACAGATAGGCAATACAAGGAATCTACAAGATCGCCTAGGACCGTCGCTATCTCTCTAACACAGAAGCGTGTATCAGCCAGCTGCTAGGAAATTACGCCACTGTGTTTCTGGCAGAGGTCTGTGTAATCATCATTGCTACCTTAAACCTTTGAACTCAGTTAGAAGCAGCCAGCTGAATATATATATATATATGCTCCTACAGTAAATCAGAAGGGAAGAATTTGCTAACGGACCTCGTGTATCAACAAAAGACGTCACCCTATACTGGGCCAGGGCCCTTGTACATGCAGGTGTAGACTAAGAAGGAAGCTCATTGTTTGTCGCTCTATCCCTGCCATTGGTTTATCAAACACCACATCCACCCCTTATTGGAACGGTGGATGTCCTTTAACGTGGACAAACAATGGTCAATCTGTTCATCAACAGACCCAGTACATAACTCATGACTATTAAACCACTCCCGGCAACATTAACCTCATTACAGGCATTTCAACCGGACACAGCGGATTACGCCAACACTTATCCTTGATAGGCATATCCCAAAACTCCATTTGCCCCCAATAGAAATCGGAGGAGGAAACCTAACAGTTTTTGGGAGAAATCGATGCATTCATCAAACTTAGGTTTAACATCTTAAGTAGTGGAAGACTCTACTATAAAGACTAGAATCGCACTATTAAATCGAGGTAAATTCTTGACTTTAGGAGGACAGGAAGTTTTCAGGAGAAACAGCAGCACGTGATAGATTGAATCACAGAGGCCCAGTTTTTGGACCGATAACTTTTATGTGTTCCATCTTCACTGCTTATGCATCTGTCTATCTACGTATTCTATATTTTCTATATTGATGTTCTATATTTTTTGTGGCAGAACAGTAAAACTCAGACGTAACAGTTACGTCTTTTAGGGTGTAACTGATATAGATTCGGTGTTATTGTACAAAAATACGAGGTAGTTTTTTACAGCTATGTAATATGTATTTTTGAACCTCACTTTCTACATTATTTATATGTTTTCCTCAGGAATTACAAATATTCACACTACTTTATAATCAATAGTTAAATAATCTTTGTTGAGAAGAGCATTTTAAAAGAAAAGAAAGAAAAGCTTTATTATGAAGTACATGCAAAAAACACTGGTATATACAAATATTAAGAGTTATGTTACTGCATACTGGGTCGGAAGTTTATGGACTGGTGTCTGGGAAACAACTGTGTCAACAAGTGGGAACTGCAACTAAAGCTGAGACACATGTGAATATGAGAAGGGTTTGTTTCAGGAATTGGGATGCGGTCGCTTACTTAAAAAATAACAAGAACCACCAGTAACTACCATGAAGTCCCAAGGCAGGAATACACTAGAAGGGGCTTTTAGGAGCTTATATATAATATTAGGTTACAATATTCTTATTTTATAATCCTAGATATAATTGATATAAATTTTCCCGTTTTTAATTCCTGAACTCCTGGGCAGGATGGTCATATTAAGAAATAACATGTTTTATAGACAATACATTAGTTTTAAAAAACAATTTTCTCAATTTGGATTATAAATTATTTCCTAAGTATCTAATTTAATAATAGAGGAGAAGGGTAAGTGTATAGGTAAGGTACTATTGCTTATAATGAATACATATGATAAATTAAAAGTTAAATATACATCTATAAAATTGTAATACTGAATGAAAGGAGCAGGAGTTACAATATTTGTGGTGATACATTCATCTAAGTTTTTAAGCAATGCCTTAGATATACAAGCATTGCTAATATTGTTAATGTTAAAATAATGTACAAAATGAGTATGATTTTATTTATTATATTTAAAAGTTACAACAAAGGTTTCTTGTATGTTGTACAGAATTACATACATATCATGTATTCAATTATTCGTTTATATTGTTTGGTACTATAGTGGTTATTACATTATTGTCATTTTGTACAGGCACAGGTAAAAGATAAATTGAACTTATTTTGGTCCTCTCTTTGGCAATCGTATGATGTCATGAATGAGTCCGTTTCGTATAGTTCGGTTAGGTTCATGGCATATTGGGTCTTATCTATCCCTAGGGATGTCAGTAAGTTCTTTATTGTTATGTGAAATATATTTCCGGTGTGTCAGATGTCTCTTACGAGGTCGTTTAATATTGTTAGCATGCGATTTCTCTATTGCATTCTTGTCTCTATATTTTAATACTGGTTTATAGGGATTATTATGCTTTCGATGGGTAGTAGTTTTTATCATGAAATCTTCAAAAGGTTTTTCTGGTTTAGGTGTCACCATAAATTCGTGTTTAATTTGTTTGGTAAATTGTACGTTTTTATGTCCTCTGGTTATTATAGTTTGGTGTTTTTCACCATTTATTGCTTTGCTGTCAGGGGCTATAAAAATGTGTTCGTTACTAGAGTCTTCGGAGTGCTGTGTAGCTACTACACTAATTTCGCCTTCCATGGCTTCTGGGTTAGGTTCTGGTAAAATTTGTTTGTATTCTTCTGAGTCATTAGGTGCTGCTTCTATTAATCTGTTTATGTCTCCTCCTGTTTCCATATCGTCTAGTTCTACTAAGGTTAAGTCAAGTGATCAGAAGGAAATACGTCTGGGGTTGATAATTTAGTCCTCCTTCATCCACCAAAGGTAATTCGTGTCAGATAGATAAAAAAAGTAGGTAATAAATATCCACAAATAATTAGTAAGATTGCTACCTTATAGTCTTTATTAGTTAGAATATTTATGCTTGAGAAATATAGCAATAATAATGGTAGTGAACCATGACAATAACATTTTTATTGAAGTTAAGAGGAATATCATAACTTACAATAATGAACAGAGCTTGCTAATGCATATAAGCTTAATACAATCCTAACTCCTTCCTATAATGCCTCTTAAAACATGTTTTTGCCTCAAACAAAAATTTATTACAAACCTGAAAGAAATTTATGACCATACAACAATTGAATGTACTTGGCTCTTCGTTTGTAGAGCTAAACGAGTCTAGCTGCAGATCAGGATCTAATGGAGGAAGAGTCTTCTTCATTTTGGGGAGCATCGACATGTGTGGAAGCCGTGTCAAAAACCTCCGCCAGCGACATTGTCAGAATACCCTGAGTTGTACCGCTGCTGCACCTTGAATCCTCCCTAAACGATGTTGTCTTGATCCGCTGCTCACGGCCTCGTCCAAGACAACTTAACACCTAAATAATCAACACCATCCATTCAAATTGAAAACAACTCAATGGAAACAACACCACGTCCAGTGTACCTTACCTTTACGTGGTAGTTTTAGTCATTTATGACAATGCGTGGGAGGCCTCCGCTTTTTCTTTTAAACATCCTGATTACTTTCCCTTAATGAACCCCTTAGAGAGGAGAAAAGGGAACATTATATTGCATCGTTAATTTAATACTCAGCAACAAAACTTTTCATAACTTTGATCTCATCCTCAAGTTCACGAAATACCATTAAAACCTCTACAATCAGCTCAGTCCTCCCACCCTGATTCCTATAATCCTTTTCGAAGAATAAAGTGGCCTGATATTGCAGGCGATACCTGATATAAATACAGTGACATTCCTAAGAATGTCCAATGCCACTAATCTTGATCTGAGGGCCTGTCCATCTCACGCTATACTCAGCATCTACTAGCTCGCATCCGGTGATGTGGCTGATGGAGGAGTGTAGTGGATTTCTTAAGACTCCGCTCCCTCTCTCAGGAAGTGGCTACGATGCGGATGCGGTGGATCTCTGCGCTGTGTGATTTTGAAATCATTGTAAGAATGAGTGAGTGAATGCAAATCTGTAAGTATGTGTAAATTATGTTATTGATCACTGTTGTGGTTACCTCTTAATTACGAATAATTAAAGTTCCCTTCTTCTCGGATCAAAAAATCTATCTATGTTTCCATATTTATTGTTAATAAAGGTTATGACCTCAGTGATAGTGGGAGGAGAAGCTAGGGGGGGGGGGCAGTTGCAGGTGCGGCTGGCCGCCTATATAAGCAACCAGATTAGACCGACTTAGCATAACGAACAGGACTGTCACTTGGAACACTACTCTCTCCTCTCTCTCTGCACTGGCGCTTGCTGCTCTACTTAAACCATGGTATTCTCATTCAACAACCTCTGCATCTCTCTATCCTAACCTTGTTATGTTTTAGTCCGACGTCGTCGGACCCCACACCTTCCTAGTGGGAATCTCTTCCTTCGTCTTGCTAAAACTAGCTCTTCTATGGGAGAGACCTCTCCCTCACGGACGACAGTTGCCGTGGCCCTGCGAATTTTACCAGCAGTGTCTCCCATGGCAATCTAGTCTGCTTCTCTCCGGTTCACACTTGCCTTTGGGATCCGGACGGTTTTCGCCTCCCCTTAGACACCGAGTGTGAATTCGTGGTCATTTCAAGACCACATAAACTACCTATAAACCTAACCTGTTCCTCTTCACCTGAACATAGTGCCTGTGGATCTGACACCTTCTAAGGACCTTATGGAGTCAGATCAAAACAAATTAAGCTGCCCACCGACTAGGGGGAGAAAGACCACAGGTCCACCCGCCTTATCTCTTTCTGGGCGCTCGCCGGATGGCGGCTAGAGGTTGTAGTGACCCTAGGCCGTGGCGGGCGTCTCCGCCCCACCTTGGGGACTCACATATCTGAGCCCAACAATCACATTAGCTTATTGTCCAATAGGGAAGATTGTAACTTTTATCTCAATAAAAGCTTTCTAATAAAAATTTAATGTTAAGAAGATTTATTTAGTTATATTTATATTTATTTAGATTTATATTCTTCAGATTTTAGTTTAAATTTCAGATTTCCAGTACAGATTTTATGATAGTATCTTAATTGGCGTCCCAACAATGCTGTATTGTTATATTTCAATAAGGTTTTGGTTATTAATTATGTTAAGAATATATTTATTTGAACTGGATTCTACAGTATCCAATTTAATACTAGCACGCAGAGCAAGAAATGGCAGAAAACGCAAACAGAATGGCCAAGAATGGGGCCGGGAAGTCCAGATAAAATATTATATACATATCTGTGAAATGTATGAAACATGTTTTAACATCGCAAAAAAATCACTTCAAGTGAACTTGTTCTAGGAATTTTTCCAACTCAACAGCAGGTTTATATTGAGTATAGCGGTCAAACTGAAGCAAGGGACAAGCCCCAGGGGCTCCACGCACTTCTCACGTTTAATATACTTTTAATTAAAGAAAGGAGGCACTGGACGCTGTGATTTAGAGGGAGTCGTGCTGCGATAAATCCAGCGGCCAGGTGGTTCCACGCCCGGTATTAGTTTTGTCATTTGCCCCCCCCCCCCCCCCAGCAGACCCTCTTCGTATCATCCTCTCTCCACTAGGCACAATTATTTTTGCACTAGCAGGCCCATTGGATCCCGCTCAGACACTTGACTGCCACCTTTGTAACACACAAAATCTAGCCGATGGAGCGTACTGTTAGTCGTCCTAACTGAAAATTTTAATTGGGGTCCATGACTATAAAACCTTAACCCGGCACACATTTCATCGAGCAATGAAATAATCAACTGCTTGTTTGTTTAATTAGGCTGAATCAGACTTGTTTGGTATTAGGTAATGGTTTTGTAAACAAGCTTCTGTAAACAAGCCAAGAAAAAAAAAGCTTCTGGGATTAGAAGTAGAATCATTTTCATTTGAATACAGTGTTTCATTCTCGTAACACGCCACATTTCAATCGTGTATAGAATTCTTTCGAAAAATCTTGCAGCTATTTAAGAATACACTACATGCCTAGAGAGACTCTAGGCCCAGCCACCAGTGGACTCTCACCACTGTACCGAAACAACCAACCTCCACCGAGGCTTCCCACACCCCTTGATCCTCTCACACCACCTTCAAGCAGGTACTCCTAGTACAAGGATCCAATTAACCTAAATATTCTATATTTTTCCCTCATCCTGAATTTCTAACTAGAGAGCTTAGAAAAAAAAAAAAATGCACCTATTTGCAACACGATTTTTTTATTTTTTTAAGAACACGCTAAAACCAATGGGAAAGTTTTTCAAGTCTAGCGAGTCACTCCATCTAGTGAGAGAAATGAGAAGATTTTAAACTTAATAGTGGACTATTTTGAATTAGCTAGGGGGTCTGATGAGGTTCTAACTCTTATTGAAAAGTTTTATGGTCTATGGTGTTTTTCAGTTCAAAAAAATCATTTTTGATCGGTAAAATTTCATTCCAAATATGCCCCAAATAGGTCTGTTAATCTCTACATTTTGGCCATCGTAGATGGAAGTAAGTGTTGACAATTTGGAAATGTTTTGAATCTGTTCAGTTGACGTCCAATAATAGTTATCCTAAGTTTTCCCCGTTCCAAGTGGTGAGGCAAGGCAAAGAAGGAGGGCACTGAATTTTCGGTCTTTATTCAGTTTATGGACTGTAACTCGTAATCAGTGTCATAAATATCATAAAACAAAGAACATTCAACAAAGAACAATGAGTTCCTCAAAAGTTTGATTCGGTTGGCAGAACAGTGAAAGTTGTTACTTGAAAAACCATTCATCTGCAAATTTTCTTTAAAAAATCCTATATAGTCATTTTCTTACTTTTATTCTAAAAAACGTCTAATCTAAAAATTATTGGATGGATGTTGTAGAGCATTGAATTCTACATTTATTGAACCCTATTTGCTTTGATACCAAGCTTTCCAGGTAAAGCATACATATAGAGTTTTTAAATCTCCACCGTACACACACAAGACGCCAAAAAGATATTTAGTTGCTAACCAAACTGGACGCCATTAAACAAACTATAGACAATATCAAAAATAAAAAAAAACAAAAAATAGATGAATTGAAAAGTTTTGAGCAATAATGTAGCAATGTCAAAAATTTCAAAGGTTATGTAGTATAACTTTGTCACAGTTATTATGAGATTGAAGAGCAGTTTAGGGTTGTGGTTGCTATAGTGGTATCCAACAAATTTTAGGGATGCTAATTTGAAGTTTCCAGACAAATTAGCGGTATTTGAATGTCTCCAAAGCAACAGCTGAGTTTATTTTCGAGTGGTTTGAGACATAAGAAGTGTCTAATCTCCCTTTAATAATCACCTCTTTGCATTCTTAACAGCCTCTATCCAATAATTACCACAGGTAGGATATTGAGGAACAGCGCCAAATATTGAGGTAAGTGAATTTACTTTATGTCGTATATAACTTTTTTTGTTGTTGCATCGTTTAGTTTCATTTGCAAAATTAATCCTTAGTTTCGCGAATGAAAACTGTTAGTCATGTGACACGTCATTTCACCGAAGCACTATATATTTCATTAATCAATAATAAACAAGTTTTTTCTCCCACTTAAATTCACTATATGAAGTTGGTTACAATTTTTAATGTTCAATACGTATTGGCCTCCATCTAATGTGACTTAATTGAAAACGTCTGATAGGTGACAAGACCGATGAAAGTCTTGTCTCCTCTAATGGAATTTACTGTGGGAAAACACTAGTTTTACTAAATAATAAAATATGCAATAGACAATCTATGACAACTGGAGTCGTTGCATATTTAGGTCAAAATCAATCTTGATAAAAATTGAACCTATTTAATACTGACCCTCCTTGGTGCTCTGACATTTTAGTTTCATCAAGCGATTACACAAAAGCTATTTAATATTATTTGTTCTCCATTTGTTGGGTTGGATTAAAGACGGTAACACAATACCGCTTAAAATAAATGTGTAGGATCCAACAATAAATCAGCCTCCACTGGCTAGTATCCAGTGACGCGGCTGACGGAGGAGCGTGGGGGACTTCCCAAGACTCCGCTTTCTCTTCGCGGTGGATTTGGGGGGTCTCTGGGCTGTCTGTAAATATTGTATGAATGAGTGAGTGAATGATGAACTGTAAATATGGTATGAATGAGAGCATTTATCTTAATTACTTATTGCCTTATAAAAGGCAGATTGTAATTTTAGCACAATAAAGGAATTTAGAAAAATAAAAATCACGCTTTTAAGTTGCCAATTGAACCTATTACAGCAGTTTATTATTGTCCATATTTTAGCTATTTACTATATTTGTTATTCGTTGGTACGGTCAATTGCATTAACAGAGGCGGTTCGGCAATAAATTAAAGTAATATTCCACAATTAGTTTTTTTTATTTGTACTGTCTAAAAAGTATTTGCATCAATCATGAACTAAATTGTATTTTTCTTAATTTAAATAATCCAAGAAGGGCAATCCGCAGAAGCAAGATGCTCCTTACTTAAATACATACTTTAATAAATCCTAGAATGTTTGACGAAAGTGACTTTTTTACATTTCTTTCCACACTTCCTGTCACTTTATTTAAACAAAAACTACGCAGCATATTTCGAGATGTAGAATATACTTTTAACGTTTCAGATCGATCAAATAATTTTTACTATCAGTATCTTAAAACGTATTGAGAAATATAGAAATTACAACTTCTATATTCCAGAATGAACCTCTCCGTTCTATGTACAGTTGGAATAAATACTCGTCGGTCGTTCTATAATACAATTTACCAAACAATAAAGTTTTGACAGCTCTAAGCTATTATTCATAGCTTCGGAAATACAATTTTACGTTATAAAAACAACGATTTAAATGAACACGTCTCGATTCATTGTATTTCTTAATTTTGAAATCCACCGCGCACTGATGCCTTGCGCGGCTGCAGCACAGTAGAGAAGACGACTGAATGTCTTGAATACGGCTTGTATAACTCAAATTTTGAGTTGCGTAAAGTTAAAGTGAGAAATCGAAGAGTTATATGGAAAAATAATAATATTTTAAATGGGTGCCTCTTCCTGACGGCCCTGTGGTGGATGTCGATAGTATTTCGAATATCGCAGGCCCCTATAACCTCTTGGATCGTCTTTCTCATCCCCCACCAGAAGTATCGCCAGTTAAATAATCTTGTAGAGGAGAGACTTTTTAAAAAACTTTATTATGAATAACAATCAAAACACTGGAATATATACAAATATTAATCAGTTACGGCACTAGAACATTTTTTGGCTAAAGCTAAGCCACAAGTGTGTGTATCTTTGCCGGAAGCAGGTAGCCTGAGGGTTAGGAGGGGGTTAAAATACAAAAAAAAGGGAGACCATAAGTCTCAACTGAGGTACACGTTTCTACTAAAAATGACTATTATATAACTCTTCCCTTTTTTAGGTTCTGAACTCCTGGGCAGGATAATAGGATTTTTTGGATGCCAAGTAGTGGTCAGTGGCTGCTATGTCATGGGATGTTGGTGGAGGAGCTTGGTAAACAACTGTGGGGATATCTATTAGGATATTTTTTGAACCACAGCCTTTACAAATTTGATATACATGAATTCTTGAATACTATAGGGTTAATACAATAATAGTTGTTAATATAATATGTACAATTAGCATGATATAAATTCTCATTTTTCACGATAATCACTGATTTTGGGACATTCATTGTAACATAAGATTGTTCGTGTTTACAGGAGTTGGTAGGATAAGAAAGGCCTTAATACCACTAGAGGCTTTTGGGAGTGATACAAATATGTGTAGGATATCTTTATGAGTTGTACAGTGTATTTTACTCATAAGCCATAAGGATTTTTAGAAGCTTAATTTATATTTTCTTTTACCCCATTGATAATTTGTGACATGATTGTTGTATGTGTAATTCCTATTTTGCATAATTCCAAAGTTAATGTTATCTCGTTAATTTTATCATATAGATGTGAGAGCGATATGTAAATGTCATGAAAATATGTTTCTATGTTCATTTTAACAATATTATTCTGACCTTTGTTAAAGTTAGTATTTATCAAAGTCATGTCATTTCTAAACGTGTCTATAATGCGTTTGTTATAATTCACCGCGGATTCTATCTTATGCTCAATATTGCAATTATTTTGTTTTCAATTTCAGTTATTACTTCATCATAGTGTTTTTTTATCATCGGCGTTCATGTTTCCAGTTAACCAGCTGATAGCTGCCCCTAAACCATTAATAAGTCCTCTTTTAACTCGTGGGTTTTGAAATTTAATTTAATTAATTTTATTTCTAGCATTATTAATGATATCGGCAATTATAGGGTAAATCGTTAATTTCCGATAAAAAGATGTATGTGATTGAATGTTCCTCAGTTCTTTTTCTAATAGAGAAACATTATAGAAGTGATTCAGAGAAAAATGCATTATCCCTGGCGTAGTGCTTAAGTCTGTGATTTTCAACGTGGTTATTGTCATCCACTGGCATATCAGAGTCAGAAGAATTGTTTGAGTCTTCATTATTGTCTGAAACACATAATGGTCTTTTTGAGTATCTTTTCCTGCGGCGTTTCATGCGATTAATGCGATTATGCGTGACTAAAAATGAGTATTATATAACTGCCGCTGTAGCTGTTGCGACGTCTCCTGCACGCCGCGGTGATTCGTCTTCCCCTGGTGGTAAGCGTGTGTTACTTCCCGCTGCTGCTCCCCATCGCGCGATGTATGATAAAGGAGCGATCCATGCTCTCTTTGCCACAATTTTCTGATCTGCTCCTTCACCGTAGCATTGCCCATGAATAAATAGTAAGGCTTCCCTGGTTCAGATGGTTCTTTCAAAGCCCGGCAAATTTGCTCCCCTTTAAATCCCGGTTTCGACTAGATCGTTGTGATAGTACTCCTGCCATAATTTCCTGCCATAATGTAGACCGTATCAGACCGGATCTTTGCGTCTTCCGAATAATTTGTGCGGTGTTTGTCATTAATTATCTCTTCAGTTGTTTCCATTTCCCTTGGCCTCCTCGTAAGACTCTTCCGATGCTGGGTTCTCGTTCCTGTCGCTGTCTTTTTGCGTACTGTGACTTCCATTGCCCCCGGGCGTCCATTCCTCGCTGAATTCCCAGATAACTCCAGAGGTTTCCCTCTCCTCTATGGCATTGACGGCAAAGGCGCGCGATAGCCAGTCCACCACTACATTATCTTTCCCTGGTATAATTTCCTGAAAGAGCTCCTTTCACCGTGACACCCTAGCAGAAGATTCCTCGGTCTTCCCCGCCCATTGGAGTGGGTTGTCGTACGTATGTACCCGAAATTTCCCACCGAAGACATATGGGCGGAAGTGACCGATGGCCCATATGATATCGAGAAGTTCCCGTTCAAGGGGACTATATCGCGCCTCTGGGTCGGTCAGTCGTCTGCTCGCATACGCTCCCGGGTGCTCCCCACCGGTTCCTTCTGGTGACAACACTACCCTCAACGCGTAGTCTTCTAAATACGCGTCGGAGGTGTTCGATTTGTTTGGATTGAATCGTCCATGTATAGTTGACATATCGCCTCATCAAGTCCTCTCAGAAGCACCTTTATAAAACGCTGGAAGGTGATCGGGGCGTTCTTTAAGCCGAATGACATCCAAGTAAATTCGTAATGTCCACTCTCGAAAGAAAAAGCCGTCTTGTGCTGATCCTTGACTCTCATTCTGATTTTGTGGTACCCCACTTTCAAGTCCAAAGTACTAAAAATCGTTGATCCATTCAACCTATCAAGAATGTTTTCGAACCGGGGAATCGTGTATTTTTCATCTAGCGTGTTGTCGTTTAATTTCCTGAAATTGACTACGATTCTATACCTTTTCTCTTCTTCTCCCGGTCTGTTCTTCTTTTTCATGCCCACAGGGGGCTATTATATGGCGACGTACTATCTCTGATTATGCTTAGTCGCTTTAGGTCTTCGATCTCATTCCGAATTTGTTTGGGAAGCGCCTGCGGATAATGTATTTTCTTCACATAAGTCACGCGCACCACCTTTAGCGGGATCTCGTGTAACGTCTTACTTTCGCTCCTAGCATATCCCCCTCAACGAAAAATATGTCACTGAACTCCCTCTGTAAACCTTCCTTCCAGTCTTCTACTTTCTTGACTGCCTCTATATGAGCTTTCCCACCCACTACGCATTTCCCTGACATCGATAACCTACCTCCCCTTCTGGTTCTGACATTACCGATGACTTGTCGGCCGATGATCCCTTTTCTCTAAGTGTCATCTTCCGTCTTTCCGGCTTCTCCTGGGTGTTTCTCCATTGGCTCTGCTCTTTGGTAATCTCTCCTTCTTCACCGCACTTGAAGCATTTTGTGCGAGGGCACTGTGTCACCAAATGGCCTGTCTTCCCGCACCCGTGGCATTTTCTTCCTTCCTTGTGAGATCCGTACCTGGTTCTCACCCCTCTGGGCTTCCTTTCTCTTGTTGTTTTCCTGCCCCTACCGGTAGTTGATATTTCTTGCTTCCTCCAACCTGCTTTAAAGGTCCTGGTTCTTCTATACGCACCCCAACTCCAGTCATTATAATCTTCGTGCATCCTCGATTCCTCCTCCCTGGTGCTTCTGTCTATCATCGCTTGTGCACATTCGCTCGTTAGGGAACCCTTCCTTCCTCCCTGCCTCTTTTGCTAGCTGCACTTTCAGTATGGTGGACCAAAATCTCATCCTTCTATCTCTTCAGCACTGATCGTCTTTCTCATCTTTTCTGTTATTTGCTTACAGCGAACTACAAGGGCAGCCACATATTGGCCACTGCTCTGCCTCTGGGACCTCGTTTCCCTAAACATCTGGAAGATATATTCTTCCGGGGTCCACCGCCCTCCTCTATATGCTTTCTTTAATCTCGTCTTCACCATTTCCCACGGGGTTTCTTCATCCGCTTGGATCTGATTGAGGATACTCCTCTTTACTCGGCATATCAAAGCCGCTCTGTGTGACTCCGTTCCAGTAGATTTCCCTCCGCTTTTACCATGATTAGTGCCGTGATGCTGTCTTCTCTATTCCAGAAATGGTTCAGCTCTCCCAAATCACCAGAGACTCTTTCCAGCTCCGAAATCGCCTTTCCCAAATATTGTGTGTTCATCGCCTTCACCCTCATCAAGGCGAGTGCGTTAGCGTGAGCTTACGGTAAAAGGCCTACTATTCTCAATGTTAAGTGCTCCACTCCATCTGCTACATATAAGACGGGTGGTCTCCATACACCTGCCTTTTATTGCTTCTGCCCACTGATCAAATAAGGCAAAAAAACGAAAATCCGACAATCGTCCATTCCCTACGTTCTCTACTCACTCCGCGACTCCTGGGTTTCGGCACCAGTTAATGTTCGTCGGTTTTAAGACTCCAAGAAAAAAGAAAAGGGTAATAGATAGATAGAAAAGATACGCATGGAAGATAGTATAATACTGTTTATTCAGAGTTCTTAATGCTGTATCTATACATTCGGGATGTTTACTTCCCGAAGTTTCGGGATTAAGGCTGGAGACTGCCGGTGCATGGACCTTTACTAACAAAACTAATCAGTTCAGCCTAATCAAAAATAAATAAACAATCAGTAAATAAAACTTAAGTACAACACTTTTAAAGTGTTAAACTCTGCATCAAATTTCCTAAGCCAACATATGACCGTCTATTTTTTTGTCTAATACAATAGAAACTAAAAAAAAATAATAAATCGACATTACAGATAATCATCGAATGGTTGATATAAAACTTTTTATGATATAAATTTATGTGAGAAACCGGACAGTTAAAACAAAACCTATTAAAAATCTCTGTTTTACGGATTTCAGGAAACGGATTGAAATCCGAGAAGGCAGCCCTTGTCATTCACAGAGATGCTCTTGAGTAAAGGAAGTAGCATACCACGGAGCACGTGGGTTTGGTATTCTAATTTATGTAAATAACTTTAATCAATTGCGGATTAGACAAGCTCTGCCTGTATTAGCCTCCAACCAGGAGCTCCTTAATTAACAAACCTGGATTTTAACATGTCACCCATAGACATGAGCGTTTAGTACCACCTCTGAATACCAACATCCTGTAAAGTTGTAAAACCTTATTAATTGGAATTGCTGACTAATTTAAGACTATTTGTTCTTTTGTACACGTCTCGTGATATATGTCCCATATCCTGTATGCTATATTTTATTTACAAATCATTATTACGCGAGTTGTGACTAAATAGTATATAGGAGATGTTAAACCAGATACAGCATATTAGTTCCACTCTAGCTTACTCTGATTAGTTACAGTTTTGGAATCTACTAATATCTATATTTTCAGTACCAATGAACACGTTTAACTTTTGTGATATCAACGAATATTGCTAAAGTCTTTATTAAAAAAAATGTTCACTTCGGAGCTTTTACACTATTGACGATATAATCTCAGCTAATGAAATTCCTTTGACTGCTCTTCCTGACCTGACTTTGGAAGATCAGCCCCCGTTGAGCTTTTCACAATTTATATTAAAGGTAATTTTTAATGACTGAGATGATTTAGTTAATAAAAGTACTTAAGGTAGATGATTTCGAACAATTAGACAACTTGGAGTTTCGTTGTGGTGCAGAAAGCTATTTTATAGACCTTTTTTTATGGGCACGTCTATTAATTAATTAGCTTTTTATTATTGATTGTTTATAATTGTTACGAATCTTTCCCGATCTAAAAATTAAATTTTGTGATCCTCGTGCTAGTGGTAATAAATGGACAAAAGATGCTCATTGGAAGATGTACTTCGGTCTGGAAAAAGCTTTTCCCGGGCCATTATCGTTAAACCTAAAGCTCAGGATCGGCAGGAACAACGAGTGCTAATTAAGACAAACCCGCGCCTTTAGGCTACAAGAGATGGTTCTATTTGCTGAATATCTATAAGCTTTGACAGGAACTGCTGCTTCGTATGCATAAGAGGCTTATCAAGGCAAAGGGCACTTAAGCTGTTGCCCGCTTTGAAACTGGCCCTTTGCCATAAAACCTCTTCTCATACAACCATACAATTCGGTCAGTTCTAAGCGACAAATGCGATGATTTTTTTCTCTATGCACGAAGATAAACATGTTATTGTAAACAGTCGAATATATATCAGGATGTACAACCTCTCATCCCGCGATAATGAATAAACTAGAAATAATAACGGAAAGCAGTATCTCACCCATCAGTGGACTCTGCCCCACACTCCTTCATTCCTTCACACAACCTTCAAATAGGTCCTCCTAGTAAAAGGAACCGTTCACGTCAAATGAATTTTTTATTATTTTTCCCTTATCCTACATTTTGAAAGTTTGAGAGCTGAGGGGGAAAAATATATATCCCATGCTACTGTGGTCTACGGGCCTAATAGACACAGGTGGTTTGAAAAGTTTCCGACCTTAACATGAAGATGATAATAAAATAAATAAAAGCTAGTGAAATAAAAGCTTTGTTATGTGGGAAACTTTTCAGACCACCCTAGTATAGACAAATGCTAGTTTATTACCCGATTTGGCTACCGGGAATAAATGAATTTCCCACCTACCAACGCTGATGCTATCCAAACTTTAAACAATTGGAATGATTGTAACCAATAAACATGAAGTTTTGAGACAGGGGTGGGGGACGTGCGTGTAAAGCCGATGGCACTTACTCCAAAGAGTACTCGTAGCTTATTTTGTCCTTATTGAGTCGCTTCTTTATTTCATTTTCCGTATCCAGTATTCCTTCACATTCATTCTGCGATCTCACTACACATTTTCTCGAAGACAGTTCGCAGATCTACAACCTACACTCTACGTATAACGTTGGAGTAAATAATATTTTAACTCTTTTAAGTTAATTAATAAATGCAGATTAAAACTATCGTATTAGTTACTAAGCCTGATTTCAATATCATTGTATAATTTTTTTATGTATAAAAAACTTTAAAAATATTTTTACTGCAATCAATACATAACTATCATAAGCAGTTTTTATGACTTTTGTTTATTAGTGACGTATCACACAGAGCTCATAAGATCAATATACCAATTTGGTTTGGAGGAGGTCACAAGACCACCTCTGCCTTAGGCATCCTTAGGTTGCCGGAGATGAGATGGGAAATAAGTAGTGTTAGGATACGGATTACGATGACTAGGAAGGTGGGGGGAATATTGGTTATAATAGTGGGAGTTTGCTAGGTCTTGGATGAATTGCTTGTTGAGATAAGCGTTAAGGGTAAGGTTGTTGTCAATTGCGCAAGACCAGGTAGGTTTAAGTATAGTTGTGCAAATCAGTCTGTTGTTTTCTACTATTATTTTTGAACGATTGTCCGTGAGGCGTAGAGACAGGTTGTATCGTCTAGAAACTTCTTGTCGTTTGGACGTGATATAAAAGCCCTAAGGGAGTAGTTTATCTTGCGTAAGTCCTGGATAAGTGGACTGCGATTTAGCAAGGATAGTTAGCTTAAATAGCAAAACTGGAGGATAGGACAAGCAATGGAGCGTGAGAGTGACAAAAGAGGACTTGTCAGCTTTACTTTTAATCTCCATCTGGAGAGGTATTCCTGCAAAGTTTGGGAATCGAGGAAATGTTCAGGATTGGAATAGCAGATGGCTGTGTCGTCAGCGAATTCATATGTGGATGTTGAAGGATGAATAGGCATATCAAAAAAGTACAGAAGGAATATGATGGGACTGAGAGCACCACCCTGGGGGCACCGACAAGTTGTAGAAATGAGGTGGATGTGTAAGAGCAGTAGGATACGCTGATACAGCTTTCAGTTTCAGGTATGACGGCTAGGTATTATGGTAAGGTATGTATGATAAGGTGTTACGTGGAAGGAAGATTGTCTCTATAAATAATTAATAATACTTAATAATTATGTAATGTTTTATTTATTTGATTTTGAACGTAATTATTGAAGTATTTTTCATTTAATCTTATGTACCCTTCGGTTCAGGTTTATATGGTAGACTTTAAAAATAATTGCCTGCCTATTAAGTTATCTATTTCTCAATAACTACATATAAATAGTGATTCACAAAGTTATATTATATTTAGATAATGATTATATATTTAGGAAATTCGTTCTTTATTTCAGTTTGTGTTGGTGTCAACTCACACCCTAGGAACTTTTATACCTTTTTCGAAAAATGAATACTACAAGTACTTAGAAACAAAGGAAATTCTATATGATAGAATAAATTTGTGCCTAACTGAGAGCACTCGAGTGATGCTGTCAGTGTTACTCGTGGGTTCTTTTACCTTATTACTTAATTCATTCTCATTAATTTTCGTTAAGGAATACAAGAGTGTCTGCTGATTTTTAATTGTTTTTTTAATTTATTCGGAAAGCCTTTGGTTACGTTTAATGATGATGAAAGGTCGGATCTACAGAGCCTTCAAACTTATTTGAAGACGAAGTAAGTTGGCGATCGATGTAGGACAACCAAACTGTGCAGCTTAATTGCTTGTGTCAGATTGTTAATTCTCGATTTATATTGCATATCAAACGTAAGTAACATACTTATATAAAAACACACAACAAATGACAAAAATAATTTATAGAAATATTATACTCTCTATTAGCCCCTCTACCTACCGGTAACCCATTGAGCCTACATCTATGCCTCCCCAGTTTCCCAAAAGTTTATAAACAATTAAAATATCCTATTTCCTCCTCACTATTAGAGTATATTTAATTATTTACACGTTTCTTAGGACAATATCACATTCATTTTATAATTTCCGTTCCTCTAAGTGACATATTTTAACCGGTGAGAATGTTTACTGGTTATGGAGTTCTCATCTTATTTATACCATTTTTTGTGATTATGAAAAAAATGTATGTAGCCGTCTTTCTGTTGATTAATTTTGTTTATATTTTATATTATTCTTGTATGTCTTTTAAAGTCTTATTTTTTTGTCTTCTTAAAGTTTTTTACTGCTACCTGTTTTATCTACTCTTTTATAATTTGATGACTCAAACATATAAACTTTTATATATTAATATTAGTTCAATCTTATTACCAGTATCTTGTTATCAGTATTACTGACTACCAACACTACACTTATATACTTTTTATTTTTTTTTTTTTTTGTACCTAATCCTCCAATAAGCGTTTCATCTTGGCATAGGGATGAAAAGATCAGTATTTACGGTAAATGCATGAAGTAAACCTAATATAAGATGGGGAACTACAAGTTTTCTTCTTGACAACAGTCATGATTGCTGGTAAAAAAACAAAATTAATGAAATTCAGAAAGGTCCAAAACCTGTCATTTTTAAAAACATGTATCTCAGTTTCATTTAAGATTTGTAAAAAAGTGAGTAATGCCTCAGATTGTTTATCTGCTATCATAGGTCCCAATCTTACCCGGAGGATCCCCGGTACCACAGGGACTGTCAACCAAATTTGACCTGGCTTAACGTTTATCCCTTGCTTTTTTTTACGAACCAAACTTCGTTTCGGTTTCTTCATTGCGATGATTGCTAGAAAGAGACCAACAAGGAAGCTAAATAAATTATACATAAATGAACCTAATCAAATCTTATTGACGATTGCGAATATTTTCAGTAATTATTATATAACATATCAATGGATTGGGCAGGTAAAATTTGGATGAATGTCAAGGATCCTCACCCAGTTCAGTGTGTACATAATATATTAAAACAATTACGATAATGTTGAACGACGATTTTTTAAATTCGTGACCAATAGAACAAAAAGAAAGAATATAAAAATAAACTATAATATTTATATATTATAATACATTGAAACCACTGTCTCAATGAAAAATTAAACACTGAACGATTACGCTAAAAAATAACTTCTATACATAAATACAAAAATGTGACATATATATTGTTAATCACTGGCATAATAAAAAATATACTACAATTAAAAATTAACATTTTCAGTACTGCAAAGACATAATTTTATTCTTAATATAATTCATTGTATGTTTTATTCCGATATAATCTGAAGCGTCAGAATTAACAAATACTTGTATCGAGCATAATGTTTCGTATCAGTAATAACATAAATAGTAGGCAACAACATAACTCTTCTAATAAATTATTTCATTGTTTACATCATTTTGCCGAGCGACCTCAACAATACGTCTTCCCTCATCCTGGAAAAGCAAAAAATTAATTATCTCAAATCTCATCGTAAAATTTATAAGGCTTCTTATTTTAAAAAAATTCTTGCAGAAAGTAAATTTATTCTATTTTGAACTCTATGTGATGAGCTACTTTATATCATTTTAAAAATACCATAAATGAATAATCATAAAATATTCATCACATAAAAAATTAACTGAATAACAGAATATAGAAAGAATCTCCCCATTTGTTTTGTTATTTTAAAAAAAACGCAGAGCGCCTATGGTAACTTACATTTTCATCTTCGAATAATTTGTTTATTTCTTCATAAGAATGCCCTGCCATGTGTATCAGAAAAAATAAATAGAATTAAAAAATCCAGTTCATAAGGCTTTACACAGATGATAACATTTTCTTTTTAGAACAAAATATAATATAGTCATTTAATAAAAATGAAATCATTAAAAATAGCACATTGTGCTATCCCGATTCAGCAATTTTTTTCCCTATGGCCTGGGTGAAGTGTAGGCATTACTCAAAAGTACTCAATAATGAATAACAATATAATTCTATTATGGGACAAAACCAATAATATGTCAAGCTAACAAATTTAATATCCTATTAATTTTTATATTATTAAGATAGCTATGATTATATTTTTATAAATAAACAGTAATCTCTAGTTTGAAATACTAAATTATGAATAATGAGGAATGGATAATAAAAGTAGGTAATAAATGAGTAACATTAAACGATTAAATATAATGTCTATTAGACTTGTGGAGAGAAGAATAAGAACTGGAAGAAACTACACCTCTAAGTTGTATTATCAAATAAATGCAAGATAGTGCTAAATTTCGTAGAAGTGGTGTTCCAGAGATTTGCGTGTTGGACTAGGTATGGGCCATGAAAAGAGGTTTCGTGAAATATGGTATAGGTTAGAATATGGTATTTGAGATTTTGTCAGAGATTCATATTTAAATAAACTGATTACGCTCGATAAATTGAGCTATCATACTGGTTTTAAATAGTACTTGCAAATGAATTCTGCCAAATTGTCAACTAGTAAACCTTATCTACTCAAGATTCTTAGACATACAAAGGCACTGTTGCAGTTTAAATGATTTTCCCTGGAATACTAGTATTTCAACTTTAAACGTCGAGTAGGGACTGTGTGATGGAATTACATTGATAAAAGGAAGAAAATAGCTGAAGTGCAGAGATTCAATCAATTCAATTCATTACAAATACATTTGCGTTACGATACATGTGGAACTCAGAAGTTCAAACTCTGGAAGGTTTAATTCATTTTGCCATGTTAAAAGAAATTTTAGTTTTTCTACTGGGTATTTTTGAACGCAATTTGAACAATTTATATTTTATTTATTATTGAAGTAAGGAGAGTCATTCCTCAAAAATATGAATATGAATACTCTAGACTAAAGATAGATGATCTTAAAGTAGCAGATACGGCTTAATCACAGTTTATCAAATGTTGGCAATCTGGCTGTCCTCGTGGCTAACTGTTACCGAGATTGACCTGTAACTACCAAAACTGGGGTTTGATTCCCGACTTCCAATTTTATTTGAAAATGTCAGTGTGTGGATTAATTTAGCTTTGAGATGGAAAATTAATTACTTCTTGAGCAAAAAATGAATGACTCCGGTCAAGAAAAGCTTGAAAAATAGCCGTGTTGTGGTGCCACTTACCAACTATGTCAACATAGTCATGCCTAAGCCGTTGCCAAGATGTAGCACCGCGTATTTATTCTTAACCTAGAGTATGCATATCAGCTATTCGAGTGATGGGTTATTAAGAAACATGTAATCAGTTGTGTATTATTGCTTTATTGCCCTAACAGTCACTTCTCTCATGGCTCACCTTTGGTCGCCATCTCTTCCTAGATTCGTCACTGTCGGAACTGTCACTATGTGAAGCATTGCGGGATTTATTCTGAAAAATATCAAAAGCTATTAATATTAGAATAAATTGTCAAGCAAATTATTAATCAATGATCCTACTGGCCTTCATTGGGCAAGTACAAGTAAATGCAAACTGCTAACAGTAAGGACTGTGCAAGTGAGAACCTAGACAGTACTGTGCAAGTGATAACATAGACAGTACTGTGCAAGTGAGAACATAGACAGTACTGTGCAAGTGATAACATAGACAGTACTGTGCAAGTGAGAACATAGACAGTACTGTGCAAGCGAGAACATAGACAGTGCTGTGCAAGTGAGAACATAGACAGTACTGTGCAAAATTTTGAACAGTGTCAAAATACTCTGTCTACTCTAGTCGTTCCACAATCCAATTTATTTTAGCTAGTATTCACGTCTCAAACTCAATCTGGCAGTCAATCAGCTTTAGATCTCCTAATACGTCGTATCTCTTTCGTTGATAATTTATTTATAAGCTATAGTCTAGGTCAATTGACTGTTGCTAGTAAGATTTTTGAAGATGGTAAAGATGATTAATACTAATGATGCTTCAACAATAATAATTTGTACATGTACATACATTACTATTAGTAATACATAGCGGTCAACACATGCTTCAGATTCGCACTGGGTTGCCATAGAGATCATAGAATGTCTTGGTTGTCAGGTGAAATGGCTAATTCCAAACCACCATCGCAAATACTTCTTTGAAATCTTCTTATACAAATTCAATCTTACCCATCAGCCTTCATAGTTCTTTGCCACATAACCGCTCCAAAAAATACGTTATTTACGCCGAATTCCCGCCCATGACAATCCATCCTATGTCTTTACTTATACAGAAATATAATATTGCGTAGCTTTGTAATAATCGCAATATCCTTCGGGCCCTCGTTCCCCCACCCCCTCCATTGACACGCTCCTCCATTAAAGGGGTTCAGAACAAGATTATTTAGCCTTTTGATATCGCAAACAAATGAGTAGTTACATAAGTTTTAAATAATGCTAGAGTGTTCATTTTTATTACGTTTTTATTATACAATGTATGTAATAAATAACTATTATGCATTAGTAAACATCTACTTGGATTTTTTTCTTTAATATGTAAAGATAAATATGTGTGTATTTATACATGTATGTGTGCATACCCAGTTGTATATTAGTGTGTATGTATCCAGATATTTCATTTTATATTTTTAAATCCTGATAAATATATGTGTATTAAGTCAATTTTAGCAGTTACTGGAAAATGTCTAAGGACCCACTTAATGTTATATGAATAAATAAGGGATATAGTCCCAGGATAATAAGGGTATTATTATTATCATAGTAATAATACCCATTTAACAATTTAAAACACCTTCATTTAGAAATTTTCTGTCATTCGAGTTACCACATTGAAGTCATATGTCCGCCATTCGTTTTCATATGTCTTGCGTTCATTTCTTATTAGGTTTTCCACGCTCCTCCCCCTTTAAAGAGGCTATAAGCGCACATTCTTTTGCCATTTTCATAACTCATACTTTATGATAATGGTGTTATTAACATAAAGCATTATGATGCTCCATTTGCAGAATTATCTCAGTTTCGATTGGATGGTAAAGGAGTATCCTACTGTGAGAGTTCCGGATAAGTTGACTTCTTGAATTTGTTACTTTTTATTTGATATTCAATTATCGATCACCATAGTTGATTGATGCGTTAGACATCTCCTCAATGTCTTGTTAATTAAATAAGTAGTCGAAGAATTGTCTGAAAGTAGATGAGCTCAAGTGTTTTTCATAAAATTGATAACTTTAAATAAGGAAACTTAGCAAACCAGATAAAAATTCATTATATATACACATGTATAAAGATAGAAATATTCGTACATATGCGTATATAAAAAATGCCTTGATAATATTTAAATAACGGTAAGACATAATATGGCATTATGGGACTCAGATGCCAAACTGTTGTAAGTCACTTTACCCATCAAAGGGATTTTGCACATTTCAGAGTCTATTAGTGTAATGCAATACCACAAAATAGTTTTACATGAGTAAACGTATCACCAATGATAGTTGGCTAATGCTAACTATAGACTCTGGTGTGTGAAAATCTCTTTTTTAGGAAAAGTTAATTATAATATTTGGCCATCTGAGCACAGATCTCTTATCTACAACTGACCTTTGATTTTGATTCACTGCTTTCGCTAGATTTACTGGATTTGCTGGATTTACTGGATTTGCTGGATTTGCTGGATTTGCTAGATTTACTGGATTCACTAGATTTTGTTTGATCACTATAATGTGACTGAAAAAACAAGAATAATATATAAATAAAAACAATGATTTCAAATGAATATACCACGTCTAATCTGACATTATTATTATTGTACGCAATGTATGTGTGAGTTTTTATTAAAAAACAAATATGGTATTAATTCACGAAACTCGTGAAATATTAATGTCCATATACAGCATTTATTAATTTTCCTTTTCTGTACGTTTTAGAAATATAAATAAATTCAATATTTTAATGACTGAACACTCTAAAATTTGAATCAAACATTAAAAATTGTCTGAGCTGTTAAGATGTTTGCAAATATTGAAGCAAAACAATCGTTCTTAAAACGATGTCCATGGTGAAACATTTTCAATACTATTTACAGACTAGTAAATGTTATTATGATTACAATAGTATTGAATTGACCAAATCATCTCGGTATAAAAGCGTTACTTTTGCAATACCTAATTGATTTATATTATTTAAAATATCTGCCAGTATATCTATGCAATAACGTAACAGGTGGTTATGACAATGTGCGTAGATAATAACACAATTTAATGATCATTTCAGTAAGTTGTACAGTATAATGAGTATAAATGTTTTCGGTTTCAATCAATAAAAATATATCAATAGTAATAGCAGTAAAATAAAAATATGAATAATACCCATGATCGTCTTTTACGCAATATTATATTCTCATCAGTTGCATCTTCCAAGCTAGCTACTTTGTTGTGTTCCTGGGAAAAAAATAATTTTTTTTAGTGGAAGTAAATAAGAAAATTATTTCAAATTATATTATTAAAGTGCATTCGTCATATATGTCTTGATTTTTGTTGTTGAGCATAACATTACATTAACAATAATATACTTTCTGGACAAATAATTTTTTTCAATTGAATTTTTTTTTTTTAATAATAAAGAAACAAGTATCCAACCACATATAGAAACTTATTATAAATACACAGATGTAACTGGTCACCAATTTATTAATTTTATTGATGATTTCATAAGATTCGGTCAAGTTTCATCGAATAATATCACGATAAAATATATCAAATGAAATTATACCTCAAATACTATAGGAAAGTACATTTGAGATACGGTTCAATTCCAAACAGGAAAGAAGGAAATTTTTTAACGTTGTCACGTTTTTGGTTCAATAGGGAGAAATAACTAAAAATCTAATTAAGTGAGGTAATTAACAATTGCAGCATCGTAAACTAGTTAAACTCTTCTTCAAAACCATGTAGAATTTGTATTTGTAAAAAAATATGAAGGGGCTTTCAAGAGGATAAATTACGAAAAAAATTTCTCATTTCTATAAAACCATGAAAAATGAATTCGCAATTATTTTTATTTTTTCTGTTACATTTGAGGTTTACTCTTACTTCTTTAAGTTTCGGACATCATTCACGTTTGAGCCTGTAACTATTTCATACTTCCTATTTTGAAAGTCCCACTTATAATTCCTACCACTCTTATTGGGTTTTCACTCACGACCTGAACCTATTTTTTTCTGGTATGGACACTATATAATCTTGGGCTACTGTAGCCCTCCTCCCAACTTCTCTTACGAATTTAAGCAGTAAGCCACATTTTGTATTCAATGTCTCTACGCCATGTTTTAACACAGAACTTGATCACAAGTTCAACATAAAAGGGTAAATATAAACTCAAGAAAAAAAGATAATGTCTGAGAGAGAAACAAGAGCCACTAAATAATTCTATTAACTATAAAATAATGAATACGTCCGCAGATTCTAAGAACAAGAAGGTAAGCCTAAAAGCACAAATTCAGTTTCAGGGAAACGTTCTAAACGTTTTCAAAATCTTTCTGACTTAGTGTTTAAACACACAACAAATAAACAAATTATAAGAACAAAAAATAAACTATTTTTGCCCTTAGAAGAAACAGTCACGACCAAAATTTGTAATAACAATGGTGAGAACAAAATCCACCATACCCTCTGTGTGGTAATTGTTTCCTGGTTAACCCTCCGATAGTCGAGCGGGGTGTTATTGTGCACCAGTCAATAAATGTCCCAATATATAGGGTAAAATGACTAATACATCATGGGGGAAAACAATAAATTTAATAAAATAAATCCCCATGACTCTATTAGGAAATATGCTTTCATGGGTGACTTTTTTCCAAAATTAAATCCTCTATTAATGTTTTATAGCTTAAATCATTATTCTAAATGCTGTGCGTCGCTGCGCAGTCTTAGAAGTTTCTGAGAGTAAAGCTTCAGAGATTTTCAATTGAAAGGCCATCTTTCGTTGCAAGGATCGCTAAAAAATCGGCGAGGTCATAGTTGAAACGTTTTGTTATATGTCATAAATTATAATTTAAAAAGTAAGATAAATACCGCGGTATGTAATCAATAATTTATTTTCCTTAAGTTTATTCTTCGCTTTGCCTCTCTATTTTAACGTTTTTACAAGTGTTAACCCTATAAGATTTCATTCTTTCCTTAAACTAATTATGTAGCTTTTTTTATTATCTTAAAAAGTTTCTACTAAAATATAGGTAAAACTGTAATGTTATGCAAAAGAAAATTGTTATGTTTAGATTTAACAAATGATTCAACTAACCTCGGAAGAGATGTTACCATCTGATTCTATGCTGCTTGGTGTTGCGCAGTCCAGACAGGCCTTTGTCCCTTCTTCGATTTCTGATAGATTTTGTATATTTTCCTTTAAAAAAAAATATAGTTTTTTGGAAATTGTTAGTGAAAATTCCAACCAAAGAATAAAGGAGAATCAGCAATATAATTGCTGCTTTTATTTTTTAGCTTACACTTATTAAATTATTATTAAAAACACGTGAATATTTAATTGTTACGAAAGGTTTGTAATACTTCACTTTCTATTTTTTTTGGTTAAAATCAACGAAAAAAAATTAACTTTTGTATATTTGGTATGAGACTCTAAATTTAATTACAATATCAAAATTATATTGGTTATTTATTATGTCAATATTTACAATCAACAATAGAAATAGAACGAATTTTTATGAGTTAGTAGTTAATTATTGAATGTTGTAAAATTTGTAACGTTTAATTACGTTATATTTATGCTCTGAAAATAATTACAAAATATCACTGCTTTGTAACCAGTATTACTGATATCTAAATTTCAAACTCCGTCTGGTCTGTAAATAAGTATAATGATTTATGAAATATTTCGGTGTATAAAATATATCTCGTGCAAAAGTCAAGACTGTCAAGCTTTTGTTATTTCTGTGACTTCCTGTGACCTCAGGCATTAATTAAATAAAAGCAACAGATCCTCGTCATCGTAGTGTCCTATTTATTGCGGTTATTGAGCGGAAGTACGCGCATATCGTGTTTGAATTATGGCCTGCACAACACGTAAGGAGATTTCTCGAACCCGAATTTTATTTAGAAACCTTTTGAAATCCATGTACCTTTGTATCCATCCGTGAATATTGTTATGAGAGCAAGATTTTATAAAGCCCGGTTGATCAAATTACTGATTTGTAAATTTCATTTACTTGGCAATTAATCCAGTTTAACGATTATGTCAGAGAACGAGGATAATGCAAATAAAGGTTTCAAAACCTTCGCCTCAATTTTGCGATGTCTGTAAGCCCTTGATAAATTTAACGGTACGTATAACAGATCCACCAAATATAAGATTAAAACAATTTGACATACAAAGTCTTTTGTAACAACTCAAAAATTGATACGTGAAATTTCCCATAGTATAATTAAAATACAACACCGACTTCCCAATGTCATAATCAATATCTCATTTTTTGGGTAGGACGAGCGATTGAATTACTTTACATACCTGTATAACACCAGCTAGACAATAGCTGCAAAGCCCAACCTGTAACATAAAAATATATTATAATAACAGAATAATAAACAATGCGTGCATAGATTACTATAGTAACATAGTAGTTACTATAGCAACTCATACCAAGTACTTAGATGAATTTATTGAGGAATGATTTAGATTTTTGGCTTACAATGACGTAAAATGGATCTGAGTTCGATTTAGTGCTGATTATGTCAGGCTTTGCAAAGTAATGACAGTTCGCGAATGCATGCCAAAAGAGTATCTTTTGTATGTATTTCAATTATAATTTTTGGGGGACCCATGTTATCTGGACTGATAGAAATAGGACTAAATAAAGAAAGAGTAAAATTCAAAATAATTATTAAGATATTAAGGAAACGAATATTTATTTTTCAGTATCTTTTAGGGCTTGAACGACATGGATTAAATCATATTCTACTTTTTATTAACCTTTTCTAAAAAATTATGAAAATAGAATTTTGAAATTAGTATTTTTCAGTATGCGAAATGAAATACCTTCTGCAAAAATCTTGCCCCATTTACCATTCAAATAGAATGCTTTTTACAACATGCCGACAGAGTTTTTCCCAATGCATTGTTGCCCGGATGAAAATAATTGTTAATAAATACGAGGGATTCCATGTATAATATAACTGAAAACCACTTACAATAAGTATAGCCCCAGCTGTTATGAAGTTTGCCATCTTGTCGAAGTGCTGTCTTGACTACACTGGTCGCTGGCAGACGTTGGGTCACACCAGTGACCCCTAGACTGTCTTTATCAATTTTGATCCTAATCTGTACGTTAGTTCTTTGTTCCTACCACAAACATGCGCACATTTCTCGAAACTAGCCTTATCGCAATCCCGTGGATAAATTTTTAATTTTTTTAAACATTTCTGGTGCCAATAACAACTTTAATCTCTAGTCATTTTTGACGCCGTTTGTAAAATAATCTAAGACATACCTATGTTTATTACTAGATCACTGAAAACAACTCCTCAGTTCATATAGTGCAAATTGTACGATCCAGAGAAACAAAAGTTCAATTCAGTAATTTATTATACATATATATAATATCGATAGTAACAGAAAAGAAAATAGGTTAGTAATATTTTAGTGAAAAATCAAGTAAGGATATACTGTAAGCAGAATAATAATTTTTGTTTCTTTTAATTCCAATTTTACTCACTAAAACTCCATTCAAAAAGAAAATTAAGGAAGCCAATGGTTCAAATATGGGCTAATCTTGTACTAATACTAATGAATTGAACATATTTACAATAGATTCATACATAGATGCCATAATGTAATTTTTTTATTTTTTTTTATGTCTTACCTAGTTTTTCCATATTATATTATAAGTATGTATATTCATATGGATTTCTAATAATTTAGTTTGATGATTGACTGACGCTAAACTGCATAAAATCAACAATATTTACGGAATATGACGCATAGTTATAGTCGTTTAGTCGTTTATAATTTTTATACTTTAAAATAAGAAATTACGTAACAAATAAAAATTAAAAAAAATCATACTTGATTTAATATCACTCTTCTGTTAACATCGATACCTATAATAAATTACTACTTTTGGCTTTTGTTTTTATGGATACGTACAAGTGGCACTGTTTGGACCGTGGTATCGATTTCACTAATCTACTAATAAACAGAACAATTTCTAACATTATTTCAAAAGCGACGTCAATAATGACCAGACCTTAAAAATATAGTAAATAAAATAAAATGTGATCGTACTCTGAGCGACCGGTTAAACTATAGTGAAAAAAAATTGGGAAAAATATTGGAAACTGGAGAAGTAGGGTAAAAACTGAGATGGATTGGAATCGGAAAAGCCGGTATCAGATATAAGCTGGCTTATATATGCTCCGTCATACTTTATATTACTTTTCACACACATCGGCATGTCGTACAGTTTTGTTGACCTCTGAGACTACATACAAGCCATCACACATGAGCTCGGGTGCCTGTTTTAATTTAAGAAACTTATAGGGTTTTCCGAGCCTATACTTTATTAAATTTAAAGTGACGTAAGGTAACTGAACAGCTATTGTTGTGGCCACCTCTTAATTATGAATAATTAAAAGTTCCCCTCTTCTCGAATTATATTATACATGTCTATGTTTCCATATTTGTTGTTGAATAAAGATTATGACGTCAGTGAGAGTAGGGAGAGGAGCCAGTGAGGTAGGAGCCCATCCCTACTTCTTCTGGCCACCTTGTGGGGGGGGGGGGGTCCCCTCCAGGGTGGACTGGCTATATAATGGGTGGCAGTGGACAGGATTGCCAGTTGACCTTCTCATTCAACTACTTCTGCATCTCTCTCTCCTAACCTCACTTGTTGTTTTAGTCCGGCGTCGTCAGACCCTACACCTTCCTAGTAGGAATCTCTGCCTTCGTCTCGCTAAAACTAGCTCCTCTTTGGGAGAGACCTCTCCCTTGCGGACGATGGTTGCCGTGGCCCTGCAAATTTTACCAGCAGTGTCTCCCATGGCAATCCAGTCTGCTTCTCTCCGGTTCACACTCACCTTTGGGATCCGGACGGTTTTCGCCTACCCTTAGATACCAAATGTGAATTCGTGGTCATTCCAAGACCACATAAACTATCTATAAACCTACCCTGTACCTCTTCTCCTGAACATAGTGCACTGTCGGGGCACACACAGCTTCTAAAAGATCTTATGGTTTCCTTTCAGTTAACAATTGAATTTTCGTCAAATAATTTCAATTAAACTTTTTAGTGCATGGTGTACACATTCCGGTGGTTAGATTTCTATTTAATTTTTCAATTTCCTCCTTTAACTAAAAAGCATCACTTCCAAGTTTTCTCAATCTACAGGGGCAAAGCGAGTTTTATAACAAACCTATGAAGGTGCCTGAAAGGAAAAAAAAATACCAACCATGGGCTGTTAATTTTCTCACTTAAATGACTAAGGGATAAAGCCCTGTGAGCATGGAGTAAATTATAAAGTAGGGTTACAAAAAGCTTTGAAAAACCCTGCAGGCACAGGCTTTGACTTCCTACCTCACTTGGCCAGATTCATCCATTCAAAGGCAAGAGAAAAAGTTATCAAATCATAAAATTCTTTGATATATTTGTAAATCGCTCTTTCATTTTTAAACTGAAATGACCTGTCAATTTCGGTGAGTTTGCAATTTTTCTTTCATGGTTTGAAATGAATTTTTTTTCTAATTGCGACATTTTCTTTGTTTGTTTTTTACATCGATATAGACTGTAACCTACAAACGGAGAAATGGTGAATTCAATATATTCTGTATACTCCACAAAAGTTTGAGTAAGACTTTCGTTAAAATTCAACAATTGACCAATAAAAAGTTAAAGAACGTAAAAATATTTCGCTTGTCTTTGCATCTAAGAATTTTTCGTACTCTGCTACCTGCGGTAGTCATATACACCAAAGAAGTGAGTATTAAAAAGAAGAATAGATGTCTCGTATTAAAGATAAGCTACTGATGTCTAAAAGCCACACTAAAATAAACTCTTTGTTAAATTATTTTGGGGATATACAATACTGTTGTACACAGTGATTATAATTCTTGTGGACCTGAGTAACCACAATAGTGATAACATAGCACCCGTGAGGCCAACCAAAGTGAAGGCGTCACCCCAGTCCTATCTGGTGGTAGGCAGGACACAAATTATCATTGTAGCGACTGCTAACTATATATGTAAATTACCCTACACTCTGGTTCATAATTAATGTATTATAATAGAAAATGTCATGTAACTTCATTATGTAACTTCTGGTAATAAATCATAGAGAGGTCGGAAGTCGTAGACAGGTAACTAAAAGGGTGCGGCAATAAACCAAGAGAATTAGCCACCTGGTACCATAAAACCTGGGCAAAGGACACTTACCCCTATTAAAATAGACCTTCAGTCACGTTCCCACGGTCAATAAATCATGCTAGGAACCCTTTTGGGACCCATGGGATAATAACCTTGCTATAGGTGGTCAAATAACCCAAGGGGGTGAAGCCCTAGCAGCCATATAAAAACACACCCTTGTATCCCAACGGCCATATAACTAAGTATACCATATACCAAGGCCATATATCGTAAAACATGCCCGGGGCCGACAGGCTCCGCCTCCCGGCAGGGAAAGGGGCACGGGTATTTATATCAAGGGGTTTTCGCCCTGAGCCTACTCAGTCTCTCAGTCTTCATAGCGCACGACTTATCACTAACCCCAGGGCACCTTGCCCTGGTGGGCCACTCTGTCTCCCAGTCTTCCGAGTAACTCGATACCGGGGGCACTTGGCCCCTGGTAGGCCCCACTCTTCATTCTTTTCTAGTTTCGACATACCGATAGCCGCTACCACCGACGGCCCTTAGCCTCACAGCCTATACCAGACCTCTGACGACTTGTACTTATTACGCTGCCGATCTCTCGCCCGAACTCTTAAACTGGTCTTATTCTTTATGAACCTCTGAACCTCATCCTGAACACAGTGTCTTGTCGGGACACATTCCTAATCATATATGGAGTCAGATATTAACGCCTACATGGAACATGGTCCATGTTATTAGCTACAACAATCCGACAATTGTTGACCTCAGACAATTGTTCACCTTTTCCGACAATTGTGCACCTCCGACAATTGTTCAACCAAATATCCCGACAATCATTTTAAGCACAGATCAGAGGATGCATGTGAAAAGCAGGTTGTCTACCAATATTTCACACATTACCGCACGTGTTCTGGCATTAGTTGTAACTGTTCATGGATTATTCCCAAAGTCATCGGAACCAAACGTGGCTCCAGGCTCAAGGCTGTTTATTTCTGCAGACATTATATCTTTAGAATTGGCAAGGGCTTAAGAAAGAAAAGTGTAGATGCCCCCTTACCTTGGGTAGATAATTCTATGACAACCGCACCGAACACTATATTTCTAAAATTGTTAGGCTGGTAAATTTTTTTTAATGTTTTTTTAATTCAATTTTATTCTAGGCATATTTAGTACCCAGGGTTTGCTATGAAATAAAGTGCATTGGTTCGCTTTGATTTGAGATGATGGTGCATTTGTATGAGGCTATTTCATTAGGAAAATCAGTTTTGTCAGTCGGTAATGTTCAATGTTCAAAAAGGGAATTCGGTGGGTGACCCAGTGAAAAAATTACCTTAAAAGTAATATAGCGACAACATTACCTGTTACAGCAAGTGGAAGTTCTTCTGCCTTAACCAGAATACTAGCTGTTGGACTTGACCGAGAAGCACCAGTGGGTATTCTCAATCCTCCTGGATTCTGTCTAGAGTATTTAGGAACGCTTGATCGACATAGTTAAATGGCTAAAAAACCATGGTCAGGCTTGGACCTTATTATGTTCCTATAAAGCTTGAGTTTCCATGTGCAGAATCATGAATCACGAGCTTTGAAGTGAAAGAACAGATGTGTATTTAGCTTTGAGTACCTTGACGTGTGATGCACAACCGGTCTATAGCATGCCCCTAGATATTTGACTCGGTCATGGAAGTGAATAGGGAGGGGTATGCTGAAGAAAGAGCAACCAACCTTGAGGAATAAAGAACATTGTTGATTCTTCTTCCAATATGACAAAATTACAAATAATAACATAATAATCCGTCACGGACTCCATCCCTTGCTATACGATAGATATTGGAGTTTATTTATAATGTACTTAAATTCATCAAAACTACTTTATTCACTTCAATAAACAATAAAAAAATTAGTTTCGTCTAGTTAAAATGCAAATTTAGATTACTTTGGGTCTTGTATCTTACTGATTCTGTGATAATAAACATTATTATAAATACTAACATGTATATTGACAGAATTTAAAACTGTCAACGTTCTAAAAGTTAGAACTCCATTTGCTTATTTCTATTTACATGTTGTATTATTAATTAGTTGTAAAAGTTAAGTATAGCACAGACATATTATCAGGATCGAAAACCCTACTGTTACTAGGGGGAAATAAAGAAAAAACAGTCATGATTTAATAAAACATATTACATCTCCATGTTAGTTCTATTGGTTTTTTTTATATATATTTTTTATCTCTTAAAAATGTAGTTTTTCTTTATTTTTCTATAGCTATTTTAAAATCTAATGTTTACTCATAAAACGTTTCAGTTTTAATTTAAAATAACAAGAATCTTAAAGATTTTTTTTTATCTTAAGTAGGCAGATTAATGCTCCCATTTTCCTTTTTTTTTTTTTCTGTTGGCACAGTCACTCTTTCTAGAGTTTGATAAGCTAGCTAGTCCGACTGTTTACAAAATTAGTTTTCTTGACAAATGCCACTTCACTAGTTCATATAACTGATATTGATTCAGCAATTCAAGTTTTTTGGGTCCACTAGATCCAAAAGGCGGTATAGTGTTAATCTAAATTATTAATAGCTAATATTTTAATTATTTAGCTAAATCAACTTGAGTTCCTAGCCCACAGTAATGGGCATTGCTTTCATACAGAGACAAGGGGAAGTGCAACAAAGATAAAAATATTAAGCTATACTTTTATCATTTATAAAAGCACATTTGTGGCCAAACAAGGTGCAAAATTAAGAAATAATAAGTATTAATACTGAAAAGTGCTATTTTTTTAATCGGAAATCATTCGCAGGAGTTATACCGTATACTATATTAGGAAATAATCTCTCTCTCTCTCTCTCTCTCTCTCTCTCTCTCTCTCTCTCTCTCTCTCTCTCTCTCTATCACAACTGGTTATGTAACTAAAGGAAGCACTGATATAATTAAAAAAAAGAGAATGAGAAAACCATTGTGGGCTTCAGTCAGTAGAACTGTCAGTAGAAATGTTGGCATTGAAGCGCCTGATACAAGAATCTGCTAAAAAAGTAGATATTCTTGGCGGTATCAGGTAACCTAGTATGAATATAAAGGAGACAATCTTGAACGAAATTGAAAGAACGCTCTGCTCCTTCTATTCGACGGTGATAAGAAAGTGCTGGTATTCTGGTGAGGTTTAGTAGGGACTTTGTTAAATTTATGTAAGAATAAACCAGATCTTTAGGCCCCGGTGAGATACAGGGAACTTCAGCTAGAAAATCCTATCACGCGATCCCTTTTTTGAAAATAATTTCTTTGAGCGACTTAACTCATTTTTAAGGCAATACCACTACAGTTTGCAATGCATCTATTTTACACAAGGAAATATTTTATTTTAATGTAATAGGATCATAGTTGTTTTTTTTATGTTTGCTAGTTCTTACTTCAATAGATAAAGAAAATAGTATTTTTTTTCAGATTTCTTTCCAAAAGTTAGGATGTTTTTTTATCATGCATGATCTCACACTAAAATTATTAAAAAATAAAACATGAGAAATAGACATTTAATACGACCATAAAACCTTCTGCACTGAGGAAGATTGTTAGACAGTCGTAAGGGTTATGCTAAATATAGAATTGTGTATTGAGACAAGACTTTCAATTTCTTAATGATAAAACTCTACATTGTCAACCATGTTTTTGTGATAAGTTCCCGATGGTTAATTGATATGGGCGTAGAACCGGCTATCGTTTTCAGCTTATTTTAGGGTCTTCCCATGTATAACTCGAAATAATATTAATTCCGAAAAGTGGGTCTTTAAACTTTGTGTTAAAATAAAAAAGTGTAAGCGAATAAAGAGAGAAATATGTCATTGGATGTTGATGTTCATTCAATGTGGTGAGTTCTCAAGACAGATGAAGAGACGTTCACCTTTACCGTATTTACTACAGGAGTTAAGGGTTGCCCTAACAGAAGAAACCGTTCTATGTAAATATCTATCAGGAATTTATTCAAAACTTTATTAGGTCAATGTCCCGTCAAATGTGTTATAAACGCAAGAGATGGAAACACACCCTATTTCGTTAACTTCAAATTACTTCATGAATTTTGTTTTTACATACCACTGTTTTTACCAAATAGGTTTTTTATGATTTATACTTTTAATATTCCTAATATATTTCATATGGGGTGATATTCTACATGTATGTGAAGATGTTAACAACAAATTGATAGGAAATCAGTACAATTACTGCATGGCGGCAACATTTTTTGTCTCTTAGTGTATTTTCAAAGTGTATTACCAAATATAAAACATGTAAAAATTAAATGGAAGCTGATTTAATAGTAAATACGCAAACTTCAAATATTATACAGTATATAATAAACAATAAAGTTAGAGAATCCAGTAAGGATTTTTAAAGGAGCGAAATCACACTGTATAACTCAAATTGCACAATATCTTGCCAGCTTATTTTGAGGATTCTCAATAATTCAAATACTGATTACATAATCCAAAGCAATACATAGTAAGATATATTAGTGTTGACAAAGTGTGTTCCTGCGTCTATTAACCTCCCTTCCTATATAACCTATTATATCCTACATAGTTACTCTCTTTCCTTCACTTGTGTTTGAGAGTTCATCATGAGGACAATATGGATCGAAGTATGACTTAAAAAACTGTTCAATAAATAGTTCTATTTCGTACGTTAAAGGTCCGATCTACTTAAAAGAAATATCTGCTAATAATGTTACTATATATTACTATTGTTAACTTTATATACTATTATTATCAACATTACATACTATTGTAAATAACATTATACATAATGTCATTTATATTACCAAATAATGCTACTAACATAACAGGTACTTTTATTATTCTCTAAAAATTCAATTACCGTTTAGTTGGTATAATAACTTGATGACTGTAAGTTTTATTTTTATAATTTCTTATAGTTTTATACATAATTGACAATAAATAGTTTCAACAATTTATATATTCACTTATAACTTCTTTCTTTTTTTAATTCTTGTTGAAAATTCTTGTTGCTTTTGTTTCAAAGCCTGAGGATGACTGTGTAGAACCGCAGAAAGGGTTGGATCTATAATAATAAATGCATTGTGGATTGCAGTTTATACACTACAGACCACGTGTAACTATTTTCAATGCAGTGCGTTTCCCTTAGTCAAATCATCGATAAAGGCTTTTAAACCTTAAGTGTGAATTGTAATAGAAATTCTGAATTAGATCAATGCCCCTTTTTCAAAAAGCAAGGTCACGTTTTCGGAAGGCCTCAAGGACTCGCGGCACGCATAAAAATGACAATTTTATCACAACGAAGGAGAGGAACCAAGTATACAGTATACAGGGTGTAAAGTAAAGATAGGTTAATAGAAGAAATAACAAGCTTTCGCAAGACTAATTATGTAATATTCTATATCTTGTTTTAGAGTTTGTAATTTGTGTTTGCATTAACACGAATTTTCCTGTATCAAGCGACTAAGTATGTCACAATAATGAATAATTAGATCAAATACCATTCCAATAAACCTGGTAACATTCTCTATACTTATATGCTCTTCATTCAGCTAATTGTTAAAATACTGTCATAATGGCAAAATCGCGGATAGACAATAATTTTTTTTATTGGTAAAACCGTTGATGGTGTCACCTTCGAACAAAACCCTGAATTTTAAAATAGCAGGAATGTTGGGGACTCATTGAAATGAAATAGTGAATACAGCAGGACTGTTGTTAGCAGACGCAGCAAACGTGAGAAGGCCATCAAGATGAGTGGGCCAACGGGTTATCGTCACTTATTGATCATAAATATGTAATTCCGACGATCACGCATGACCGGAGTCATTAAATGATGATCCGATCTTATAAATGTTCGTTTCAGCTCGGCGCATACACTCATCGATCTTCGCGTTGTCCGAGATCCTATCGTTCACAGCTCACATTTGTAAGCCGTTATTATCTCGCATATTTGTACCGATCGTGCCGATTGACTCGTTTTCCGTGTGTTAGTTGTTGAGGCTATTATTTTTTTACAATGTCTGGCTAATTCCGCTTCGATAGACCAAATGATATTGGTGCAGTATTGGCTAGATTTACAATCGCTAATTGGTGGATTATTTCAACCAATATCATGCCATTATCAAACCTCCGATGGTGGAAAACATTTACATTTACACGTTTTTAGTCGTTTGATAGAGACCAGTGTTCAATCTACGGTTTATGCAGTGTTTTTTTCTTGGGAGGGGGTGCATGTGGAGGTGACTCAGCGTTGTGAATAAAACACAGCGTATCCGGTTAAGAACCAGAATTTAAGAGTGAGGGGTAAGGCCTTGAGCTAGGCAGATGCAATCGGCGATTTCTACGATATGATACGTGCTATAGCTCAAAGGTAGTATATTAAGCCACGGTATAGGCCGAACTAACTAAATACTTTTGAACATAATATATCACTAAATACAAAGTACGCAGCTAAGGTGAACAGAATAGTAGCAAGGACATCGGAAAATATTTATTTTAATCATTTTTGCTCAAAGCAAAAAGTTTTTCTTTTTAGCGTGAAAATTCGCTTGTTTGGCTTATTTTGCCTTAAACCCTAACACAAGACACACTAGACCTAATGGTAGGTAAACTCCCTTCTAACTATTTGGTTGTTGCTCTCCTGTTAAATGTGTAGTGTACAAATGCCCCCTCCCTATAATGTAGGAGCCATTTTCTGCTTTTGTACGACAATATGCTCGTTTGTTAGGTTTAGAAAATACCCAAATGCTGAAGTAAAATATTTTTATAAATCCAAAACTTACAGTTTTACAATATAAATGTTGAAAATAGTTTTGTAGTAAAGAGAACTGTTGAAGAAAGCATTTTTTTTAAAGACTATAGACTGATAGTTTCCACTTGTTAACATACAATTAAACTCAATGAAAGTTATCATGCCTCTAAATTGTTAACGCACACACCTTTCAAATGATTAACACACATCCACTGATTACCCTTGATGCACCATCTTCTGGTTGAACGGTCACCGTCTCAACCAAATTCAGCTCATCGTTTTTGTTCTATTGAAATTTCTAGCCTTTTTGGTAATAAGCAGAAATCTGACCACCTTGTTTCTTCACAATGATTCTGTTTCTCATTACCCTTGACCCTTCCTCCAATTTCGTTTTTGAATTACAACTAAAACCAATTTTCATTTCAAGTCACTTTAACTTGAGTCTCTACAAACGATCTTAGAACCATGGTGATATCAAACAAATAATCGTTAAGTAATATTTTACAACAATATAAATTTAAATGTTGTCAGTATTGTGCCTGGATTTAAACACGAAATTTCTTATTTAAACTAGGAAAATATTTAGTTTCTATACTGTACATAGGTAACTTTCATCAAAATATGTTAATTTTCAAAGCTTCGTTTTGTTGTTTTTCAAAAACAGGTTGTTGGTTCTCACATATGTTCTATCCTTCATAACGTAAGTGAGTCTCTGTTGGGATTATAAACCATAATGGAAGCTTAATCGATTACTTAGTAATTAAATAAATACTGTTTAAATAAAAAAAATATAATAAAAATATTGTGGAAGAGACTTCAACCTTTTTTTTTTAATTCGAACACATGTTTCTCTGTTTGAGCGTTACTCTGAATTATAATAGTATTATTTAAATAAACACTCTTCGATCTCTCCGCAATAGTATTTATTACTAATATCGTTTCCGAGTGTTATAAGTTACTAACCAATGATTTACACCTAAGCTTATAACTGATATTGATTCAGCAATTCAAGTTTTTTGGGTCCACTAGATCCAGAAGGCGGTATAGTGTTAATCTAAATTATTAATAGCTAATATTTTAATTATTTAGCTAAATCAACTTGAGTTCCTAGCCCACAGTAATGGGCATTGCTTTCATACAGAGACAAGGGGAAGTAGAACAAAGATAAAAATATTAAGCTATACTTTTATCATTTATAAAAGCACATTTGTGGCCAAACAAGGTGCAAAATTAAGAAATAAAAGTATTAATACTGAAAAGTGTTATTTTTTTAATCGGAAATCATTCGCAGGAGTTATACCGTATACCATATTAGGAAATAATCTCTCTCTCTCTCTCTCTCTCTCTCTCTCTCTCTCTCTCTCTCTCTCTCTCTCTCTCTCTTTCTCTCTCTCTCTCTCTCTCTCTCTCTCTTTCTCTCTCTCTCTCTCTTTCTCTCTCTCTCCCTCTCTCTCTCTCTCTCTCTCTCTCTCTCTCTCTCTCTCTCTCTCTCTCTCTCTCTCTCTCTCTCTCTCTCTCTCTCTCTCTCTCTCTCTCTCTCTCTCTCTCTCTCTCTCTCTCTCTCTCTCTCTCTCTCTCTCTCTCTCTCTCTCTCTTTCTTTCTCATGATTAACATTAATCATTTATAACCGTTATTTGGTCTAAAGAATTTTAAGTGATTTGAAAATCACCCTCGATCATTAGCGAGCACCTGAAGATGAGATCTTAGAGTAGACAATTCTACTGTTAACAGATTACAGAGCTACCGAGCAGTGTTTATTTAAATTATTTATCCAGGAGGGGATTATTTATTTTTTTTTTTATAAAATTACAATCTTCCTGATTGGGCTATAAGTAATTGTGCTATATGATCTCGTTCATACCAATTTACAATTTTCATTCACTCGCTCATTCATACTATATATACAAAGAGCCCAGAGGCCCCCCAAGTCCACGTGGTTATCACCTCCCTTGCGTGCGAAGGAGGAAGCGGAGTCTTGGGAAGTCCCCCACGCTCCTACGTCAGCCGCGTCACTGGATAAGAGCAAGTGGAGGCTGACCGAGAGCAATCCAACATTAATAATTTTGATCATATCATTAGTATACCAAACACAATTCCAGTCCCTCAATATGTATAGTTTACACTCATAACAGTTTTTGTAAAATTTGTACACTCAAAACCCCTAGGATTAACCCCGTGAAACTGGTGGAGAAATGGGGAGCAATAGAGCTGTGAGGAAAATAATATTACAATTATTAAAAATAGTTCAATGAAATCAGAGGTGTATTATTAAGATACATCAAAACCCTTGATTTTGCGATTCTAAAGACTTTCTAAAATATAAGAATGAACGGATTAATTGTTTATAAAGAGCTAAAGATAATGGGGGAAAAAACGTCATTCAATAGATTTAATAAATCATAGGTGTTGTAGTATGAGTTTGGTGGGGGGGGGGGGAGAAAATAATAATAACTAAAACGAAAACTGAAATGAAAAAAATCCCGGCCAACATCACACAGGCAGAGATAAATCTCGTACAGTTAAATATGGACAGTCTGATTTCCCCTGTTCCCATCAGCCGATCTCGGACCAGTAACAGACCTTCGCTCGATGTTTACGCCTTGGGAAATCTAGACTTTTTTTTTTCATCAGCTTCAAGTTAAAAGAAGACGGATAGTTGTAACATACTCTACCAGCTTTACCTGACTCAGTAGGCTCTATTGTCACATGTAAACACCAGGATAAAATTTTCTACGATGAACATTCTAGCACTACATTCTAACTCTCTGGATATTCCATTCTAGACTACTTTAGCTTTATTACAAGGAAACTGGTCATAATTCCTATGCTTGGAGACTCAGGAAGTAGTGAAATACTTTGTTGCAACTTTTTTTTATTCATTGGAGTAGGTATTTTATTGTAATGCTACAGCTTTGCTAGATTGCCCCGGTGTACAAATGTATCTTTGAAAGACGTAACTACTTCTGCCTTCTAAGAAGGTAATAGACTCTGACTTGGATATCATTGGTTTTTAATGATAATATTAATGGAATTGCACTTTGGTGCCTTTTGGAATAAACGGTCATCTTTCAGTTATATAATGCTAAGAATATTGTAATCCTAATATTATATATAAGCTCCTGAAAACCCCTTCTAGTGAATACCTGCCTCGGGACTTCATGGAAGTCACTGGTGGTTCTTGTTAATTTTTTAGTAAGCAACCGCATCCCTTCCTGAAACAACCCTTCCTTCTCATATTCACATATGTCTCAGTTTTAGTTCCAGTCTCCACTTGTTCACACTTGTCTCTCAGACACGAGTCCCTAAACACCCCTCCGACCCAGTAGTATGTAGCATGTAGTTTATTTAAAATGAATAAAATAAACGTAGTAATTAATAATGGTCAAATAATATGTAATGAATTATATTTAATAAAGAATAAAAAAAAACTAGAAAATCTTGCAAGACATGAATATATAACTAAAGATAATAACATAAAATCATCACATGACTTAACCTCTGTAGAACTTGACGATTCGAAACGGAAGAAGACGAAATTAGTGTAGTAGCTACTCCGAAGACTCTAGTAACGAACAAATTTTAAAATTCCTGATGACAAAGCAGTAAATGGTGAAAAACACCAAATTTTAATAACCAGAGGACAAAAAAACATACAATTTACCAAACCAATTAAACCTAAATTGATGATAACACCTAAACCATAAGAACTAAACCATAATCGGGAAGATATTCCGACAATTTCTGATGAACAGTTAATGATAAAAACTACTACACATCGAAGCATGATAATCCTTATAAACCAGTAATAAAACAAAGAGACAAGAATTAAATAAAGAAATGGCATGCTAACAATATTAAACGACCTCGTAAGAAACATCTGACACACCGGAAATATATTTCACATAACAATAAAGAACTTAGTGACATCCCTAGGGATCGAACCGTGCTACATAACACCCAAGTCACTAGGACTACTTAATAAAGCCCAATCTACTTTGATAGAAATTGTACGAACCATTAGGAAATAAAATAAAGACAAATCTCTAGAAACAAATTTAAAACTATCATTAATCACATTTAATAATTCTTTAAATAAAAATTTAAAAATGTCCCCCAATGAGATTAGTTTTGTTATAATAAAAGATCCTAGCAAAGAAGAGGCACTTATAACCGAACAACTTGTTAGCAATTATCACGAAAAGCTCAAAATAATATTAGGAAATCCATTACTAAGGAAAAAGAACAAAGAACCGAAAAACTGAATAAAAATCGAGAAGACCCAGAAATAGAAAAAGACAAACCCTACGTTAAATGAATAACAAGAACAAAAGACGAATACAGGTACAAACCTGTTATACCTTTCATTGACAAACGAAACAAAATCATAAAAGTACACACAGATAATGTAGTTAGAAAAAGAAAAAACAAAATGTTTCAGATGGAGAACAGATGGACGTTAATACTGACAGTGACACACACAATAGCTGCTAATAATAATAATACTAATCATAAATAAATCATGGAAGTAATCAACGGTATAGGTAAGACCCAATATGCTATGAGCCTAACGAAACGGAATCATTCATTACATCATACAATCACCAAAGAAAGGACCAAAATTAAGTTCAATCTATCTTTTACCTGCGCCTGTACAAAATGACAATAATGTAATAACCATTATTATGGATACATGATATGTATTTAATTCTGTACAATATTTTTTTTATTTGTAAATTCCTTTATTGTGCAATAATTACAATCTGCCTTTTATAAGGCAATAAGTAATCAAGATATATGCTCTCATTCATACAATATTTACAGTTCATCATTCACTCGCTCATTCATACAATATTTACAGTTCATCATTCACTCGCTCATTCATACAATATTTACAGACAGCCCAGAGACCCCCCAAATCCACCGCAAAGAGAAAGCGGAGTCTTGGGAAGTCCCCCACGCTCCTCCGTCAGCCGCGTCACTGGATACTAGCCAGTGGAGGCTGACCAAGAGCGCGAGAGCCGCAGACGCTCAGGACATGATTGGAGAGACTGGCCATTGCCAGGACTCCCACTGTCACGCGTTTATAGCAGGTCACGAGGCCACTGCCGTTTCAGTCTCCGAGGAGGATTATAGGGATGAGTGGCGCAGTGCATTGACTGTGCTACAGGATTAGGGTGGTTGGAAAGGCTACTGTGGAATTTCGTAAACTTGGAAGGGATGAGTTCTAGAATGTAGGGTATATTAAGGTCGTTATGAAGGGTTTTGTTGCTGACATAATAAGGGGCATTTACTATTGTTCTCAGGACTTTTGATTGAAAGGATTGGATACGCTTGATGTTAGACTTTTTTGCTGTCCCCCATAGCTCTATTCCGTATGTCCAGATTGGTTTAAGTATAACTTTGTAGATTAGTAGTTTATTTTCTATTGAGAGATGGGATGTCCTTTGAAGTAGTCTGTACAGTTGTCCAAAGCGTCTGTTTAGTTCTTGTCTTTTTAGTCTCGTATGTGGGTTCCAGGTCAGTCGTTTGTCAAGATGGAAGCCTAAGTACCGTACTGTCTCGGATACAGGGAGAGGAATAGAATTAAAATAAACTAGTGGACAAGTCTTGCGACAAAGGGTGAAGGTAATGTGGGAACATTTTGCTTCATTAACTTTGATCCACCATTGATTGCACCAATACTCGATCTCGTCAAGGTGTTTTTGAAGGTTATGGGATGCTATATCGGGGTCTGGGTGGGATGACAAGACTGCAGTGTCATCTGCAAATGTGGCCAAGAAGGTATTGGGAGTAGAGGGGACATCAGCGGTGTATAGGTTATAGAGGATGGGGCCCAGGACACTGCCCTGTGGAACTCCTGCACTTATGGGATAGTAGTTAGAGTATTCTAAACCACAGCGGACTTGGAAGAAGCGGTTTGAAAGGTAGGACTGTAGGATTAGGAAAAGGGTCTGTGGTAAATATCTTTTGAGCTTGTAGAGCAAACCTGCGTGCCAAACCCTGTCAAAAGCTTGAGCTATATCGAGAAAGGCAGCAGTGCAATACTGTTTGGTTTCAAGGGCTGAGGAGATGTGATCAACAACGCGAAGGCCTTGTCGAGCAGTGGAATGTCGTTGGCGGAAACCAAACTGGTGTGTGGGAAAAAGGTTTTTGGATTCAACAATGGGAAGTAGACTTTTTAGTAGGAGTTTCTCAAATATTTTTGAGAGGATAGGGAGTAGGCTAATTGGACGATAGGATGAGGCGTCATTGGGTGGTTTACCGGGTTTGGCGAATAGGACAATAATGGAATGTTTCCAGAGGAGAGGAAAGTGCGTCGTTCGGATTATGCAATTATATATGTAGGTTAGGAAGATTATGGCTTTAGGAGGAAGTTGTTTGAGAATTTGAGGAGTAAGGAAATCATATCCAGGGGATTTTCGGTAAGGTAAGTTTTTCAGAAGGTATTTAACCTCAGAGGGGTTAACGGCTTTTGGTGGAAGAGAGAGAGGAATAGGTGAAGTGAGGAAATCTTCCACAGTTGTGCTGTGAGTATGGCTTTGATGAGAAAGGTGAGGTGTGAAAGTATAGGTAAGATGCAGAGCAAATATGTACAATATACAAGAAACCTTTGTTGTAACTTTTCGTTCCGAATAATGCCCCATCTCTTCTTGTTACGAAAACGGCTTTGTATTTCGAGTGTAAAATACAGAGGATTTTGCCAATTCATCAAGGGAACAAGCCCACGAGTATTTATTACTCTCCTTTTTGCGGAAAAACTAACTTAAACTTAAAAACGGTCATTAAGTTGTTTTTTTTATGAACGTTGTGGAACAGTGTGTAAATACTGTGTTACCTAATATATAGGTACACAAAAAAAAATCACGGATACTGTTTGAGGGCAATAAAAATACAAAAACAAATGGTTTGGTTTGGTTCAGTTATTTTTTTTTAAAATTTAGTTTTTTAATTCATATGCTTTTCTCATAAAAAACTAATGAGAACAATCAATAACAGAATTTGGTCAATATCTCTGATACACCAATTTGAGCCTGGCAATTATCAAGAGGAAATTTGTGATGTAGATAAAGTTAAGACATATTTATATTTCCCAGAAGCCATATCACGAATTGACGTCACACAATCTGAGTTCTTTATGACGTAAAGATAAAAGGTTTACTTTAAATGTCGTATGTACTCACGCAAGTACGTATGTACCCAACTACTCTGTGAGTACTTAACGAGTATGATACTAACTCTGAAAGCTGTAAGGAGCTTGTATTTCTTTCCTCCTCTGCTGCTTTTCATGATACAACTTTCGTTTGCCTATTTATTGCTGTCTTTAAACTTTTCTTCCTTTTAATCAGCACGCTCCATCTTCAAGTCACGCTCCGTCAATATTTGAATTAGCAATAGCTAATTTTCTTTATACTTTGACTGCGTAATTTTCTTTAACTTTTTAATCCTAGCACTCTTCATTATCAAGAGTCGGAGTGAAAGTATTTTTTTTTGTATGGTTTAACTACAGATTGATACTTTGTATGGAGAAAAACAAACAAAAAAAAGTCATACTATAAGTTCTATATTCAATACATTTAAAATTTTAAATCCGTGGTTTTTGTTTTGGTTACTCAATAGTTTTCCATATAACAGTAATCTCACTATTTATTGTTTACCAGTTGTTCAATAGTAAAATCTTTAGTAAAAGGTGAAAGGCAAATTTTTCGACTGACTCCGACACAGCCACAACCCACTATTCTCCGACCTTCAACCACCACCAATGCCCGTCAGATGGAAGCACTGCTGGACCGCCGAAGCCTGGAGAAAGATGTACGTGATCGAACCCTAGCCCCCTGACGGAGACTGAGGATCTACACCCAGCCGAGAGATCGAGGCCGATCTCCCGGCCGACTCAACCAAAGCTACAAGACCCCATCTACCTGTTTAAGCAGGGTCGACCTTCCGGCCGAGAGGCCGACTTATTTCAGGCCCCTGCCGGGGCGGGCCGTGGTTGACCTGGCCGACTACAAACCATTGCCTGGGTACCCTCGGTAGACTCTTACTACCTTCCTGATTCCACCCACCTCCTTTAGGCATTCCACACCCTATATCCTTCACATACATCCTTCAAATGGGGTACTCCCCTTAGTGAAAGGCACTCATTAGCCCAAAATAATTTTCCTTTATTTTTCCTACATCCTATTTTTATAAGTTTGAGAGCTATGAAAAAAAAAAAAGAAAAAAAACTAGCATCTAAGTGCAAACAATAATATTAGAGATTCATTTCACTATGAACTTATTCACTATCAATAAACAATTAATAAAGTAAATTATTGACAGTTGACTCTCGTTTATTCAAGACTATTCAAGTTAGATTTATAATACTGAAAAAATTATTTTCCCGAGCTCGACCAAATACTCACTCAATTGACAATGTAGCTAAAGTCCCCAGCGAATTCAGAATAGGATTATGAGAATAGTGGTCTGACGTACGAGTTATCTCTCGAGAGGTTAAAGAACGCCGAGCTGCACCCGTTGCATGGTGTGTTGAATGTTCGTGAGTTTATCCACCGGAGACACAAGGTTTTTTGACTCGATGCAGAACCTGACAAACCCAGTGTTTAACACGATGACCCCGCCCCAAATCCCGTATCGATAGTTTAGTAATGCTGTGAACAAGTGGAAGGGTCTTAAAGCTGAACCCTTGTTTTTTTTTGTAAGCAACCGTTTCCTTCACTAAAATTCTACCCTTTTCTTCATTGCTTAAAGACCCACTTCCTCATGGACATTCAACCTAGTATGTAGTAACTCTGTAACTCTTATAGTACATACAATTATAGTATACACTAGTACATACAAACACTAATATTTGAATGTACTAGTGTTTTGCTTGTACTTAATAATAAAGCTATAGTGAATCAACTACATAAGTGTTAAATCACCCTGGTGCATATATAATGTATTATAATTAGATGTAAAACATGCTTTTATGGTAATAAATCATGGAGAGGCCGGTAGTCGTGAAACAAGTAACATAGGGTCGAAGGTCCTGCAATAAAACCTGAGAGGGTAAGCCACCTGCCCCTAATAAAACCAACATGGTAGACCTCTGGTCACCGTCCGGTGGTCATAAAATCATGCCATAAACAGTCCTTCAGGGGACGAGCGATCACGTACCTCGGTAGGTGTGACTTCATAAAACACACCCTTTAAGAGCAACAGTCAATAACTTAAGAAGGATTGGCCACCTGGGCATCATAAAAAAAACCTTTCAGCCAGCTCCGCCTTCCACTAGGAAGGGGAAATTATATTTTAATCAGGAAGTTTCGCCCTGTAGAGACACTCTTTCCCAGGCTCCTCATCTAGACAGCCGCTATCACTCGGTCGCGATACGCCAGGGCCCCGGGGCCCTGGGAGTAAGTCCACTCAGCCTTCCACTGGTCTCTACTCTCTCTGCCACACCTCTGAGCAGTCACCGTGTCACGCAGCTCCCCTTGCAGACCCTCTGACGCCTGGTGCCTGTTGCACTGCCGTGCCCCGTTCGAACTCTGAACCAGTCTTATTCTTTATGAAGCCTCTGTACCCCTTTTCTTTTAACATAGTGTATTGTCGGGACACATACCTATCATAAATGGAGTCAAATATTAACGCCTACATGGAACATGGTCCATGTTATAAACTACAACAATCCGCGCTTGACACCAGGGCTAGAGTGATTAGGCACTCCACTAGTGTCACTCCCGACAAAAGCTTTTATTTTTTTTTTAAAAAGACTTTCCTCTACAAAGATTGTTTAACTGATGATAACAGGCTGTCCAGGAAAACTAGGTTAAGTTAGTAAGGTAGATTCAGCTTGGTATTAGCAAACTCATTCTTAAAGTGAGGCCAACACTCTCCATGTTCACACGCCATGTATTCTGTACATCAGCCTACCATAGAAAAATTCTTTAAACCTAACAAATTATGTAAAATGAACAATAAATATAATTAGCACAATGTGCATTTATATAAAGTTTCCATATTGTAGAATCTATATTTCATTCTGTATATATTAAATGAATGGTTTTGAAGAACAAAAAAAGTTTATTAATTATTTATTAAGAATTATAATTACCAAAATGAAAAACAAAATCGAATTACTATGAGTTTCCATTTGTATTACATAAAATTATGATAGAAAATTATTTGATTTATTATAGAAAAGCGAAGAAACTTCGTAGAGTGGAAGCCAGTTTTTGGAAATCGAGAGTAAACATTACTACAAAAAGTTCAAATTAGAGATATAGCAAACAGCTCTGTTCCGAAGTATAGAATAGAAAAAAACAGTAGTTTAACATTGCGATTTTGCGCCTTATATTCTTACCATATATATTTACCAGGAAACGTATGTGAGATTGCTATTGCGTATAAAATTAGACATGTCCTAGATTTTTACCTAAATTTGTTGTACTTACATGGGACAATTACCAGGATTATTCCTTTACTGTAATTAAGGCTCCCTCGTCAATTATTTATCGTTGTTCATGTTAATTCATCCTCATAGGATAGTTCTAGATTTTCATGCAGAATGAGTAGCCGGGATCGCGAGGAGGCTCACCAACTGTACAAAGATGGAGTTGATGATTGGCACATACGGAAAAAAAGTTATTTTAAGTCCGTAAATAGGTTTACATCTAGATGTCGCTAAAGAAGAAGGTGGAAAAAATTGTAAATAGGTCTTCAGTTTTAATAAATAGTAGTTTATAAGTTGTATGTAGAATAACAATATTTTTTAGTTTTGGTATGTAATAGATAGAATCAGTGGAGGGGGGCCCATAAAATTATAGGTCTGAGAACTAAGCCTGCGGCCCCTGTATTATCCCAACACCAAGCTGCTGTTCCTCCTGGAATCTACATGACCTCCAAATAAAGTAAAAATTTACCTCCATTTCATGGAGTTAAGTTCTTTCAGTGAAATCTATATCAGCCTAATGTAAAAAAACGTTTAAAGAAATTTTCAAAAAAAGTTATAGTTGTTGGCCTATAATCATTTGTTATGTGGTTAATGTTTAGCCAGCTGCAGTTTAATGACCATGAGTTGATTACTTTTGAGGGTATAATGATGAACAGCTTGGACTCTCTACAGCTGATGCTTTTGAACCATTCCACCTTAGTCCATATCCACCGTTCCAATGTGGACGTGGATGCGACATTTGATAGTCCAATTCCAGGTTCGAGACCGTCAAACAGTTCATCCGGTTTCTCATTGTCATCTAAACCTCCAGGTCTATGAACCCTGTATGTATTATAGATACATACTTATTTTTCAAACAACGACGGTTGACCGGTGCAGCAATCCCAACTTCACAGTAATACGGGGAACACAGGCATCTACCCATTATGCGGACCTTGTTATAGAAATCTCACATGAGATAACGATCCCAGCATGGAAAAAAAATAGGCCTTTATTTCCGAAATAATAGGGAACTAGTGTTGTCCGATCAACAGCACGAAGAAGCTTTCGGTAAATACTACCGCAATCTCCTGCAAACCCTAACCCCTATCTGCCAGAAAACTACCATCTTCAGCCCAATAGGCAGCTAGCTTCATTCCCCGATAATTGAGAAGTCATTTCTGTTCTTTCTCGAGCTTATTTGTTGCCTTTTCTCACGCTGGTGTAATCGTTTTTCGAGCCTTCTGCTTGATGGTATCTTTCAATACATTCAGGCGAGGGGCACTGAAGCCATGAGTTGATTCCTTTCTATATTTGATGACATCGCAGTATTCGTGATCCAATGATTTCCAGAAAACGTTTATCCGAGATCAACTCCGTACAAAAAAAAAATCAAAGTTTAAAAACACTTCACTTAGTTAATAAATTCAAACTGTTCAATATAAATGTCTCAGAATTATAATGTATCACCCTTACCCCACTAAGAATTGTTTGACGCTTGACGAACTTAATATTCCTTTTATTGAACGTTCTTCTTGTAACGTCAAACTAAAAACATTTGTTGATTCCACAAATCCACTAGTTTATGAAATAGGAAAACGTTCTAAATCCAACCTTGCAACAGTACAACTAGTAAAGCTAAATTTATTGATAGTATTTTGTATATTAGTATTTATATGTGTTTTTTTTATCATTATTTAGTCGAAAATAATTGAGTGAGATAAATATATTCCGAAGCCCTTTATAGGCCCACTATAGAAGTGTACATTTGTTTTTATATTTAAACTCCTATACTGTTATATTTCTGTTTACATAGCCTAAACAAAAGGTTTTTTTTACAGTCGTCAAAGAGGCTAAAACCACATCTACACTGTTCTCTTTATGCCTTTATGTATTCCAATTAAATTCAAGGAAGACTACCCTCCCTTGAGGTTGTGACTCCCATTTCCGGAGCTGCACTAGAAGAAAAAAAAGCACTTTCCATAGTTTTCAACCCTTACATTACCGAACCTCATCATATCCTGTAGCAGATCCGATTCCATGAGACAGCTTCACGACACGGAGGCCCTTTTCTCGTAATAAGGAGTTGGAAAAACACATGAGGTGGTGGTGTAAAAATATCGTTAGTTTCCTATATTTGGCCAATTTCTTAGTACCCACGGTACATATGGAGAGCAGAAAAACAAATGCAAAATTACCAATATAACGATTTATGACTCGCCATTAGGAATCTTTTTTATTTCATTTTTTTTATATTTTAATACATGTAGTGCTTTTCCCACTTCTTATGTTTTCTTTAACTGTTAGTTGCAATTATTATTATGTTTTTTTGTTCCAATCTAGTACTGTTGGTTCATTCTAGTCATCACATACGTACATGTACCCTTTATTATTTATACCCTTATCACTTCAGTGTTATTTATATTTTTTTGTCAACTAGCCATACTGATTTGTCTTTTTTTTGTTTGTCTTATAGGAAAATGTCTTAAAATAAACTGTTGTTTTTTCATTCATTTCAGTTATTGTGAAATTAAAAAGAAAAGAAAGATCATATGTATGTATTTATCTATATAAATCAAACCTACGTTCTAAAATTTATACTTATTAGAAAAGAAATATAATGTAGCCTAAATGGGCAATCCCATTGTAAAATCATAATGCCGAAAAGTTATGATATTAAATTCTTATATCAAACAATTAAATAGCTTTTAATTTTAAAAGAGCAGATGAGGTGTATTTTTTTCTTTAGGTAGCATCATTCCTTACTTAGGCCTTAACTCCTCAAATATACATGCCAATTTCCAACATTCGTTTCGAAAACAGTTTTCACATGATATATATATGAATATATTTGAAACAGTCCTAAACATGATAAACAATGCCTCGTACAAAGTACATAAAAACCAACATCAGAACTGTCAAATCCTCAACACAGTTCGCACGACCTTGTCATCGCGAGATTTCATAATTCACCGCGACAACTGCCACGATCTTGAAAGCAGGCTATTCAAAAAAGCTTGATTTACAATAGAGGTCACGGCCAAACCAGATCGCAATCAAATATCCATAGCGTGAAATCCGTTGAAAGGATTCATAATAGGATGTACGTGACCAGTTCTGCTCAGCGGTCATAAAAATGATTCGATCTATAGTATAAAGTTTTATGATACAAGGCTAGGTCCTAGCTAGGTAGGAGATAAATAATCGTAGATTGCTTTAAATGCTGTATTAATTGCCTCAGGAGGAATTCTGCCATTAACAACCTAATCATGAATCAACTATAGTATTCCCTATATTTTTAATTAATTTCCTTTTTCTATCCGATGGCGAAAACAAGGTGAGCTGTAACTTCCATATAGCAATTCTCAATATTTTCAAACTGTACAAAAAATAAAGCTATTCAAACGTACCAATTGTCATTAATAGTATCAAAAAAAAAGTATTTTCAATGGTGCTGACTATTTACAGTTTTCACCACAACTCGATTGTCAATGTCGTGTTTTTTTGTTGTTTTTTTTTTTTTTATGTAGTCCACAAAATATACATAGGCTATTTTGTTTAAGGCACATGGAAAAACTATTCTTCCACAATCTATGAAAATGCATCCTCTAAATAACCAGAAATGTCCATATTTCCAAATATTTCAGGACAAGCTAACATCTCAGATGATATCCTGCTAAAAAAAAAAACATGTTACCAAGTGAACTAATGTTGTTGTTGTTTTCCTGTTATGAAGCTAAACACTGCAACCGTTCTGTTCATATAAATTGTATAGCACCGAAAATAACATTTATCATTTATTTTCAAATCGGTTATTATAAAGTTATTTCTTAGTAGTTTTAACTAACCTGCGAACGAAATTATTCATGGAATAACCAAAAAACAGAACAGATTTATTACAATTTACAAAATTAATTATAAAATATGTTATATATTATAACAATGAACTAATAAAACAGTTCATTAGTTTTAACAATAACAACTGTATAATACTTCATCTGCAATAGTCAAAATATCTTCTTTGCAACAAGAAATATAACATAACACTGGGGCTTAAAAAAATTAACATGAGCTTGAATAGTCATTTTGCAATTTAAAATAAACGATACAACTACAAAAAAAAAATTATACAATGTCAAATTACTTCGCTTAACTTCATTTATGCCGATAGTTGGGTGGTTAAATATCAAAGTAGGATGATATGAAGCTTCTGATATATAAAAAACAATCTAAAATAAACACTTATGCCTAACTTGTACTGATAGAACTCAAATGCTACTTCAACGGCTGTCTGGATAATTCTGGTCCCGAGTAGCATACACGAGGGGACTTATTCGCATAGAGCAATAACAAGTATAATTACCATCCTCAGATTTTCCCACCGCCCCCAAATGCTACTGCACATAGAAATTACCCTGTATTACAGTGGATTTCTGTACCTATCTCATTCCCTATCATTTTAATTCTGAAGGATGAATTTAGATTGATTTGAAAACCTCATTACAATATAGACGACCTCAATAGTAACACACGACTAACTTATGATTTGACAACTTTCGTACTCGACGTAGTCAAGTAGTGATATTTTAATCGATGCTTAAACTAAAAGCGTGATGCTCTGACAAACCTTCAATTATGTATATGGAGGTTATTATTATTTATGATATAACGATCATTAAAAAAATGTATATCTTTATTAATTTAATTACACTGAACAAACAAATGAATAATGAAGAGTTAATTTAAATGCGACATGATATCACATTAATTATACTAACCTCCGACTTCTACTGCGTCCGAATTCTCAAAAAGAGTTTAAATAAGACCTTAGCGTTTCCTCGACGACTTTCAGCATACCTTCGAAGGAGGGTTTCTCCTCTGTGTACTGAACATTCCCTTGATCGAGGCTGGAAGGTACTTTCCCGAACCTCGTCATACTCCTTCCAAGTTTTAGATACAGGCCGTCTTCAAGTTCTTCTATGTGTTGACGTTTATCCACTTCCTGAACGGTGGGATCTACTGCTGAAACTTCCACCACTTCTTTAACCACCTCGCCCGTCGAATTCAATTTGATGACTGGTACATCCCCTTCAACGAAAGAAGTTGGTGAAATGGCGAAACCTTTTCCAGGCTTCTCGATCTCTGAATCGCTGAACGCTCTCATCGCGTTATGCAGTTTCTTTTGACCCGTCTGCTGTTTACCAATTTTATAAAAAAAATTACCGTCGGATTTTTTTATTTCGATTGTCTTTCTTGGTTCAGTTAAGCCGCTTTTCTTGCAGTTCTTGCATTTTTCCTTATATTTTGAACCACCTTTTTGGTGTTTGGTAGTAATGTCGTGACCTACAGTTTCTTCAAATTTCTGTTCTTTCTGCAATCCATCTACTATATTTCGAATTTCTTCCGCAGGCTTTAGATCTTTATGTAAATCGTTCGAGGGGACTGAACTATCTGCATCCCAACCATCGTGAGAGTAATACTTCATGAATCCGTCATTTTCTTCAGGTTTGTCCAGTTCTTCATCGAGTAGACGCCGAGTTTCAATTACACCGTAATGTGGTTTGTGATAACTAAACGCTTGAGTTGTAATGCTAAAAGCGCCAAGAAAAAGAATGATGAAGTAAAACATTTGTACGGAGCTGAACTAAAATGGTGCTTATGGTAGATCGACTAATCCTTACTTTACACTGAAAGAAAAAGTAAAAACTATTCAATAGTCTGTGCATTCGTAAGAAGTGGATTAACGAACCGTTAATAAAACAAAGACAATCACGTGACACACTACTGTCACAGGAACAATAGCTTAAAACGTTAGCGATAGTAATAAATTATTCTTTGTTCTCAGTAATATCTGTGACGCCCGATAACGAGTTGACGTGAACACGCCAATAATATTAGCAAAACAAATAAATGAACTTTAAACACCTCTTTGTTAATTTTATTGTTTTTTAGGTTTTAGACCTTGTGTATTCCAAATCATAAGTAGAAAATTATGTCAACCACTATGCATCCACTAATGAGCTAATGTCATGGGAAAAATTAATTTAGTCTTATGGTTTAAACTGAGAATTTCCTATACACCAATCATACGAGACTACTAATTTATATTATATTTACTTTGTAGGATAAATTCACAATATATATTTTTTGTTAAATGCACGGTTGCTGATATCAGCTGATTTTAAACACTACAGCCGACATACAAAAATTAATGATAATCTGTAAATCAATACAAATGCAGTACCTGAAAGGTTTCGAAAACAATTTTAATGAATATTTTTAATAATATTCCACAAAAGTCCCGACCCATTCAGTACTACTTCGACTAACCGGGTACTCAAACATCCAAGGTTTTTTTCATTGGCTTTTTAAGAAATTGATTCCATATGTCCGCGAACACCAGTGCGAAAACGGACTTACTAGTAAGGCTATTGTTTTGCTTGGCAATGCGCTTATAGCGACCGCTAACTATATATGTAAATTACCCTACACTCTGGTTCATAATGTATTATAATAGAAAATGTGAATCTGTGTAAACTTCTGGTAATAAATCAGAGAGAGGTCGGAAGTCGTAAACAAGTAACAGGGCACCGACAGACGGCAATAAACCAAGAGAATTAGCCACCTGACTGCCATATACCTAGGGCAAGGACACTTACCCCTATTGGAATATACCTACAGTCCCTTCTAGCAGCCATATAAACACACCCTTTGACCCCAACGGTCATAAAACTAAAAGGAAATGACTACCTGTGTATCGTAAAACATACCCGTGGCCGACAGGCTCCGCCTCCCGGCAGGGAAAGGGCACGGGTATTTATATCAAGGGGTTTTCGCCCTGAGACACTCTGTCTCTTAGTCTTCCGAGCCACACTACTTGTAACTTGACACCAGGGGCACTTGGTCCCTGGTAGGCCCCACTCTTCATTCTTTTCTAGTTTCTACATACCGATAGCCGCTATACCCGTCGCGATACGCCTACTCAGCCTTCCGCTACTCTACGACGGCACTTTGCCACACAGCCTATAGCAGACCTCTGACGACTTGTACTTATTACGCTGCCGATCTCTCGCCCGAACTCTGAAAACTGGTCTTATTCTTTATGAACCTCTGAACCTCATCCTGAACACTGTGTCTTGTCGGGACACATTCCTATCGATAAATGGAGTCAGATATTAACGCCTACATGGAACACGGTCCATGTTTTAACTACAGCAATCCGACAATTGTTGACCTCCGACAATTGTTCACCTTTTTTGACAATTGTTCACCTCCGACAATTGTTCAACAATATCCCGACAGCGCTATTCTAAAAATTTGAAACCATGTTAAAAAACAAATGACGGACACATTTTTGCCCGCTTAATGTACAATGGTGAACAGAAGGACATTGACAACTGTGTCAAGATTGTAAAAACATTTTATGATTTGAATAATGTAGAAAAAGTCGATATGAATCAATGTATGGAATATAACAATAATGATAAAAGGTACAAACAGCTCATAAATAGTAGACGTTCATTTGCGAAGCCATCCTAGCTAGTACTCGTAGCACTCCCCAAAGCGGTATTTTAGAAATTGAGGTTAGTTCATTGGATTTTACCCTCAAAGATATGACAATAGATAGATAGACAAATTTACCAGCTTATCACCTATTTTGAAGAGCAAAACTTTTAATAAGGAAAAATTACAGCTTCAAGAAGCATAAGAAAAGAGTTCACAAGTTGCGTATGTTTTTTTTTCTATATGTATATATAAATATTCACTTTTTGAAGAAAAAAAACATACTTCTGAGTTAAAAGAAAATTAGACTTTTTAATTTAGTTACATCAAAGTTAGAATATTAAAACGTGTTTTTTTTTATTATCCGGGAATATTCTTCCTGTCATTTCCACGTATAAACAAGGATTATAATCAGGATTACTGTAAAACATATTTTTATTCAAGAGGTCAAGATTTATAATAAAACTTCCTGTTTATTATAATGTGAAAATATTTACTTAGTAATGATAAATAATTAATTAATAACTGATCATTGATTATTTTTCATACGAGTCATCTGTTTTTTTTATGATTAGTAAATCTGGGACACTAAGATTGTTAATTATTAATTATTTGCTCTAAATTTATTTATTAGAACAAAATAAACATTTGCAATAAAATTATAGTATGTGATTACTTACTGATAATAAAAACAAGCAGTGAGATTCAATCATTATTTTTGGAATTTCAAGGAATTTGTTGAATGGTATAATGCATGGTTTGGTTATTTTGACTGATATGGCCAGAGAAAGGTATGCAAGTTTTAAAGTTGTTTTCTCAACTTTTAGGTTTTGTTCTTAAACTGTCCCTGGTTATTTCGGCTTCTCCGTGGTTGTGGTCGCATTGCCCGCTGCGGCTGTGGTGCTGGCTGCGGTGGTAGTTGACGCAGTTGTGGTGGGCGCCTCCGTCGTTGTAGTAGATGTGGTGGTGGTCGTGGTTGTGGTCTGTTTGTCTTTGCTGTCTTTGTCGGACAGGCCGAAGACGTCGAGGAGTGCGTCCATGAAGTCTTCATCGCTCTCACTGGTGTCGCTGTCGTCGTCGCTCGACAGCAAGTTCGTCAAACTCCTTATGCTGCACCCGTCGGTCCCATATATCTGGAATCAATCACACATTAATTATTTCTTAATAATAATTATAACCAGTTCGTAAGTCTACTGTTCTGATGAATTTTTAGTGTCTTATATGAATTTCGCAGTGGTGTCATCTGATTCAATAAATTCATGAATGCAAGAGATATAGTTTTCTTTGACTGATACCGTTGATATTAATATTGTAGTCAAAGTGACGGTGAGCATATGCCGTTATTTTCAAGAAAATTTCACGACCTTGTGATAATTCAAAATATCTTAAATAACATCAACTAAGCTGTCTCTAAGCTACATTTCAACCGTTTGTTTTTAGGCAAAAACTGTACGCAAGTCTAAAGAGGGGGAGCTACTGTAAATTTAAACCGATGTATTTCATAACCTGGGATGAAGGAGTTCGCTTTTAGCCAATTTAGATACGAGTTGGCCATATTATAGGATTTGTGCTTTAGTTAATGAAGAATTGGTGTTAGATTTTCATTAAGTTTGCATGTGAACAAAGTTTTGACATTTTGCGTTTGCCTGAATCGGATCTCAAAAATGTGATAAATCGAGAATATCCTACTTTTTCAAATTATGATCTAAAACGACTCCCACTAATTAGTTTGATCAAAATTTAGCGATTTTTTTTTCTTTGACGAAATCGAATGGGTCACCAAATAATCCAATCACATCTAAATATTATAATATAGTATATATTATTAAACCTGTATTAAAGCCCCGTTCTTTCTGTACCTACGGAGTTGAACCTCAAATATACCTATTTTTCTCCCCAATACAAAGTCTAGAAACTCCTAGCAAGATTCAATAGGAACTTTACAATCCGATTATGTATGTGTTAAATAAGGTGATGATCATCTATAAAACCTCCTCGAATCCTTTCCATAGCTTCTAACCAGTACAATTGACTAACAACCTTTGCGTTCATTGATCTTAAATTATAAATAATTTTCTTTATTTTAAATAACCTCGGACAAATCTTTGATTTTACGGAAGCGCCCTCTTATATTGATCGCGACGTTCCATTCCTTAAACAGATAAACTACATTCCTCCATTCCATTAAACAGATAAACTACATTCATACATTCCATTAAACAGATAAACTACATTCCTCCATTCCATTAAACAGATAAACTACATCCCTCCATTCCATTAAACAGATAAACTACTTAGTGCAGTAACTTTCTTCCCATCCCAACATGACCCAACATTTACTTGTCGTCCTCTTTAATAGTTCCAAGAAGTTCCGGGCATGATGAATCGTTTGTTATGTCTTCTATGCAATTTTCTACTCACCGTCAATATGTATTGTTGTGATATTAGAGATTGTGGAGTTTTTATATAATATTTAATCCAACTTATCAAGGAGGCAAAATAAAAACAAGTGAAAGTGTATGAAAAAACAAAAGAATAGTTGTGGTGTATCAAAAAGAACACACACAGGAATAACTCTCTAGTTTTAGACAGTTATAATTAGTTGTTGTTGTGAAAAGGAAAACACACAGAGCATTATATTCACTCTAGTTTTTGGAATCAGCCTGATATATGTATCTGAATTCAGTGATGAAATAAAAAGCCCGTAATACATATTATTAGCTTGAGATTGTGAGTAAGAAAAACTTAAAAACTTTGTTGGTTAGTGGTTATTGACTTGAGGCGGAACGGAAGAGAAATAGCACGAAGTGAAGAAGTATTAATTTTGTTTTAAGAATGAAGAGAATTAAAGAAGAAAAGGAATCAAATTAATAGACAAGTATTTATAAAATTAATATAAGTTTATTTTTTTATGTTTGTAAAATTAAATTCATCTTTTTGCCAGAATTACTTTTGTTAATAGAACCTAATAATAAATAGCAAATAAAATAAATTTAAAGTAAAAGAATAAAAAATAAAATTATCATATAATATTCAAAGAACGTAATAGTATATTACATTTTTTTTTTTTTTTTTTTCCCTTAGCTCTTAAACTTATAAAAAATAGGATGTGGGAAAATTAAAGGAAAATTATTTAGGGCTGATGAGTGCCTTTCACTAAGGGGAGTTCCCCATTTGAAAGATGTATGAGAAGGATATAGGGTGTGGAATGCCTTAAAAGGGGGGCGCATTTCTGTTTATTGGGCTATAATTACAATCTGCCTTTTATAAGGCAATCAGTAATGGCGATAAATGCTCTCATTCATACCATATTTACAATTCATCATTCACTCACTCATTCATACAATATTTGCCATCTTGGTCAGCCTCCGCTGGCTAGTATCCGGTGACGCGGCTGACGGAGGAGCGTGGGGGACTTCCCAAGACTCCGCTTTCTCTCCGCATGCCTTAAAAGGCGGATGGCATCAGGAAGGTAGATATTACATTGGAAGACAAATGAACAGATCTGATTGTGTGGGAATAGGAAACAATTTAATATTTCTCTCTACATTTTGGAAACTTTTCTCCCATTCAATCTTTTAATTTAGGAGATAACTATATTTTAAACATTTATGAAATTAATTCTGTGCAATATTTAATTATTTAGTAATAGAAGAAATGTTAACTTAGTATTGTTTTTAATATTTTAAAATTGTTGATCTTTTTTAAATAATGTTTGAATTTTATATAATTGTCTCCCTAAGTCGAATTCAACAAAAATTGTATTAATACTTGATAATGCTGGTATAGCTGCCGAAATCATAGAAAGTGCAACCGAATTTTGTGTGCAATATTCCGTGGTTTACCTGTGAATTGTAGAGTAATAGACTGGAGGAGTTGACGTTCTTGCAAAAAGGGCTTTTTCCGAAGATGAACCTTTTCAGATGGCCAGACGAGATGATTTGTTTAATTTTAAGTTGATACGGAATGTCTAGCAGGAAAAGAGGGATTTATTTATAAATAATAAGCTCAGAGAGTGGGGCACAAATTATGTGTCATCTTGTTTTTTCTTTCCAAATCCCGTGTCAATTCAGAAAAGATATTATCTGGAAATTCTACGGCCTAGGCTCCCAAAGAATAATTCATCATATTTAATCAATGCTCAGTTAAGCTGTTTATTTCCTAACATTGTTATTTTTCGGGTCTTGGCTCCCTCTGGCGAAGAGATTTTGCTTTGGAGCAGACTCAAGCCATCGTCTTATGCGTTCCCGTGCGAGATTTGATAAAACAGTGGTAAAAGTAATCATATTGATGTTAAATCTGAAAATTGTCAGGGATGCCTCTTCAAACTTGGTGTTCATTTTTTTTCAATGACCCTAGTTGCTGACCAAAAAAAAATAGCCTTAATCAGGTCATAAGGACGACCATGATGAATTTTCATCATGGCTTACATGCTTACGTGCCGATTTCCTTAGTGCCTAATACATCGTTTCTTATAGATAATAAAACATTTTTGTTGTATTTATTTTACACTTCTGTAGCATGTTATTTTGTAATTACATGGACAGATCAGCTTGACGATAATAGTTCCAAGCTAAGGACTTAGTGCTGTTTATAAATAGAGGGTGCGATAGGGTATCTAGAGCATTGGCGAGCCAACTGGACGCAATGGAGGCTTATCTCTTCGCCTGTTGGACAGCGGTGACACATCGTTAGCCTGCCTCAGCAAAGTGCCAGTTCTCACCGCAGTAACAGCCGCCGACCCGTCACCTCTCTCCAACTACTTAACTCATTTCAGTGAATCGCTTATTGCTCGGCTCTGGCGAAGAGATTTCTCTTCGGAACATACTTAAGCTATCGTTTTATGTTTGTCCGTATGCATCTGATACAACAGTGGTAAAAGTGGGTTATTTTGTTTATTATAGAGCACGTCAACGTCAACGGTAATTGATGCCCACATATATAAGATAATTCTAATGAGTTTGGGTGATGATATTTATATTTTAATAGTTATGACAGCACACAGAGTTCAAAACAAAGTAAAATGTGTACTTATTGTAGTAATATGTGTATTTATTTTCTTCAAAATATGTAACTAAAAATGGGAAATACATAAATACAATTACTTTTAGTCCCATGGACAACATTTTAAAATTACACCATATATTTCTTTTTTTACTACATTTATATGCTTTTTACAAAGAGAGACAAATTTATTTTGATATGCAGAAAAAATATATGTAGCACTCCCAAAGAAATATTTAACACAAAATTAGAATTTGTAGAAAATATTTAAAAATGTGCGATTTCAATGAAATATCTATAATTGGATTAATCTTAATTTACTTAACATGCATTAGAAATGTTTGATATAGTTTGTGACCAAACTAATGGCAACAATAACCTTAACTTGATATCATTAAATTATGTTAAACAGATACTAAAAATGATAATAGTACTCTATTATGTATATATATGTGCGTGTGTGTGTAAGGTATCATTATTCATTTTTCTTTCAAATAGCTGTAAATAAAAATGTAGATACATCTATAGATAGATCTATCTTCGTGACCTTAGCGTCTTGGATGTATTATCTTTATTCTATAGCTAAGGAATTTTCTTTCATTATTATTATAGGGGAGAGCAAAAAAGTCGAACATCAACCGAATCCAATCCTTTCAATCAAAAGTCCTGAGTACAATATTTAATGACCCTTATTACGTCAACAACAAAACCCTTCATAATGATCTGAATATACCCTACATTCTAGAACTCATCCCTTCCAAGTTCATAAAATTCCATAGTAACCTATCCAAACACCCTAATCCCCAACCACAGTCAATGCACTGCACCACTCATCCGTATAATTCTCCTCGGAGACTAAAGTGGCAGAGGTCTCGTGACCTGCTATAAGTATATAATACGTGACAGTGGGAGTCCTGGCAATGGTTAGTTTCTCCAATAATGTCCTGAGCGTCTGTGGCTTTAGCGCTATTGGTCAGCCTCAGGTGGCTCTTATCCAAGGTGACAACCATGTGAACTTGGGGGGCCTCTGGGCTGTTTGTATTTACATATAGTATGAATGAGTGAGTGAATGAAAATTGTAAATATAGTATGAATAAGATCATTTATCACAATTACTTATTGCCCCAGTGGCAGATTGTAATTTTATCATAATAAAGCTGTTGTTGTTAAAAGCATTATTATTGTTCAAAATAAAGTTTAAATATAAGCAGGTGCTCAATACCCAGGTGTAAACTCTCTTATAACACAAATTCGTGGCTTGATGAGGAATTGGAAGACGGCAACGTGGCACGAACGGCTTCATGGCTTACATGGCGATTTCCGTAATTTTTGGAAGCTCCTAAAGACTACTACCAAGAAGGACTCAGATGTCCGTCTTCATGACGGAGACACCCTGTACACATCGGAAGAATAGGCTAAAATATTGGCCGACCACCATACCGCAGACTACACCGCTAGGACAGGTAACTACCACGAACCTCAGCAGCAGAGAGGACATGTCGGAACTATATGTTTGTCTCCCCGAAGCAGCTCAAGGCGATTCTTCACCGGTGTCAGGGAAACCAAGCACCAGGGGGTGACGGGGTGCAAACGGTATTGCTGAAACAGCTGCCGAAGAGAAGGATTGCCCAACTCGTTAACCTGTACAATTCATGTATGAGGTTGCGATACTTCCCGACAGCGTGGAAACAAGCTATCTTGTTCCCGCTGCGCAAGCCCACAAAGAGAGGAGACCACCCAGCCCATTATCGCCCGATCAGTCTCCTCCCTCACATGGGGAAGATTCTCGAAAAGATAATACTGAACTACCTGAAGGAGTTCTGTTCGGAAAATGCTATCATTCCGTCCGAGCAGACAGGTTTTCAGGCTCATCTGAGTACAGAACATCCGCTTGTGAAGGTACAAACGGAAGCCACCCTTGGTATCAACAAGAATACAACAACTGCTATGATCTCGTTGGACTGCACGCAGGCTTTCGACTCAGTGTCCCACGGGATGCTATGCCGCCAGCTTTGTGACTGAGAATGCCCAGAGCAGCTATATACCATGTTGGTTTCGTTCTTGAAGAACAGATCGGTGAGGGTACGGGTGGGTGATTGCCTCCCTAACCCATTCCCTCTGACTTGTGGAGTTCCTCAAGGAGCGGTCCTGTCTCCGGTTATTTTCAGTCTGTACACATCTGAAATTGTTAGGACAAACTATAAGAAAGCTACTGTAATCGCTTTCGCCGATGACATTGCGGTTTGCAGCAGCAGTATGAGTGCACAAAGAGCTCTTACACACGCCGAGTCAGTTTGTAACGTTATCAGTGACAGACTGGGCATGTTAAATATCAGCGTAAACGCCGGGAAGACCGACTGCGTAATCTTCTCCCCAAAAAAGGGGAAAAAATCCTTGCCAAAATCGTATAGCATTGGAGGGAAAGAGAACTCACTAGCTTTCTCAATGCACTATTTGGGTATAAAAATGGATAGGCATCTTAATTTCTCTACTCATTTTAGTAATAAAATAGAAAATGTACGACAAAGGTCTTACCGGCTATCGCACTTGCTAACTTCACCTAACCTGTCACTTCGTCTCAAATTGATGATATATAAATGTGTCCTCCTGCCAGCTCTGCTGCCCCGCTATTTACACACTTGACTGACAATACAGCCAAATGTCTCCAACACTTCCAGAATGGAATCATGCGAAAAGTCGTCTGACATACCTCTTTCGAGAGGTTGAAGAACGCTGACCTGCACCCGTTGCTTGGTGTGCCGGGTGAATTCATCCGCCGGAGACAAATTAAGTTTTTTGACCCTTTGCAGCACCTGACAAACCCAGTGTTTAACACTATTACCCCAGTACCCCTCCCGCATCGATGGCAACCGACTGTCGGGGAAAAATTATGATAAGAATTAGTATGTAAGTTAGTTTTAAGGTTGACCAAAAAGTTGAGCCCCATCACCTTTATTAGTCAGTTTAGTCCAGTCACGTATAATGTATATCATTATACTTGTTTATTCATTATGTAATTTCTGTAAAATAACAAAACCTGTATACAGTGTAGTGATGCTACAGGAAATACAAAATAATTTGTAAATAGATTAACCTGAGGATCTATAATTCTATATAATTATCTGGAAATTTAAAGGGGCTATGGAGGAAAAAAAAAATACCCAGGTTATTTTAAGGAAATGATATTTTTGAATTCACGTAATAGTTTTTAAAACGTTTTTGAATTATGGCCCACGATGATCTCAATAAATATTACACATTGTAGCGACCACTAACTACATAAGATAAATCACCCTATACTCAACTGTATATATTTTGAAAATTGGTTATGATATGTTGTAAATTAATTTTAAAAATTTAAATAATATTATCAAACCATAAGTCATATAAGCGTAAATATTGTAAACAATAGAAGACGCAGCTGCAAAAAACTAGCTCAGAGGCCCCTGCAGATGAAGTCAGGTAGCTTCTGGGCCTAGGTCCTGGTCTAGAACATTAAATCTTCATCCAAGCCTGCAATGCGGTTGGTCCGAATAAAACCTCACCCTATTGGCTGGATGCGATTGGCCAGAATAAAACCTCGCCCTATTGGCTGAAAGCAATGGGCCAGAATAAAACCCAAGCTTATTGGCTACTTGGGTCTATATATACCCCCTAGTTTAAGCCAATAAGTCATTCTAACTACGGCTCTCTAGACTGGTACTTGCAGCTGCACTGATGTTTCGAGATTTGTCCTTCTTCTTTATGAAAACCTCGCATGTTTTAGTCCAACCTGGCCAGACCCCACACTTTCCTAGTGGGATTATCTGCCTTCGTTTCACTAAAACAAGCACCTCCTTGAAAGAGATTTCTTCCTTGCGGATGACGGTCACCTAGAGCCCTACGAACTTTGCCTAGTAGTGTCTCCCCCCAGTGATCCAGACGGGTTCTCTCCGGTTCACACTTGCCTTTGGGATCCGGACGGTTTTTGCCTACCCTCAGATAACGAGTCTGAATTCGTGGTCAATCCAAGACTACATAAACTACCTACAATACCTACCCAATACTTCTTCTCCTAAACATAGTGCACTGTCAGGGCACATACCTATCAGATATGGAATTAGATAGTACAGTAGTAAGACCCGTCATGAAGCAATTGTCCAGGTTATTTCCTATTTAACTCTCACTTCGTCACTAGGGCTAGTGTAACCAGGCACCTCGTAACAACCCGACACACATGGTACCTACTTCTGTGCTAGATATCATCCCTATTTTGGCATACATAAGCTGCTACGTTTTATTCAGATTTAACAACTTTTTGTTATTATGGGACACTAAAGTCCTAAACACACAATAAAAATGAATGACCAGGACTTTAAGATCTATAACTGCCTATTCTATAATACTAGGATCAAGTCTGGAACACAAATGACAGTTTTAATTACTTTTTTTAATCATATATAAAATATAAATCACATGATATCAATTGGAGTTTTAGATGCTTGAAGACTTTTTATTTGATAAATTACACACTAATATCGACAATTCCATGCATCTAACTAGAACAGGGACCATAGACAGACGGAAGACACGTGAGAGAAAATGTTTGGGTCAACGGTACGTTCAACACGTGTACATCCAAATAAGATAAAGTAAAAGTTATTATTTTTCTTAATAAAACGTGTAAGAAACCATAACATGCATGCACCGTTTAATTATTGGGAGTGGGGGATTCGTAAATGAAAAATATAAAAAAATTAATTTGTAAAAATATGAAATCTTACCAGCAGAACTGACAGGAAAAACATTGTCAAAGTGGCTTCTTTGAACATATTTACTGTGTTATTCCGCACACTACAGAGCCCCAACTGAACGGTGATTGTCGCTAGTGAAGCTTATATAACTATTTACCTGTTCTGGAATATGTATGTGTCTGGGAGACAATGGAACACATTAGCACATGACAAAATTGTCAGTTGTGAGTCATTGTTAAACAAACAGTTGCTAAGGATCAAACAAAACATGGCAATGATCTTGATCCGGTTCATTAGGATTTTCAAAGGAGGAACATTTTAACAGGGAAGTAAACCGTTGGAGTTAACAGGCAAGTCTTTTTACTTGGGTCTATAATTTTACAGATAGGAGCATAACAATTGTAGAGGAGCTTGCTTTCTTTCAGTTTCCTTCACCTTTTAAGCATGACCATCTTAACAGTGTTTTGTGTCATTTAAAAATAAGTTATGGCCACTCGTGGAGCTCTGAGGTAGCCTGGGTATTATACGTTTACAAATGTTTTTTTTTAAATCTGTAGCTGAATTGAAATAAATGAGATAATGCCAATAAAAAAAGTGTGGGAAGTATAATCTTGTGGTTTTGAATCTCACAGCATTATTTGTAAGATATTACCTTCAATATCGACGTTTTAATTATTATTTATTTTTATTCATGTACCAGGTGAAATGCAATTTTCTCTTGTCCATCAGTAACTGATTTAGGGTACTGGTGGTATTTAATTCATTGAGTTAAAGGAGAGCCTCGCCCTCCTTCAGTGGACACTTTATCGTCTAACCAGTTAATATAAATATTAGTACTATAAACAGTTACACTGACATAAATACCCAGTTCTCTCCCCTCCGCCTCCAGACCTCTATTATTATTATAATTGTATTAACACCATATACTTAATGATAAGTCTATCGACAGAATATATATGTATATTAATAATGATTTTCCTACGCCTGAAGAACACTTAGTATTAAATAATAGTGCAATTTAATTAAGTAATTTATTTGGAGAAAATTTAGTTCTCTGAAAATTAAATTTTATACAATTAAAAATTAGGTGCTAACATTATTATCTCTAATTGCCTCTCTCTTTTATACTCTACTAAGGTGGCATCTACTAGTAATTATTTGTTCTGTGCACTTGGCACCTGTTATCTGAGAGACTATAACAGCCACTTTGATGTTTATTTATTTTTCTCAGCCCCGAAATAATTTAATAAAACAGAAACATAAAACATTAGTAGAATAGGGCTTCTTATACTGCACCAGAGCTGCATTGATAAGGAACTTAAAACTACCAAAAACGTGCTGTAGTAAAAACGCCACCTTAGTTAATTTATAGGATAAGTAGGTCGCTACTTTATGTTCATTTGATAATTAAGAGTATAGGATTTATCAAGGGTACGGATAATGGTTCCACTATTGACATTAGTTTAATCCCTCCTTCAAGTGGGATCAGTTGACATTCAGCAGATTTCAGTGCCTCTGATATTTATGGCATTCGTCTTCTACCCTGAGTTGCACTTATTTCTTTCGACTCTCGTTTAATCTGGGAATCAAAGAACTTGTTTCTCCCAGGAGTCCTGGGTGTCCTAATGGTACATTATTCACTGACTTTCTTTGCCCTAATTCGCTAGGTAGGTATCAACAAGTCTCCCCGTTCCATCCTCTCTAACTGACATTAATTAAAATTTATAAGAAACTGGTTTTTAAAATATTAAGATATTAAAGATGACTTGCTACAATAAACCTATATTCATTGAACTGAACTTTTATTTTAATTACCGGGTACCTTTTCACATAATATATAAAATTGAGCTATCCAAGTAGCCCAAGATTCGCTGGGTTAATATTTGTTTTGTCAATGTTGAGCTGATAATTGGGCCGAAGTCGAACAGGGAATCCCATCAAGGGTTATAAATCGGATTGCGAAACAAGTTAGCGAAATAACTGAATTTATTATCAGGATCTCAGGACAGCTCAAGTCTAATCGCAAACTGTCGCCAAGTCACAAGGCAGAACAAGCAACTTGCTCATGGTGTTGCCCAGAGCGCCTTAGGTAAACTTCCCTGCAACTCCCCTGCTTCATTTATAACCGATATACATGTATACTTGGCTGTTATGTGTTCATAAGACCTCAAAGGCGCATTATAAAGATTTTCATACTGTTGGAACAAATATTGTGTACTTATAACGAATTTGACAGTTTATGAAGGTAACTCATTCTCCATTAAATTTTTAATATTACATTATCTGTGTAATAGACATTTTTTAAACTCTCAAGGTAAATGTGCTTTGTTATTTTTTTTGGTTTTTAACTTAGCAGAGAGGTTTTAATTGGATGGTCTATTACAGCTTCTGTAATATCCAGATACAACTCAACGTAAAAATCGACCTACCTATATCAGAGAAAAATTCCGTTTTTTTTTCTTATTCAGTCGGAATCAACTAGATTTAGTCTCGGTGATTCAGCCTCCACAGCCTTCCTAGTGGATATTCATCGCTTTGACTGCTAAACTGGCATATCCTTGGAATTGTTTCCATCCGTGCAGACGACGACTTCTGGGGTCCTACAAAATGTACTGGTTTTCCCCCAGCGATCTAATCTGCCTCTTACCTCTTAATGGTTTTCGCCTACGATCAGATACCGAGTGTAAACTCGTGGACATTCCAATACCACGTAAACTACCTTAATACCTTGCCTGTGCCTCTTCTCCTGAACATGTGTGAACTGCCGAGGCACACCTTCTAAGATCATAGGGAGTCAGATCAATAAACAAACACGAATTAAGCAGCCCGCCAGGAATAATCTAAGAGCACAGGTTTTTCTGTTTCTAAAGCCTACCGGATGGTGGATAGATTGACGAGACCTCTCCCGGTTGGCGTGCTCGGTAAAAAAAAATGTAAGTGGTAATGTAATCTGTAGTCATCAAAGAGAGGTTTATTTCAGAGATGTGCTAAGTAGAAATAATGAACTAGTAGTAGCTGTCCTAAACCCATATCCTTACATGAACCACTGCAGTATGTGAGGCTACAGAATACAAGATATTCGTTGCAGTATATCATTATTGAAGTATGAACTTTTGAGTCTTGAAAGGATTACTCTTAGGGCAGTATCAGAAAGGATTTTTTTTATTTTGTTTATTTTAGGAGATGTCAACCAAAAGGGGGATTGTTCCCCGCATTAAGTAAGGGATTGCAGTTGTATACAGAAAACTAATGGTAACATCACATCAATACTTATGTGGCAATATACATTGAATTTCGTTAATACTTAACTACAGAAACCTGAATAATTTTTTATGAAGTATTGGAGATAAGTTCTCAATTCGGCCAGTTGCTAGAAATCCTTTGCTTTAGAAATATCTCTCAAATGTTTCACTCAATTATCTGAATGCCTTATTTCGTCCAATAAGTAATCCTGCTATCATAATATACATGTATATATATTTATATAAAATAATCCACCTCATGTACTGCCATTATAATTTTATATTGGATTCTACCTAAAGGAAAATACATAGAGTAATATCGGGAAATTTCAAAAACAATAAAGTAATATTACTTTGACGATATAATTCAGATAATATTGCCTTGCCCAGGCGATGAAGGGAGCCAAGATCGGATAAGTTACATGTTTTATGGAGGCGAAACAAAAGCAGATGGTTCCAACTCTGCAGTCCTGAACAGTTCCGTCTGCTATATATATAAATATCAAAACTGACTGAAGCTAATTACTTTTTAACAGTTATAATCGTAGGTAACTCCTACGAGTCCTCCATTTTGTTTTGTCTGTTGTTCTTAAAATTATTAAATTAATCTTATATTTATAATAAACACTTATCCAATTATTTTTGATTTAATTGTTCGTAATAATAAGGCATGAAAGACTATCTTGAATTTGAAAGGCATGAAATACTATTTGCCACTCACGATTTAACTGCATTACAACGTTTATTGTCTTAAATGGAAGATAAGTGGCAATTTGGTGGTTTTCTTAGCGTACATACATTTGCTAATCATTCATTTTTACTATCCATCAATCAAATGTAATCTCAATATCTTCCAGGCTATTGTTTAGTATTTTATCGTCTGTATGGTGTATATATGCAACATTACGTGGTCCATAGTGGTGTCCTTCTTCCTGTTGGTAGAATTGGCTTGGGTTTTGTTTCAGATGTTCTTTAGATCTGATTGATAATTTTATTTTTGTTCGAACGACATATGATTTATCACATTTCCCACACTCTATTCTATACACGCCCAATCCATATTTTAATTGAATCGGTTCTTTAGTGTCAATTGATTTTCGCATGGTTACGTTACTTTTGTAGACTACACCGATGTCCAGTTTTTTTAAAAATATTTCCTAATTTGTCAAATGGTTCTCTTAGATATGGGATAGCGCACTATACTTTAATATTATTTGTTTCATGCAGTTAGTGTCAATTATTACAAAAATTATGACGATCTTGAAAAAATCCGCTTAAATAGTCAGGATAAGGAAATATACATTATTCCTTACTGGTTTTCTTATTATTTAGACATTAGCTTGCACATGTAGCACCTTCCATTCGTTGGCAAAGAGGAATTGTCCTCGTTGTCAACTAATGCAGACAGTTCAGATTCCAAAATTCTCCAGGGTCCTACTTTGGCTATATCTTTGGCTCTGACCTGTTCCAAGGCAGGCAATGTGCGTGCATCCTACTTCGTAGTGTCTTCGTACCCAGAGATAGATCGGTCTATCTTCTCTCCTAAACTTACGATGATTGCCCTGTGCCCTGTCATCACCTGTGCACTCCAGTCATTTTTTGAGATACGTATATCCTTCGATATGTCCCTGATCATTGGGAGTAACTTGGAGTAAGTCCTCCCGTTGGTGATGGAGTCCCTCGGAAGATCCAGTTTTACTTAATCCACATGACACCCTTCCACTCCAGGTAATACCCGTCAAATGTTCTTCCCTAAAGTTACACCTCGTAGAGAAAGGGACCTGCATGAACTAGTGGAAGAATCATTTTGCTGCCACTTCCGGAGAACAGCACATTGAATTGCAAAATGAAAACGAAACTTCCCCACCAGAAAAAGGCCATGTCTTCTTCCATGCCTGGTTCTATGTTCCACCTAATGATGAACCAACATAGTATAGGTATAGGGACAAACAAAGAAAAACCAAGTACTACTTCTTTAAACTAGTCTAAGAAACCGAAAGCAGAATGATATCTGCAAACCACTACTACTTTGGGCTACGGCACCTCTTGTGTAATAGTGAGAAAAATTCTTCTGCATAAAATTCTAATACCTCCAGTCCTCATGTACAGTGCAGAGAGATCTGGATCAAGGCAGTGTATCAAAATCTTATGATTTTTGAGAGAACAATTCTGCACCAAATATTTGGACCTGTCCTTATCGTAGGACCAGGATAAGGAGATTTATAATCTCTATGGTGAGCCTAACATTTTCTCCGTAGCAATGTAACCAGGTTATACTGGGCTAGTCATGTGGTGAGGACGTATGAGGACCAGATCCCGAGGTACTGCTGATAGAAGTCATCCGTGGACAATATGTGTCGTCGGCAGGCCAAGAAATCGCTGTATTGACTGAGTAACCGGTGATGTGAGGGGGTCATGGAGTCCGCAACTGGATGACAGCGGCACTAGACAGACTCCTAGCGGTTGCTTATTGAGAAGTTATAACGCCACACAATGAATGATCGCTACTAAAGTTACAATAGCAGAAAGGCTTTAGAAATTCGACCCAACAAGAAATGAATAATAACTGTCCATGATTGATTCATAAATGAGAAGGTACAAAAAAAAACGATGATTTTGAAGGAAGCCACTTCAATACTCAGAATTAACTAATGTAAATCAGTTATTTGCTTTTCCTGATACTTTAAACTTTTGGCACCCACCATCATCAACGTAGTACACACCATGTTCTCCTAGAAAATAAAGGAATTCTGTCTAACGATAAATTGAACACTGCAAAGCACGACGTGCCAGGTCAGGGGCGGGTAGCCTGCGAGATAAAAAGACAACTCTCAATGATATTGACAGCGCTATGAAGCAGTCAGTGGACAATGTGCAGCTACAACTCCAAGTACCCTGTACATAATAGAACGGCACTAAAGCTCACCGAGTTACTGCCAGTGCTTGTATACAGTCTTCAACACTCACCTGGCCGCTGTCCCTCGTAAACCGCAGAGAAATCTTTGTTTTCCAGCTTTCTACCCTTCCTGATGTTTATATCTCAGTAAAGTAGAGTCTTACTCACCTATCCCAGTAGGGTCATTTATATTCCTTTTCAGTACGGAAGCTTCCGGTTTTTCTATAACTCTAACAAGACCACCTAAGCTATACCAATCAGTCAAAAATTCATTTTAAATCCAAATAAGATTGACTCTCGAAAATTGGAAACCCAAGGTACCACAGATAAATTTTGAAAAGTTGAGATGGCAACAATGTAGCGATGCTACAGGAAATACAAAAATAATTTGTAAATAGATTCGCCTGAGAATCTATAATTATATGTAAGTTTAAAGGGGATATAAAAGGGAAAAAAAAGAAAAAAAGATGGCAACAAACTGTCCAGAAAATCTATGTGAAAATAGACAACTCATTCTTCCTATCACTTTCTATGTTCACACGGCTTGTATACTTTACATCAGGCTACCACGGAAAAATTCATTAAACCTAACACATTATATAAAATGTAGAAACACTACAGTAAATATAATTAGCACGATATGCATTTATCTGGAGGTTACATACTGTGGAGTCGATAACTCACTCTATGTATATGGAATGAAGGGATTAAAAAAAAAAAAATTATTTATCGAGGAACCACCCTGATCCCCTAGCACAGTCATTGCACTGCACCACTCATCCCTATATTCCTCCTCGGAGACTTAAACAGCAGTGGCCTCGTGACTTGCTATAGATGCGTAACAGTGGGAGTCCTGGCAGTGGCCAGTTTCTCCAGTCATATCCTATGCGTATGTGGCTCTCGCTCAGCCTCCTCTGGCTTGCACCCGGTGACGTGGTTTACGGAAGAGCGTGGGGGACTTCCCAAGACTCCACTTCCTCTTTCGCACGCGAGGGAGGTGACAACCATGTGGATTTAGGAGGTCTCTGGGCCTTTTGTAAATGTTGTATGAATGAGCGAGTATTGTATGATGAGTTATAAATAGGGTATGAATGAGAACACTTATCTCAATTACTTTGCCTAATAAAGCAGATTGTAATTTTTTTTTGTTTTCATAGCGCTCAAACTTATAAAAAATAGGATGTGGGAAAAATAAAAGGAAAATTATTTTAGATTTATGGGTGCCTTTCACTAAAGGGAGTCCTATTTGAAGGGTGTATGAGAAGGATATGGGGTGTGGGATGCCTATAGGAGGCGGGTGGGTTCGGGAATGTAGTGAGAGTCTACCTATGGTGGTGCCTAGGGGTACTAGGCATTGGTTTGTAGTCGGCCAGGTCATACCTGGCCCCGACTCTGAAGGGGGCTGCACTGTGTCGGCCTATCGGCCGGGAGATCGACCCACCCTGAGCAGGTAGTAGGGGTCATGGTGCTTCGGTTGAGTCAGCCGGGAGATTGACCTCGATCTCTCGGCTGGGTGTAGATCGTTCAGACCCCGTCAGGGTTCTATGAGGTCTATCTGTCTCCAGGCTTCGGTGGTCCAGCACTGCTTCCATCGGACGGGCATTGGTGGTGGTTGAAGGTCAGAGAATAGTGGGTTGTGGCTGTGTCGGAGTGAGTCGAAAAATTTGATGTGCCTTCTCTTGATGAAATCTTGAACGGTGAGCACTTCAAATTTTTCGTGGATCTCGTCTGCCTTCATTCGGTCGAACGGGGTATGTTTGAGGGAGGTGCGGAGAACTCTGTTCTGAACTTGCTGGAGCGTTTTTAGAGTGTTAGGAGTTAAATACTTGAAAAGTGGGGTCCCATACATCAAAGCAGGTCTCAGGACGCTCTGATACAGCAGCTTGAGGCGTACCGATAAAGCCGGCTTTGAAGTAGGTGTCCAAGGCTGTAGAATATTTTCCTAACACTCTTTAATTTCTTACCAAGATGTGTTGTGAAAGACAAGTGTCTACCGAGGGTGATCCCAAGGTAGCATAGCTTGTTGCTCACAGGGCACTCTTTGCCGTCTAAGACGAAGGGTTTAGGTAGCTTATTTCTTTCGGATTTATAACTAAATATAATTCCTTGCGTCTTGGCCGGGTTGATTTTAAAATAATGAGGTAAATAGCTTAAATAAGCATTGAATAGAGATGTATTCTTCGGGACTCTAGGATGTTAAGTACTTAATTGGCATGGGCTTCAGAAAGACAAGATAATAATTCACATCACTATAATATTTCTAAAGTGACAACCAAAAAACTGCAACACTCAGCAGTGAGACACACTTACTGATGAAGTAAGGGAAGGTAGTAAGCATGACACCAGTGCCCTCTGGCTGCAAGCTCTGAAGTTAGGTTGTAACACTTGATTATTGATAGAGGGTTATTTTTCCCACTTTTGCATCGACATGAAACATCGAAAACAGGTTTTTGGTTTTTGTCACTTTAAAAATACTAGTGCGAAATGATCTCCGTTCAATCTCAGGACATTGAACCAAAATATGCTTGACTGTAAGCTCAGACCCACAGCATCCACAAATGGGCTGGGTTTTAGCCATTAAGTAAGTATCCATGGGTCAGTTTGATATGGCTAATATGTTGAGGCAAGAAGATTTCCTGCTTTTTGTATTTTCTTTCAAATTACGCTCAGGACATGATTGGAGAAGCTGGCCATTGCCAGGACTCCCACTGTTACGCATCTATAGCAGGTCATGAGGACACTACCGTTTCAGCCTCCGAGGAGAATTATAGGGATGAGTGGTGCAGTGCAATGAATGTGCTACAGGATTAGGGTGGTAGGAAAAGCTACTATGGAATTTCATGAACTTGGAAAATTGGAGTTCGAGAATGTAAGGTATATTAAGATCAATATGCAGGGTTTTGTTTCTGGCGTAATAAGGGGCATTTACTATTGTTCTCAGGACTTTTGATTGAAAGAATTGGATACGCTTGATGTTTGACTTTTTTGTTGTACCCCATAGCTCTATTCCGTATGTCCAGATTGGCTTAGAAATAACTCTGTAAATTGGTAATATGTTTTCTATTGAGAGATGGGATGTCCTTTGAAGTAGTCTTTACAGTTGTCCAAATCGTCTGTTTAGTTCTTGTCTTTTTAGCCTCGTATGTGGGTTCGAGGTCAGCCGATTGTCGAGATGGAAGCCTAAGTACCGTACTAACCCGGATACAGGGAGAGGAATGGAATTAAAAGAAAGTAGTAGACAAGATTTGTGGCAGAGGGTGAAGATAATGTGGAAACATTTTGCTTCATTAACTTTAATCCGCCATTAGTTGCACCAATACTCGATCTCAGCAAGGTGTTTTTGAAGGTTATGGGATGCTATATCAGGGACAGAGTGGGATGGCAAGACTGCAGTGTCATCTGCAAATGTGGCCAAGAAGGTATTGGAGGTAGAGGGGACATCGGCGGTGTATAGGTTAAAGAAGATGGAACCAAGGACACTGCCATGTGAACTTTTAAATTAGAATTTAAATTTCAATCAAACAATAAATGATAAATTATTATTAAGCCCTATTTGCTGTTCTTGGATTTTCATTACAACAAGTAATTATTAAAAATTGTTTATTCCTGAGTTGATAAATTATTACAATCTCAACAACTTCAATTAAACTAAAAAAATTGAGGTAAGGACCTGCCAAATTAAACTTACCAACATCAAGATTTTATCAGTAAATTTGAAATTCTATAAAACCACGGATTATGCAGCACTAACCCTTTATCAACAATATTATATATGTCGGGCTCAGATAACTGAGTATCCCCAAAGTGGGGAGTAGACGCCCACCGCGGGCTAAGGTCGCTACAACCTCTTAGCCGCCGTCCAGCGAGCGCCAAGAAAAAGATAAGGCGGGTGGACATGTGGTCTTTCACTCTGACTGCCGGCCTAGTCGGCAGACAGCCTAATTCGTTTTGATCTGACTCCATAAGATCTTTAGAAAGTGTGTGCCCCGACAAAGCACTATGTTCAGGAGGAGAGGAATAGGGTAGGTTTATAGGTAGTTTATGTGGTCTTGGAATGACCACGAATTCATACTTGGTGTCTAAGGGTAGGCGAAAACCGTCCGGATCCCAAAGACGAGTGTGAACCAAACGGAGAGAAGAGGCTGGATTGCCGTGGGAGACGCTACTGGTTAGTTCGTAGGGCCACGGCAACCGTCGTCCACGAGGGAGAGGTCTCTCCCAAGGAGGTGCTAGTTTTAGCGAGACGAAGGCAGAGATTCCCACTAGGAGAGTGTAGGGCCTGATAACGCCGGACTAAAACATAGTGAGGTTAGGAGAGAGAGATGCAGAGGTATTTGAATGAGAAGACTATGGTTTTGAGTGGAACAGCAGGCGCCAGTGCAGAGAGAGAGAGAGGAGAGAGTTGTATTCCAAGTGACGGTCCGGTTGGTTATGCTAATTCGTTTTTGTTTTTTTTTTGTTTTTTTTTATTTCAAAACCTCAACAAAACAATACAATGTACAAAAAGAAAAATAACAAAATATTTGGATTACATGTTTCTCCTCTTTCTGCATTTACATGCATTTGGGGGAGTGCCTAAATATAATAAATTTTTATTGTCATTAATAATTCATCGTTCTTATACAACACTAGGTGATGAGGCTCACCTTCTGTTTGTCACCGACACCAACACTAAACACTAGCAACAAAACAAAACAAACTAAATCTCTACCTAGAACCTAGGACTAGAGTGTTCCAGCCGCGACAGCGTCCTGCCATCGATGGGGGAACGGAGCGGGGGTTATAGTGTTAAACACCGGGTTTAGTAGATATTGTAATGAGTCGAAATATCTCAAATATCTCATGCAGCTCACTGTTTCTTCGCTGCTCGAATGAAGTACCTCTGACCACTTTCAATAGAATACCGTTTTGGAATTGTTTCTTAGCTGTCGTATACGTCAGATAACAAAATAGCGGTGCACCATAAAGCAGAGTAGGCCTGAGTATGCTCCTGTAAATCAGTAGCTTGAGACGTAGTTATAGATTGGGGGAAGTCAATAAGTGCGTAAGCCGGTAAGACTTCATGCGAGTATCCTTCAACTTCTTTGCAAAATGGTTACTAAAATGGAGGTGTTCTGTCCATTTTAATTCCCAGATATACTAGGTCGTTGGCTGGTGAATGGGAGGTCCGATAGTAACCAGCAGTCATGATGGCCATTCTGGTTAATTCGGTCTAATGCTGCTGCTTATAAATCCAGCCAGTCGTGGTGGGGATGGATTCCCACCCGCGGCTGTTTTCCCCACTAGCTCCACCCCCCACTCTCACTGACGTCATAACCTTTAATAAACATATTGAAACATAGATACATATTTTCTGATATTCATTTGATGACATAGATACGAGGTCTGATACGAGAAGAGAGGAACTTATAATTATTCATAATTAAGAGGTGGTCACAACAATATATAATACGGTAAGTGGTGTGGGTAAATGTCACCCTCCACTCATCACGAAAATACATAAATAATATATAATAATATTTTATTAATTAACTCTTAACTGTATCGAGTCTTTTCATTACACTTAATCATTCATTCAGTTAAAAGCTATATCTGACCAAATTCTGCATATACCCTTCGAGTTTGTCACCGCTGTTCAAGTCTGTAATCATCGTAATTGAAATGAATAAATTATTCATCTTCCCTCTTTCTCGCTCTCTTGAACACTCTGTTATTCTGGAATTATTTCGTTCCTTTTAGACGTAACCAGGTGGTTAATCCTCCTTCATTTCCGTAATTAATTGAGATTGTATCAAGCAGTGGTTTGTACACCTTTGTAGTTAATTACCGAGCCCTAAGAACGAGATAATAAAGGTACGGAGTTGCGTCTCATGACAGCCTGAATTATGACATGAATATGATGATAGTTCCAGTTGATCATTTGAAAAAAAAATCCTTCCCCCACTAAAAAAATTTTTTATTATGAAATTTCCAAGATAAATCTAAATAAAGCCATTAGATGTATGGATCTACTAGAATCTACGGCGTGATTGAGCGATTAACTTCGGGATTTATCCTCACCCTGACCTAATTCTAAAATGAAACAATTGGATTACATTATTTGAACGAAACATCTAATATTGAAATGAATTTGTCTAATTTAGAGTCTGCAATGTGGGCAAGAGAGGCTATGAACAATTTAAATGTAAATATCCTGCATCATAGTTTTTTCTTTGAAATTAAGGGCGTAGAACCGCAGAACAGTAGATCATTAGGCCACCGTTACGGGGCTGGTTTCTTCCCGGCGCAGTTCGCTAGCATACAGCCTTTTATATTAAAGTTCTCCTTTACTCTTTTAGGGAAAACAGAGTAAAAATATATTGCCCGTGGGAAATACCCCTTTGAATTCATAATTTAGACCCTTGCCAAGAAGAGAATAAGCTTCGGAATCAAAATGTTTGAAATTCTCCTAAGGGATATTTTAGGCCCTTTGAGGTGGGTGGCGGGTGGGAACGGCCGATATTAAAATATATGCTAAGCCTTACGGAAGTTGAGGCATTTTATTATAGTTTTAAAATTAAATTAATTTCTCGTAATATCTTACATCGAGTTGGGTGGGTTCGTTACGTGAGCCCGACTAAAAAAAACATAAAACGGCTGATTATTGCTTCAAAGAGGACTTTACTTCAAAGTAGTTCAAGAAATCCGATTATAAAAAAATTAAGAACTTTTTCGTTTCAACATATTTTTCTATTCCATCCTGAATCAATAAACCGTGAAAAAATAGCACTCCAACCATTAAAAATAAAACATCTTAGTAAGCTGCGATTCATTTCCCTATTTTTTTACAACAGTCTTTATTGGGATAATATTACAATCTTCCTTATTGGGCAATAAGTGATTGTGATGAATGTTCTCTCACTCATACCATTTTTTTCAGTTATTCATTCACTCACTCATTCATACATACAGTATTTACAAACAGTCCAGATATCTTCTAAATCCACATGGATAACACTTCCCTCACATGCAAAAGAGGAAGGGGAGTTATTGGGAAGTCCCTAACGCTCCAGATACGATCCAGTAGAGGCTGACCACAAGCGCTATAGTCACAACTCGCTCAGGACGTGATTTAAGAAACTGGGCATTCCAGGACTCCCACCATCAAATCAAAGGAAGGATTTTGTTGCTGCTGGGAAAAAAATCGTAATAGCCCGCGAAAAGACTTTTTGTAAGAATAATATACTTATTGTTAATAAGGACTATTAATTTGATACCCTACATAATATGATTAAAAAAGTTTAATTATGTACTGACAAGTAATTAATTCATAACTTAAGTCTGGTTTTATTCTTATCATTCATTTCCGTAAAACATTTTTGTAAAATATCATTCCTCTATACGAAACTGAGATTGGCAACAAGTAGGAATACACTTTTAATGACTTAACGTAACTATAGTTAACTTTAGCTCTAACAAATACTAATTAATTTATAACTTACCATTCATTAATTTTCCGATAGTAATATAATCTTAAAATACAATTGTAAATGACTAGTTGGTACAATTTACGACTCAAACGGAATTTTCAGAACGAAACTTGGAAATGTCTGTATACTTACGACTTATCATAGTGCTTATTAATTGCTACAACTAATGAATTATTAGCTCAAACATGACAAGATCTAGGTATAAACTGTATTCAACTAGCACAGCAAATATGTGACAAAGTTATAGTGGAAACTGTTTAACTAATTAAAGCCACATGCCATGAAAGTAAAGCGTATGAATAGTCAACTGTAGAGCTATACTGCTATATTAGTTGGCTCTGGCATTGGATGCATAAACAGCGAGCAGGCAACGAATAGAGAATCTTAATCAACTATGAAGTTGTAGACGAGCATCTACGAGATTTTCTGGGCGTCTGCTAGTTTTATGCAACTATCGAAATTTGAAATCGTCTCCAAAAGTGGCCTCTGAATAGTTGTCTCTTTAAGTCCAAAAATGTAACTTTTTTGTAAAATGTAGTCATCAAGAATGAATAATTTCTACACGCAAACAAAAACTTCTCAGTCCTTCCACAATGTAGCTCACTAAGTTAATCGAGATCTGGGAAAACCGTAGAAATTAAATTATATTCCCTTACATCAGGCAATATTAATAGAAACGGGAAAATAGTGAATACACGCTCGCTGGAAACCCCCTTCTAAATAGATTCGTACAGTGAAGTCAATATCCCTGACAAAACATTTTTTCACCGTCTTTTGACATACAAAAATTTGCTTAAAACATGCTATACAATTAATGCGTTATTAGTTTATTTTCCGATTGTTGCCATATGTAAAATCGGGGCCTTGGCTATACAGTGGTATCAGCCCCTATGATCCTAAGGGCGTTATAATTAAAGCCGGCTGACACCTCCTTGTCACTACCATTATAAATCATTCAGCCCTTTATGAAGATTGATAATACTTTAAAATTTAGGATAAAAATAAATACGTTTGTCATTAATAAATCCTAACTATTGAATTTCGTTTCTAGATATATTTAAAGAAACTGACATATTTAATTTAATCGGCTCTAATTATAACATGGTATTAACATTTAATTGCCAACGGCTAAAGTCCATTATTAATTAAAACATCAATCATCAATGCTAACAGCTTTTGTATGGAGTTCCCGGTCAGTTCTGGCAGCGAAAAATGACACGTCTTCCGACTAGTCCCCCGCAGAATAGAAAGTCTTTTCCGATCTCTGTCCATTTAAGGGTGATTTTTCTTCATCCCCTCTCCTCAGAGATTACCCTTGCTCTCGACCAAAAAGGGTGTTTTCCTCTTTGATCTCCTCTAAAGGAAGAGGTTTTCTTAAATTTGATCAAAATAAAAGGAAAACGTGCCTTTAACACTTTTTTGGGTAATGATCCGCCATTTGCAATCTCACCCTTGACCTGATTCTCTATTTACGTTGGTGCCTGAGGTTTATTGCCTGTCAATCAAAAACCTTTTTTTATTTATGGCACTTCCTGCCAACCCCGTGTAGTCGATTTATAATTCTTAACGAACAATATATTTGCAATTACTACAGAATAAAATGTTCATTAATAAAATATAGGGGTACATATTCCACCATATCGCATTGTATAAAACATAAAATAAAATTATTCTGACTTGAATTCAATTTTATATGCAGTTTAGCACTTATACATTTAAAAACTAATTGTACATATAGGTTCTGTTTATAGGTTGTTATATTACATACTTTTACTGATTGATTTTATCTGTATCCATATTATAAGCCATCGATGTTTTAGCATGCGTCTTTTTTTTTCAGACTGAGGATGACAGCATAAATCTGTCAAACCGTCATTGTTCAATAAACTACATTGTGGAGAGGCCAAGGAGTTTTTATTTAAATACACCATCCAATCCGGCACCAACCACCTAGTATTTTCAATATGATTACAAATTCGAACTGAAAATTGGATTTAACGGTATGAACATCATGGAGACCAACAAGATACTACATAGTTTGTATGTTAGGTAACTTTATTTCATTGGTTTGTGTGATATAAATTAATATAAAAATGATTAACTTCGTCGTTACGATGTCTTATTACAAAGATTAATTAGTCAAAATGTTCCATCAATTATTATAGATCAAAAAAACTATGACTATTAAATTAAAATAATCAATTATAATAAACATAAATACAGGCATACAAAGACACAGATGAAATCGATCTATGCCCTACATGTTAAAAAGTAGTTTCGTGCTTGCCAAAATATAATATGGAAACCTATTTCTACTAGTCGAACCTGATTGATTCAACATTGATCGGTTGCCTTAACACATATTTCCCCATTTAACAAAAAAATTATATATATATATAGGTTTTGTTTATTCCACTATTATTTATCATATTGATATAATAATACATAAAACCCACTTGTTTGCCCTTATTTCATTGATCTAAACTTTAATTTTTAAAAGTTAATTTGTTGATTGTAATTAACTCCTGGTAACTAATTTACTAATAACCTTGGTCGTTTGAGTAGAAATATGTCCCTTGAGCCAAGAGTTGATTGGAATATTACTTGAGGTGTAATTAATAGATAAAAGGATGCAATAATAAATAGGATTTTAGTAAAGACTTAATAAGAATTGCATTAACTATGACTATTAATTGTATTCTTATAAATTTGAAATTGTCATAAATGAATGATTTGAAATGAATTGCAATACATGAGACTAAATCAGTATTATAAATAAAAATTTTACAGAAAACGTTATCAATATAGATGGTTAAAATCACAAATTGAAAACCCCCATATAACTGTTTTGAATATAATCGTTGAATATTCACTTGAATAAAATCTGCGCTTACTCATTCTTGAACTGCGGAAGTTGCACCTCAAAAAAGCGTCCTTTGGTATTCCAGACGGAGAGTAAAAAGACATAAGGTGTTGATTTGACTCGATTTGATATCAAAGACGGCTTTTCTCGTTTACCTTTGTTGTATCTCCTCAAATTTCATTGGTGGTTCTTTCTCCCTCGATATGGTAGCGTTGAAAAATTCAGTTAAGTTGGTTTGGTAGCTGCAACCATCTGTTGTGATAATTGGACGTAGTATTAAGCGACTTAATACAGAGTTCATGCTTCCGGTACTTGTTCTCGGTCCCTGTCGACAAGACCCTTTAAGAGTTCTCATTCACTGACTCTATTCACTTCCCCATGATTTCACTTTGCTTAAACTATTTCACCTCACACAATTTTACATTTAACGGACGGATTGGATATTTAATATAATTAACATAATTGATAAATAAAGATAGGATAATCTGAAGATGGGGGTGGATTTAATTTTTCCTTGAGTATTTTATGTTTACAACTAGATTTTCAAAGACATCATTCGTGTACATATTATCTAGAAATGTCGCACTGCTGGTCAGAGTCCACTCTTCAAATTTTTAAATCTAGTTAAACTATTATGACAAACCTCTTGACCAAAAATACTTACATTATTAACTAAACGAGCTTTGTCCCTAATGTTGTATTTTTAACAAATATTTTTGTTTTAAATTACTAGCTTTTCAAATTAAAAAGTGATACTAACAACATTAAATACATTTATTTTTATTTCATGCTCGCTATATATTTGTAATTTTTTTTGTTTCCACTTCTGATCTGTGTTTTACCGATATGAATATTCATTTTTCTTCCACTATTGCAAGAAAATACTAAGAGAAATATGACACTAAATATGACTATTGATGTTTAATGGGCTTTTGCATGGCTTTGCTAGGCTCCGATGACTTCTCTCATTGGAATATTAATGCTATTAGGCTGAAAAATACACAGCAGTCGCCGGTAAAAGGGACAGGAAGAAATTTGGAGCAGGAGTAGCCATTGCAGAGGTAAGGACAGAAGTGCTGGCAAGTGTCCAGACCAGGGGCTGAGAAACAACAAGCCCTTTAGCGCCCTAGCAGTCATGGTCGGCTGCTTATTGCTGCCTTTGGCCCACCACTGGCAACTTTCCTCCCCGCCCGGCCACCATCATTTATCCCCAGTCGAATCTTTACGATCGGCTTTATGACGCTAGTCTGGATTAGGAAATTTATTGTGGGAATTAGTATGGGCGGAGGAATACTTTTTCATGCTTTACCTTCAGCCTTGCCAAAAACCTGTCCTATTAGAGTTTCATGGGCTTATTTTGTTTGTACTTATTGCCAAATCCCGCTGGAGTGGGATTACTTATAAACAGATATATCCTATCGCCATTTGTTCATCACTCGTCACATCTATCTTTATGAAAAAAAAAAAAAAAATCTTGCATTCACTGTTGTACTTCAAGATCAAGATATTAATTGCAACTTTTAACTGCATAAAACATTTAATATGTAGCTAATATTCATTCCGGTAAGACAGTAACCGTAAAAATTAATCCAACTATCAAAAATTTTAAATCTTAAAACATTTCGAAATATGATTGTACTCCTAATAAGCGTACAAGTATGAAAGAGTTATGTACTCCTGGGAATGACGGATCATTTTTGGAACACAAATATAGGCGAGGTAAACGACAATAAATAACATGATAGATAACAAACATTATGTATGGCGTATATTCATGAAATTGAATACATAAATGAGAAATATTCGTTGTGCAAAGGTGATACTAAAATGGGCGGTATTAATAAAACAATTCTTACCTTTATGACTGCAAAAAGCATATGAGTCGCGGATTTCCAAACGGTACGGTAATTTTTTTAAATCGATATTTTGACGTATTTGTCTTCTAATGGCTTGGTTTTATGGAAATAAGTAAGAACATTTCATCCAAAAAAAAACATAATTCCTTTAAAAATTACGTTTGAGAATAGCAATTCTTTCCGAAAGGTATTAAGTACATATTTCAGTTCATTCCAAAACATACTAAAGCCATGTCTTTCCAATCCGTAGTGAAACGATATCTTTATAGGTCGTATTATTTCAAAATTATTCAGAAAGTACATTGATATTACAATGCTAAAAATTCAAAGGAAATAGCAATAAACTGAACAAAAAAAATTCTAGATTTTTCTGCAAACAGAATCAGGTGAATTGCTAAAATAAGGAGAGACTTTTGTGTTTTTTGTAAAATTTAATAAGTTGATTTAGTATTTTTTTGGAAATCAGCGTTTTAAATACATACTGTAGCAAGAAAGGAGGGAAAGTAATAGATTTTTGATACATAAGCATTAATTACTTAACTTCTTCATTTGCGCTACCGTGAAACCAAACACCGAAATCAGCCATATCGTAGAAGTACCTCTCGATGTGTATAACAACCAGTTACTCGTTTGAAAAACAAGACAATACTTCTTGGTCTTACCACAGACTTACAGAACACCTTGTTTACAAATTAAACACAGCATTCAAAAGCTATCAGCTCTGAGACCTATCGGTATGAGTTTTATTTAAAAACAACAGTACACAGAAAAATGAATGTTTTTCGCCCAAAACTGGGAAAAGGGTCTGTGACTTTCTCTAGTGTCATACTCAGCCCCAACAGAGTGGGACATTCATCTATAATTATTTAAGGGAACAACTTTCTAAACCAGTAAAAAACGCTGAAATTCAGTAAACTAGTAAAAAAAAAGAAAAGTAAAACGCGGGGCTATTTCAGTTCAGTTCATAGCAAACCAGAAGATATTTAACATTCAATTTTTTATGAAAAATATTATTCTATTAGTATTAATTTTTTTTTTGTCTTCAGATTTTTTACTATCAATTTTCCCTAAAAGGAAATATATGAATTCTCAAACGAATCTAAGTGATCAAGATTATCAGAAATTAAAATATACGCTGAAACCTCATTTATGTTTGAAATATTGAACACCGTACGTAATTTTACAAAAACCCAAAGATTTTTATTTTGAACCTTGATATATGTGCAAACGTTTATATTTATCTCTTTGTTCTTGCCTTATTGGTCAATAAATAATGGTGATAAATTTTCTCATTCATACTATATTTACAATTTTCATTTACTCACACATTCATACAGTATTTACAAACAGCACAGAGACCTCCCAAATCTACATTCTGGTCACCTTCCTCGTATGGGAAAGAGTAAGCGGGGTTTTGGGAAGTCCCCCACGCATCTCCGTCATCCGTGTCACCGGATACACGTGCAAGTGGAGGCCACCCAAGAGCGCGAGAGCCACAGACGCTTAGGACACGATTGGAGAAACTGTCCATTATCACGTATTTATAGCAGGTCACCAGACCACTGCCGATTTAGCCTCCGAGGCAGATATTAGGGATGAGTGGTGCAGTGTATTGACTGTGCTAGTGTGGTTGATAGGTTACTATGGAATTTCATGAGCTTGGAAGGAATGACTTCGAGAATGTAAGGTATATTAACATCGATATGAAGGGTTGTATTGCTGACAAAATAAGAGGTATTTACTATTTTTCTCAGGACTTTGTATTGAAAGGATTGGATACGCTTGATGTTCGAATTTTTTGCTGTCCCCCATAGCTTTATTCCGTATGTCCCGATTGGCTTAAGTATAAATATGTAGATTAGTAATTTGTTTTCTATTGAGAGGCGGGATGTCCTTTGAAGTAGTCTGCACAGTTGTCGAAAGCGTCTGTTTAGTTCTTGTCTTTTTAGCCTCGTATGTGGGTTCCAGGACAGCCGTTTGTCGAGATGAAGCCTAAGTACCTTACTAACCCGGATACAGGGTGAGGAATGGAATTAAAACAGACTAGTGGGCAAGACTTGCATCAGAGGGGGAAGGTAATGTGGGAGCATTTTGCTTCATTAACTATTACGTATTTATAGCAGGTCACCAGACCACTGCCGATTTAGCCTCCGAGGAAGATTATAGGGATGAGTGGTGCAGTGTATTGACTGTGCTAGTGTGGTTGATAGGTTACTATGGAATTTCATAACCTTGGAAGGGATGAGTACAAAAATGTAGGGTATGTTAAGATCGTTATGGAGGATTTTGTTCCTGACTTAATAAATCCCTTCATAGCGATTTTTGATAGCTTGACGGCACAAACCACTGCTTGCAGTTTTACTGATTAAGCAATCAGAAAAGTCGAAAAAATGAAGAAGTATAAATTATTAAATGAGGGGGGGGGGTAAAGTCAGAGCGTCGTAAGTCACATTTTCGACAATTCTGACTCAAGTCCTAAAATACAAGCTAGACTGTTGAGAGAAAACGAGAACTAGCCATCAAATTAATACATTTACAGGATTTGTTAGTTTTTTAATTTGTATCAATCCCATAAATTATTTTTATTTACTTGCATAATAGTGTAAGTCATTTTCAAATGTTTAAAATACAGCAAAATTAGAACATAGATAATTTCTACTCCACAATAACATTTAATCAAACCTCATTCCAATACTATAAGTTCCCAGCATTTGTAATAAGGTGAATTGATCACAATCACACTTCTAAAACTTTTTTTTTCTCAAAATTAAGAAAATGTGACTTACGCCGCTCCGAGTTAACACCCTTGAATAAGAGATCTTGAAGATATAGTACAACGTGTAATGAATTATTTTTAGCCTTCTTTAAAATGATATATAATGTTTAATTATTAGGCATGTTTTATATTGTTATTAATATGAAAAAAATCTAAACCCCAATAAAACAGATAAAATAAGACAGAAAACATGGGTATGCATCTGTGGAGCGCATGTAACTATCGGTCTCCGAAAAACACTGGTGGCTAACGATAAGTTAAACGAATAGTTGTCACAGCTATTGAAATAACAATTGAGGTATTTCTTCACCCTTTCATAAAACCTTTTCATAGCTAAATCCGGATCCTATTTTTCTTCCTGTATCTCTTAATAGGAATTTAAGTAGAAGCAATTCTCCCAAGTCCAACAAGACTGAAGATAAGATGAGAAAGCGAAATATCATTTTGAATCCAATGTTCCCATCACAACTAGATAGGGTCTTGAGATATAAATTGGACAGGAGGTGCAGATCCTTGGCAATCAGCCAGATTGAAACTGTTTATAAAGCAACACCGTAAGAAGCATCTTAAGGGGCCATTATCAAAAGTGCCTTCAAGAACCTTCAAGCCTCATTTAGAACTGGTTTAGAAGTACGAGTATATTATTTGAAAATTGTATACACCCAAGCACGGATATACTTGTACATATTTCTGTCACTTCTCAGTAGAAAAACATAAATAAGATCCCAAAGTAACATATATATGGAAGATTTTTAAGCAAACTATCTAATGTGTTAATTATAAAACGCTTGCGGAAATTTATTAAATAAATAATAAACTTGCTTTAAAAACAAATGTGTTTACTACGCGTATAATACTAAAATGAATGTGAAAATAAATAAAAACTAACTACTCAGAAAATTCGGACAAGCCTGTACCAAACCTTACTCAGACCTGCTTTCGTTTCGTTTTTTAATTCCGTGTAACTAAGAAATCTTTTGTATAGGAAAATGTCAAAATTAGTGGATGTACTTTTCAGAACATGCCAGAAGGGAATGCAGTTTATAAAATGTTATAAAAGAGGGTTGTGCTGCTGAAATTGTCAGTTCATTGAATACCTACAAGTACGATGAAATTAAACTTATAATTATAAACTTTCTATAATATGATTACAGAGTTTCTAAAATAGTAAGGAAATTCCTAATTGAATTGAATACCCTACACTTGAATGGAAAATCAAGAGCATCTATAAATTTAAAAGTTGTACTAATTTTGTTTAGTGACCTACATACTTGGAATCATTTCTTCCAAGCTTATAAAATTCCATGTAAACCTTTCCAACTACCCTAATCCCCTAGCACAGTCAAACTCTGCACCACACATCCCATAATCCTCCTCGCAAACTAAAGCGGCAGTGGCCTCATGACCTGCCATAAATACGTGACAGTGGCCAGTTTCTGCAATCATGTATCCGGTGACGCGGCTGGTGAAGGAGCGTGGTGGACTTTCCGAGACTCCGCTTCTTCTTTCCCATGCTAGGGAGGTGATAAAAAATGTAGATTTGGGAGGTCTCTGGGCTGTTTGTAAATCTTGTATGAATGAACGATTGAATGAAGAAATAGTATGAATGAGAACATTAATCCCAATTTTTTATTGGCCAATAAAAGGCAAATTGCAATTTCATCACAATAAACATTGTATATATTAAAAATTTTGTTTATTAACATTCCTTATATTATTGAATGTTTTATTCCCATTATGCGTGTATATTGCTAATCGTCAATTAATAGCATCAAGATGTTTGCTCGTCAGTGTTAGGAGCAGAACTCTCCAAATACTCTATTAATTAACCAAACATATTCGACATTCAACGTTTCGCCACAATAATTCACCAAGTCATCCCCATAACAACCATAATGAGTCTAATTTAGAACAATACATGTAAAAAAAAGTATGCGTTTAAAGGCAGCAAGAATACAACACAAGATACATAATGTAATGAGATTTAATTTAATAAGTAAAATCATTTTAAAACAATAAATGCAGCAATGGCAAACCTGTGAAAGATATTGTCTATTTCAATGTATGTTGATATACTTTAGTGCATACCCAAATCTCAACTGTTTTTGTCTCGTTAATGATATTTGTTAGTATTTAAATAGTCATATAATTACTATTGGTTTCTTTTACTATTGCCTAGCTGTTTATATATAATTGAAATCAAATTAATTGATTTTTCTTCATTTTAAGTGTGCATCAATTTGATATTGTCCTGCTTACAGTACTCATATATTGTGCACTTAAGGGTATGCAATTTTCAATACAAGTTTCTTAATACTAGTTTTACACCACTAATGTCCCCTCTACCCCCAATACCTTCTTGGCAACATTTGCAGATGACACTGCAGTTTTGTCATCCCACTCAGACCATATACCGTCCCAAAACCTTCAAAAACACCTTGATGAGATCGAGTATTGGTGCAACCAATGGCGAATCAAGGTCAATGAAGCAAAATGTTCCCACATAACCTTTACCCTCTGCCGCAAGTCCTGTCCACTAGTTTATTTTAATTCTATTCCTCTCCCTGTATCCGAGACAGTACGGTACTTAGGCTTCCATCTTGACAAACGACTGACCTGGAACCCACATACGAGACTAAAAAGACAAGAACTAAACAGACGCTTTGGACAACTGTACAGACTACTTCAAAGGACATCCCATCTCTCAATACTAAATAAACTACTTATTTACAAAGTTATACTTAAGTCAATCTGGACATACGGAATAGAGCTATGGGGGACAGCAAAAATGTCGAACATCTAGCGCATCCAATCCTTTCAATCAAAAGTCCTGAGAACAATAGTGAATGCCCCTATTACAAAAGCCCTAAGCAACAAAACCCTTCATAATGATCTTAATATACCCTACATTCTTGAACTCATCCCTTCCAAATTCATGAAATTCCATAGTAACCTATCCAACCACCCTAATCCCCTACCACAGTCAGTGCACTGCACCACTCATAAACACCTATAATTCTCCTCGGAGACTAAAACGGCAGAGGTCTCGTGAAATGCTATAAATACGTGCCAGTCCTTTCGCATCATTGGTAAGCCTCAAGGTTCATTTTAGCCAAAACCAATTAAAACAACAATTATAAAAATGACTTATTAGACACAGATATGCCTAATATTATATTTTTTTATTTTATATATCTTAAGTGAAATGTTCTAAGCAAGTGGAGACAATATGTATATTATTAGGCTGGTGCGTATGAAATGTTGGATTTTTTTTAAATGTGAACGTTTGTCTCCCTGTTTTTGTTATGCTTTTGTTTTTAACATAACCTGGTTTATAGTCGTACTGTCCATTGCCAGAGTCACATTTTAGCAAAGAAGATTTTCTCAAAAGTGTTCCGTTTTGTTATTTGCTTTGAATTTTGCACCGATATGAATTCAACCGATATTCGTGTAATTTTCTTATATGAGTATAAACTTGGTAATAATGCTGCAAAAGCTGCACGCAATATAAACCAGGCGTTTGAGGAGAATACTGTGAACGATCAAAAAGTGCAGCGTTGGTTTGAAAAATTTCGGTCTGGTGATTTTTCCCTGCAAAATGAACCCCGTGTAAGACCCGAAACGTCTGTGAAAAATGATGCTCTGAAAGCATTGGTGGAAACGAATCCAACTGTTTCTTCAAGGGAACTTGCTGCCAGAATGGAAGTTGACCTTACAACAATATTGTGACATCTTTCTGAAATTGGCAAGGTGAAAAAAATGGATAAGTGGATAGCGCACGAACTAACCGAGTGAAATAAGCTGGATCGTTTGAACGTATGCTCATCATTGCTAAACCGCTTTAATCAAAATCCATTTTTCGATCGGATCATTACTTGTGATGAAAAATGGGTTCTTTACGACAATAGGAAAAGGTGTGCTCGGTGGCTTGATAGGGATGAGGCTTGTGCTTATACTCCATGGCCATCACTTCATCCACGGAAAATTTTAATCACAGTTTGGTGGAATGTGACTGTAGTAATACACTACTCATTCCTTCGAACTGGAATGACAATTACAGCCAAAAAGTATTGCCAGTACATTGAAGAAATGCATGAAAAATTTAAAATTAATTTACGCAGTTTAATATATTCACATAAGAATCCAACATTTCATTCGGACCAACCTAATAATTAAAGCAGTGGTTAGAACTTTAGTTAATACCGTACGACAGACTTTTGAGTGGGGTTCATTTGCATGATTCTATGAGAGATTTAAAGCATAGGACTATTCAAAGTACGCTCTTTTGTTAATTCATCAATATACCGCAGCTGTGTAACTATCTAGCAACTGTATGTACTTCATTTTTCTTATATGCTTTCTTATGATATTTTTCCTTATTTATTAATTTATTTTTTCGTTCACATTAGTCTTTATATTATTCTTTTATGTACTTCTAAAATGATATTTTGAAAAATGACAAAAAAAAGCTGATAAATACAACCATTATTTTCCAAATTCAGAGACCAGCAACGATTGATGGTACAAATGATTTGCTAAACTCGTTCATCACTATTATTGTTTCTGAAAAGATTAGATATTTACATGAAAATTGGGCGTTTAGCAAAACCATTTCGCTCCAGTTACGCAGGGCCAAGCCCTGGAGGAATTACCATCGCTTTACCTCAACTGCTGCGAGCAGGAAACTGTTTTAAAGGCCTTACGAGTTTTCTAATATTTATGGAAATCTGATGTAGCTTTTGGAAACCAGTAAAAGCTACTGAACTTCCCCACACCCGCCCGCAGTCTCCCCCAAAGCTAATGTGACTTCCTCCTCTTGGTAACACTTGTTTTTAATTAAAGATTTCTTCAAAAATAATCGTTTCAGTAGCTTAAAACTAGTCCAATAAACACCCTCAATATTTATTTTTTTATTTTATTTTTTTTTTTCCTATAGCTCTCAAACTTATAAAAATAGGATGTGGAAAATTATTTTGGATTGATGGGTGCCTTTCACTAAGAGGAGTCCCATTCAAAGGATTAAAGAGAATAATATGGGGTGTGGGATGCCTAAAGGAGGCGGGTGAATTCGGGAAGGTAGTGAGAGTCTACCTATGGTGGAGCCTAGGGGTACTAGGCATTGGTTTATAGTCGGCCAGGTCATACCTTGCCCCGCACTGTGTTGGCCTATCGGCCGGGAGATCGACCCACCCTGAGCAGGTAGAAGGGGTCATAGTGCTTCGGTTAAGTCAGCCGGGAGATCGACCTCTATCTCTCGGCTGGGTGTGGATCGTTCAGTCCCCGTCAAGGGGCTCGGGTTCTATGAGGTCCATCTGTCTCCAGTCTTCGGCGGCCCAGCAGTGCTTCCATCGGACGGGCATTGGTGGTGGTTGAAGGCTGGATAATAGTAGGTTGTGGCTTTGTCGAAGTGAATCGAATAATTTGATATGTCGTCTCTTGATAAAACCTTGAATGGTGAGAACCTCAAATTTTTCGTGGATCACATCTGCCTTCATTCGGTCGAACGGGGTATGTTTGAGGGCGACTCTTGGGCAGTCTTTAATGTAGTGAGGCTCGCTGCAGCTCACGCACCTGACCTGCTTGAAGCAGTTCCTTCTGGTGTGTCCGTATTCCTGACAGTTCGGGCACATCGGGATCCCTATTCATGGTAAGTGCTCACTCGAAAGAGCACATTATTTATGCTTCAAGGTCTCCGCCTTCAGTGTTTGATCTCATATCACTAGTATCGGTTCGATCTCTGTCCAAGCGCCATTTTTGTCGGTGCGCCTTAATCGATAAACATCGTTTATGTTGCTACCCACGCTATTTATGTAGGCTTTTATCTCCTCGATCGGATGAAAGAGATCGAATCCGTGAAGCAGGTATTTTTTATAAGGCTTAGTACCACGGGGGGCGAACGTGTGAAAGGGGATTTTTGATTTCCTGATTGCAGCAAATGTTTGCTGTTGGTCGAGCACGATGTGGCAAAGCACCTTTGTGCCCTGCTGCGTCTGCACTATTTTGAAGTTTCTAACGTTGTAATCAGCTAGTAACCTCATGAGGTCGTAGCTGTTAATCCGTCCTAATAATAGGGGGGGCGGCGGATGTGCTGGCCTCGGACTGAGCCCCCGAGTTTAGGGGGTGAAGGAGTTAGAGGTTTAAACATCTGGGGCCTGGAGGAGAGTACGTTTGCATACTCTTTTAGGGTGTTGAAATTCATCAACTTGGGGGTCCCTATGGTTTGGCATACCCTACAAGGTCCGTGCGACGCGCTAAGGGGGAGAGCTTCACTTATAATAGTTAAAGTACTCACCTGTCTTCACGAGAACAAAGCGCCAATGACTAAAATATCAAAACTTTACCAGATTTGAGCACTTGCCACAATGGAAGCTGGATAGCGTCTCTTGTTGTTCAGAAACTATGAATTCAGTTTTAACGCAACGAGAGCTAGATCAATTTCAAGAGAAGATAACCTTTTTCGAATGTTTCACACTTTAGTTGCAACATTCCTTTTTCTTAGCCCCTTCAAACTTACAGACAATTACATATAATTATAGATCCTCAGGTGAATCTATTTACAAATTATTTTTGTATTTGCCGTCACTACATTATGTACAGGTTTTGTTATTTTATAGAAATTATATAATGAATATACAAGTATAATGGTATACATTATACGTGACTGGACTAAACTGACTAATAAAGGTGATGGGGCTCACCTTTTTGATCAACCTTAAAACTAACTTACTTACATACTAATTCTTAACCTAATTTTCCCCGACAGTCTGCATCGATGGCAAGCGGGAAGGGTGGCGGGGCCATAGTGTTAAACACTGGGTTTGTCAGGTGCTGCAACGAGTCAAAAAACTTAATGTGTCTCCGGCGGATGAAGTCACCCACCAACGGCACACCAAGCAACGGGTGCAGGTGAGCGTTCTTCAACCTCTCGAAAGAGGTATGTCGGACCACTTTTCGCATGATCTCCTTCTGGAAGTGTTGGAGACATTTGGCTGTATTGTCAGTCAAGTGGGTAAATAGCGGGGCAGCAGAGCTGGCCGGAGGACACGTTTATATATCATCAATTTGAGACGAAGCGACAGGTTAGGTGAAGTTAGCAAGTGCGATAGCCGGTAAGACCTTTGACGTACTTTTTCTATTTTATTACTAATATGAGTAGAGAAATGGAGATGCCTATCCATTTTTATACCCAAATAGTGCATTGAGAAAGCTGGTGAGCTCTCTTGCCCTCCTATGCTATACGATTTTGGCAAGGATTTTTTCCCCTTTTGGAGGGAGAAGATTACGCATTCGGTCTTCCCGGCGTTTACGCTTATATTTAACATGCCCAGTATGTCACTGATAACGTTACAAACTGACTCGGCCTGTGTGAGAGCTCTATGTGCACTCATGCTGCTGCTGTAAACCGCAATGTCGTCGGCGAAAGCGATTACAGTGGCTTTCTGATAGTTTGTCCCAACAATTTCAGATGTGTACATACTGAAAAGAACCGGAGACAGAACCGCTCCTTGAGGAACTCCACAAGTCAGAGGAAATGGGTTAGAGAGGCAATCACCCACCCGTACCCTCACCGATCTGTTCTTCTAGAACGAAACCAACATGGTATCTAGCTGCTCTGGGCATTCCCAGTCACAAAGCTGTCGGCACAGCATCCCGTGGGACAATGAGTCGAACTATTTAACTATTTAGTAAGTTACAATTAACATGAACATGTGTTCTTTTTTTTTTTTTTTTTCTTCATAGCCCCTTTAAATTTACAGATAATTATATATAATTATAGATCCTCTGGCGAATCTATTTACAAATTATTTTGTATTTCCTGTAGCATCACTACATTATATACAGGTTTTGTTATTTTAACATGTGTTCTCTATTTATTTATTTATTTTAATTTTTTTTTGGATAAGATGTCAACGGGAACGCGGGTTCATATAAAAATTAATAAAGATCGTTCCATTAGGACAATGCTAATCATACTTCCTAAATTGATTATTCCTCTATCGTAAACATTCTTAGTAATTTGTTTAAACAATAAAAAGTTTAGACAAACAGATCTTTAAATAGCTGTGGGTTTTCTTTCAGTAATATACGGCACTGATGTAACTTGTTAAAGGGAACCAACATTCAAACGTTTACATGCAATCAATACCGCAGTATTTCAAACAGTGTTTAAAACTTCAGTTTCTAACGTCTTCTTTCTTTTTTGTAGAAAAAGGGTCATTAGCCAAAACCACTTAACTTGTCACTTTAGTAACCACCACGGGGCTAACTACAAATAAAATGCTAGTTGCTATGGAGGAGGTCTATAAGCCAACCTCAACCTGGGCGTCGCTCTGGATGTGATGGGAATATGAAGCTTACGGATTAGGATGTCAGTGGAAGGTGGTTATATCTTTAATGAATAGGATTTTATATATATCTAGGATATTACTTATTTTTAGTAGGTAGAAATGCAAGTGTACAGTAAAATCGCGATTATCCATGTTAATGGTGGAGAGATTATTCCATGATAATCAAAAACACGGAAAAATCAACAAAAATATTGAGCCTAATTTTGATGCAAATAAAGAAAAAACGCATACTTTCAACTCGTACATATATTTTTATTTTCAAAAAATACAGATGTGCATATATATAACATTAAATAAATACATACGCTTTACTTAATTCAGATATGCTCTGGTCTGTCATCAGTTTTTATTACTTTCATATTTGATTTTTCCAACCTCTGTTCTTATGCTTCATAAAGCTATAATTTTTCCATAATAAGCTGGTCATCTGCCCCCAGTGTGTAATGTGTAATCACTTTTTTTATGGTCAAACCAAATGACTAAAATCCTACTTATTGAAATTCAGACTTACTCGCCAATATACCAATATGCAATGAACAATTTGAACGGATAACCTAACATTTCACAGCAGTTGCTAAATTAAAACTGAAAAATATAAAATATGGAACTGAAATGAAAAGAAAGAGGAAAGTAAGTTGGGAGATCGCTTATGTGAATTATTCATAGGGCTCAATGAATTCTACTTTAAAGCCCTTGAGACGATAAAAGAAAGTGAGCTTGGTGCGAGAGTTTTTGGTAATTATTTATAAAATTAAAGTTAAAAAAATGTGCTAAAGGATCGCCACAATAGTGTTTGTTCAATATGTTTTGTAAATCATATCGTGGGTTTGCAAAATTAACTTTTCCCTGCATGAAAAAAATAGTGATGAGCAAACCTCATCCCCCCCCCACGATTCGCACTAATATGAATACGTTTATCCACACTGAAAAAACTATTTCTTAGGATCTCTGCAAAAAGTAGTTTCTTATGAATTATGCATTGAATATTTCAGACTGAATTTATCACTTTAACTATCGTGTTTGGAGCATTTACAGACAGACGAAATCGATATCCCATACTTATCTTAAAGTAAAGAGACTTCCTCAGGCTATCAAACCTTGAATTTAACAAATGGGTCCTACAGGAGCACTATGAGTTTGCCTAACATAGGGCCTGTTAACGGATCGTTGGGGGTCCAAAAAAGCACCCCCGGTGTTACATGTGTCCAGGTGAACACTAAATCTAAGGGTGGGGACTGAGTAGTGCAAAAACATGACATCCATACCTGACCGCTATTATAAACTGTTTTGCATGCTAATCAATTCAGCTACTTCTTCTTGCCCCTGGCCCTTGTTCTTGCAGCGCAAAGCTTTTGTACCACTGCAATGCCTTTGGCAGCTGTCTCCTCGTGCTTTGCCTTTTGTCATTATCATGCGGAAGCTCACCAGAGACCTGTTAATGTTATATGCCTGTTCACGCAAAACTTGTGACGCTACATTTTGAAAATTTGCTGTGGATAACTAAAAGTTATGATGACAAATATTTAATAACGCCATAGATGCACGTTGTTGGTTTCGCATACAGCATACGATCCGGTTTTCCAGAAGGCACATTAGAGTAATGGATATCACAGGACAACTCATTAGACATCCCATTCCAATATGAATAGCCGAATGGTATCAAATTTACGATTTTGAGGTTATTGAAGGTCAAAAAAATGGATATGCTCTTCGACTTATTTATGATATTGCATAAATATGTATTTATATTATATACACTGCATTGTAAAGCTACAATATTCCATAAAATGTTTCATTTTCATGAGAAGATTTCTCACCGTCATAGAACATTCTAGACAATGACAAAGCAAGCTAGAATATTTGGCATTCGCATTAATAAATAAAACATGAAGATCTTCACTCTAAGAAATAACTTTTGCATTTACAACTAAAGAATAACTATTAGTCTATTAACCAATAAATACTAGCTGTGCGTAACTAATTTTGAATATTGTGTTTGCAAATTTAATATGAAAAAAGTAACAACAAAGAAGTAAGAAGCCAAATGAGATTTGCCAATCGAGCTTATTCCTCGATTGCTGAACTTCTGGAGAACAATATTTTAAAGAAATATCTCTAACTAAAAACCCTTGTTGTATATCTTGCAACATCTGACAGTGTGTCATGGTACTTATCTTAAAAATAGCTATGATATAGAATTGGTTCAAACGAAAAATACTCCAAACAATATTCGGACCTGTAGGATAAAATGATTTATTTAGCCATAGAAAGAAAATATAGCTATATCTACTTTCTATTGACCGGGTTTGTTGTGTGGAGCCCGATCACCCTAGCCCTGGTGAAAAGTGTGGATTGTTCGAGTTTATAACATGGACTATCGTTCCATGACGGCGTTACTATCTGGCTCCATTTATGATAGGTATGTGCCCGGACAATGCACTATATTCAAGAGAAGAGGTACAAAGGTTTCATAAAGAATAAGTAAAGTTTTCAGAGTTCGAGCGGAAGCCAAGCATCACTGAGTAAAAGTCGCCAGAGAGTCTGAAAGGAGACTAAGAGACTCACGAGGGGACTGCGAGGAGACTAGCAAGTAGTCTAAGAGACTTACTTCCAGGGACCAGGAACCCTGGCATAAGGCGTTACCGAGTAGAGGCACGAGAGACTCAGAGGATAAAGAGGAAACTGGTTTACAGGGTCAGAAGCCCTGGGTTAAATATCGTTTCTACTCCCTGTCGGGAGGCTGCGAGGATCTACTTGGGCGGCGGTTCCCGCGCACACCGGTCACGAGGCGTGTGACCGGTAGAGAGGGCCTAACAGGGTCGCTAAGTTTATGACTGTTTATGACTGCCAGCTGCTGACCCTTTCAGGTTTATGACTGTCTTTGACTGTTTGCTGGTGACCCTTTCCGTTTATGACTGTTTGGCTTCCGTGTTTTATTGTTTAACCTTTTACAATGATTTACATTTAATTATAATACATTTAGTTCATGTTATTTTACTTTTGCTTACAATATATATGCACTAGAGTATAGGGTGATTAAACTTATGTAGTTAGCGGTCGCTACAGGGTGCTTTCTAAATTTATTAGAATTCGCTTTCGTTTCTTCATGTATGAGATGTTGGTGTGACTGTAGATAATTTAATCTAGAGTATCATAGAGAAAGAACGAATTGAAATCCACCCCACCATCTTGTGGTAAGGGAAGAGAATTCCTAGTTTTACGAATCAAACTTCTTTATTGTGATACAATTACAATCTGCCTTACTGGGCAATAATTAACTGTGATAATTGTTCTCATTCCCTCATGTCGGAGAGGGCCACACTAGGGGAGTTCCTGATCGCTCTAGCCCTGGTGACAAGTGCGGATTGTTGTAGTTAATAACATGGACCATGTTCCATGTCGGCGTTAATATCTGACTCCATTTTATTGATAGGGATGTGTCCCGACAATACACTGTGTTCAGGAGAAGAGGTTCAGAGGTTCATAAAGAATAAGACCAGTTTTCAGAGTTCGAGCGGGAGATCGGCAGTGTAATAGGTACAAGTCGTCCGAGGGTCTGCTAGAGGCTGTGAGACAGGGACAGCTCAGAGGTGACACAATTTAACAGGTATCACCTGCCGATATCACCACGACAGGTAACTTGTATTAGTGTCCTATTGGGGCACCAGGACTTGTCACAACCCATTTGATTGGACCGCCATTCTAAGTAGGTATTTTTTTTTGACAGCCACCAAGAGCGCTGATCCTGGGCCTACAGGTATATATTGAACGGTATATAGCCTAATGGACACTTTCTATCCTGCATCTCAAATACTCCATAGACCAAAAGAAAATAAAGCTAAGTAAAACGGAAACAAATACTGAAGCAACTAGATCCGGCTGGGCGCTCATCCCAATAGACCTGACGAAACAACGCCCAAAGAGCCAACGGGCCAGAAAAACCTGACATTGCACCCTCGTATCCTCGGTTAACAAGTACTGCGTCAGGATATAGGCCATCTTGCGGCTACGGCCCTTTTCGGGGCCACCAAAGCTATATGAACTTTCTTCTCCACTACCACCGCAGTCACACATTTAATTCTGTCAGCTTCACCAAGTATAGCGTAATTTGGGGGAGCTTGTGTAGCGAACGCTAACTACATAAGATAAATCCCCCTATGCTCTATTGTACATATATTGTAAATTGGTTATAATATGTTGTAAATTAATTTAAACAAATGTAAATAACATTACCAAACCATAAGTCATACCAGTGTAAATATTGTAAACAATAAAAGACCCAGGTGCAAAAATCTAGTCAGAGGCCCTTGAAGAGAGAATCAGGTAGTGGCTAGGGGGCTGGGTGGGTCCCAGCCTAGAACAAGCAAGCGTCACCGCAACCCGGCGGTGTGGTTGATCAGAATAAGAACACAGATCATTGCTTACTGGGGGCTATATATAGGGCCTAGTTTTGGCCGGTAAATCATTCTAACTACGGCTCTCTCTCTGACTGGCACCTGCAGCTGCACTGATGATTCATTATTTGGCCTTCTCATTTATGAAAACCTCTGGATCTCTCTTCCTAACCTCGCTATGTTTTAGTCCAGCCTCGTCAGACGCCACACTTTCCTAGTGGGATTCTCTGCCTTCGTCTCACTAAAACTAGTTCCACCTTGGGAGATACCTCTCCCTCGTGGACAACGGTTGCCGTGGCCCTACAAACTTAACCTAGTAGTGTCTCCCACGGCAATCCAGTCTGCATCCCTACGGTTCACACTCGCCTTTGGGATCCGGACGGTTTTCGCCTACCCTCAGATACCGAGTGTGAAATTGTGGTCATTCCAAGACTACATAAACTACCTACAATACATTTTTTTTTTTGTTTTCGCCCTACCTGAGGCTGAGCCTCAAACGGGATTGCTCCACAAGCCTTACTTACGTAACAAGGGTTACGTAGCCTGTGGTGCGCGTATTCCGGTGCAATGGGATTGTTGCACCGGTCAGCACACCTTCGGTTATTCTGTTTTGTTTCATTTATTCTCAAAAAAAAACCCATGATAATAATATATAAAAAGAAAGAAGAAAACACAAAACTAAAGTAAAGAGAAAAGAAACAAAAGAAACACCTCTAATACCATATTTACAAATCCTAAACTATATATACATTTTTTTTTTTTCCTATAGCTAGTTATCTTAATACTATTTACAATTATGGATCCGTGCTCTACCTATACTTAAAACTATATTTACATGGGGTGTGAATCCTCCATCCCCCTATAACTAAACTTATGTCAATAACATATACTTCTCAGCCCTACCTTATATCTATATATACATATTTACAGTGACTCCTCTGGAACCGGCGATACATCGTTGGCTTCGGGTGAGCCTTCCCGAAGACACGGCTGCTCACCCCGCGCCACCCCCCTGGATATAGTAAAGTTCCCGGAGCCTTGAACCCTTTTCCACTCCCCGACGAATCTGCAGAACGCGGTGTATCTTGCTTCGTCATTCACCAGCGACGGCAGATCCGCCACTGCCAATACCTCCACCACGTCCTGAGACACCATCCTACAGGACCTCGTGACCCTTATCAAATCCGATCTCTGAATCCTCTTCAGGGCGTGCACCTGGCCCTTGTTAAGGTGCGCCGACCATGACTGCGAGGCGTACCTAATGATTCCCAAGATGAATGCCTGGTAGAGGGTTCTTGAGACTGGGAACTTGACTCCCCACATCGCCCCCCCTATCCTCGCGAAGGAGTTACTCACTTTAACGACTCTGTCTCCGAGGTATTTGATGTACCTACAATACCTACCCTACACCTCTTCTCGTGAACATAGTGTACTGTTGGGGCACATACCTATCAAATATGGAGTCTGATAGTACTGTAGTAAAACGCGTCATAAAGCAATTGTCCAGGTCATAGGATAATCAACCCTCAATTTGTCACTAGGGCTAGGGTAACTAGGCACCCCCCTCGTTACGACCCGACAATATATATAATATAATATAATATATAGTTAGACCACCCTATATAGGGGGGACACAGGTAAGCATTTCTAGTGAGGTAAAGCATCTAGGGGTTACTCTGGATAGAAAATTGGACTGGTCTAAACACATCAGGAATACTACTATGAAGGCACTTCGATGCCTCTATGCATGTAAAAGGGCTGTGGGTAGGACCTGGGGACTACAACCCAGAATGTTATTCTGGCTATATACCGCAGCAGTTAGACCAATGGTGCTCTATGCCTCTATGGTGTGGTGGCACAGAGGTAGTATTAGTAAAAATAGAACTTTGCTTGGCAAATTACAGAGGCTTTCATGTCTCATGATCACTGGTGCCATGAGTACAACTCCTACTGCTGCAATGGAAGTCTTATTGAACTTGAATCCACTGCACATAGAAGTAGAAGCGCAAGCCTTGAACGTGGCTTACAGACTTGCGAAATCAGGAACAAGATCCAAAGTCATGACTCACATGCGACATGGGAACTTGTTCAGAAGAATTGATGAGGACGAGGTGCTGTCAATGCACTCTGACCTACAAGTTAAGAAACACACAGACGTTTTATACTGTGCGGAAAACACAAAGACCAAACCACATAAACTGTGTAATGGGATTAATTGCTATACAGACGGCTCGCTAACAGAAAACGGGTCAGGGGCCGGCATATGGAGGAAAGATAAACCAGAATCTGGGATTTCTATTCCTTTAGGTAGACACACCTCGGTCTTTCAGGCCGAAGTGATGGCGATCAATGTCTGTACCCAAACCTTAATTGGGGAGGGTGTAAGAAACAGACTGATCACAATTTTCACGGATAGCCAGGCAGCCATTGGCGCCCTGAGAAGCTATACGACCAGATCTTATTTGGTTGAGGAGTGTAAAAACAACTTAAACACACTCTCGCTAGCCAATAAGGTTAGAATCGACTGGGTGCCAGGACACACAGGCATCACAGGCAATGAGAAGGCAGATGGCCTTGCAAGGGTGGGCTCAGAACAGACACCTCTTGCACCTGAACCCATATGTGGTATCAGCCTCAGCTACGCTAAAAGGCGTATAAAATTAGCTTTAGAGGACAAGGCAAGACTTTCTTGGAGAGAAACTAAGAAACAGGAACACTCGAAACTGTTTCTTAATGGACCCTGTAAGAGAAGAAGCTCAGCACTTCTATCAATGGACAGGTGGACACTCAAAAGTGTGACAGGACTCTATACAGGTCACTGTCGGTTAAATAAACACCTCTTTAATTTGGGGATAGTGGGATCACCAATCTGCAGATTCTGCAAGAAAGAGGGAGAAACGGCACGTCATATAATATGTGACTGTGATAACTTAGCTAGAAAGCGATACCTTCACTTTGGTAGTGATCGCATTGTAGACCCCAAACTATGTGAACTGATCGATCCATTCAGTATCCTCAGATTTGCAAAGGCCGTGGGCCTGTCACATATATAGGACAGGGACATGGACGGCGCACAATAGGTCTCAGTGAGGCCGCGGTGCACAAATGCCGGAACAAATAATAATAATAATAATAATAATATATATAATATTTCACCGTCTAATAGAAAGTTTACAGATAATAGGTGGGTATGCTTGTCTAAAACAACTTTTAATATCAAAGGATTTAAACAAGCTTTTGTAAAACTTTTTGTTTTTAAGTATTGTATATTTATATTTCAAGCATAGCAAATATAAATGGGTAATAATAAACCTCAATTTGAATTGATCACTTGAATCGTTATCACGCCCCAATTTCCCAAAGTTAGTGTAACCACATAAATTACAGAAACATGGTAACAAAAATGTGATTTATGAAAAAATAATGTCATACGATAAAAAAAAAAGGTTCATATTTGAATCTAGAAATGAAATTACTATAATATTATGATGAGTTATCCTTATAATTTTGTAAAGCAATTTGTTAAAATCGTTATAATATTTGAGAATAACAGTTACAAAAAAAAGGTTTCAAAACTTAATTCAGCAAAAATAAATCATGCAAAATTCACCCATTTGCTGTTTAAATTGTATTGGCTAGTGAAATTAGTCAATTACACCAAAAAGCAACGTTTAACAAAAGGTATTGCTGTTGTCATAAACGTTGACTGCACTGTGTACCAATCAAATTGATGAATGACGCGATCTCGATAATTAAAGCCTGCTTTAGAGGGCGTGTTTTGAAGGTTCTTCATGAAAATTCATGGTTGTTGGCTTCAAGACTTCATGAATTTTTAATGGTTTGCTAATGAATCCACTATTTGAACACTGTGCATAACTTCACCCTTTTAATTGTTCAGCTCAAAAATGCTATATCTGAATAATAGAATTAAAAAAAGAACACAATATCAAATATGCATTCAAAGTATATCTGTTAATTTATAACAGAATTACTGATAGTCTCAAAATTTACTTAATGAGCAATCATGTTTTCGATAAGCAAGAAATTTTTTAATTTATACTGTGTGTTCTCTCACCAGGGTCTAGTTTTTTCCCTGAACCAATAACACAGAGAATCGATATTTCGATAATATAAAATCTGTAGTTTTCTGTGTATAAAACAACTAAAATAAAGACATTTAATATTTTAAAGAGCTAACACTCCAATGGAAGGAGATACCTGTAAAAACTGCGAAAAACATTTTTTTCGAAAAAGGCTTTCGAGGCTCTCCAAAAGTCTTTCATTTATTTTTATATTTCCAGTAAACTTTTCACCTGTTCAGGCATTTTCAAAAATATAATTGACATATATATACATATAATATTTAGAGATAGATATATAATTTTGCTTAATATCACCGGCTTTCTCAATGTACTGTCTGGGTATAAAAATGGATAGGCTTCACCATTTCTCTACTCATTTTAGTAATAAAATAAAAGAAAAAGTACGACACAGGCTTCACCACTTGCTAAGATCACCTAACTAATGATATATAAATGTGTCCTCCGACCAGCTCTGCTGTACGATGGCCCCTATATACTTACTTGACTGACCATACAGCTAAAAGTCTCCAGCAGTTCCAGAATTGGATCATGAGAAAGGTGGTCTGACATACCTCTCTAGAGAGGTTAATGAACGCCGACCTGCACCCGTTGCTTGGTGTACCAACAGTGGGTGAGTTCATCCACCGGAGACACTCAAGTTTTTTGACTCGTTGCAGCACCTCACAGACCCAGTTTTTAACACTATGACCCCACCACCCTTACCACATCGATGGCAACAGACTGTCAGGGAAAATTAGGTTAAGATTTAGTTTAAAGTTTAATTGTTAGATTTAACTTAGTTTTAAGTCTATGATAAATAAGGTGAGCCCCATCACTTATTATAATAAATTCATTCCATTAATGTATAATGTACGTCCTTATACTTTCGTACAATGCAGATCACTATTAGTACAAAACAGAATTTGTATAAAATATACCTTTAATTTCTATTCGCCATCTAACGCAACCACTAGCGGTAGTGATAATAAAGAGAGCTTAAGTATGTTGTGGTGAGTTAACGCAGATTAGGTGTAAATTATTTTAACTAACTAGAAAAGTTAACTCGACCCTTTTTTCTATCAGGATGTGTTTATATTTTGATATATTGAATTCTCGATTAAATGAAATATAATTGTAAAGCAAACACTTTTAAATGAGATAAAGCCAATCAAGGTTACCAGTGAATGGATATTTGCAGAGCCAATTTTTCGCATGTGAAAATATAAAAATTTTCGATTCCGATTCTTCAAAATTGATCAATCTTCATTTGTCATCGTTCCTTTTCTCAGATTTGATAATTCTAGCCTTTTACTGTCCGACTGAAATAAAAAAAAAAATGCAATCACACCAGAGAGAGAAATTAAACAGTTTCTGTTATGAACGTCAGAATTAACTTAATTTATCCATAAAAAAAATGTATTTTGGCAAATGTAAGCAATGATTACATTTCTATATCACAGTATTACTCGTTAGTGCATACAATATTTTGAAATAATAAAATAACTAAATATTTCTGTTAAAAGTTGCAGCTAGTATATCCTAATTTCCGGCAGTAATTAATGTAGTTTTTAAAAAGTATTTTAAATACAAAAAGGCATTGATATCTATATCAAATTGTAAAATTTTCCATGCCTGAGCAAGTAAATGATAGTTACAGTTCTCGTAGAAAACAAGTACTCAAAGTTTTAATTTAAGCTGAAGCTTACCTAATGTGTCATTTCGGCTTAAACAGGCTCACCCTGCATTAGTGACAAGTTGCCTGTAGAGCAACAAATAATTTCAAATGTCATAATCGTATATTAGTATTTTTTTATTTGATTATCTAAAAATGCTACACGTTATTTTTCTCGAGATATTAGTCAAAAATGAAGACAGTTCGTAGCCTAGAGCCAAAAGGGAGAGTTACCTGGAGGTTAGTCTATGCACAAGAGATATAACATGTATCAGTTGTTCGCCTGTTAGCAATGAACCTAAACTAATCCGGCCCTAATAACTGAATTTTGCCAGAATTTCAATTCAAGGAATATATGAGCAAGTTAAAACGTTTAGCGGATATTTCTTTCCGCATCAAAAGTTTTTTTGGTGTTTGGTAATTGTTTTATTTTTCGTTTTTTTTTAAAGGTAGATCAAACAAAATTAAAATAATAATTGTTTCATGATCTACTGACACAGTCCCGATAAAAATATGTACCAAGGTTACGGAACTAAGTATTATTGCCTCCTTATCAGGCATAACAAATATTTACAAGAGCTTTATCTCACGATTGTGACACTGCCGTATTGGCTGAGATGTGGTGAAACAGTTTATTATCTTTTAAAAGACCAAATGTACAATGAAATTTCACACACAGAAAAACAGACCGTCGTATTTTACACCCATGAAGATATTGCTTCAAAAGGAAACAATAGAACTTAACTAGTTTCCTCCTGGCTCCTAGATCATTGACGACTGCTTCACGATAAAAAGGATGAGCAATGGATATTCATCTTATTTCTGATATATATTTATATATTACATTTTATTTTAGGTTCCTAAGGCAAGATTATAATACATAAACAGAAAAATGAAATCTAGGAGTTCAAAGTAGCTATGAAGTCAAATGTTAGAATCAACATGTTGATGGTCCACAATCCTTTTTAAGGTTTCCGTCGATGCTTTGAGAAACCCTTTTCTTTAGTAAAAGGAACCATATAGGGTTAGCGGTAGTTTTACAAAATAAGAACAGTTTTAATTGTTTTAACCCCCAACATAATACTAACATTCTAGCTCCGGGATTGTTTTTATTGAATTTGTGTCATTTTCGTTATGGTTTTTTTTTTTTGTGTCTGTTTCTTTTTTGCGTCTGTTCCCGAAAAATAATATTGTAATTAATAAACAAGGGAAAAAAACAAGAAACTATAATTTTTTTTCACAATGGCCGAAAAATATGTAGAGTAAACAATAGTTTTATAAAATAGGAACGTTGGTTGTGCCAACTTACTATTGCTGTCGACATTGGATGTTAGCAATAATAATTTCCTGTTTGTTTTGCTTGCGTTTGTGTCTTCACTTTCGTTGTGGTGCATTTTTTCTGTTCTTTGATACACCGTTTGATATACTGCTAAAAAAAAAAAAAGAATTGTAAAATATGCTTTTTAGTGTCGTGGAAAAGCGTTTACTGTGTGTATTTACTCTTGTTTTCTTTTATTTTTCTTACGCTGTTTCACCCGTGACTTTTTATTTTTATTTGACCTTATTTCTATTTCACCACAATCCCGTCTGCTTCTGCATCAAGATTCCTTTTAATTTTAACATTCAAAACTTGACAGTAATATTTTCTACCTAAATCTTTTCCAAACTATCGTCATGTGCGATTTGTAAATTCACTCGTCCTGAATCATAAGACATTTTTCATTATATTAGAATCATCATATCAGTATATTCGTAACACTAATAATGTATAATAATAATATATAAGTCATTCGTTTTGAAATAGGCGTGTTATTTCACTTTTTTCTATTCTATTTACTTAAAAGTACTTGAAGGCCCTTAGGCATTAACTAAACTTCTATTGTTTCGATTTATTTGCTATTAGCAAAGGAAGATCTGATTTTATATAATACTAGACTTCTTAGTAATAGACTCGTATATCTTTACTGATATATGTAGAGTGCTTGGAACTTTAGTTGCTTTTGTCTAGCTACTCATTGGAAGAAAAAAGCACACTAGCCAACCATAAGTAGGGTCGTCACGAGGAGGTCGAGTTGTCCTGGTCCTAATGACGGAAGTGAGTTGAATAGTCTATGACCTGGATGGTGACGGGGCTTACTACTGAGTTACCCGACTCAGCGACTGATAAGTATGTGCCCCCGACAGTGCACTATGTTCAGGAAAAGTGGGCTAGGTTTTATAGGAAGTTTAAGTGGTCTTAGAATGACCACGAGTTCACACTCGGTATCTGAGGGTAGGTGAAAACTGAAACCGGAAAGAGGCAGAATAGACCGCTGGGAGAGACGCTATTAGATTCATTTTGTAGGGCCCCAAAGATCGTTTTCTACATAGAAAAGATCCCTTCCTAGGACGTGCTCGTTTTAGCGAGAAGATGGCAGAGAATCCCACTAGTTAGGTTTGGGGTCTGACAACGCCGGACTAGAACAGCAAGGTTAGGGAGGTGCAGAGGTAATTAAATAAATAAGCCATGGTTCAAGCAGAGCAACAAGTGCTAGTGCAGAGAGAGAGAGAGAGAGAGAGAGAGAGAGAGAGAGAGAGAGAGAGCTGTATACACTGTCTGATTCTGACCGTTAGAAAAAGCTCAGAATTTCCACCTTATATAGGCAGGCCATTCTTGCCTACAGCGAATAAGAGAGCTTTTTATTTCGGTCAATCCTATGACAGTTTATTTTGCCCAATGGCGGGGCTACTAAGCCCGGCGCCCCTAGTGAGTTCTTGTGGTGTTGGGACCGTGAACTAGTTAGTCCTCTCTCTATTCCGATAATTGATAAAATTTATTAATAAAATATTAAAAGGTAGATGGCTGTTTTCTGGTCCGAGAAGAGGGTAACTTCTGTTTATTCGTGGTGTAAAAGTTGGCATAACACCATATAATACTCGTCAAATGTACTTTGCCCACACAAGTTATGTATTAAAGCATAGCTACGATGTATAAAGAATATTCGTTTCTATACAAGAAGTTAAGGCTAAACTTACAACAATTTGTTTGTTACAATTGTCCAATGAGCGAAAATTGAGTAAACTTCCCTTGTGACATGGGATGATAGTCTTCTTGTAGAGCTAACATTTGCATTCTCAGAGTTCACCAAACTAAATACCATACTCCACCATCCATTATAGTCGTTGTAGAGATTTAGCTGAAAGGCCGTCACTGCGTCCCAGGAAATAAAAAGGGAGAGGGGATGATTCCTTATCCACCACATTCAATAAAGCTACTCTCCGACGAAGCAATAGCGGCTTGGAGGGGGGGGGGGTTGAGGCAGGCATAACTCTTGCTGTATAGTTTTACTCACCCTCCATATTCCTCTAAGTTACATTACTAGTTACAAATAAGAAACATGTATATAACAATTTTCGTACGATAGAAGAGAAAAAAATTACAATATAAAACAAAGTGTAAATCTCTGAAAGAAAAACATAATAAAATAAATATATTTAACTAGATTTAGGAAATGAAGTAGATGGATCCACATGCAAACTAAAAAAAAAAAAATTCACAGCAATATATATATGTCTGTTTAGACCAATATTATATTAGGTGATCAGATTATACAACATAATTCCAACACAAAAAGTAAATATACAACTGTAAAAACCAACTGAGGTGCCAGCCAAACATCTATACAAGGGGATTAAAATCAACATGGTGTACGTCACATTTTCTTCATTTTGAGAAACAAAAGGTTTCACTATAGTTATTCCGATTTTTTTTTTTTCAACCCCCTTTATTTAATAACATTATTTACAAACAGATGAACAAAATTTAATGTACAAGATTTACAAATTTCTCCTCTTGCTGCATACGCAGATGCATTCGAAGGAGGGTAGAATTACAATAACAATATTTTTGAAGTTAAAAAGTAAAAATAAAAATATACAACTAAGTGATGGGGCTCACCTTTGGTTTTTATTCCGATAAAAAATACCACCCAAGTCACAATTTTGTGCCGGGAACCAATTGACTTTGAACCATGAGCTTTGATTAAAAATAATTGTGAAATAATTTTATTATAAACATCTGAAAACGACTCACACCATTGCGCAAGCAAATAAATTTTTTACTGTTGATAAAATAAGGAAAAACAGCGAACTATTGAAGTTGTGACTTATTTCTCGTTTCCTTTCTGCAGTTAAGCCCTTTTAGATTGTATTTCTGGACTTAAGTCAGAATTGTAGAAACTGTTACATACACTATACATATAGCATGATATGAGATAAAAAATAGAATGCGAAAATAAAAGTATGAAAATATAATATAATGACTAATTCGTTTCTAAATTAGGAAGCGTCTGTCTGAATGGTAAGGAGGTGTTTAAACCCTCCTATTGGTTTTAAAGGTTTGTAAGGGGAAAGCATGGCTGATGCTAGGAGGTAGGGAATTCTAGAGGGTTGTGGAGCGATCGAGTACGATCATATGCAGTAGTTTTGTGGGCAGGGTCATAAATGTAAGAGAGACGGGATCTTGTGTTCCTAACGTAAACTGTCGATTTGGACTATGAAATACAGAACATATCAAGTGAGTGATGATAATTGATGGTTTGAAAATGGAATGAACGGAGGAAATATTATAGTATATGCCTACGATAGACAGATCCTGCCATTTTTTTTCAGAAATTTAGGTTATTAATTGCCGTATTGTATTTATAGTTGTAAGTCTATCTGTAATTGTGTTCTACAACAGTGAACGCAAAATTTAACCTTAATTGAAAAATTTAGCAAATATTCCACAGTTTCATAGTACGTACGCTACATCAAAATGCCTTCCCAGAAGGAGTTTGAGTCTTTATTAACAATATATTGATTAATATGTGTTCGAACGCTACATCAAAACCTTGCTCAATCAAAGGGCTATACGGCTAAATGGTTTCTTTATAGTAGCTTAACGTACGTGTGCTACTTAACTAGCGTAAATAGCGCGCACGAACAAAGTTTTTAATATTTTATTTTTACGTTTTTTTATTAATATTAATGTAGATATGGTGCAAATTGTATATATATATTATTATGGTAGAGTATCATTGAAATCGAATTGTAAATTTAAAATAGCCAAGGAACAATTAAAACCATCCCATAAGAAAAATCTTCAAATTATCTTATCTTCATTTATCAATCTTATTATTATAAACAGTCTTATTATATTATATTAAATATTGAATCCGGTCGTTAATGTACATATATATATGAGTTATTCACCACCGGGTAAAATGTTATAAAGAGAAGGAAAACGGGAACGAAAGACTAACTCCAGCTCTCGAATTAGACTGCCTTTATTTCTCTCTGTAATCCGACATATATGGGACATTAGTTTCAGATACAGAGCTATCTCTGACTTTAACTTATATATATATATATAATATTCTTTATTGCGCCAGTAATTGTGATAAATATTTCATATCATATTTACAATTCATCATTCACTCGCTTATCCATACCATATTTATACTTCATCATTCACTCGCTCATTCATACAATATTTACAAACAGCCCAGAGGCCTCCCAAGTCCACATGTTTGTCACCTCCCTCACATGCGAAAAAGAAAGCGGAGTACTTTGTAAGTCCCCCACGCTCCTCCGTCAGCCGCGACACCGGATACGAGTCAGTGGAGGTTGACGAAGAGCGCGAGAGCCACATACGCTCAGGACATGATTGGAAGTATACGACAGCTTGACGACACCAACAATTCCAAAACGGTATAGTGATGAAAGTGGTCATACTTCACGAGGTCTTTGATCTGCCTATGGTGGATGAATTCATTTAATGTAGACATATCAATTTTTTCGACTCATTACAGTACTTGACAAACCCGGTTTTTAGCACTTTAACCCCCGCTTCGTTCCCCTATCGATGGCAGGACGCTGTCGAGGCAGGAACGCTTTAGTCCTAAGTTCTAGTTTTTAAGTTTTCCTTTTTTTGTAATCCGAAGGTGAGCCCCATTACCTAGTCCTGTCTATTTTGATACTGTACTTCTGTACAGAATTTCTACTCTTCTTGCCGAAAGAGGGGAAATTCTGTAAATCTTGTTCATATGTTGTAAAAAAAAAGTATCTACTACGCTCAACTTCAAAATACTAAATTTCTTCAAAATATTATATTTTAATAATACTTTGCGTAAACAATTTTTTTAGCTGTAATCTAAAGGTCAATGCCTGATAACCTAACAGACATTGGATCCTACTCATGAAATCATTTGAGGAAGGTCATGTTTGATAAGTAATAATTTAAGATGGCCAAAATTATTATATCGTTTGAAGTGAGGTTCATTGATTTCTATGGAATTTTGTCAAATAGCTCAATTAGTCGGACTAATTACATTTTCGAGAATATAGAATTAATTTTTTTTTTTCTTTAACAAAAACTTAATGCATATATAAAAACAACGTTATGTAGTGAGGGTTAAAGTAGTTAGAAAATATTTTCATTGAAATAAAATAACGATCTGCTTTTAATGGGCAATTAGCAATCCTTATCGATTATCTCAGAAGTGACTCAAAAATAAACTCAAATTTATTTCGGGAGAAATAAATTTGCTAGAAAGGATTCCAACGGGAGCCAGAAGAATATTTCATTTTTATACGTTTGCCTCTCAAGAACAGTTTTATTTACGTTTGCAAGTACGACTGGGCTATCGTAAACATAAAAAAAGTAATTAATTCATTAGCTCTGTATACTTACAGAATAGTTTAATAATTGGATTCAGATATCTCCGGTTGCTGGCTAATCTTCAAATATTGTTTTGATTGCCGACAATTATCGTAAATTAGCAGTTGTGGGTTCTATATTGCGATTTAGGAAGAGTAGGTACGAAATTGAAAAGCTTTATGAGCCGTCCATAATTGCGAAGTGGTTTATTAACCGCAACTACTCCGATGAAGCTGTATAGAGATAAAACCAGCTCTACACATCGGTCTAAGATAGTTATTTTATTCGGCTAATTTAACAGCTTGAATACATTTATTTCTTATTGCTCTCTCTAATTTAACGTATTTAACAGGTACGTTAAACAATATTTTTAAAGAATGTAGACAATTTTGGTTCTTCCTTCAAAGTATAGAATAATGAATATATTACATTTACATTGCATTATTCAACTAAAATTTGTTGTAAGTTTAATGACTTATTATTTATTTAAACTTGGAATTCCATTAGTAAATTTTACGAACCACCATGAGAAAAATATAATAAACGTATGACCGTATTTCTAGTCATACCCTAGCCTTGGCTTTTACTTTATAGGTTAGTTTGGATATGTATGCACATACCAAACTCAAAATGCTCAGGTCTTTATTGCTGGCTGGGGTCAATCATTTGATAAATTAAAATTCAAACAGTTTTTCTTTTCACGCATAATTTTTCATCGATTCGTGAAAAAATCTAGTTTAGATAAATAGATAAAAAGAGCTTTATTTGAAAATTATCCATAAGTGGTTCCTTCGAACTCCTTACCCATTCTGCTTTGGAGTGTGAAGCACTCTTCTTCCGGCCGGAAGAAGAGAAGCCAGTAACAGGTAGCTCAAGAAGCGCCCCCACCAGAAATTTGAGGCCTTCTGTCTCTTTTGCTGATGCCGTTCGGAACAGAGAGCAGTCACAGGCACTGCCCACTTCTCGTCCGCAAGTATCTCTTCCCCAGCATTCCGCTCATCCCGCCAACCAGCAAACCCAATCCCATCCTCAACCACACATCTCGCATATTCCTTCACCACCAAGCTCTTCAGATCTCACTAGCCTATTAACATCATTCCTTACAGAATTCAGAACCCTAATTACCCCTCTCATTTCCCTTCTTACAAATCTTGTCTCCTACCTTATCCCCGTTAAACAAAATCCATAAGTGGATCCTTCTGACTCCTTATCCATTCTCCTTTGGAATGCGAATGGTGTTCGCACCCACACTAACGAACTGACAGCACTACTCCACCACAAGAACATCGACGTAGCTCTTATTACTGAAACAAGACTAACGAGTAAACGACCATTTACAGTTCATCAGTACAAGACTTATCGAACTGATCACCCAGATGGAAGAGCTCTTGCAGGTACTGCTGTCATTGTCCATAACTCCATTTCCCATCACATAGTTCCTTTGATAGCACATGATTTCCTTCAGTCCACTACAGTGTCAATCACCACCTTCACTTTTCCCCTTACACTAGTACCAATGTACTGCCCTCCCAATAAATCCATTTCCAATTCCCGATTCATCTCCTTTCTAGACTCCATGGGACATCGTTTCCTTGTGGGTGGGGACTTTAATGCGAAGCACTAACACTGAGGGTCAAGATCCACAAATACACAAGGACGTGCTTTGCAGTCTGCTCTCGCACGGAAACATTGCCCCACGATCTTTCCTGACACAGCAACCTATTGGCCATCAGATCCCAACCGAAATTCGTGAATTTTTCTTCTTCAATAGTTCAGGAACACTGAACTATTCAACTACGCACCTCGATGACCTCTCCTCCGATCATAACCCTTTAATATCAACGGTTTCCCTAAAACCAATTCCCAAACTTCCTTTTCCTTCATTTATTAGGGGCCCAGTTGATTGGGACCACTTCCGTCAGCTTCTTTCTGATTCCATGGACCTCAAAAGACACAGATGATGCAGTGCATTCTTTCAATACTCTGACCCAGAGGTCGGCATGGGAGGCATCGTCGCCCCACGGTCACCCAATAATTCACAATCGAAATCCTTTACCACAGCAACTCAAAGACCTAATCCAATCCAAATGCCGCTCCAGATCAGTGTGCCAAAGATTCCGACATCCTGCTGATCGTCGCGCGTGCAATCAAGACTGCAGATTGGTACAGCGCCAATTAGCATCTTTTCGTTCTAATTTTTTAATCACCAACTCTCCTCTCCATCTACCAGGAATAACTTTCTGTGGAATGTAACTAAAAAAATCCTTAAAAATCATCCTGTTTCACACCCACTCCGTTGGGATGATGGGTCCTGGGTATCTTCGGATGGAAATAGGTCGGAGGAATTTGCTCTGTACCTTTCCTATACTTTCACACCTCACCTTTCTCATCAAAAGCATACTCACAGCACTACTGTTGAAGATTTCCTCACTTCACCTATACCTCTCTCACTTCCACCAAAAGCCGTTAACCCCTCTGAGGTCAAATACCTTCTGAAAAACTTACCTTACCGAAAATCTCCTGGCTATGATCTACTCACTCCTCAAATTCTCAAACAACTCCCTCCTAAATCCATAATCTTCCTAACCTACATTTATAATATCATTACCCGAACTACGCACTTTCTTCTCCTCTGGAAATATTCCATTATTATCCTATTCACTAAACCCTGTAAACCGCCCAATGATGCCTCATCTTACCGTCCAATTATCCTACTCGCTGTCCTCTCAAAAATATATGAAAAAGTGCTATTAAAAAGTCTACTTCCAATTGTTGAATCCAAAAACCTTTTTCCTATACACCAGTTTGGCTTCCGTCAACAACATTCCACTACTCAACAAGGCCTTTGCGTTGTTGATCACATTTCCTCAGCCCTTGAATCCAAACAGTATTGCACTGCTGCATTTCTGGACATAGCTCAAGCTTTTGACAGTTTTTGGCACGCAGGTATGCTTTACAAACTCAAAACACCACTGACCCTTCTCCTAATCCTACAGTCCTACCTTTCAAACCGCTTCTTCCAAGTTCGCTGTGGCTTACAATATTCTAATTACTATCCCATAAAAACAGGAGTTCCACAGGGCAGTTTTCTCGGTCCCATTCTCTATAACCTATATACCTCCGATGTCCCCTCTACCCCTAATACCTTCTTGGCCACATTTGCAGATGACACTTCAGTCTTGTCATCCCACTCAGACCCCGATATAGCATCCAATAACCTTCAAAAACACCTTGATGAGATCGAGTATTGTTGCAATTAATGGCGGATTAAAGTTAATGAAGTGAAATGCTCCCACATTACCTTCCCCCTCTGCCACAAGTCTTGTCCACTAGTTTCTTTTAATTCCATTCCTCACCCTGTATCCGAGTCAGTAAGGTACTTAGGCTTCCATCTCGACAAACGGCTGTCCTGGAACCCACATATGAGGCTAAAAAGACAAGAACTAAACAGACGCTTAGAACAACTGTACAGACTACTTCAAAGGACATCCCACCTCTCAATAGAAAACAAATTACTAATCTATATAGTTATACTTAAGCCAATCGGGACATATGGAATAGAGCTATGGGGGACAGCAAATAATTCGAACATCAAGCGTATCCAATCCTTTTAATCCAAAGTCCTGAGAACAATAGTAAATGCCTATTATTATGTCAGCAATAAAACCCTTCATAACGATCTTAATATACCCTAAATTCTCGAAGTCATTCCTTCCAAGTTCATGAAATTCCATAGCGATCTATCCAACCACTCTAATCCCGTAGGAATGTCATTGTACTGCACCACTCATCCCTATAATTCTCCTGGAAGACTAAAACGGCAGTGGCCTCATGACCTGCTATAAATGCGTAAAAGTGGGAGTCAGTCTCTCAGATTCTCCAATCATGTCCTGAGCGTATGTGGCTCTCGCGCTCTTGGTCAGTCTCCGCTGGCTCGTATCCGGGGAAAATGTCTTATGCACATTGTGTTTCATTTATTCTCCAACCGTATGAAATGAATTTCAAGGAATAAATTCTTCTAGAAGAATTCTCATTATTTCATGACGCGTTGCCTTTGTAAGTTTTTCATTTTTGCACGATCAATAACGAATTTCGTCTTTTCACCACACAATTTCTTTCTAAATTTTGTCGAAAATATAATATTTTTCGTTTTCATGTAATTCTCCTTACCCTAGCCCATTTTTATTGTGATAACACATTCCTTCCATTTAGCAATTTATTTAACTCTGCCTTTGTAGTCTTCTCTCTCTTCTTTTTCCACTGAGCCTGGGTTTATTATTGTGGGTTTACATTATGCCTCTTTCTCCTTGTTCACGCTGAAAGTTATAATGGTCATACTAATCTACAATTAGTTAAAAAAGAATTGCAATTTAGAAATTAGTTCTCATTTTACCTTGGTTCTGATTTTCCAAACCTAGGATTATATTATCATCCTCTTCTGTATCTATCGCGGATCACTTTGAACGTTTTTCTGATTTATTTCATAGCAGTCATCAATCTGAGACTCTGGGTAAAGTGCTTTTTGAGAATACATATCAGTGCTAGAGATTTGTTCATACACCTTTTCGTCTAAATGTTTGGATAAATTCATCTAAGGGAAAGGGTAATTTTTAGGATACAATTCTTTAAAACATTTACTTATGTGAGTAGGCAATTGATAAGGTAATGGTAGCTGTTATGATAATAGCTATTTACTATAACTATACTTACAAACCTCATTCAGCTCATCCAGTACGAAATAAATCCTAGAACTACAGGTCTTTAATTGAGCGCTTTCTATCTTTTAATTTAAATAAAACAAAGTTTGTGAGATATCATCGAAATTTTTTATTCGTTTGAAAGGCCTATTGATGCCATAATGTATGGAATATAACATCGTGCAATTGTCCACCGTGGCTTCGCTGGGTGGCGCGAATCCGAAATGTCCAATTTTCCATGACTCTGGCACATCAATCAGGCTGAATTTGACCGATGGCATGTGTTATGTTGGCTTTGAGGACCACTGTGATTTATGGCTTATTTGCATAGACCTGCGACTTAAAAAAAACCCACAAGAAAAAGTCTAACCGGGTATAATCGCACGATCTCGGTGGCCAGTTCACATCACCTCCACGTGAGATGACCATGCGCTCAAATCGCTCGTGCAGAATTTCCAATGTGACATGAGCTGTGTGGCACGTAGCGTCGTCCTGTTGAAACCAAAGATCGTTGGTGTCCTTATCATCCAATTCAGGCCAAAATAAGTTGGTAATCATCGACCTATAGCGCTTGCCGTTGACGGTGATGGCATGGCCAACGTCGTTCTCAAAGAAATATGGACCGATGACGCCAATAGCTCAAAATCCACTCCAAACAGTGACTTTTTCGGGCTGCATTGGACGCTCTTGGATCTCATATGGATTTTTGTCGTCCCAAATTCGACAATTTTGTTTGTTGACGTACCCATTCATCCTGAAATGGGCCTCAGATGAATTTTCAATGAATATTAGGGTCAGCTTCCAACTGCTCCAGGGCCCATTCAGCGAACACACGTCGTTGTCTATGGTCGTTTACCTTCAGCTCCTTGGTCAGCTAAATTTTGTAGGGGTGCAGGCCCAAGTAACGACGCAAAATTTGCCAAGTTGTGATCTGCGAAAGACCGAGTTCTTGTGAGCGACGTGAAATTGACTGCCTCGGATTCTCCTGCACACTTTCACGGACAGTGGCGATGTTTTCGGCAAATCTTTCGTTTCGCCGACGTACGGGTGTTGGTTGATTGTTTACTGAAGCAGTGGACTGAATTTATCCACCACACTGCGAATAGTCCTCTCGGTAGGACGGTTATGGCGACCGTAAAATGGGTGAAGTGCGCGGAACGTTGCCCGAACAGAACACCCATATTGATAAAACAATTTTATCATTTGCACGTGTAGTTAAACGCTATATCCGTCCATAATGATTTGCCAAAACAGACGACTAAATAAATGACAGATGCAGCTTCAGCAATATGGCCGCTATCAACTGTCAAAGTTCGGAAGTCCCTATATCGTTAGCAATAATATGAAGCTCATTGAAAAATAAAAACACTTATAATTCAGTGGAAAAACAAATACAAATTATATTTTTATATAATTGTTTATTATAGTTTTAGCTTTACAAATGTAGCTGTTCAAAAAATTGATTAATAATGCTAACCATAAAAAGGGTTATGCAAACAGGCTATACTCACAATTACATTAACATACATACATAATTAAATTATCTTTGTTTAAATTTTAAAGCATAATTTACTATCAAATGATTGTATACCCTATAAAGTAAAAGGTTATTCGCCAAAGCTGGTTTAGCTAATATTGTAATTACGGCCAAGATTATAACAATTTTTCAATTAGCACCCATCGTTTCTGAATTAAGAACCACAATTATTTATAACATTGTGAAAAATATGTTTATGTCTCATTAATAATTACTAGCTGTAAGACTACGAAAGATCAGACGAGACCAAGAAAAACAAAAAAAAATTATTTGTTCTAATTCCAGACTCTCAGGGATAAATGCATCCATTCTACTGACTGCCCCAATCGATTTTTGCCCACCTGAAAAATTTGATAATTTATTTAATGAAATTCAATATCATTAACAATCAACCTGTTCATGTTGCATCAGCTTAATCGATCATAGCTCCATCCATCCCACGGGGGTCCAGAAGATTAAATTGAAATCACAGATTTTACACCAACTGGACCCCCCCCCTTACTCTCACATCTCAAAGGCATTAAGGAAGACTCCAACACTAAAGATCATCTCTCTATATTTAACTCGCAATTAACAAAATTGTTTCGATTCCAATCTTAATGAAAAGTTGTCATTAAACCAACTTTTTGTAAGTATAGTTTAGCTAAACCCGATATTATATATTATTAATAAATCCAGCGAGATTTTCCGGCAACCTACTATGGCAGTATATTTTTACATTACTAATTAATTTATTAATGACTCTTAATTTGTGAACGTCAATGGGACATCAAACGTAACTACCAAGAAAAATATCCAATTTTGAAAGAATGCACCAGTTGAACTAAATTTGAGTATGTTAATGACGGTATTTATCATTTAAAAGTAATTATACTTTGAAAAAATAAAACTCAAATTACTTATTGTTCATGAGGTCTTAAGCGTAATATCATATTAAAAATTAAATATATATTATTAAATATCAACTAACTTATTAATGTTTTATGTAGATAGTATGTGTTGCGAGTAAAATTTTATGCCATCAGCTTGCACATAGAACTGTCTTGGACAGGCACAACTGTCAAAACACAGGGGTTCACTTAAAAAACCCTAAAACAAAAACGGTGTTTAGAATAATACAATGTGTATTAACTTATTTTAATACTACATAAAGAATAATGAGAGAAAACTGATCACCCAAAGAAGATAAATAACATATTTCACACAAGTAATAACGCAGGCTTCGAATCTGGACTCATATCTGAAAATATAGCCAAATAGAGTAATTTTCAGCTCTGATTATTTACCATCGAAAGCTCACGACACTTAAATGAAGAAGTACCTTTACTGACTTAATTATACTCACTTAAAATACCTACCACTCAATTCAATCATACTAGTCGCGCTGGATTATGACAAGTACTTTCGTAAGTATTCGTTATCATCAACTACTATAACAAATATTCTTCGATCGTCACAAGAAAACTACTTCGAGTATCACATTTAACACATTTCCTTTACATTGCGGGACCAAATTTTTTTTAAAGGACTTTAGTTTGGAAAATGTGTGCTCGGAGGTATAGTGGGTTGTGTTTTCTTTAATAGTAGCTCAAGATGTCTGGATCGTTGTTTGAAGAATTATAAACTTTGTTGTTTTCTAGTTTTGAGATCCTTGAGATTGGAATCTATTTATCTTTGTAATTTAAATTCCATATTTTTTTACGCGTATTCCTTCAATAGTTCTTTGACTCTGAGAGGTTATATTTCAAGTTCTTTGTCTTTCAGTTAATCTCATTTTATACAACGTTTTACAATTCAAATATAGCGATACAATAAATATTTTTAAGTCGTTTTATAAAATGCTTAGAATATGTAAGGCGAAAATACTTGTGACTCTAGTGCAGACCTTAAACATGTTAATCCCTTTAACTTGAATCATCTACTCAGGGTCAATTTTCCTTGAGTGTGTAGCGACCGCTAACTATATAAGATAAAATACCCTATACTCTATTGTATACATATTGTAAACAAATTTAAATAACATTACCAAAATATAAATCATTGTAAATGTGGTAAACAATAAACATGCAGCTGCGAGCCAACCAATTATATAAGCGGAGGCACCAGCTGCCAGTAGCAGTTACTAAGCGACCCTACCCACCAACAGACCCTTACCCAGGTCACGAATCTCTTTGTCAGCAAACAAAGAAAACCACATACTCAACTGGCATTGCGTACTACAAAACGAGAGCTGATTGGCTACTGACGAAGCGAGCTGGGTATTTAAGACCGGCGGTTTGGGGCCTGTATATATGGATCGAAAAAAGTCGGTCATATTGTGAGTCAAGCTGTCGTTGTGTCAACATCATCCGTTTGATCCAGTCGCCATCTTTCCTCTACACCACCCTTCACCTGTATAGCGTCGTAGGTGATACCTGTTTAAGGTAACATTTTGTTATAGTTTATTGTGACAGTGATTAGTGGTGCATGGGGACGGTACCCCATTAAAATATTTTACCGTAATTTGAACTTTTTTCGGAAGAATGGAGGTGGAAGTGGATGCTTCCAGGAAGCGGTCGGCTTCCCCGACACAATCTTTGGATAGTGAAGAGGACTTCACCTACCCTAAAATAACAGTTAAGGTCCAGCGACCACAGAAGAAAAATCCGACTAAGATCGGTAACAAATTTCAGGCACTGGCCAGTGAATCATCTGAAAGCCCAAATCCCGTGGCTCAGGTGCCAAAGAAGCCACCGCCAATCATTGTCTCAGGAGAGACAACTGTATCATTAGCTCAGATGCTCAAATCGGTAAATATAGCTCGTTTCGCCATGAGGAAAACGAAAGAAGGGTCACAATATACCCAGAAGTAGAGAAAGAAAGGATCATGATTATGGAAAAGCTTAATCAGATAGGAAAATTCCTAATACTTGGGCTGGATGTCCAGGAGGACATGCATGAAATTAAACAGCACATAACAGCAGCAGAGCCTGATGTAGTAGACATTAGGCGACTAAGAAAGACAGATCCTGATGAAAAAAAAACAGATGTATCTCCTGTCCTGGTCACAACATAGCCAAAAGTGACGTTAAATAAACTCAAGAAGCTGCGTGCAATAAACCACGTAACCATAAGGGTAGTGACCTTCAGGGAAGAGATAGGGGTCCCTCAATGTCATCGCTGCCAAGAGTACGGCCACACCAGGAACCACTGCGGCCGCAAAATTAAGTGTGTGAGGTGGGCAGGCCCCCACGAGGTGGCGCTGTGCCCTAGAAATTAGACAGCCCAGCTATAGTGTGCAAACTACGGCGAGGCGCATCCCGCTTCTTACAGAGGCTGCGAGAATAGGAAACAGCTCCTAGTCAGAGTGAGGCCAGCTCACGATAGATTGCAGCCCCGGCAGAATAGGCAACGCCCAGACGAGCCACTCCTGAGACCTGCTCCACCGCCATCTGTCAACGCCTGGCAGAACCCGCTCTTCAAGCTCTTCCAGGCCAGAGATGAGTCTATTTCTGTAGCCAAATTTCATAGCTATAATATCTGGAAATCTACAACAATGGTAAATCACCAAATATTAAATTTTAACGTCGATGGTCTCCTGACCAAAATAGATGAGGTTGAAGTGTTGTTTGCGCTCTACCGACCAAATATTGTAGTTTTGACAGACACTAGAGTGTCTACACAATCCATCCACATTAAAGGTTATTCAACTGCCATTGAAAGGGTCAACGGTTACCGAGGCGTTCTCATTGCTATACGCCTTGTTATCAATTGGAAGAAAGTGGGTTCAACACTGACTACATCTGGTCCCAAGCTTCACCACTTGACTGTTAAGGTACATTTGGGGAGACCCATTTACCTTACCGACTTATACAGAAGAACTCATCCTTGCTACACGCGTGTGCGCAACCATTGGGTGGTGGGAGATCTTAACGAAAAATACAATAATGTGGTATAACACCACAACAAACAAGGCTAGGAGACTCCTGCTGAGAACGCCGTTTACGGTCGTTCACCCCCAGACTTTTACTTTTCTACATAGAGGTGACCCGCAGGCTACCTCGGAGATTGACTTACCACTGACAAAACAACCCCACCGTATCACTAGTTTCACCACCCTTGACTTTATTATCCTGGCCACAGGCCAGTACTGTATGCAGTGGATGGTAAAGTGGCGCCCAACGCCCCACGAGATACGACTACCGTCGTGCCGACTGGGATCTATATCAGTCGTAGATTTACCATAACCTGCATACGGTGCCAATTCTCCACACGAAAGAAGAAGTAGATCTTCAACTAGCTTTTATAACTGACGTGATCAAAGATACAGCAGACACTGCGATCCCAAAGTTTACTCCCATGCCACCGTCCCTGCGACCACCTCCAGACCATATGCTTAGAATTATTGCCTTGCGTGATAATTGGAAGAATAGATGGTACAGGACGAGAGATCAACAAGCCAAGGTCGTTGTGAATTCTCTCTCAACGCAAATCCGGGGCTTGATGAAACTCTGGAAAACAGCGTAGTGGCATGAGAGACTTTGAAACACTCACGGAGATCACAGAAAGTTTTGGAAGCAGTTGAAGACTACAAAAGGTAAGACAGCCACTGTCCGTCTTTATGAAGGTGGTTATGTTTTGACTGCTGAGCAACAGGCAACCAAACTGGCCGATCATTACGCTAGGTACATTACGGCTAGGACGGAATACTACCACATGCCTCCTCCGGTAGATGCTGAACAGAACCACATGTTTGTATCACCGAAGCGGCTGAAGGCGATGTATCGCCTGTGTCAGGGAAACCGAGCACCAGGGCACGACGGGATACAAATAGTGCTGCTCAAATAAATGCCGAGGAAAAGGATAGTTCAACTAGGAAACGTATACAACTCTTGTATAAGATTGCGGGACTTTCCTGACACATGGAAACAAGCCATGTTGTTCCCATTACTAAAGCCAGCCAAAAGCGGAGATCACCCAGCCCACTAACGCCCGATCAGTTTGCTACCACAGATGGGGAAAATTTTTGAGATAATTCTTTAGAATTATCTCAAAGATTACTGCTCGGAAAACGACATCATTCCGCCAGAACAGACTGGATTCCAATCCAGTATGAGCACAGAGCATCCCCTTCTGAAGGAACAGCCAGAAGTTAGCCATAACATGAATAGAAACATAGCCACAGCTATGATTTCCATTGATTGCACCCAAGCATTCGACTCGGTGCCTCATTGGACACTGTGTCGAATGATCTACGACCGGGAATGCCCAGAACAACTCTATTCAATTCTGGCTAGCTTCATGAAAAACAGATCGTTGCAGGTGCTGGTTGGTGATAGCTTTTTCGAAGCTGTGCCACTGACCTGTGGCGTATCCCAAGGAGCCGTCTTATCCCCTGTACTATTCAACGTATACACGTCTGTCGGGTCGTCACTAGGGGGTGCCTGATCACCCAGCCCTGGTGACAAGTTCGGATCGTTCGAGTGAGCGAGAAGACTAAGAGACTGACTTCCAGGGCCAAGAGCCCTGGCTTAAAGCGTCACCGAGTAAAGTTCGCGAGAGGCTCAGAGGCTGATGAGGAGACTGGATTACAGGGCCAGAAGCCCTGGTTTAAATATCGTCTCTACTTCCTACCGGGAGGCTGTGAGGGTCTAATCTGGGTTGGGGGGTGTGGACACCTGTGGTGCTGTACCCACGCTTAATTACCCGACCCCTCGCCCCCTAAAGGACTGTTTATGACTTCCAGCTGGTGACCCTTTCATGTTTATGACTGTTTATGACTGCCAGCTGGCGACCCTTTCTCGTTTATGACTGTTTGGCTTCCGCCTTTTATTGCTTAACACATTTACAATGATTTACATTTGTTTATAATACATTTAGTTCATGTTATTTTACTTTTACTTACAATATATATTCACTAGAGTATAGGGTGATTTAACTTATGTAGTTAGTGGTCGCTACAAGGTCTGAGATTGTTGGAGCCCGGTACAAAAATACCACAGTTACTACTTTCGCAGATGACATAACGGTGTGCAGCAGCAGCACGAGTGCCAAGGTAGCTCTAAGACAGGCTGAAGCAGCCTGTAACCAGATCAGTGAGAGATTGGGGAGACTCAATATCTCTGTAAACGCAGGTAAGACTGACTGCGTAATTTTCTCTTTTAAAAATGGAAAAGGCCCACTACCTACTAGTTACAAAGTAGGAACGGATGAAAATTTGCGAATTAAAAGGGACAGACACCTCCATTTTAGTAACCATTTTACTAAGAAGTTGAAGCATACTCGCACGACGTCTTACCGGCTTACGCATTTATTGACTTCCCCCAATCTATTACTGCCTCTCAAGCTATTGATCTACAAGAGCATACTCAGGCCTACTCTGCTGTATGGTGCACCGCTTTTTCTGACGTATACGACAGCTCAGAAACTCCAACAATTCCAAAACGGTATACTGATGAAAGTGGTCAGAGGTACTTCATTCGAGCTGCGGAGCAACAGTGAGCTTCCCGAGATCTTTGAGCTGCCTACGGTGGATGAATTCATCCAACGTAGACATATCACATTTTTCGACTCCCTGCAATACTTGACAAACCCGGTGTTTAACACGATAACCCCCACTTCGTTCCCCCATCAATGGCAGGACGCTGCCGTGGCTGGAACGCTTTAGTTTTAGGTTATAGGTTTAGGTTTTAGTCTGTAAGTTTTTCTCCCATTTTTTAAACTGATGGTGAGCCCCATCACCTAGATTTGTTTTCATGTTATTTCCTATTAACTTCAATCTGATTTATGTAACCCGACCTCCTTCAAATGCATCTGCGCATAGCAGAAAGAGGAGAAAGTTTATCAATTCTTTTGTTTATATTTTTACATTGTATTAAATTCAAGGGGTGTAGGAAATAAAAAAAGCCCCCCAAAAAAAGCCTGTATATCTCTCCTGGCAACTAACTGGCTCGTGGCTGCTCTGATGTAAACTGTGAAACCTGGCTTCATCATTATAAAAACCTCAGCATCTCTCTCTCCTCACCTCGCTACGTTTTAGTCCGTCGTTGTCAGACCCCGCACCTTCCTAGTGGAAATCTCTGCCTTCGTCTCGCTAAATCTAGCACCTCCTTGGGAGAGACCTCTCCCTAGTGGACAACGGTTGTCGTGGCCCTGCAAGCTTACCAAGCAGTGTTCCCCACGCCGATTTAGTCTGCCTCTCTCCGGTTCAGACTCGCCTCTTGGATCCGGACGGATTTCGCCTACCCTCAAATACCGAGTGTGAATTCATGGTCATTCCAAGACCACACAAACTACCTACACCACCTACCCTATACCTCTTCTCCTGAACATAGTGCATTGTCAGGGCACATACCTATCAAAAATGGAGTCGGATAGTAAGGGTATGAAATCGGATGAAACGATTGTCCAGGTTATAAACTTAATCAATCCTCACTTCGTTACCAGGACTAGGGTAACTAGGCACCCCCCTCGGGACGACACGACAAGTGTAAATTGACTTAAATATTCATATCAATAAGAAAGATTTTTTTAGTTTTTAGATTTCCCCAGGGCTTTTGTTTTTTGCTAATTTCAATTTTGTCTATTCACACGCGCTATTTCAAGAGATAATATGAAATTATCGTTGATTTAAAAGTTAGACAATATGTAGGTTACATTAAAATATGCTGTAGCGATTGCCAACCACATATGTAAATTACCCTATACTCTGGTGCATAATGTATTATAATATAAATGCAAATCTTTGTAAACTTCTTGTGATAAATCATAGAGAGGTCGGTAGTCGTGAAACAAGTAACAGAGGGTTGAAGGTCCTGCAATAAAACCTGAGAGGGTAAGCCACCTGCCCCTAATAAAACCAACACGGTAGACCTCTGGTGGTCATAAAATTAGGGGACGAGCGATCACGTACCTCGGTAGGTGTGACATCATAAAATACACCCTTTTAGGCCAACAGTCATAAACTTAAGGGGTATTGGCCACCTGGGCATCATAAAACATACCCCGTTCAGCCGTCTCCACCTTCCACTAGGAAGGGGGTACAGTCTTTAAATCAAGGAGTTTCACCCTGTAAAGACACTCTTTACCAGGCTCCTCATCTAGACAGCCACTATCACTCGTCGCGATACGCCAGGGCCCCGGGGCCCTGGGAGTAAGCCCACTTAGCCTTCCACTGGTCTACACTCTCTCTGCCACACCTCTGCGCCGGCACCTTGTCTCACAGCCTCTAGCAGACCCTCTGACGACTTGTACTATTACGCTGCCTATCTCCCGCCTGAACTCTGAAAGCTGGTCTTATTATTTACGAAACCTCTGAACCTCTCTCCTGAACACAGTGTATTTTCGGGACACATCCCTATCAATAAAATGGAGTCAGGTATTAACGCCTGCATGGAACATGGTCCATGTTATAAACTACAACAATCCGCACTTGTCCCCAGGGCTGGAGTGATTAGGCACTCCCCTAGTGACGCCCCCCGACATATGCTTATCATATGTAATCTTCCATCTGTAGCAATTATGGACAAAGGATATAAAGGAGACGGAATCAAAGGATAAAGCAGGGAACACAAGCTTTTGTCAAGGCTCTTTCAAAATCATTTTCTAACTCGTAACTGTAAGATTTCTGTTAGAAGTGTGGGCCATTTCTAACCGAAAAATGGCCTGTCCGAGGACCTCACTCACTTCGTCAATAAAGGTTGAATAATTTCAGTCACAAAGGGTGAATTCTTTCAAGTTGTAAGCGATAGTTTCTTAAAAATTCCACTATACAGCTCTACCCTACTTCTATTACACAAATTTCATTTTGGCTCTAAAATATTAGAATATATATAGCTGTGGCCTTAACTAAAAACGGTAATTTCGTATCCTTATTTTATAATTAGCCTCCTTTTTATATTTTGAGTTAATATTAATATTTATCTGAGTTTATGGCCTTTTCCACAAAGTGATCGTTGAGTTGCGTACTTGATAGGTAAAATAAAATTAGTTAATCTTTAATTCAAAATAAATTTTATTTATTATCTTACACAGAATAATTCATAATACTTTTTATGCATGAACACAATCGACATAAATGAACACAAGGTGGTATCCTTTACTTATAGCTATCATTAAGTAACATGGAGTAATAATAGTTAGAACTTAAGTTGATTAGACTACAGCTAAGCTACTACCAGGTCAAAAATAAGTTATGAACTAATATCATTTTGGTTAATATCACTTAAATATTTAATTTGCTATACTGCAATATCACAATCATGTATGAACTATAATTAATAAAATAACAAAAATCACAAGAACATATAGTTTGTCCCTTCACCACCACTTTTTAATCAATCAATAAACCGCCCCTTATAAGTAACCCAACTCTACGAAGTCGGTAACAAGCTGGTGAAGCCTCCTAAAGTAGCCCGGACTTAGCATGTCCAAACCCATATCGAAACTTTCCTGAGGAGAAAACGATTCAAGCTGAAAAAAAATAAAAATGAAAGATAACAAATATCAATATTGTTACATTGTTTGGACACGCCAGGGATTGAAGATCATCATGTTCAGGATTGAAAATGTATTGAACATGGTCCAAATTATTGAACAATATTTTTTCAAAAAACAAATTATGGTTAGGAATTAATTATTTATGTAGTTGTTCATACGTTTCTCATACCACACATTGATGTAGAAAAATGTTCAGTATGTTATTAAACGTCATCAAGAATTAATTGAAAGTGTGTCTGGTATTTAAAGTAGTTAAATATATGTTCAACTTACTTTTTCCTTATCAGGTATCGCCCCAGGCGATGCTGTGACCGCCGGTAAGACCAATAAGCCCATGATTAAGCCGTAACTTGAGTGCGACTCAAGTTCATCGAGAATTTCCCTCATTGTGACCTTAAAATATTAAGAAAATTTTAAAAGTCATATCCTGTGTACGTCCTTAAAATTTAGTTATTTGAACAAAATAACCCAGTTATGATAGGCAGTCCCACTCAAAATCAACAGTCACGATCAATGTTATAAATTTATCTCTATGGACTAGCTTACTTTAGGAGCAGTTGGCGCGTGTCTGTGTACGTGACTGTTCAGTGAGTCAAGGTAAACCTGGACCAGGTCTTGGAAGTGGGATGAAACAACACCCGGGCTCAAACTCGTGCTGATGAAGTTGAGAAGGTCCAGCGAAAGGGAGGCGTACCTGAAGGCCTGCAAGTCAATGAACATCACTTCGCACAGTTCTCCTGAGTCGTCGTATCTGGAAAGTTAGATAATAAGTAAAAATGTACGTTAAAATCTCTGCAGTACACGAGAATCTTACTGGAACCTTAGTTCTGCGAGGTGAACTATGGTCGTGGTCTCACATGACACGAGATTTTAAAAATGTGTGATTTCACAGAGTTGAACCAATTTTTTTGTGACATAAGCTGGTAATGATGTGTTGTAAGAATAAAGAAATTTTCGGTGTGATCAGAAACTCAAAACAATTCAAGGCACTCGTAGATTACCTCTTAGCTATTCCAAAAAGCGCGGTATTGTATAGCTTTCTGATATGGGAGGAATGTTGACAGAAGTGTTTACTATAGGAAGAATCTTACTTTTGTAGAAGAGGAGCAATTGAGATGTGCAGCACATAGAAACTTGGATGCTTGTAAGACTCTCGTGGAAGCCTATTAATTAATAACTAGTAAAACCTATCAACAGAGTCATTTTACTCACTTAAACATGAGGTTATTTATGTAAAAGTCGCCATGACAGATGACTGAAAGTGGGTCTCTAGGTCGCACCAGCTGTACAAGCCTGTCGTAAGCAGAATTTTTAATCATCTGCAGCTTACAGATTACCTCTTCCAAAGATTCGGTCCCTGTCGCTCGAAATACCTGGATGGGATTAAAAATTCATGGCTCATTCCCTTCTGGACTCTTTTCAATCAAAATTTATTAACTATTTAAATCTATTTAATTCTGATAGAATATGAAGATTTTCTTTTTTTTCTTTTTTTACCTTTAGGCCCAACATAGCCATTCTGATGGAGTTAAGGACGGCTGTGCCCAAGCCTTCTTTTTTATGTGGGAGGAAAACTATTTCTTGGACTGATGAAATCAGCTCGTTCAATCTACTTGGTTGGGAATATTTCATTGCCAATGATGTCCCATGAAATCTTCCAAGTTCCTGAAAGGAAAGCAAATTTACAATTTATTGGTCAGATTGTAAATCATTTTATCATCGGAATACCAAGAAAAATCATTTTATTAGTAAGATTTTAACACCCTGCGTTGGTGCGTACATTGTGGTGAATTGTATGAGATAAATTACCTTTAAAACAAATTTGGCGTGGTCAAAATCGAGGCCGGCTTGCCTATCCTGCATTATAAATCCCTTTGGTTTCAGGTCATCTAATATGGTGTATTCCGCAGATGCGTGGAAACATTTCGGAAAAGATAGATTTTCCGTTTTTAGATAATTGTTTATCCCTGGTATTATTTTTTGATAAGCTACAGCTTCATTTTGGAAAGCCAAGTTGCATCTGTAAATGGATTTAGAAGGCAACGTGTATGTTACAGGATTAAATTCAACTTAAATTTAATAAAATTAAAAACTGATGAAATTAGAGTAGTTTTTCAAGGTAAAAAGTTATAACTCACCCGAACGTCTCTCTCCAGACAGGACTTGCAGGCAGCTCCTTGACCAGTAGAAACTTTTTGTAACAGTTATCTGTTAAAAAAAATTCAGTTAGTTGTCTTAGATTACTGCAGTAATGAATAAACACAATGTAACAAATCCTGCTTACTGTTGGAGTCCTTCAACAAAACACCAAGTCTTTTAACGTTCGACATGAAATTGTCGCCAACGTTGCAAGCTGCTGTGGAATCCATGGAGATAACGTCCAGACCTGGATCAGATTCATCACATTGGAGAATTTTTTTAATGAACTCGTTATTCAATTCATGTGAATTTCCGTTATTGGTTGCCATTTTACCCTTTTGATCTCTTCTGAAACATTAAAAAAACTTATAATTATGTCTAGAATTTAATTGTCCTTAAAATGTGCCTCCGAGACTTTTGTATCATTTTAAAAACCACAAATCTTAAGTTTTTAAGTCTTAGTAAAATAAAAAAAAATTTATTCGCCATATCACTCTCCTAAAACTGATTAAAAATATGCAAGATATGATCTTCAAGTCAAGCCTGAACTTGAATGTGAGGATATGATGGCGCATTAAAATTACCAGACAAAATAAATAAATAAGAAGTTGGCGAAAGAGAGCGCTGACCTACTTGAAAAGGAGTAGCAAGGGCAGAGTCTGTTATCTACTAACCCACTGTATCCATATCAGCAAATATTAGCAAGTGCCAAAAACAGATTACGCAACTCTCTGTGTCAACAACGTGTGCAAAACATGCTCCGTACGAATATTCACGAGAGGCGCAGCGTACTACACAACACACAGGCACAGGCCAATAGCGACCGCTTTGTGACGAGTGGGCGAAATCGTTTGGAAATAGGAGCTCGTTATCAGTCATCTACCTTAGTGCTGATAGCAATGTTTGGCTCCATCTTTAGGAGTGTGTCTCAAGTCTAATCTCCTTGACACAGTAACCTTCACCAAGTTCGGCTCGATCCGTAGGTGGGAGTCGGCACCACCCATAAAATACAACGCATGCCTAAATAAGTACGTACGATGACTGCCGAGAGGAAAATGTTTACTCTATGTATTAACTAACTGCCTTCATGATTTTTAATCTTGATTAAAACCTGTGTAATGAAATCAAGACGGTATAATCTAGAAGAATCATGATTCGCACAATTATCAATCAAACAGTGATATTAAATCACTATTAACACTTAATAATATTACTGTAAAAAATGACTGAATTATGAGATTTAAACATAAATGAAACGTTTGTCGTTTATTGTTTTTTGTTATTAAGAAAGAAGACAGAGATTAAAAAAATGAAAATGAAATATTGTTATGCAATAACTAGGAATCTATATAAAAATTACAATTCAAATTGTTAAAAAATGATGGATAAGAAACAGCATAATTATTTTATTATTCAGAGCTCAAAATTAGGTTTTGTGTATATCCCTATATTTTAAATCAGTAACTTAGTGGACTAGTTACTTTAACTACTAATCGAACTATGTTTTTCTTTTGCCAGCCAAATAAAACATTTAAAATAACACAGCAAATCAATCACAGATTTACCAACTGATAGTTGAGTTTTTGTTACATCACGAAATGTTTTATTCAAATTCTAAAAACAAAACAGGCACCGTCGGTTATTTTATGTCAACAAACCTTATGATAATATTATGGTTTAATTGCAGGGTCGTGTGCTTAGATAACATTCAATTTTTGTCTTCCCACAAGTATTTTACTCACAAGTCCATTCAATGTCCTATATTGCCATCCTCAAATACTTTGTTAATCTCAATGTTGGACTTCCTGGTAGTAAAAGCTGTTAAAGCATATGCAAAATAAAAATGAAAAACACTTGTGAAGACCCAAAAAATAAATTTGACGCTATTTAAATATCATATAACGTACAGGAATGATAATACTTATAATCCAGGACCCAGAGGTGACATAGAATCTAGTTGTAAGTCAGGGGTAGAAATGTTAACTATTAGGGGCCTTTCCAGATGACAACTTCCCCCGGAGGTAGGAAGAAACTTATATCAATTTTTTTTTTTATTATAGATGTATTATTTTCTTTTTACAAGGAGTTAATTTAAAATCATTTTACGAACACAAGAACAGTTAATACTTGCTATTCGTCAGTTGGAAGAACATACTTTGATGGGATGAATTAATCATCTAGGGCTAATCTTAAATACTAGAATATTCTGTAAGGTCATACTTGTAAAGTTGGAGGACAAGCTCGGATACTTGTAGCGAAGCACGAAGACCCTTATCGATGCAAGATGCAGATTTGCGCGACTGAGGAAGTGTGCCGCTATCGTAGCCTATATAGTGACCGTCGAGTGGGTGTGCAAGGACAGTGCTTTATCAGTCATTTACCTCTGGCTCTTTAGGGAAGGCCGTCCAACAGTCTACCACTCTCCCGCACTCCACTGTAGCAAAAAAAAAAAAAAATAAATCTTCGAAAAATGTTTGTTTTTAAGAAAAACAACAGCCCGAAGGGCCAAGAGAGCGGAATGTAATTAACGGACAAATGTCCCTTCTCTTCTTTCCAAGTGCCTCTAATAGGTTTGGGGCTGGACGGTCGCCAGGAGATCCTTCCCCTCCGGCTAAGTACAACCAATTAAAAGCTTATAGAGCAGGAAATGGAGCAAAGGAGTATATATGGCATTGGTCAGATGATATTGTATTGCTCAGTGTGAACCCACTTCCTTCATCTTATTGCTAGAAATGTAAAAGTAAAACGTGATTTCTTCCCGGTTAATAATTCTTGTATCATCACATAATTTTAGACTATCATTTTAAATAACTTTTCTTGCGTTCATAAAATGCTTTAAAATAATATTTTGTAAAAAAAAACAAAAAACTGTTATAATTTAATAATAACATATTTTAGACAATTAATGTATAATGTGCAATAAAATTTTATAAAAATCACAAATCGCAATGAAAAATAATTAAAAGTTGTACAGAACGTAGCCAAGCTACAAGCATATAATGATCTTATCGATGTAGATTATTTTATGTACAATCTTTACTGATTCCCATAGTTTATAATAACAAGGGGATATGAAGAAGAAGAGAAAAGTGATATATTATTATTTCCCGGGGTTTTAATGTTCAAAAAAGATACATTTGCATTATGGGTTTTCATTAGGCTTTAGTTTCTTCATAATAATCTTATTGACACAATATCATTTAGGTCTACAAATTGGAAAACAAGTTTTATATAATTACCTTGAAGAAATAAGATGTATACAAATCATAAAACAATAATACAAAATAGAAATTTAAATTAAATAATATGAAAGTATCGCTCAGTATGAAACCACTTCCTTGATCTTATTGCTAGAAAAGTAAAAGTATATAATGTAGCGATGATACAGAAAATACAAAAATAATTTGTAAATAGATTCACCTGAGGATCTATAATTATCTGTAAATTTAAAGGGGCTATGAAAGGAAAAAAAAACCGTTTCTTGCGTTCATTAAATGCTTTAAAATATCATTTTAAAAATAATAATCTAAATAATATGAAAGTGATCTTATTGCTAGAAAAGTAAAATTAAAATGTAATTTCTTTACACACGGTTAATAATTGTTGTATCATCACATAATTGTAGACTATTATTTTAAAGAACTTATCCGTAGATTCGCCTGAGGATCTGTAATTATCTGTAAATTTAAAGGGGCTATGAAAGAAAAAAAAAAAACTTTGCGTATAATATTCATTACTTAATATAATATTCAAAGTATAATTTGAAAGTTATGAGATGCAATTTATAAAAAAAAAGATTGTCTAAATACTGTGGTTTCATAAAAAATACATGGTTTAATGATATTGTTATAATACTAGAATTGTGAAGAGACTGAAGCTTGATAAAAAAAAAAACTGATCTGTAACAAAAACAATATGCAGACAACCGCGTTATCATATGCTCTTTCAAAATCAGAAATAATAAAATTAAAAATAAAGGTACAAAAAAACTATTTTGTTATGAATAGTCTTTATCCATAGTTATCATAAAAAGTTCTCATACTTACTTGCAAAATTTTAAATTATCTCGGAGGTACGTTTTTAAATGGCTGTATAAAATCGTATGTCTTTTTTTTATTTTTTCAATATTTAGCAGAACACAAATTATAAAAAATTACAAAATCTAAATATACATTTAATTAATTTAACAAGGTCATTTGTATATTTTACAGTTTTACAGTTAGTAATTTTGCCAAAACGCATCACTTTTATTTTACAATATACGAGTAATGGTATGTTACAAGGATTATTACATTGTGAAAATTTATTATTGTGTATAAATTAACTGTTTTCTTTGTTCGTTTTTAGATCCAGAACCATTTTCATCCGGTTTTATTTTTTAGTAACTTTTGTTTCATATATTATAACCATTATATGTAAATTATGTTTTTTGAACAGTGATTTGTATCTAAAAAAATATTAATACGACATTAAGTGACAACTATTTCCGTGATGATGTTCCAGTAACATAATTCTCTGCATAACGACCCTACTTAATAACATGTTTGATTATTCAATTTATTTTCAATTATGGTTAACATTGGACACTTCTAATTTTATTTTACGAAAACCTGAGGTAATGGTTCAATCATTTCAAGAATAGGTTTAACCAGTCATAATTTTGATTTTTATAGATACAATAAGCCTCTACCTCAATGGGTCATTCTCATATTTCTATAGTTATTGCACTGGTATACTTCAAGTTTAACTTATATAAATTAACAAGCGTAAAAATGCTGTTTACTTCATTGACTTCCTATTCGTCATCAGATAAACCGCATTTTAGGTTGTTGATTTTGATTGGATCAGGGGGTATACTTTCACTAAAACCCTTTTATTGCTACATGCTATGCTACAAAAAAAAAAACCGGAACAAACTACGTATGTACACTATTCTTGTAGTGATGTCAATTTTGATTAGGCATCATATGTATATATAATTTAAATATGTATATTAATATGAGTATCTATATCTCCATATCATACTTAAAACAAAAATAAGTAGCTAAAATATTACCAATGAAAACCAAATTAAACTCATATGGGACAATTGTAAAGGATCACTTTTTTATAAGCCATTTTTACGCAATCGTTTACAATATGCCCATAATTATGGGGAGAAATTTCTTAACTTTGTTATATCATTGTATTACTAGTTTTTTTAACTACAGTTGATTTTTAACAACCCCTTCCCTAAAATATAGTCAAAAAATATACTGCGATGTCAATATGTGAGAACAATACCCTAGTGATTTCTTTTGATACAATTAGTATCTTTTGGAATTAAAAGTAAAAATAAAATTTGTGGTTATGAACAATATACCTCCCTCAACTCGTCCTTGTGAGATTTTGGTTATCATTGTAAGATAATACAGTTTAGTGTCAGATTTACACAAGGAATTTTTCTGTTCGCGTAAACTTTAACGAAGTAAACGCATATTTACAAACTGTAATTGATTGTAAATCGTTGAGTTGGTCCTTAAAAATATAAATTACATAGCTACCGTCTGCGTGGCCGTTAGCCAAAGGTATATTCTACTACAGATATGAAATACACTGTGACAGATGTCCTTTGTATGCCCAACGTGCAGAGATGTTCAGGGTTCTATGAGGAAGAAGCAAGATTGCATTGTTATTTTGAAAATATTTTTGTACAAATATTGATACACGTATATTTCATGCATATAACCCTTTTACTTGTATCCTATTTCATCAACCTCCAGGAAAGAAAAAAAATATTATATATAACAACTTCAATGAAAAAAAAAATATGGATTCCTTTACAGCACAGAACGAAGATAATTCTTTATCAGTAATTATCGACACGCTATCCAACTAAAAAAATTACCTATTATATTTTTTTATCAAATCGATCTTTGATACCAGAAGACAAAATGAGGAAAATATATAGAACAGTAAATTTTTGATATCGTCTCAAATGTCGTTGACATCATCAGAAAAACAAGTATTGTGAAATTGATGATTTAATATTTTTATAGTATGACCTTGTTGTGTAATTTAACATTATTTTTTTAACCATATAAATTCACTAAAAACTAACTAAATGTTAACTATTACTAGTAACCAATAATCTCCAACAACCGGATTCAATTTTTATTAATCAGGATACTGCTACGACGTGAGGGCTGTATAATTACCAATCCCGAAGGCACAGGGATTATAATAGCCTTTGTTTAAGTTACGTTGAAAAGCCCTTTGGTAAATCAGACCCCCAATATAATTTTTAAAAGACTCATACCATCTAAGAACTAATAACAACGACAAATGACACCTGAATTAAGCTTGTTAACGATTTGCAATAATTACTGCTTATTCCACTACTGAAGACGGAAATTGCGCAGGGGATAAAGGTTATTTTCCCCCGTCAAAGTATAATCAGCCCAACCCTCCCACAGCTGGATTTAGATATTGTACACTATATCTAACTAATAGCAACGTTGAGCGTAGGTCAGTTCAGTTCGTCCATAAAAATTTAATTCACACGGAATCGCTTTTTGAGGTAAAATTTTGAGTGGAACTCAGGACTCAAATACCACTTTGCGATAAAGAAAATAAAAGGTTTACGGGACTGGTGGTACTTTTTTTGGAGAATCTTAGCCCTGGGCTAGGGGCATTTTGAACATAGCTGCTCCGGTCTTCATAAAAACAACACATATTGTACACATCTTCAACTAAATGTTAACGAAAATTTTTTACTCCGTACATCAAATTAATTGTAGAAGGCAATTCGTGGTGAAATATGTATTTGGTTCAAAATAAAAAATGGTAAACAGGTCCTATATTTTAGTCAGTTGCCTCAAAAACATAACTCAAGAAATGGTCATTAGTCTTACCAGGGAATACAGATTTTCTTTTTCCCCTAACTAGGAATGGTAACAACCGGGCTATAACCTGGCTTTCCTGCTATCAGACCAACTTTCATTATTGAGGATAAAACTAAGCACTAGCCCTTAAGCGTGAAAGCATGCAATAATAAAATATAATAGAAAAAAAATTTCCACTTTTAATAGTATGGCAAATCGTGATTTTTACAATGTGTCGCATACCATCTAACCACCCTTAATGGTGGTTAAGTAAGTTTGTTTTTAGGACTAGTACTAATACCACCTATTATTGGGCATAGCCAGGAATCGTATTTGGAATTAATGTTAACTGGATATAATTTATTTTTTTATTGTTTATAAAATCTTTATTTAATATATACAGATTGATTTAGAGATTCCACAATAAGGAATATTTACATAAATGCTCATCATGCTTATTATATTTACTGCAGTGTAGCTACAATTTATATAAAGTGTGGGGTTTGAAAAAATTGTCTATGGTAGGCTGATGTACAGAATACGCGTAGAATAAAGAAAGTAATAGGGCTCACCTTAAGAATGAATTGTGCTTATACCAACCTAAATCTAACTCTAACTAAACTAACCCAACCTCGTTCTCCCAGTCAGCCTGTTGCGATCGATACGGGAATGTGGGTGGGGTCATAGTGTTAAACACAGGGTTTGTCAGGTGCTGCAACACGTTAAAAAACTTCATGTGTCCGGTGGAGAAACTCACCCACACCAACGGGTGGAGGTTGGCGTTTTTTAAGCTCTGGATAGGGGCAAGTCTGGCCATTTTCTCATCGTACCACTTATCTGTAATATAATAATAATATACCGTTGTGAAATTTTTTTTCTTTTATTATTATTTTACAGCGCTTGGAAAAAACCTTTTTAACGTGTTCGGGTTCTTAAAAATAATATTAAACACAGCAACTATATATGCTTTAGATCCGATTGACAATAGCGGAAGAATACCCAGACACCTCTGATGCCATCTGGGGCATTGGTGGCCCCCTAGTCCCGCAATTTATTTATTCAATATCAGTTATATTTGAACAAAATATTAAAACCAGGCAGGCTTCTTTTTCATGGCTCAAAAAAGTCCTGAGTCTTACCAGGGAGTGCAGATTTTATTTAAACCCTCTGTTGAAAAGGCTAACAATCTTAATGTAACCCGGACTTCCTGCATTCACACAAAGTATAGAAAATTGTTCAAAGAATTCCCAGTAGAATTCAACCTCACGCAAAACTTAAAAGACCGTTATTTCAAAAATAAAACGATACCATCAAATCTACCTCACGCGTTCAATGATTTCGTTTTCAAAACAAATGGTTCATTGCCCTCATAAGCTTTCCAAACTATTATGAAAAGTACAGAGGTTATTGAACTGTCGAGTGCTGAGGAGTGAAAATGCACAGTTTCATTCAGCGGCCTCTTACATGACGGCCTCACATTTCAAGTTCACTGATATCACTGTTGTCAGAGATCGTTGAACCGTTGCAAACGAGGAGGTGCAGTGTCAACCTCTAAACGATTCATTATCATATCTTTCATTTTATTATTTTACTGATAAGTGACAATGACGACTCTGAACTGAAGGGCAAGCTTAAACTTATTGCTGTAGGTCGTAAATGTGAATCTGTTGTGCCAGCGTGTTCAGCTTTGGCCTAGAGATGAGCTCACTGAGTCTATCATACGATGTTAAAAGCATAATATTATTTTAACGAAAGCTACTAATACAGATTTTTATTTGTTTTTTTTAACTGTGATTTTTAATTATTTTAACTTTTATTATTATTTTAGTATAACATTTTTTTAGTTTGTTTTCGAATATTAGTATTATTGAATACAAAAAATAAATCACGTAACAATCCAAGTGCGTAGGATAGCGATAACAAAGCCCCTAAAGCAAACCTCGTCAACCAAGCAGCTGGTCAAAAAGAGATATGAATAAACCTGTGGTATTTTATTTTTGCTGATAGCCTAGTCAGTGGGCAGTTTAATTCGTATTTTGTCTATTGATCTAACTCCATAAGATGATAGAATGGGTTCCCCGACAGTGCATTATGTTCAAGAGAAGAGGTACACTTGGAATGTGGAACTACAAGTTCACACTCGGTATCTGAGGGTAGGCGAAAACCGTCCGGATCCCAAAGGCGATTGTGAATCGAAACGAAGCAGATTAGACCTCTGGGGAAGATGGTACTAGGTACATTTTGTAGCACCCCAGAGATTGTGGTCTGGATGGAAGGGATTCCTTCTGAGGATGTGCTAGTTTTAGTGAGACGAAGGCAACGAATCCCACTAGCAAGGTGTGGGGCCTGACAACGCCGGACTAAAACATAGGTAAGGTTAGGAAAGAGAGGTGCAGATGTTGTTAAATAAGAAAGTTATGGTTCAAGCAGAGCAACAAGCGCAGTTCAGAGAGAATGAGCTGTGTTAGCTTCACGTGTCTGATTCCGACTGTCTAAAAAAGCTCAGAAGTTCTGCCTTATATAGGCAGGTCATTTCAGCTCAAAAGAGAGATCCTTTATTTTGGCCAATCCTATGACAGTTTATTTTGGCCAATGAGAGGGCTACTACGCCCGTGTCCCTAGTGAGCTCTTGCCGAGTCGAGATCGTAAACTAGTCCCCTACCTCTATACAGACGCCGAAGATTTATTGATAAAATATGGAAACGTAGGTGGGTGTTTTATGGTCCGGGAAGAGGGTAACATCTATTATTTGTGGTAAAAATGTTGGCACAACAATCGGAAAAAAAAGTTTTTCACCAGTTGCCCGAATCGGCGCTGTCAGCAATGAAGACACATCAACGTTACAGCATCAAAAAATCACCACCATAATAAGATTTAATTTAGTTTTTTTATTTATATTTATTCAATTCAGCTCATGTCACTCATTCAAAAATTCATTTTAATTTTAAACTGACCAGTTAATTCATTACCAGCATATTTCCAATAATAACAGGATACCTACCAACATAACCCCCTTCCCTCTTAAACCAACTTTTATGGTCACGATTCATGGTAAAGTATTTTTTATGAACCTGAGGGATGAGGGTAGATGAAGATCATTCTATATCATTACATTACCAAGCAGGACCTGCTAATGCTGCAGAATTATAAATATAAAGAAATATATTGTTATAAATCGCTTAGTGGTCCTAAAAGACTGTTGAATACGAATAAAAATAAGATTTGACAAAATTGAAACATAAAAAAAAATTGAGTTATTTGAAGAAATGTTTTTATTAGAAATTACATTTTTTTTATGGCAAGTAATATTAGCTTTCAATAAATTTATTTATTTATGACACACGGAGTATGCGAATAAAATTGTAACAGTAACAACCATCAACTAAATTTGAATAAAACCTAACCTATAAATATGTTTTTGAGAATTTGTTTATTGGGATTCATATATTATTTATTAGAAAGTAAACATCTTTATTCCAAGTGTCGGGGGCGTCACTAGGGGAGTGCCTAATCAGTCTTGCCCTGATGACAAGTCCGGATTGTTGTATTTTATAGCATGGACCAGGTTCCATGTCGGCGTTAATATCTGACTCCATTTTATTGACCAGTTTTCAGAGTTCGGGCGGGAGATCGGCAGCGTAATAGTACAAGTCGTCAGAGGGTCTGCTAGAGGCTGTGAGACAGGGTGCCGGCGCAGAGGTGTGGCAGAGAAAGTGTAGACCAGTGGAATACTGAGTGGACTTACGCCAGGGCCCCGGGGCCCTAGCGTATCGCGACCGAGTGATAGCGGCTGTCTAGATGAGGAGACTGGGAAAGAGTGGGTCTACAGAGCGAAACCCGCTGATTTAAATATAATTTCCCCTTCCTAGTGGAAGGCGGAGTCGGCTGAAGGGGGTATGTTTTATGATGCCTAGGTAGCCAATCCCCCTTACGTTTATGACTGTTGGTCTAAAAGGGTGTGTTTTATACCTGCTAGGGACTCACCTACTTAAGTTTTATGATCGCCGGAAGGTGACCAAAGGTCTACCGGTTCCGTTTTATGAGGGGGGCAGGTGGCTTACCCTCCCAGGTTTTATTGCTGGACCTTCGACCCTCTGTTACTTGTTTTATGACTGCCGATCTCTCCAGGATTTATTACTAGAAAACAATGTTTTACATCTAATTACAATACATTATATATGCACCAGAGTATAGGGTGATTTAACACTTATTTAGTTGAGTCACTACACCAAGAACCGAAACCAAAACCCCAACAAATATTCCACTCATCGTCTTACTTAACGGTTATGGAACCAACCATGCAAGAGTAATGGAATAACCAAATCTAAATTATGAGTAAAAACAAAATGTTACTGTCGGGTCATCACGAGGGGGGTGCCTGGTTAACCTAGCCCCTGGTGACAAGTGAGGGTTGTTTGAGTTTATAACCTGGACAATCGTTTCATCTGACTCCATTTTTGATAGGTATGTGCCCCGACAATGCACTATATTCAGGAGAAGAGGTATAGGGTAGGTAGGTAGGTAGTTTGTGTGGTCTTGGAATGACCACGAATTCACACTCGGTATCAGAGTGTAGGCGAAATCCGCCCGGATCCCAAAGGCGAGTGTGAACCGGAGAGAGGCAGACTGAATCGTCACGGGAGACACGGCTTGGACAGTTTGCAGGGCCACGGCAACCGTCGTCCACAAGGGAGAGGTCTCCCCCAAGGAGGTGCTAGATTTAGTGAGACGAAGGCTGAGATTCCCACTGGGATGGTGTGGGGCCTGACGACGTCGCACTACAACATAGCGAGGTTAGGAGAGAGAGATTTAGAGGTTTTTCATAAAGAAGCAGCCAGGTTTTCATAGTTTTAAGCAGGGTAGCCATGCCAGTGAGTAGTTGCCAGGACAGAATGATTTACAGGGGCTAGACCACCGCCTTAAGTACCCAGCCAGCCTTGTCCTTAGCCAACCATTATCAAGATTGGTGTAACCAATGGTAAATGACTTCTTTGTCCTCTGGGAGAGGCTGGGTTGCCGGCTGATAGAGCTGAGGTCCCATCTGGCCACTGCTGTCAGTCCCAGGTAGAAGGGACTGACAGCTGTGACCCATCTCTTGTCACTAACTACTTGGCACCCTGCATTTTATTGCTTAACACATTTACAATGATTTCTATTTTGTTCATGTTATTTACATTTGTCTACAATATATTTTGTTCATGTTATTTACAATATATATACAATAGAGTATAGGGTGATTTATCTTATGTAGTTAGCGGTCGCTACAGTTACAAATGATAATTTAATGCTTACTTGAATGCTGCAGTTTCTTGGTCCTGTGGGCTGTTATAGGCATTCACCAGCTGCTGTATTCCTTCTATTAACTCGTACGAGTACGTTAATGTGGATTTGGGAGGTATCTGGGCTGTATGAATGAGCGAGTGAATGAAAATTGTAAATATAGTATAAATGAGAACCTTTATCACAATTACTTATTGCCCAATAAGGCATATTTTAATTTTACCACAATAAAGAATGAAGTAAAAAAAAAATAAAAAAAAATAGTAATGTAGCATCCTGTTGTGCAAAACCACAACGCAAAAAAGAATCATTTAAAATTGGGGGATTATTATAAAATAAGTCAAAAACGAACGAGGTTTTTCCCAAGTAGAGGTAATTAAGGTTCAGTACTTGCTTGAAAAGGTTGCCGAAGCAACTTGAGAAGCAAAATCGGCTTTGCTTATTTAATTCCGAGGCCGGTGAGAGCTTGGTAATGAGCCGAGAAACGAATCCTTCCCTCAGGAAATTAAACTCTTTGAGACGGAATCAATGGCGGCTGGCAGAAATATTTATCCGTCTCATTCTTCAGCCCTTGAATTAAAGTAGAATTATAGGACTTTCACGGTTGGAGTCAAAGCTGCCTCAACAACAAAATAATGGGATTAATTGCTTTTAGCACTTCAATATTTCTGTTCCTGGCAGTTTCGTTTATTACATCTCTTAGTAGAAAGAAAAAGGGAGAGTGGAGAAACTACGGGGCATGGAGTAAGCCTCCAGCCGAAGTGGATCTAGTTAGAATAACTTTTTATTTTGTTTTCTTTAGGTTTTCATTTATGCTATGAGTACCAATATCTTGAGCCAATGGCTAATTCGTTTCGTCGAAGGTACATTTTTGTGTAAATAACGTCCTTTTTTTTCTTCCCACAATTTATGTATTCCTTATTCACAAGTGTTTCCAGCAGCTTTCTCAAGTGGTCAGTATCCTTGGTATCCTTGGTAGACTCTCACTACCTTCCTGACTCCATCCGCCTTTCTAGGCATTCCACACCCTATATATATCCTTCTCATACATCCTTCAAATAGGGGTCTCCCCTTAGTGAAAGGCACTTTCCAGCCAAAAATAATTTTCCTTATTTTCCCACATTCCTATTTTTATAAGTTTGAGAGCTTAGAAAAAAAAAAAAAAAAAAAAAAAAAAAAAAAACAAGTGGTCAGAATGACATATTCTGCTGAATGCGCTTGTGAATAAGAAATAAAATCTTGAAAGTCTTTTAGTGGAAAGACAAAAATAAGAGGTTATTTGCTTAGACTAAACCCATGATCAGCAATTACGCCACCCTTTACAATTAGAAATTACAGAATACCCTTTTAAATTAATTTCATTTAAATTTTACTGTTGAAGTAAAGCTGTAGTTTTAAAATAAATTAACTTGTATGGGTTTTCTATCAACTCACAACAACCAATTTATTATTATTTCAGCTCAATCAAGCTCAGAATTTATAAGATCATACATGACTGTACTGATGCACTGCAGATTATTATGACACCTCATTGAAATTATTGATGGAGTGGTGTGTGTATCATCAACAAGCTGGAAGGTATCTAGATAAATATAGAAAAAACAAATAAACCTTACCGGAATATCAACAGAAAAGAGGAGTACTTTTGGATCCACCCTCACTTCTTTTGCACCATGCAAGTCGTCTTGTGTTACACATAAGCCGGCCATATAGTTACCATAAAGTGAGGCATCGTTCACATTAGGCATACATTATTTAATATTTTGTCATTACCCTAAAGTGGCTCATTCGTGTTTGGATGTGAGGACGACAGTGCACTATTTTTCAAACTAGTAATAAACTAGAGATAATTTCGCTGAATTTTAGTTCCTATATCTTTAATTATCTATTTATTATTTATTCTTGTATTTTAATTAATCCGCTAATCGAAACTATTAGAATGTTCATTGTTATTCTTGAAACCAATACGACTATTCAAGTAGAAAACTGTTATAAAGTTTTTATTTTATCATCTATTAGATATGTAGGTCAGATTAACCTGACGACGGTTGTATTGGCGACATCCCACCCTGAAGAGCGCTAGTATAAGCAATACAAAAGACCGGGAAACCCATGTGAGTGCTGAACAATCACTTCTTTTCTTAATTTGGCTCACATAAATAGGCCCATTGTTTCTATAATAAAGCAGAAGCCTCTGAAGCAGTCACTCTTTGGAGGAAGAAATAAAAGGAGAATGTACCCCATAGAGATGAAAAAAAACTAAATGTAGTTACAGCTCATAGGATAACTTTCAGTGCATATTCCAGGGTAGCTTCTTCATGTATTGAAATTTACTATCCTTTTTTAAAAGTTTCAAATTTATGTTTTGTAATTTTTAATAATTATTTATACATGTATATACTTTAATTATGTAATATGTATTGATGAAATATGCCACCCCCTGTCTTAGGTACCTTCGCATTGAACGCATTGATTTACTACTGATAAATTGTTTTTTTCATATAAAAAAAAAACTATTTCCATTCACATAAAATTATGGTTAACTTGAGTTTTCAGTGCTAAAATATTGTAAAATTATTTAGTAAATTTGCATGCTAAATGATAATGGAATAATTTGATTATATGCTGCATCTTCTCTCTGGCTTTCGTATCCTTTCGTATTATTGGAATTTATTTTACCAATTACGTCTAATTTTATAGCCTCGTAAAAAGACTTATTTTCCAAGCGTTAGGAAGCTGCTAATAAATAACAATTATATCTTATCACACAATATTATATCGCTTTCATTATACAGTTCACATGATTTATGCTGTTCTCTTTTTTATGTTGAGCAATAAAACCAACAGCGAACCCAATCGTACAATTAATAATCATCTCGTATGCTCTATTCAGCAGAGCCGTAATATCCCCGAGTTCAAGCGATTTCATTTGAAATGTCTGGAGTCCATGAAGACTCATTGCTACTTTGTATGAAACTAGTTCCTTCAATACAAAATATGTGTTTGTTCGAATAACAATTATCAACCAAAATTTAATTACTTAATTAAATTTAAAGCCCGACCAAGGATGCCATATGTCGGGAAGCTTCTTGTGCACGTCGAGGGTCACCAATTGTCGGAAAAGGTGGACAATTGTTGGAGGTCAACAATTGTCGGGGGGTCGTCACTAGGGGAGTGCCTGATCACTCTAGCCCTGGTGACAAGTGCGGATTGCTGTAGTTAATAATATGGACCATCGTTCCATGTCGGCGCTTAATATCTGACTCCATTTATTGATAGGGATGTGTCCCGGCAAGACACTGTGTTCAGGATGAGGTTCAGAGGTTCATAAAGAATAAGACCAGTTTTCAGAGTTCGAGCGAGAGATCGGCAGCGTAATAGATACAAGTCGTCAGAGGTCTGCTAGAGGCTGTGAGGCAAAGTGCCGTCGTAGAGGTAGTAGACATAGAAAGAGTAAATTAGCGGAAGGCTGAGTGGGCTTACTCCCAGGGCCCCGAGGCCCTGGTCGTATCGCGACTGATAATGCGGCTGTGGAGGCTAAGAAACAGAGTGTCTCTCTGGGCGAAAACTTACTGATATAAATATTGTACCCCCCTCCCTCGTGGAAGGCGGAGTCTGTCTGCAGGTGGTCTGTTTTATTATCCCGTTGGTCCAAAAGGGTGTGCTTTATGATGTCCCGCCTCCCGAGTTACGTGACTGAGCTGTTCCTAGCATGATTTTATGAACACGGGAACGTGACAGAAGGTCTATTCTAAGAGGGGTAAGTGTGCTTGCCCTAGGTTTTATGGCAGGGCCCTCTGAGTTGCTTGTCTACCTCTGCCGATCCCTCTATGATTTATTACCAGAAGTTACACAGATTTGCATTTCTATTATAATACATTATGAACCAGAGTGAAGGGTAATTTACATATTTTTAGCGCTTCGCTATATATCGCTACACCATATTTCGTACAAAATAATTATTATGGAAAGGTAACATGGTGTAACTCCTCTAGCTAATGTACCGCTTCTATTTTTTAACACACTACTACTGGATAGGTTAAACACCAATATACAAAATAAGCTAATATACAAATATGATATATGAGAAAATACTAAATATGAGGAAATACCAAGTTTGAGGGGATACAAAATATGAGGGATTACGAAGCATGAGGCCCCTCACGTCAAATATGTTTGACCACCCACAAAGTGGTGGTGACAACTAACCAATTCTCTTGTCGAGTATCTCTAAGCAGCCTATACCTCTCCCGAGGTCCCCCTCACTCCTCAATCCCTACATCCATCCTTAAAATAGGTCCCTTCTAGTATAAGGATCCACTCAATCCAAATAATTCTCCTTTATTTTTCACCTATTTTACATTTTCAAGTTTGAGGGCTAGGGAAAATTAAATAACAAAAATATGGGTGTAATTTTATATGTAAAATATAAATATGGCTCTCTGTCTACAGTTATTGTTATCATACAATGCAAAAGCTTTTAACAATATATTATTATAATTACTTTCAAAGGCTGTGGAGCGTAAACAAATGGTTGAATCTTAGTCACCGCCTTATTTTCAACGTTTATAATCTTACTAATATGACTGTTTGACAAAGTCTTTTAGTAATAGTGTTTCAATTATACGTTAAACATCAGCTCCTGAGGCTACCGCCGCTGAGCACTGCAAGGGTACAAAAAAGGGTGGTTGGGGCTAAATTGATTAAAATGGCCTGGCCTAACCTTTTATCTATCAGCGGCTATCTCGCCGGAACTGGAGCAGGCCCACGCCGTTGGAAGGAAGGAATAATTCTCCGATTCTACCTCTGACCCCCAACTTGGAATCAAATCGAAATCCAATCCAATTAATCTGCTCTTCGGCTCACAACCAGGCACCTTTCGGCAGTATTTAGTTTCCTAAAATACTCTTCCTAATTAATTCTATCCACTCGGTGTGAATAAAATTAACAAGAACAACAACCTATCCTTCACTGGTTTCAAATTCGCATTTAAAATTTAAACTCGTACAAAACGAAAACACCTTGAATGGGCGTTTAAGACACACGATTCCAGCTCAACGACTCCAGGGAAGTTAGTGCGGAGCTCTGTTTGGTTAATAATAGAAATTATAAAAGCTGCAAAAATATTTTTATAGGAGAGATATCCTACTTCTTCTTCCGCAATCACGGTAAGTCATCTCCGGCATTAGGATCTTCACCAATAATAATCTGGAGATAAATTGGCAAACATTCTTGATCCCCGACCATACCGTTTGAATCAAAATATAATAATAGACTATATTTACTAATTATTGACTCTCAATGGATCGTCCTCAAAAAGGAAACGTAAGGTAAAATGTTATGAAAACATATGTACATACTTTTTTTTTGTTTTTTTTTCTAAGCTCCCTGGTTAGAATTTTAGAATGAGGGAGAAATATAAAATATTTAGGGTGATCGGATCCTTGTACTAGGAGGACCTGCTTAAAGGTGGTGGGAGAGGAGTAAGGAGTGTGGGAATCCTCGGTGGAGGTTGATTGTTACGGTACAGTGGTGAGAGTCCACTGGAAGCTGGGCCTAGAGTCTTCTCTAGGCATGTAGTGCAGTCGTAGTTAGTCTGATATCAGTGAGGGTGCCCCTTAGAGGCTTGTTGTTGGTGGGCCAAGCGCCGTGATGTCAACCATTTCTCTGCTTTACTCAATTTTGCGAGTTGCCATCGTGCCGGTAGCGGTGGTGGTGTCATGTCTTGGAAGAGAGGGCTTAGACTGTGCTTCATCGAGTCGAAGAACTTGATGTGACGTCGTCTAATGGCTTCAGTGATGGTGGGGAGCTCGAACTTTTCGTGCATGTCGGAAGCCTTCATTTCACGAAAAGGGGTATGCCACAGTGCCGTTCGCAGGATGTTGTTCTGGCAGCTCTGGAGGCGAGTTATGGTGCTGGCATGTAGGAATCTAAAGAGTGGTGTCCTAAACAGTAGAGCTGGCCTCAGGACGCTCTTGTATATGAGGAGTTTCAGTCGAAGGTACGTATTGGAAGCATGTAAGAATGATAATGATCAAAGATAATTTTATTCATAGGGAAGTTGTTTTATTATTTGTTAAATGATATATTTTTTTATACAACAAGCATTTGGATGTTGTTCTATTTATAATTTGTTTGAATTTTAGTCATTAGGATACTTATAAATGTATATATATTTGGAGAGAGCCAAAAGCGTTAAATATTTAATATATTGAGAGTAAATATTTAAATATGGGTATCTCTTTATGAGTGTTTGCACTTCAGAATATTTTAAATATTGATGTATACTATGTGACCATTTTCAGTCATGAATATATGACTGAGAAGATTTTATTGGGAAATCAGCTTTGGTTGATAAAAAAAAACCTGTTAAGTTTTAATTAATATTAATTAACTGCGTTTCGACATGATACGTATCTCTGCATCAGGTCCTAGTGTACGAAGGTAGGGGATTTATTGAACATTCAACATACCTTACCATTACACCAGCCCTAATCAACCTAAGGCATTTCCCCAACACCTACTTATATATAATACAATACCATGTTTTTAAGTGTCTTTAATCATTTATACTATTTAGGATATCATTTATAATAGATAGGATATTTTAACTTATTTATGTAAGGTTTTTAATCCATTATAATTTTATTTTTATGTTGCTACAATGTGTTATTATTACTATCAAAAAAGCTGTTTTATTATTGCAATAGTATGTGTTATTAACTCATTGTAGTTGAGGAGCCACATATGTCATTTTATTTATTTTTTTTTTTAAATGAAGTTTCTTTTACTCTATATAGAAAAAACTTTTAAATATAATAAAATATCTATTTTCAGACAGATAAGTCGTCATCGGTCTGCCTGTCTTCATGTATAGTATAAAATGCTTTAATCAATTTGAAAAGATAATTTAGTTGTACTAGTTTTATAATACTGCCATCTTATGCAGCCGTATTATAATGCCAAGTAGTCAAACCGGCAATACATAACAACAGTGCGGGCGTATTCCCAAGTGAAGACCCTGAAGGGGCCTTATTGAACCTTTTGGTTATGGACATTGAATTCTTGGTTATTTAGGATTTTGGCTTAAAATAAATTGAATATATATATACAAAAGACAAAAATGCATGAAAATTAAAAAGTATACAAAAAACGATAATCTAAAATCGGTATAAAAATTATCTTACGATTGATTGAGAATTTATGCATCAATAATGCATTAAATGAAAATCTCAAATAAGTCTAAGAAAATATGGTCAAATCACATATGCTCATCAGTGTGGATTGCGTACGGCTACTTTACTACACTGGACTAAGCAAAGAGTTACAAATCCAATTTAATATTTGTTTTAATTAATTTACAACTTACTTAGCATATATTAAAGTCAATAAAATATGACAACTAATGACAAAAATGACAACTTAATACATTTCTGGTTCTTACCTCCTGAGACGTAGGATTGCCTATCTTGACATAAAGAAGGAAAGGTAACATGTCATACTCCTAAAATACCAATTAAACTACCTGGACACATCCGTGACACACCACTTTGTGCTATTTTTCTTTTCTAGTATAATTTATTATCTTACAGTTACGAATTTGCTAAACAGGCAGTGAGTTATCATGCTAACGATCTCATGTATACACAGTTGGGTGTACACAACAAGAAAGGCAAACAGAGTTAGGGTAACTTCGATTGGATGTGTTTTTTCCCTTCTTATGCGTCATCTTAAATAAGCCTTCACGAGTAAGTCAACAGCGAACACCGGAGCACAGAGGTGAGTCACTACGGACAATTGTCACCACGAGTCTACCTGACCCGTGATCCCCACATGAACTCACTGACCACTGTGTAAAGGTCTCAACTCTGCCTTAGAGACTGAGACTTACTGTATGCTACGTTAGCAACTACGAGGGTGGTCTGAAAATTTTCCGACCTAACAAAGATACAAGACGTTTTTTCAGATTTTTTTTTTTATTTTTCAACATAGTCTCCTTGTAACTCTACACACTTCTCCCAGCGATGCTCCCATCTCTGTAACCCGTCCAAATAGTACTCGGCGTTTTTCTCAGCAAAATAATCGTTCACGAAGGTGATTGCCTCTTCATTTGACGAAAATCTCTCTCCTTCGAGCGCAATTTTTAGATGAGGGAACAAAAAGAAGTTGCTTGGGGCTATATCTGGTGAGTAAAGCGGATGGTCAAGCAGTTCAAACCATGATTCATGGATTTTAGCCATGGTAACCGCTGAGGTGTGAGACGGTGCGTTGTCTTGGTGAAACAGGATTTTCTTTTTCTGCAAATGTGGCCGTTTTTCCGCAAGTTCTGCCTTCAGCTTGTCAAGTAATGATGCGTAGTATGCTCCTGTAATGGTTTTTCCTTTTTGAAGATAATCGATTAAAATAACTCCATGACTATCCCAAAAAACAGTCGTCATCACTTTCCCAGCCGAAAGAACAGTTTTTGCTTTTTTTGGAGCCGGTTCCCCCTTTGCAGTCCACTGTTTGGACTGTATTTTTGTTTCAGGCGTATAATGGTGTATCCAATTTTCATCCACAGTAATTAATCGGCACCAAAACTCGGATTTATCGCGCCTAAACTGCGCCAACAGAGTGTTGTAAATGTTCATTGGAGCACGTTTTTGGTCTAACTTGAGCAAACGCGGCACCCAACGCGCGGACAGCTTTCTCATCTCTAAATGTTGATTTAATATGTCACAAACACGTTCATTTGACATGTTCATAACCTCTGATATCTCTCTCACTTTAATTTGGCGGTCGTCTAGCACCATTTGGTGAGCTTTGGCAATGTTTTCGTCGGTAGTTGCAGTTTTTGGACGCCCCGAACGTCCATCGTCTCCCAAGCTCTTACGATCACGTTTAAATTCAGCTGCCCAAAATTTCACTGTGGTAAATGATGCTGCAGAGTCCCCATACACAAAATCCAACTCACATTTGATTTGCGTAGGTGTATTGCCTTTCGAAAACAAATATTTAATGACAGCTCGATACTCGATTTTGTCCATTTTCATGAAAACATTCACTCAAACGGCTGTTACACACAACTGCGCGTCCAAAATGGCTGAAACTTTGGTGAGTAACTGTCAACAGATGAACAACGAAATCCACTAGCTTTTATTTACGACTGGTGCTATCTTCATGTTGAGGTCGGAAACTCTTCAGACCACCCTCGTACATGAAAAAAATAACTGACAGATGTTGGAAAAGCACATAATAAAATGCAGAAAAAAATAAAGGGTCATATAAAATGGGACTAAAAATCACAGTTCAAGCGACCTCTTGTTACAATTTAGAATGAAATAGAAAACACACACTGTAATTACAATATACATATAATAGTCCAGGAATTGCCCCCTAAAATTTCACCTCTTGCGAGGATCTTTCACAGGATGTTACATTGCCACATCTGAGAGTACACTCAGAGAGTGCGTGGGACATTGACATTGAAATGACGGTGATTTTGAAGGCAAATAAATTTAGATTTAGGTTAAATTAGATTAGCTTTGTTTTAATTCTTTTTGTTTTAACTTATGCTCTTTTATATATAGCCAAAAAACGTTTTAAGTTATGATAGCCTGCTTTTCTTAAAATAAAAAAATAATGTTTTGTTTGTTCTTCAGCTCCTTGTTGTAATTGTTTGTTCTTTACTTGTAATAATATCTCATCATTTAGTATTAAATAAATAATATTGTGTTCGTTTATTCTTATATTTTTTATACCATCATAAAAAATGCATCCATAAAAAATAATCCACTCCAGCCTTGCTGGAATCACGAAAAAAAACACCAAAATAACGCATTTTGGAGATTCGTATTTTTACAAGATTGAAGGTATACAATTTAATTATCAGTTGCTAATATAAAAACTACAACTAATTATTAATTGATAGGTGATCATCAAAACTAACCTTTTTTTTCAAGTTTTACTAAAACTAATTAAATCGAACAATTTAGTGGTGAATTCAACTAACTGAATTGTTGGTTGTTAGTGGGAGATACAACTAGTTAATTTAGTTGTAGTTGTTAGCTGTTAATTAGACTACACTGGCACTTGTAAGTATTATGTCTATTTAACTGTCAAAGCGAAAGCTCTGTTCATAAAACGACCCTATTCACTGCATTAAACCATAGTTAATTAGCATCAAAATAACTCATACAAAAAAGAGAGTTGCAGTATAATAAACAATACAATAATAAACAAACCGTTTATTAGTTAAAAACATTCAATCTTCAGTACTCTCTGCAAATAAAAAGGGCTTGAAAAAACCCATCGAACCATTTTTTAGTCTCCTGTCCATCTTTTTTTCTTTTCAACATAATGGTCATATGCAATATAAATAAAGTGTAAATCCATGAAAAAAAATCTTAATTAAAAAAAAAAGTAGTGGATCTAGAGGAAGAGGTACGAGAAGGCGAAATGAGGTGTGAAAAAAAAAAATCAAATATATACATATAAACCAAAAAAATCTACTTCAACAAGAAATCCATAAAAATTGTAATCTACCAATACTTCCCCCGTGGTGACCCTCTAAATGAACCAATTCCCTTCTGTCATAGAGCTGACTTTTATTTCATGGACAATCCACAGAATAAATTTAATAAGTCTCCACTGTAGAAAGGTGAGGTAACATGTAGATTCCTGTCCTTATTGCGTTTTGAGGACAAACGAGCGTTAAAAAATAGCTAATAATAGACGAAGTAATTAAGAACCTACCCTTAATTCTCATCTTCGCAAACTCCTTTATCGGTATGAACTCTGAAAGAAATTACGCTATTGTCCCAAAGGTAATTATATCTTAAATTCCATGAGATAGGATCATAAAAAATTATACAAGAAAAAAATATTATTAAAATTTATATAATCTCGCTGTCACCCCTATCAAATATGTTTGCAATTAACAATCATAAAAATTCTACCCGAAACACACCTTGACACAGTCAAAACACTGTGTCTACCTGATAAATTTAATCATTGGGCAGGTAAAACGTAATATAAACTCAATATACAACAAGCATGATTTGATAAACAGGTGAATATCGTATTTGCCAAATTTTATTTATAGAATATTACTGATCTTAATTCATTATTAAAACTATTCAAGCATTAAATATCAAATCTTAATAACCTAACCAATAATAAATAATGTAACTAACAAAACAAAAAATAGGTGTTATTGACCATGATATTAATTAAGTAAGTTATATAAATATTAAATATTTGATCCCCTTTAATATTAAGTTAGTAAAGTAATTATAATAAAACATCAATTTACTCAAACTCTAGATTGAATTTATATCTCAAAAAACCAGAAGTCAATTCTTTAAGAAGTCTGCCTGCAGACCTTTAGGCAAGAAGCTAGTAGGTAATGTGTTTATGAATGTGGTTTCAGACATCAGAAGCACATGTGTTTCCTTCATTATCAAATACTTTTAAATCTCTATACATAATTGCTTAGGTAGGAGACAACATTCGATTTTCATATATTAGGCTAAACCACTTAATTTACTTTGTCTTACTTGTTTTATTGGTATATCGATAATTTAATTATGTGAAACTGCTCTTTGATCTAGCGCGCACGTACATATTATATTTATTAAAAAACGTAAAACAACAATGAAAAAAATATCAATTACCATTTCGAGAAAATTAAATTAACTAAATAAAATTGAATAGCGCTGATGCAAAATGTACTAAAAAAATATATTTCAATAAATAATAATAAATTACCTTCACTGAAAAATTGACTATAAATATAAAATAATATATTCTTTAAAAAATAATTAAATAAACAAATGTATCAGGTCAATTTTAATTGCAGGAATTAAATTAGCAATGTAAATAATAGCATGCATAGCAAAAATCTATTACTTATCAATAATATTACTTCGGCACTGCTTATCTTGTATTAATAGAAAGAATGACGATTGTCATTCAAACGGTTCCCCATTCTTAAATTTAGTTTTCTGAATTTTAATTAATAACTTATTGAATTTGTCGGTAAACCTATCCACTGCTGCTCTCGAAGGGCCACAGAATTGATTTCTTGTTTGAGAACTTTGAATGTCAAACTCACTCCTTTCAAGCGCAGTACTAACCAGCTAAATCTTCGCTATTTCAATTAAAATAATGTCCTCCAAATTAAGTTGAAGTTCGCAAGTTAATTCACAGCCAGGTTTTATATCGTGGATATATTCTAGTGAATCGCCAAAATTTCAGGTTATGTTTTTTTCACTGTAAATGGCCCTCAATGAAAGAGTTGAAACAATTACAATTTTATGTGATTTCTGCAATTGATTTGTTGATATAATTAGCTGAAGGAATAATTCTCTAAAAGAAACAGTCATTTTTAAAACGAAACAAACTAAGTCAATTGTGATACACGACATATTAACAGTTCTGTTCCGGTACCGAAAATGATTTTGATGACATTTTTGTAATACTCCCTTAAAGACCCAACATATAATACGTATTATTAATCAAGATTGACTTATCATAGAAAATATAGTTACTACTCAATATGATCGGAACTAACTCTTTTTATTTATTATTATCACAAGTCAATTAATTAATTACTTTTCATCAAGTTCCCTTGAATTTTAGTATTTTTGGGACATTAAACTAACATACAAAAAGTATTGTCCTCTACATACAATTTCACAAAATGTTAATTACAGTGAGAGAGAGAGAGAGAGAGAGAGAGAGAGAGAGAGAGAGAGAGAGAGAGAGAGAGAGAAAGAGAGATAGAGAGAGAGAGAGAGAGAGAGAGAGAGAGAGAGAGAGAGAGAGGGAGGGAGAGAGAAAGAGAGAGAGATCATATATTTTATTTTATTTTTATACCCTATTTAAAAATGTGGAAAGACATTTTTTTAATTAATACTTATTAATTAGTTAGAGATATTTCTTTGTGCTTTATAGATATGGCTAACTGTTTAATATCTTTCATATTTGTGATGGTACCTATTTGTCAAATTATATGTCTTTAACATCAACAGTGAACCCGCGAAGTCTAAAACAGACAGATGAAATGATTAGGGTTTTTGGTTTTGAAAAAAAAATTTATTATCCTTAAAACATATCACAGCCGGTTAATGTTACTATGTAAGCTTGGCTCGGATATGTAAATGTCCTATTTCATGCTGAAGTTACGTCCAGAGCTTAATAATTTAAAACATTTCTTTTATGTATGACACAGTGGAGTCATAGGATGTAACAGTAAATAAAACATTGTGTAAGAGTCTCTAACGCCTTATTTGACAATTTTGTTTTACACATTTGAGTCCACTGACAGGGCCAGCGAGAAGGGTCCGGGGCCGAGCGATTCTGGGCCCCCTTTTATCAAATGTATAAATAACTCTTATTTAATTTAGTGTTTTAAAACTAGAAAATAGTTAATATATTTTCGGTTCATCACAAGGGGGCCTAGTGGTCCTATCCCTGGTGATGAAGAAAGAGTTAAATAATCTATGGATGTTTGCTTGATGACTGGTCTTACTACTGAGCTACCTGACCCCATATATATGATAGATATGTGCCCCAACAGTGCACTCCTTGGTCCAGGAGAAGCGGTACAGGTTAGGTCGTATAAGAAGACCCGCAGCCCTAACAGCCGGCGCACAGCCTCTCCCAGAGGACAAAGAAGTCATTCACCATTGGTTACACCAATCTTAATGGTTATTGGCTAAGGACAAGGCTGGCCGGGCACTCAAGGCGGTGGTCTAGCCCCTGTAAATCATTCTCTCCTGGCAACTTCTCACTGGCTCCTGGCTCCCCGTTGGAACTCTGAAAACTTGACTGCTCCTTTACGAAAAACGTTTACATCTCTTCTCTCCTAACCTCGCTATGTTTTAGCCCGGCCTAGTCAGACCCCACACCATCCTAGTGGGAATCTCTGCCTTCGTCTCGCTAAATCTAGCGTCGTGAGAATTTAGTCGGCCTCTCTCCAGTTCACACTCGCCTTTGGGATGGATTTCGCCTACCCTCAGATACCGAGTGTGAATTCATGGTCTTTCCAATACCACACAAACTACCTACCTACCTACCCTATGCCACTTCTCCTGAACATAATGCATTGTCGGGGCACATACCTACCAAAAATGGAGTCAGATAGTAACGCCGTCATGAAACGACTGTCCAGGTTATAAACTTAATCAACTCTCACTTGTCACTTAGGCTAAGGTAACCAGGCACCCCCCTCGTGACGACCCGACATAAGTAGTTTACTTTTTTTTTTTTTTTTTTTTTTTTTTTTTTTTTTTTTTTTTTTTCTTAGCTCTCAAACTTATAAAATAGGATGTGGGAAAAATAAGGAAAATTATTTTGGGCTAATGAGTGCCTTTCACTGAGGGGAGTCCCCCATTTGAAGGGTGTATGAGAAGGATATAGGGTGTGGGATGCCTGAAGGAGGCGGGTGGATTCGGGAAGGTAGTGAGAGTCTACCGAGGGTGGAGCCTAGGGGTACCTAGGCAATGGTTTGTAGTCGGCCAGGTCAAGCCTGGCCCGCCCCGGCAGGGGGCTGAAATAAGTCGGCCACTCGGCCGGAAGGTCTACCCTGCTTAAACAGGTAGATGGGGTCTTGTAGCTTCGGTTGAGTCGGCCGGGAGATCGGCCTCGATATCTCGGCTGGGTGTAGTTCGTTCAGTCATCGGGTTCAATGACGTCGATCATCCTCCAGGCTTCGGCGGTCCAGCAGTGCTTCCATCTGACGGGCATTGGTGGTGGTTGAAGGTCGGAGAATAGTGGGTTGTGGCTATGTCTGAGTGAGTCAAAAAATTTGATGTGCCTTCTCTTGATAAAATCTTGAATGGTGAGCACTTCAAATTTTTTATGCATCTCGTCTGCCTTCATTCTGTCGAACGGGGTATGTTTGAGGGAGGTGCGGAGAACTCTGTTCTGAAATTGCTGGAGCGTTTGGAGAGTGTTAGGAGTCAGATACTTGAAGAGAGGGGTCCCATACATCAAAGCAGGTCTTAGGACGCTCTGGTATATCAGCAGCTTGAGGCGTACCGATAAAGCCGGGCTGTGAAGTAGGTGTCCGAGGCTGAAGAATTGCTTCCTAACACTCTTTAATTTCTTGCCGAGATGCGTTGTGAACGACAAGTGCCTACCGAGGGTAATCCCGAGGTAGCACAGCTTGTTGCTTACAGGGCACTCTTTGCCGCCTAAGACGAAGGATTTCGGGAGCTTCTTTTTTCCGGATTTGTAACTGAATATAATTCCTTGCGTCTTGGCCGGGTTGACTTGAATGTGGACGGCATCGAGTTTCTCGGAGATCCGTTGACTAGCGCTCTCAGCGAATTTCAGGGCTCTGGAGGGATTGATGCTAGTGCTGTAAACACCTATATCGTCTGCATACGCGGATACCTCGCAGTTGGGGTACGAGGCTCCGACGATGTGGGCGGTGTAAATGTTGAACAGCAGGGGGCCTAGCACCGATCCTTGGGGGACACCGGCAGTGTAGTTTCTTCGGGTCGTAGACGTAGTGCCTATACGAACCGAAAAAGTTCTGCCTGTAAGGTAGGATCTTATCAGGTTCTGCAGCTGATCCGAGAATTCGTATTCCCTCAGACGTTGGAGTAGGATGTAGTGGTCCACAGAGTCGAAAGCTTTCGAACAGTCCAGAGAAATCATAGCGGTAGCTCTGTTGCTCCGGACGTTTGATGCGACGTGGTGTTGCAATCTCACCAGGTTGTTGTTCGCGCTTAAGCCTGTCCTGAAACCAGTCTGCTCTGGTGGGATGACTTCTTGTGACTCGCAGTGCCCGGAGAGATGTACGTGGATGATTCTCTCGAACAGCTTCGAGAGTTGAGTCAGCAGACTGATGGGGCGGTAATGAGATGGCTCATAACCGCTTTTTGCTGGTTTCAGAAGGGGGACCACTACAGCGTGCTTCCAGTTCTGGGGGAAATAGTGCAGCCTGAAGCAGGAGTTCAACACGTTCGTTATGAATGAGATTCCTTTCCTCGGCAGCTGCTTGAGTAGGATGTTCTGGATGGAATCCTGACCTGGGGCCTTCTTGCCGGTCGTTCTTCGAATGAATGCAGCGCATTGCCGGTGTGAGGTGTAGATTTCGGTAGTGGTAGGGAGGGTGGGGGAGGGGTGGTCGAGGGTTCCTATTGGCTGTCCCTGGCCACGACTGACTTCCTCATAATAGGCCGCCAAGATGTCCGCTTGTTCGGTGGTGGGAATGAACTGCCCGTTCACGGCCAGCCTTACACCGTTCTTTTTGGACCTGCAGGTCTTCACAAGCTTCCACAATTGCCTGTGGTCACCGTGGAGACTAGTGAGGCGATCTTCCCAAATCGAATTTTTCCACTGGGCCATCAGGGACTTAACTTGGTTTGTGAGAGCATTTAAAACCGGTTTTAAGTCCCTGTTTTTGGTCCTAAACCACCTGTTCTTGATGTTATTACGCTGTCTAATCAGTTGTAGGATGTGATCCGGAGGTTTTCTCAGAGAAGGGGGCTTCGGAGAAAATTTCGGGATCGATGCATCGGCAGCTCGATCGATGACGTCCTGTAGCTGATAGATAGCGTAATCTATGTCCCAAGTGTGTCTCAGGGGCGTGATTGTGGGCAACTCGGTCTTGATGAGATGCTTGTAGAGGTCCCATTTGGCCTCATCGTACCTGTACCTAGAAGCAGGCGGCTCTGGCATGTCTCCTTCTAGTTCATAGAGAATAGGCCGATGGTCGGAGGTGGTGAAATCTAAGGCCGAGCATCCGGTGACCCGGTGTGGCTGTTGTGTCAGGAGCAGGTCAGGCGTGGAGGTTCTGTCTGGGTTAGCGAAATGACGGAAGGTCGGCAATCCTGGGTGGATGACCGTAAATGGAGTTTTAGTGATGTAACGGCCTAGGGCGTTTGCCGTAGTACTGCTCCACCAGCTGTGGTTCGCATTTAGGTCACCCACGATGACGTGCCTTCGGTCATGAGCTATCGTAGTGAGCAGGAGCTTATACGGGTCGCAGACGGCTTTCGGTCTTCTGTAGACTCCTGACACGATGATGTTGTTCGTGAGCCGTAGCTGGAGCGTAACTATGTATTGGTCGGGGCCTAGGCTGACGGGTGGGGGCAGTCTCCTACAGGGTATTCCGTTTTTAACTAACACAGCTACTCCTCCAGAGATAGTTTCGGTGTCTTGGCGGTAAGCAGTATAACCCGGGAAGCGGCAGAAGTGTATTTTCTTCAACCGGGTATCGGTGAGAACGACAACGTCTGGCGAATGGCACCGTAGAATTACTTCTACGTCGGCTTGTTTGGGGCGAAGGCCGCAGACGTTGTAATTTAAAATTACGTGCCCCATCATTTAGATGTTTGACTTTTTGAATTCTGACATCATCTGCGTTACCGCCTCGGTGAGTTTATTCATGGCAGCGGTCATGCTGCTCAACATGTTCATCATGCTGCCCAAGATACCCATCAAGGCATCATTATTACTGTTAGTAGTTTGAGGTAGGGGCTCTGGGAGAACTTCCGGAGCCCTGGTGTTTCCGGATGCCATCTGAGCATAGGAGGCAGTCTGTCGTGGTGGAGGGGGGGCAGGCATGTATGTGGCCCTTCTCGGCCCGGCTGTAATATTCTGTGCCTGCTTTTTTATCTCTGCAGTCTCTAGAAGTTTTACCCTGTACGGGCACTGTCGGTACGACGCGACATGATTTCCCCCGCAATTGGCACATTTGAGGGGAATTGAAGCGTCTCTCGGGCAGTCTTTTATGTCGTGAGGCTCGCTGCACCTCACGCACTTGGCCTGCTTGAAACAGTACCGTCTGGTATGGCCGTATTCCTGGCAGTTCAGGCACATCGGGATCCCTCTTTTTTCGTGAAAAGTGCTCACTCGAAAAAGCACATTATTTATATGCCGGAGCTGCTTCAAGGTCTCCGCCTTCAATGTGTGATCCCCTATCACTAGTATCGGTTCGATCTCTGTCTTAGCGCCATTTTGGTCGGAGCGCCGTAATCGATATACATCGATTACGTTGCTACCCACGCTTTTAATGTGGGCTTTTATCTCCTCGATCGGATGAGAGAGATCGAATCCATGAAGTAAGTACTTCTTATTGGGCTTGGTACCACGGGGGGCAAACGTGTGAAATGGGATCTTTAAATCCCTGATTGCAGCAATTGTTTGCTGTTGGTCTAGTATGCAGTTGCAGAACACCTTAGTGTCCTGCTGCGTCTGCACTATTTTGTAGTTTTTAATGTGGTAATCGGCTAATAACCTCGTGAGGTCATAGCTGTTGATGCGCCCTAATATAAGGGGGGGTGGCGATTTAGGGGCAGAAGGGGCGGCGGATGTACTGGCCTCGGACTGGGATGCCGAGTTTAGGGGGGTGAAGGAGTTAGAGGTTTTAACCTCTGGGGCCTGGGGGAGAGTACGCTTGCGGCATACTCTTTTTGGATGTTGAAATTCATCAACTGGGGGGTCCCTACGGCTTGCCATACCCTGCAAAGGTCCGTGCGACGCACGTCCAGTTAGGGGGGGAGAGCCCCGCTTATAATAATCAAAAGCACTCACCTGTCTTCACGGGAACAAAGTGCCACTGACTAAAATATCAAAATTTTACCGGATTTGAGCTCTTGCCACAATGGAAGATGGATAGCGTCTCTTGTTGTTCAGAAAGCACGCTTTAAGTTTTAACACAACGAGAGCTAGGTTAATTTCTAGAGAATATAACCTTTTTGTATTTTTTTTTACTTGTTTACTTGGTCTTGGAATGACCACAAGTTCGCACTAGGTAAACACAATCTGAGGGTAGGGAAACACCATCCGGATCCCAAAGGCGAGTGTGAACCAGAAAGAGGCAAACTGGATCGCTGGGAGAGACCTAGCTACTAGATATGTTTGTAGGACCTCAGAGACCGTCGTCTACATGGAAGGGGTCCCTTCGAAGGATGTGCTAGTTTTAGCGAGAAAAGGGCAGAGGCCACTAGGAAGGTGCGGGGTCTGACAACGCCGGTCTATAATTTTATTTTGGTCAATCGGCTTGCAGAAGATACCTACCAGCTTGGTTGGGTCGCGCTGGGGACTCTAGGTTTGGTAATACAATTTACATTTGTTTATATCGATTAATAGAGTAGAGGGTAATTGATAGAATGCAGTTAGTGGTTGCTACAACATAGTGTAATAAAAATATAATTATATCCATTCAGAATGAAAATGAGAATCTCTCAACTCACTCAAAATAAGATTATAAGCTTCAATAACTCCAAGTGAAAACCTTTCCAGGATGAGACTAATGCTATTTTGCCCTGGATTCATATTTTACTAACAAAATTACCATTTATTAAACTTGAGTGAGTAAGCACAATAATCCAAAATTTTATCAACGGCCACCGGAGCCACTGGAACTGGTATTCTACACCCCACTTTACCCGCCCTCTAGCCGGCCCTGTCCACTGATTCTTCTAATTCGTCGGGAGTCATTAAAGAGACAGGAACTACCAATCTCTATGATTTCCCACAAAGAAAGAGTTTACCTCGAAGTAGGCAGAAGAAACCCCAAAAAGGAGAAAAAATAAAATCACGAAAAAATAATAAAATATTTTCAAATAGAATGGTTCGTGGAAATTACTGGTCACTGTTACCCAAGAAAAAAAAACTGTTGGCGTGAAAAAAAAACATGAAAGGTACTTACAAGAAGATGCGACGTTCGGAATATGATGGCTGCCAAGCATAGAAGGGAATAGGAGAAACGGCTGAAGAAGAAAAATAGTTGAAAAGATTTTTTTTTCCTTGCAGCCCATTACCATTCCAAAGTACGTATGTTAACAGTGTACATATTTTAAGCAAAATTTCTTAGTTTTATTTTGTAATTGTTAGATTATTGTTTGGAAACGTAGGAATAGATTTTTATTGTATCATGAGATCATTTAGAGCCATTCATGAGGTCCACAATCATGTTGCTGATGCGTGAAGTTGGAGACTTTTTACAGGTTTTGATAGACAAGGGATGCTTGTTGTATTGATGTGCTGCCTTCCACATCGTATGCACCTGAATGGATGTCTACAGTTGGTTTTAGAATGGCTATAGACCACATTGCACTACCGTGCGTTTATGATACGTTACCGTACGGGGCTCTTCAATTTTCAGTCGTTTGTAGAGATATGTTTGCATTTAAAATATTTTTTTAAGAAACGGTTTTGGGATCTTTGCCTATAAACAACATTGGCAAAGGGGCTTTGTTAACAGATAAGACGTCTGCTAGTTTCCTTTATTTTAAACTGTTGGCTTCAAGGTCCACGACAATATTTTCTTAAGGGGACGAATAGTGCGAACATTAGCATGACATAATGAGACCTCTTCTAAGTGTAAAAGTTAGCCTTTATTCTTTCTAAATAATTTTTAATAATTTCGCGATAGTAGTCCTGATTATTGGCGTACAAAGCAACTTCTTCAGTAATTTTTCTCAGCTCAGTTTGGCTCGGCCACAGTATTTAATAACCTTATCATCTCACCGTAGTTGGCAACATCGTTAATTAATATTGGAGGAGGCTTAGTTAGTTTGATGGCCTGCTGTCAAGTGCTGGTGGATCTGTTATCTAATGAGCTTAAAGGAGCTAAAAGGTTTCGTTTTTAAGTTTGCTTGGGTCTCTTCTTTCATATGACCTTTTCCTATCAATTTTTTGACTCCCTTCGGTGTTGTCATGAGTAAAATCCATTGTTCTTACTTCGTTCTTTGATAGTTAGTGTTCTCCCAGTTTCCGCTTATAGGGGATCAAAAGTTTATTTGAACTTTCTAGAGACTGCAATCTAAGTGCACATTCACATAAAACACGGATTTTAACACTTTAATATTAATTTTAAAGTGAAATAACACAGTGCCACTTTTCTAATCTTACTGCCTGTATCCCTTGCATAAAATAAGTGTTCTTAACAAATTTTCTTTGGCTATAGAGAATGAAATGAAATCACTTTCTTCTCTCGCTGCGCAGAGTAACGTCATGAATGAATAAAGCTAGAGAAGAGAGACAGTATTTATTTTTAAGGGTGCTAATAGGCTTCTCATCGACAAGTGCTTAGACATCTAATATCGACAAATATTTAGTTGCAAGAAAAATAAAAGATTCCTTTGGTAGTATTGTATGAGCGACTTACATAAACAAAATATAGCGAAGCTAAAAACAAAACTGAAATTACAACGTTAAACCCTGAACTGTTGACGCTGACAAACACCTAATACAAATTAAACAACCCACATAAAGGAATTCCTAAAACCAATTAAGTCAATGAAACAAACTGGAGAGGTGAAATCTGGCGGCCACTGGTTAAGAAAATCAACCTTCCGTTCATCGCATGTTTCTGTAAGATGTATAAATAAGCATTCTTTTTTTGTTCTCGCTCCAGGAAGCGAGGAATTCGGATGTTCTTCTATGCGGCTTCCTAACTTCTGTTGCCGCTTCGATAAGTGTGCCTTTGGTTATTGCCCCCACGAATAACCTGGGCGTAGAGGTGTTATTTCACTTGCAGGGTAAGTAAATTTGTTTTTATACCTATAGCAAATTTGTTCCAGGTATTTTCATTTTCATCCATGTTATTGACTTATATAATTTTCTGCTTCTGATTATGTTTACTCAATATTCTGATAAATCAGTTAATTTTTTTATGAAAGACATTGTCATAGTATAATTGCAAGTATTTTTGAATTAATCTTCCGTTATTGTACGAAGGCATTATTTAAAACCAATTAGGACTTTGTACAACCAGTAATAAAATTCTTTTTATTCTTTTCTATATAATTATGTTTGTTTAATGTTAAATGAGTTAAGTTATTATTGTTTATTCCGGAAAAAATTGGTACCCTGACAAAATCCCCGGAAAAATTGGGTATGCATCTGAGATACATGCGAGTGTTGTCGGCTTTTGACAAAAACATGTCTATGTCTATCGGAAGATTATTGAAATCTAGAACTAAAAGGAATCTTACCTTGTTACTGCAGTAAACCAGATATGGATATGGATGGCGCCCAGTGATTCAAACAGGAGTCGCTAACTTCCACTATAATTCCAACTTTTCTTCGTAATACGCAGTTTATCCATATTTCTATAATAAATAATGTAATCCCAAATTATAATTTTATGTGATAAAAAATATAATTCTTACTGGTTTGGTTTTCCACCCATTCTGAGCATTAAGTTAGCATAAGTTGGCACAACCCATCTCCATTCGAATTATGTGTTAGAGATTTTGTTGTCTGCAGTAAAACTAATAAATATGCCATACTATATCAAATCTAAATAATTCCCTTATGAATAATAGTTTCACAAAAAAATGTCGAATTGTTAAGAATAGATGCTGCTTCATAATCAACCATCTACCTTCTGGAATGAATACTCAAAGTCAATTTGATCGAACGCACCATCGATGAATGCGCACTGTTGTTGGAAAGCTGAAGCTTCGATGAAATGAGCCCCTATATTGAGCCAACAGAACTGTCAGTCGTCTCTAACCTTGAGCTGGATATTTGTGACGCGCCATCTGTTCGCATAGGTATTTCCTCTTTAAACTTTCACACGTCAATCAACTGTATCCTTCACCAGCGTTTGAAATACTTCCTGTTATTGTTTTCGGAATCTGACCGCTGGTGGACATTTCTCCTCTTCGTGCATGAACGAAAGATTCCACAGGGACCAGCACATTTTAGCATATCAAGAAAAACAGAAAACATGCTAAGACTCAAGGGAAAAGCGACGACCACATTAAAAACTGCACATCAGATTCCATAGTCATGCACATCCTGTGGACAAGGTTAAACAAAGAAACACAAAGGGTGCACAAGGTAATAGGAGTTACAACACGCCCTATTTCGTCCAGGTCTTTGGGGACGAATAAACATAAAAAATAAATATGTTGCAATTCCTTGCATTCATCTAAGTTAACTTACCCCTCAAGACATTGTCTAGAATGTAAATCCCGTCCGCAGACTTCAATGGAAAAATTCAAATTCCGTTTGATCTAAATGTTTAACGCTAAGTTCAAAAAAAGTCTAAAAAAATACCATTCACCAGTAATGTTATTACTGCATACATCTTGTATTTTGTTCCGTACAAATGATATACGTTACATTCGGCTCTGGATGATTCCAACGTTGATTATTTGAATTTCTTAATTCGAACTCTTTAACTGTTCACATTTGTGAATCGAAAAAATCTTCTGTATTTAGCACTCAATAATAAAAAACCGTCTTCATAACAAAGGACACTCAGTGGTTCAAACAGGAGCCGCTCACTTTCTCTATAATTCCAACTTTTCTTCATAATATTGAAGTAGTTTATCCATATTTCTATAATGTTCCATAAAGTTTTGCTTCACATTTTTATTTATAACATATAATAGTAATAATAATATTAATAATAATAATAATAATTAGTGGTTTCTTTGACAGTACCACTCCATGCTAAAATATACAATGCACAGAGAAGTAAAATGTAAAATAAATTTAAATAAGAAAAGATGTAATAAAAATGTGCGCATACACAAGACACATATTCTTCAAAAATTAAAAAAGAATGAAATAAATGTAAATAAAATATATATACAAATGCACAAGAATACTAAATCACAATGGGGTATTCACATATAAATACGCAAATTTATTTACTCATAAAAAAAACTTATAAAATACCCTTAGTTTACTTATGCACAATGGGACCTTAAATAATATAGTAATAATGCAATGTCAACACTTTAACATTTGTTAGCGCTTTAAGTAGCTCCTTATTTCTTTGTAAAGGCCATCTTGTTTTCAACGCATTTAATGAAGCGTGGTAAATGAGGGAGGGGGAGTTCCATAAGGTAATACTGTTTAAACAGAAAATAAGCGAATACATCGAAAATGCAATTTAGTTTAAAATTGAGGTACTTAGTTTGGTCTCATTAAAAAATGACATTTATCTAAAAGGCAAGAAAAGCGAGGCATTTTGCCCGGAAAAAAACTAGCTAATCAGCTAGTGAATAATTAAAATGACCTTTAATTTAAAAAAGATTATTTATTCAGTATGAAATTTGGAAAGTATTCGCTGTTGTTCGTGCAGCAGAGTATACTTCTCATAATCTTCGGATAAAAGGCTAGAAGTAAATAAAGCCGGTGTAAGAAAATGTAGAACCCTACAGTCGGTCAATGGAACACCCCCTCCAAGCACTTTCTCCACTTGCAGCCTAGCTCAGTCGCATTCTGGGAGACTTCAACGTCGGCTCGCAGTAAGTACAGCGGCGCACTTCACTTTCGTAATCTGTCACATCCCTCAAAACCCCATTACTTCTATTAGATGAAAATCATCAAGTTTTTAACGATGTAAATTTAACTTCATTGAGTACATTCGTAACATTGCACCACTCACTTGCAAAAGTGAGCTTGATGTACATCCGTGGCCAAATTCATTAATTGAGAACATCTTACAAGTATATTGCTCTACGACTGTTCAGCAAACGTAATGCGTATTTATATTAGCTCACATGGAATGTAACTTGTTGTCCTCACCCTTTTTTATTGTTAAAGCATTGTTTTACGATTAATACTAAGTGTATTATAATAACGAGACAAGCTGTGTAGAAAGTGAATGAATAATGTCTAGATCTACTGACGGGACTAGGAAATCTTAACAACTGCCACGGAATATTTATTGAAATATCGTCAATTCATTTTGGCCAAACATATTACAAATTATGCACTCCCTCAGATACCTACAATTTATTTTACAGTGATACAAATGCTTTCAAAAGCTATACCACCGTTCTCCAGATTCATAATTAAAGTTATCGAATAAGAAATACAAGTTTCAAAATAAAAATCGAAGTGAGAAGTTAATGATGTCCCAAATGCGAGGATCAACACTCACAAATGTTACCATGTCATGTTTTTCATTCTACACTTCTACAAAAAATGTTTTTTGCCACTTCTATAGCAAATATTGAAATTTCTTCATTATCCGACGTTGGTTTAAAAATTTAGTTTTTAAACTTATTGAAAATAATTAAAATGTTAATGTAACTAAAACCAAACTTACGGATATTATAACAAAACAAAAAAAAAAAAATCAAATTTACATTTTTTTAACGACTATCCAGTTCATAAAATAGTTTACAATTAATTATAAAAGGTCTGCCAAAGTAATGTGTAATTATCAAATTGATCATCCAAAAAATTAACGAATTTCCAAAGTGATTGTCTAGGGGGGCATGGTAATATTGGTGGTAAAGCTTATGAGCTGCAGCAAATATATCAAATGTGGAATGCAGAAACGTACACGATTGCAGAAACCTACGCTGCTAGGAAGGAAGGGTGTCGTAGTTAGATACAAAAAATTGACAGAAATAGTTAAATACAGATATATAAAACAAATACAGAAAATATTAAAAAGATCTTTCTCGCTCGATGCCATTATAATTTCAACCATCAAGTGGCAATATTTTAAACGTTAGCTAATAAACACCTACCAAGAAAAAAATGAGTCAATATCAATAAGACTGACTAATGCATTTTCCATCCTTGTATTATTAATATATATATTTTATGCATGAATAAGCTATTTTGTGATTGTCACTGTTGTTCGGTATTTTTTGTTTCCATAAAGCTAGTGCTTTCATTTCAATATTGCTATGAATCCTGCCGAGACAGGTGTCCCGGTCTATCTTGTTTTGCAACCACTAAAAATGGCCATGTTTTTAACAAAGCTAGAGTATGAAATTTGTTTGTTAAAACTACTGCAGAACTTGATATGGAATTTTTTCATAGGCTGTAATGTGTATCTTTTTTTGTTTTCATAATTACATTTCTAGTGATTGGTTCTTTTACACCGGCTGTAGTCCTAACATCGTCGCAAAGGAAAAAACTTTTATAGCACTTTAGTGTTAAGTGAACTTCCCTTCGCACTTGCCGTAGTGTTGACGCGCAGCATAGAGAACGGCTTTCAAGGTGTGTGAATTCATACTCCACAATTCTTCCTTTTAACATTACAAGACTTCCTCTACTTTCAGTAAATGTTTAATAATTGGCATAATAGTATTATAAAAGGTCAAACTTTGGTGATCTCTACCCGCCTTAAATCTTCCTTCTTTGCCATAGCTTCAGATTCTGATATCATATTTATAGCTTCCATTGAGGTGTTGTTCCACTACTTGAACTAGCAACAGAAACTAAATTTGCTCGAAGTCGTTTATGTCTTTTGCTTCATGCCCAGTATTTGCGCTGTTCAACAAATATTTTGTATTGGAGATCTGATATTATCATTTTTTTTATTTTTCACACTCCCGTACAGTTATAAAACGATTCTTTCATTCTTGTTTACTTCCTCGTCGGCTATTGCCTGATGGAAATGTAGGACTCGAAGGTACATTCATCTTTGTAATTACTTCAAGTCTCTAGATAATCATCCCTTTTTCTCCAGTCTTTTCGAGCTCGTCTTGGTTCTCTAGGTGTCATTTCAGCAATTTTTTCCCCTTTTAGGACCCCAAGAAAAAAATCTATGCAAAGCTAAAAAAATATACTTAGTCTATCAGAATCAAGGTTTCAACTGCGGCTCTTTAAATTTGCTTTAAATGTTAAATTAAATTATAAATACTTAATACTTAATATTTAAGTCCTTTTAATTTTTTTTTCCTTCTCTTTCTATATTTGATCTCATTCTTGATTGATTTTCATTTTTAGCCTTAAGGGATAGAGTAAAACTAGACTCCAAGACTCCAATTTGTTTTGTGTCATTAACTCCACTCGCTTACTTCAAGTGTTTCCTTAAACCAGCCGGTAGTCACATTCGTGAGATAACCACTGTCTGCGAGGATTATAGGAGACTGACATCCTTTTAAAATATTTTACATCGTTTTCTTCGTGGTATTTAAGTCAAAACTGCCGATTTCAACTTGAGTTTTTTGAGTAAGTTACACCAAGTTGATAATAATTTGTTTATTTATCAATTTATTGTTGTTATACTTACTTCAAAATGGCTACTAAAGTTTGAAAATAGCCTGGCAACGGTAACATTCGTGAGTTATCAATTTTTAACATTTTTGCTGCTGTCAAAAAAGGTCACATTCACTTTTAGCAACTCTAAGAACTTTCTATTTTAAAGCCGTAACACGTAAGTATTTTTTTCGTCTTCGAGTGTTGAATTACTTTTTTGAAAGCACACTGAGTCCGAAGACAAAAAATGTACAAAAAAAAAAATATGTAAACATATTTTTATCCAATTTAACTGCTCGTTAAATGGATTAATTCGTCATACGCAGATAGTCATATCACATCCTCTGACTAGAGGACTCTCAACTGGATTCTACTGAATTGCGTAAAATGTTTTGAACAAGACCAATGTTCGTTTCGTTTCAGAAATGTTTCTTTAAATGGCAATCCCTTTCAATAGCCCTCTGTCATTCTCCTGCGCACCTCAGTCTACCAATACCACCAGTCTACTAATACAACCTATGGGGGAGTGATATTAATTATATTACTATAATTACAATTATGTGCGAAACTTTCATTAGTATGGCTGGCGTAAGTCACAACGAAAATCCCTTGATCACACGAGACTTTAATGTGGCAAAGTTAGTTACTTGCTCTACAGATTCCATGGAGCAAAATTGTAGTTGTCTAGCAAGACTAGATTCAATTGAATGAACAAAGCTGGATTTTTCAACAAGAACAACTCAAGTGCACGAGATAGGCCCAGCCATCTGAATAAAATCCTAATCTAATCCGCTTTAAATAAATTCCAATTTTTTTTTCAGGTTTTTTCTCGTTTTTACTACCACTCTTGGCCTTTTCATTTGTTTTTTCCATTACTGAAAAATATGTCAACGTTTTAAAAACAAATGTTTGACAGTCTTTTAGAAGCCAAGGCGGCTAATACACATTGTGTATATTAACTGTGAACAGTTCTATTGTATATTTAGAAATCCCGCGGAAGAATTAAAACTTCTTTATTTCTATGTAATGTAAAGAAATTGAAATCGATTCAGTAGCAGGTATTTTAAGAAGAGGGGTGAGAATATACCTGCAAGTTATACAATGGCGTTTCCATTGTTACAATTTAAAATAGAAATGGTATACCAATTACAATCTGTTAATTCACACTGTAAAATGTAAGAATCAAATGAAATAATATTAGTTGGTTATTTAGTATATTTATTGAGACTAAAGCTATAAATTATTTCGACATAAAAAAAAAATTAATCATTCACATTCTTAATACTGCAAAAACATATGAATTCTTGAATAATATAGAAATACTCAGCTTCAAAAAAAAGTAAAGTAAAGTAGACCAGTGTGCGTAAACAGGTACACTGATTCTACCAGGTATTCATACTTTCTCCTGAAGTTTAGAGACCCTCAAACACCAATTCATACTAGAGATCAAGGTACGGTCGGGTCAGATCAGATGACGGATTCAGGCTTTCGCCAGTACCACTTACACTCTCGGTCAAATAAATTCAAGTCATGTACGACACCATTTCATTTCAGTCACTCCCTCGTTAATGATCAATTCCGTTCTCTGGACTAACTTTAGATAAACCCGCACTGATTTTGGATGAAAATAATAATGTTACGTCAATATAAAAAAGACGACGGTTCTGGGCGCGAAGGGTAATAAAGTATTTGTTAACCTTGGTGGAGTTTTTTTTTGCGACCTCTATCAATAGTGTAATTTTGCGAAGTGAATCGTAATATTTTTTCAGAGTAAAATCTTACAATTGACTGAAATCTCGCTCAAGCTCTATGAGACGTTCATGGTTTATGTTAATTTCACCGACGAACGTTCAGACTAGCACGCTAATCAAATCAACTCAAAGCCCTCTAGTCTTTCTTTGGCTGTCAGTGATCTTCCCCGGCTCGACATTTGGGCCAACCTGTTTTGATCCGCGTGTGATAATTATTTCATTGGATTACTTGCTAAGCGATATTTGCCCTCTTCTTACATGATTTGACCTAACTTGACCACTAGTGCAAATTGGCGAATTTAATGGAGATAAGCTCAAAACCCATATTGGAATAACCCCGGAAAAGCATTCCCAATAAACATCTAGGAAATTTTAAAAGACCATAATATTTGTTAGTTTTTTTTTTCTTAAGAGACTCAAACCCGCAATCTATCTACGAAATGCGTTTTGTTATAACTATACTAGTAACAAGCTTTCATGCCATATGAAAAACAGTGCCTGACAAAACTGAATTTCGAGTTACTTTTAAGCTCCATGTAAGTTTTGTGATGGTATTAACCCTGTGTTTAATACCGTAACTCCATCACCATTCCCCCATCGACGTCGGAGAACTTGGACTAAATTAATATTAGATTTATTGATCTATGATAGTAATAATACTAAATTAATTCTAGAGTACATTCTTTCTGGAGAGTGATCCACTTCAAATTTAAAAATACTTGCATTAAATCAGTTAATCAGTCGTATAATTTCGTGTACTTATTATAGTTATACTGGTATAACCTATATACTGTGCAAAATATAGCACAGCTACAAAACAAGTACTGACACCGCGTACAAATTTGCTATTAGTTTAATTAGTTATTTGTTCCTTTCAGATTATTCCAAATCAAAATATGTCAAAATAAAGGTCCTTTAAATATATATATTGTCTTACGTTACGACAGATCTCATTCATCCTCTAAAAGTTTAAAATAAAATTTGATCACTCGTTCAATTCGGCAATCCAAAAGAATTCCGGTTTGGTCTGCATACGTATACTATTAGAAAACTAAAGTAAACAAAAAAACGAATATGTAAGGCCTATAAATAAGTCATCCTTTCTAAACTGGGTGTGCATTGTACAAACTGGGTTGGTAGATGTAACTTTTCGAACTTTTCTAGGTGATAGCAGAATGCTCGCTTATCTACGGCGCACCTGTCAGAAGTTTGTTCTTTCTCTGTTACCTACTGAGCGGTGGTAGTACATTTGTTCTAGCGAAAAACAAATACCGGCTAACAAAAGAACGTATAGCTATATAGGAAGGATGAAAACTAGTTATATTTTGACGGTGAAGTAGACCACGACTGCCTTCCAGTCGAACCGTAAATTTTTTTTCAGTTCATGGTCTGAAAATCATACAGGGGTGCTATCGCTATGGTAACCATTATTTAATAACATGGATGACCATTGTTTTACGTCAGGAGCGTAAGAGATCCAAATCAAACTATATAACAAGTAACTCTTTGTAAATGTTTCATGAGTATTGGTCGATCAGTGGGTTTGTAATAAAAAAAACTAATAAAAATGACCAGACGCCAAGAATAAAAAAATATAAACTATGGTTGAGTATATAAAAAAATAATAATATTTGGAAGAAATTTTTACGGACATAAGTGACAATAAAATCATGCCAAATAAAAGAATGGCACTAAAAAGCAACAAACTAAATTCTATGAAACGGCAAATGATGCCTTATTGCGTCTTATTGCTGACTGCTTTAATTTCCCAGGAGACAGTAAACGATAATATCTCCCTGTATTTTTCTTCCGACAGTAGAACAGAAAACTACCTCCCCAGTTGAACCACCTTATGAAACTGTATTGGTACTGAATACAAGTTTTGACAATGGCGATCGTTTGAAAACTCATAGAAGCAGTAATGATCATTATCACCCATAGAAATTTATTTACAAAAAACATAAAGAGAAAAAAACTTGAAATAAACAAGGAGCATGTTTCCTACTGATATAAAATAGCACTTACAGAAATAGTTAGAAAAAGATTAGATTTTGTCCATTGATTTAAATTTTTGCGTGGTTTAAGTGGAGATCAAACTGTTTTTTATCACAACAAAAGACACAATAAAATTTTAGACCCACATTACAAAAATCCTGGGTGAAAAATACACTAAAACTAACTTTAAGATTTTCAAACGGTTGCGTTAACTTAATTTAGAGTACATAAAATATTTTTTGACTGACAACATTATCACATTAAAAAAAAATCTAAATTTAACAGTCCGGTTAGTCCTTTATTAAATCGTCAAGAGAATACTATACCATTTAAACTCTCAAATCTTAAGCTTTGTTAAAGTTCAAAAGTTATTTCCGACTAGTTCATACTTTTGAAAAATCCAATTTAAATATACAAAGTAAGCCTTCATTCACAAAAAATACTTGCTTGTTGTTGTTTCAAGTTGATCAAGATATTCACAAGAATTGAAAAAGTACTCAATGAAGTGACATTCGACCATTCAGTACATGACATTTATTTTCAAGACGGATTTCCTCCCATTTACCCTCCAATAAAACGTAATCGACATTCATTAACAGGCTCAAAATCCAAACATTGGACTCATCTCCGGTCATTGAGCCATCACTGTGAACCCTATTGTTAAGTTATAAGTTTTTTAGCAGATTTCTTGTAATGTTTGAAAACCAGGCGTCAGAACATTTAGGGCTAAATTTATGAGATTATATGTATCGCACATTTATCATATTCTGCCTATGTATGTATATTAATAGTTACTAGTAATGTAAAGTTTTTCGAGTTTTTATTCCCTACTAAATATGATTAAATTACTAATTCACAAAGTTATACTAAAGCCAATCTGGGCATAGGAAAAAATGTCAAACATCAAGCGTATCCACTTCAACAACTTTATTGTGATAAAATTACAATCTGCCTAAATCGGCTATAAGTAATTGTGATAAATGATCTAATTCATACCAATTTACAATTTTCATTCACTCGCTCATTCATACTATATATACAAACAGCTCAGAGGGCCCCTAAGTCCACATGGCTGTCACCTCCCTCGGGTGCGAAGTAGGAAGCGGAATCTTGGGAAGTCCCCCACGCGCCTACGTCAGCCACGTCACTGGATAAGAGCCAGCAAAGGCTGACCAAGAGCACGAGAGCCACAGACACTCAGGGCATGACAAGAGAAACTGGCCATTGCCAGAACTCCCACTGTCACTTATTTATAGCAGGTCACGAGGCCACTTCCGTTCCCTCCAAGGAGGGAGGATTGTAGGGATGAGTGGTGCAGTGCAATGACTGTGCTAGGGTGGATGATCTAATTCATTAATCAAATTGGTATGAATTAGGTGGTTGGATAGGTTACTATGGAATTTTATGAACTTGGAAGGGATGAGTTTAAGAATGTAAGGTATATTCAGATCATTATGAAGGGTTTTGTTGCTGACGTAATAAGGGGCATTAACTATTGTTCTCAGGGCTTTGGATTGAAAGGATTGGATGCGCTTGATGTTTGACTTTTTTGCTGTCCCCCATAGCTCTATTCCATATGTCCAGATTGGCTTGAATATAACTTTGTAACTAAGTAGCTTATTTTTTGTTAAGAGAAGGGATGTCCTTCGAAGTAGTCTGTACACTTGTCTAAAGCGTCTGTTTAGTTCTTGTCTTTTTAGCCTCGTGTGTGGGTTCCATGTCAGTCTTTTGTCGAGATGATAGCCTAAATACCGTAGTGTCTCACACAAAGGGAGAGGAATTGAATTTAGAAAGACTGGCAGATAGGACTTAAAGCAGAGGGTAAAGGTTATGTGGGAACATATTCCTTCACTTTGATGGACTTTTATTCATTGGTTGCAACAATACTTAATCATCAAGGTGTTTTTAAAGGTTTTGGGATGCTATATCAGGGTCTGGATGAGTTGACAGGACTGCAGTGTCATTTGCAGTTGCCTGTTGTTCTGTTGCCCAAAAGGGATTGGAGGTAGAGGGGACATCAGCGGTGCATAGATTATAGAGGATGGGACCCAGAACGCTGCTCTGCGGAACTCCTGCTTTTATGGGATAGTAGTTAGAATATTCTAAACCAGAGCGGACTAGGAAGAAGCGGTTTGAAAGGTAGGACAGTAGGATTAGGAATAAGGTCTGCGGTAAATATCCTTTAAGCTTGTGAAGCAAACCTGTGTGCCAGACCCTGTCAAAAGCTTGAGCTATGTCCAAAAACGCAGCAGTGCAGTATTGTTTTGTTTCAAGGGCTGAAGATATGTGATCAACAACGCGAAGGCCTTGTTGAGCGGTGGAATGTCGTTGGCGGACACCAAACTGGTGAGTAGGATAAAGGTTTTTGGATTCAGAAATTGAAAGTAGGCGTTTTAATAGGAGTTTTTCAAATATTTTTGAGAGGATAGGGAGTAGGCTAATTGGGCGGTAAGATGAGGCGTCATTGGGCGGTTTACCGGGTTTGGCGAATAGGACTATAATGCAGTGTTTCCAGAGGAGAGGAAAGTGCATAGTTCGGATAATGCAATTATAAATGTACGTTAGGAAGATTATAGCTTTAGGAGGAAGTTTTTGGAGGATTCGAGGAGTAAGGAGATCATATCTTGGAGATTTTCGATAAGGTAATTTTTTTAGAAGATATTTGACCTCAGAGGGGTTAACGGCTTTTGGTGGCAGTGAGCGAGGGATAGGTGAAGGGAGGAAATCATCAACAGTTGGGCGATGATTATTGTTTTGAGGAGTAGATGAGGAGTGAAAGTACATGAAAGATGCAGTGCGAATCCCTCCACCCTCTCGCCATCCGAAGTCGCCCAGGATCCATCATCACGACGGAGTGGATGTGAAACAAGATGATATTTTAAGATTTTCTTAGTTACATTCCACAAGGAGTTATCCCTGGTAGACAGAGAGGAGAGATAGGAATTAAAAGAATCGGAAAGGAAGGATACCAATTGCCGCTTTACCAGCCTGCAGTACTGATTGTATGAGCGACGATCAGCAGGATGTCGGGATCTTTGCCACACTGTTGTCGAGTGGCGTTTGGATGGGATTAGGTCTATGAGATGCTAAGGTAAATGATTTTGATTGTGAATTTTCAGATGACGGTGGGGTGACGATACCTACCAAGCCGACCTCTGGATCAGAGTAGTGAAGGAATGCACTGCATCTTCTAGGTCTTGGGATGTTTTTCAGAGGTACTATGAGTACTTTTACAGCATCTGTAAGAATCTGGCGGAAGTGGTCCCAATCAACTGGGCCCCTAATAAATGAAGGAAGAGGCAGTTTCTGGATAGGTCTCAGGGAAATGGTAAGGATCACAGGGCTATGATCAGAGAAGAGGTCGTCGAAGCGAGTGGGTGAATATTTTAGTTTACCTAAACTATTATAGAAGAAAAAGTCAAGGAGGTCTAGATTTTGGTGGGGATCTGATAGTCAATAGGTGGCTGTGTCAGGAGAGATAGTGGGGCAATGTTTCCTTGCGAGTGTGCAGACAGCAAAGCACGTCCTCGTGTATTTGTGGATCTTGAGCCCTAACGTTGGTGCTTTGCGTTAAGTCCCCGCCCAAAAGGAAACGATGCCCGACGGAGTCTAGAAAGGAGATGAATTGGGAATCAGAAATTGATTTATTGGGAGGGCAGTACACTGATGCTCAAGTAAGGGGAAAAGTGAAATTGCTGATTAACACTGTAGTGGACTGAAGGAAATCGTGTGCTACCAAAGGAACTGTGTGATGGTAAATGGAGTTATGGACAATAACAGCGGTGCCTGCATGTGCTCTTCCATCTTGGTGATCAGTTCGATAAGTCTGGTACTGTTGAACAGTAAAAGGTCGTTTACTCGTAAGTCTTGTTTCAGTAATGAGAGCTACGTGGATGTTCTTGTCGTGAAGTAGTGCTGTAGTATAACGAACTGACGTTAGTGTGGGTGCGAACATTCACATTCCAAAGGAGAATGGATAAGGAGTTGGAAGGATAACTTATAGGTTTTGTTTAATGGGGATGAGGTAGGTGACAAGATTTGTAAAAAGGGAAATAAGAGGGGATTTAGGGTGCTGAACTCTGTAAGGAATGATGTTAATAGACTAGTGAGATCTGAAGAGCTTGAAGGTGGAGGAATATGCGAGATGTGTGGTTGAGGATGGGTTTGAGTTTGCTGGTTGCTGGGATGAACGAAATGCTGGGGAAGAAGAACTTGTGGACGAGGGGTGGGCAATGCCTGTGACTGCTCTCTGTTCCTAACGGCATCAGCAAAAGAGACTGAAGACCTCAAATTTCTGGCGGGGGCGCTTCTTGAGCTATCTGTGGCTATCTTATCTTCTTCTGCCTGACGACCTTGTTCGCTCCTGGACTTCAGAATTCTGTAGGTCTCGCAGTCATTATAGTTGGCTGGATGGCCTTGTTGGCAGAGCTCGCACACAGCAGGTGATTTAAGGGGCTTTTTGCACAATTCACTTTTGTGCTCCCCACTGCACTTTACACACCTGGGAGGGTGGTAACAGTATGACTTCGTGTGCCCATATGCCTGGCAATTATGGCATTGGACTATGTTACGTTTCGAGTAAAGTTTTTCGACCTGTACTCTTGTGTAATACAAGTGGGTACGCTCGTAGATTTTTTCCACTCCATGTGTTCGTGGTGGCGTCTTGATAGCTTCATCTTCTTGCCTTTCCTCACGGAGCACATTGGTAATTTGGCCATTCTTGTTTCCTAAGCCTAAGAGCTCCTTTTCTATCTCGTCCACTGGTGTAGTGGGATGCAGATTTCTAATCACTACCCGTAGCTATCTTTCCTTCTTTAGTTGGTAAGTATGGAAGTCGGCTTTAGTTTTTTCCAAGTATTTGATTATTGCTAGGTATGTGTTGGGAGTGTCCGGAGAAACTTTTGTGTCCCGGGACCGATTGAGGCACGTGTATTTGACTGTACCTACGACTTTACTTAATAGGGTACATAGTAATTTAAAATTACGAATATTGCGTACAAATATCACTGATGGCTTGGGCTGCGTGGGTGTTTGTGTAGAGTCCATGTCCTCTACTTCAATATTTTTCAACACCTCATAGCTGCTGAGCTTGAAAAATGGAGACTCATGGGTTGTTGTTTGTTTTGCTGTGCTAGGTTGTTGTGGTGGTGGTATTTCTTCTATTGAGCTGTTGGGTGCTGAAGAATTTATAGGGACAACATTTCTATTAGATCGCCGCGGCTTGCGTTTGACAGGCGACGGAGTAGGTGTTGGTCCTAGGGACCTTGAGCGTTTTTTTTTTATTTTTCAGACATTACCTGCTGATAAAAACCCCTGTTTCATTATACGCAGTATTTTTCTGAATTATTAAGTATTTTTTTGTAAATATAAAATAAGTAGCAGAAGGCAGCCGCTAACGCACGTAATTTTATTAAGTGCCTGCAACGCTACCAGGAGACCACGGAGAGTGCAATGAGAGTCTAGCCGGACTCCCCACTCTTACCTCTAGTACAGCTGATCTACAGCATTACAATATGGCCGGATTCTCTATGAAATGTGAAGTAAAACATTCACTTAGCAATACAGTCCACAGCTTCACTATCCACTCACCTGTAGACAGCTCCTCCGTGAACAGTTCACCCAATAGTCGGTTGAAACAGTTCTTCGAACTAGGCACTTCCTACAAACGGTAACAAAAACAGTTAGTTGTAGAGCGATACGAAAATGACTTGTTATAGTTAGCGTAGGCACAGTACTGGGTCTGGATTTAGAAAAAAAAAACATTTTATCAATTTTTGCAGGCACAGTACTCCTAAGCGTATCCAATGCTTTCAATCAAAAATCCTGAGAACAATAGTTCCTTATTACGTCAGCAACAAAACTCTTCATAACGTTCTTAAAAGACCCTAGATTCTCGAACTCCTCCCTTCATGAAATTCCATCGAAACCTATTAAACCACCTTATTCCCGCTATCACAGTCATTACACTGTGCCACTAATCCTTATAATCCTCCTAAGAGTCTAAAGCGGCAGTGGCCTCGTGACCTGGTATAAATACGTGACAGTGGGAGTCCTGACAATAGCCAGTTTCCGATCATGTCCTGAGCGCCTGTGGCTCTCGTGCTCTAGGTCATCCTCCACTGGCGTGTATCCGGTGATGCCACTGATGGAGGAGCGTGGAGGACTTCCCAAAACTCCACTTCCACGTTCCCATGCAAGGGAGGTGAGAACGATGTGGATTGGGGGAGTCTCTGGGCTGTTTTAAAATACTGTATGAATGAGTGAGTGAATTTAGAGTTGTAAATATAGTATGAATGAGAAATAGTGTTCTGATTGCCTAGTAAGGCATATTGTAATTTTATCACAGTAAATATTTTTAATTGTACTAAATATGTTTTGTCCAACATCTGTGTGTATGAAGGAGTTAAGCCTATTTTGATGATTATCGATAAGAACTCTACAAAGAAATTACGGTGTTATCCCTAAGGTAATTTAATCTTGTATATCCATAAAATAGGATCATAAAAATATAAATTAATAAAATATAAATAAACAAAGTTAAATAAGTCAGCCCAACATAATACTTTTAAATATAAAATTCAAAAATAACCAAAAATACATTAAGTTCTCTAGGGCCTATTTTTCCTAGCGTGCTACTGTATAATTTTGTGGCGTATCGTTGTCCGATAAGATCATGAACTGAAAATGTTTCTGGGTCATTAGTAACATTCTGTTCCTAACATGGGTGCAAAATGTCACTCTACATCCTTATAATAGAAAAGGTACAATTTAAGCCTAAACGTGATTAAATCTTTTTTAGCTTCACAGGAAGTGTGGTTACGCAATGATTATATAACGACTTATTATAGAACATCAAGTAATATAGAAAGCCATGAAGCGTAAACAGACCGAGTAAGACCAATCGATTATTTATAGAGACTAAATATAAGCCATAAAAAAATATCAAGGTCGCTTCGTGGCACCGAACACAGCTAAGGACGGTCTTTTTAAGAAAAATAAAAGCACGACAAAAATGCATATGTTTTTAATTTTATTGTTGCATGTTTTGCATCAAGAACTAGAAATTTCATGCAAGTTAATGACAGCGCCATGCGTTATGACCTTTAATTTTTTTCGAATTAGTGTAAATTTGACCACCATGAAATGTAAATTTTAATGAGCTATTTACATTTAACGCGTAGTCATTAAAACCAACTAGAAGGAAATAATTTGAATGGTTGTAGAAGGTACATTGCCAAAATAAAAAATACGACTAAGTTTGATACAAAGAACACATGTTCCTAAAACGGTCTGAAATATATCATAATTCGAGAAACGTGTCGTTGGCATACACACAATAATCTTTTATCAAGATATATGAAATTACGCATGCAAATACAATAATTAGAAAAAATATATTGGAAGGACATAAACAAATACATGTTTTAAGTTATTATTTATCTTTGATTTTGAGTAGTGCTTCAAATTAAATATATCTACGCTCTGATAAACAAAACATAATTTGTTTTGTTTTTGAAGTATAACTTCAACAGTCGTTAATGACTTATTAAATAATTAAAAAGTAAATATTATTTTATTGAGTAGCCTAACAAATTGAACCCTGATTATTAATATGTAGCTGTATGCTAGTAAAGATGATCAAAATTGTTTTATTTTTTTCACAAACCTACTGTTTACACTGGAACGTCGTAATAAAAAAAAATGTTTACACATATTAGGTAGAACATCAAATTGACGATCTCTACATTCTATTTAATAGAATTTATTTCTCGTCGGAGACTGGATATTTTTTTTTTTATCCCTTTATTGGATAAATATAAATATTTTACATTAGTACAGATTTCACAATATTGAATCTTTACGTTAATGCACGTTACGCTTATAATATGTGCTATAGCTACATTGTATATAATGTTTAAAGTTAACATTAATTGAGCTAAGGTATCCTGATGTACAGAATGATGTATAAAATGTGTGGTGCTAATACTAACCTAAATCTAAATAAACTAACATAACATAGTTTTCCGAGACGGCCTGTTCCCATCGACACGGGGATGAGGGTTGGGCAGTGTTAAACTCCGGTTTTAGGAGGTCTTACATCGAGTCAAAAAACTTGCCGTCCAAGTCGGGATTCTTTAACCCCTCGAGGGAGGTATGACTGAAAACTTTTCTCATGATTTTTTTTAAAAATTGTTGGAGATGTTTGACAGTATTGTCAGACAAGTGAGTATATAGCGGGGCACCGGGCAGCAGTGCTGGCCGGAGGAACATTTATTCATTACTAATTTGTGACTTATAGAAATAAATCACTTTGGACAAAAATAGTCCGGTTTTTCTGGGGTTTACCCTGGCAGTTCATATCGATATAGAGCCCTCGGTCTAAAATTTTAGAGAACCATAAATAGTCATTTAATTAATTCATTTAAATTGTCTATGTACCCTAAATTTCTCACTTCTAGAGTCTGAAAAAAGTGTAAAACCTAATAATAATAAATAAATAAAAAATTCAATTGGACGACTAGGAATTTTTTTATGATTATGAAACCTATATGAGATACAGGTCTACATCTGATGGATCTACAATATATGGAGTTGGTTCAGTGTGGTCTATTAGGATAACCCCTAAGCTTCTGCGCCAAAATATCGTTTGGAGCACACTGAGGTACACACCGCTGTGCATTAGCCAGTCACCCTGAAATTACTTGCAAGCTCGCCAATCCCGAACCTATGCCCTCCCCTACCCAAATCAACCCCTGGCTCCAATCAACTCGTTAAGGCCTCGCCTTTGATCTACCAGTTTCGAATCAGCCCCTTACTGGGAATGTTTAGTGAAAAACTGAACTCAATTTCTTGTTTCCTTCTATTTTAGAATATTTTCAGTCGTTTTCGTGCTTTATATATGTGTTCATGTGCTATCTTCTGTGTTCTTTAAATCATTCTTTGAATTTAACGAAACGTTTTTCGTAGAAAATAAAATATAATCGATTGCCATACGTCTTAAGTATTGGTATTTAAATTATTAATGAATAGAAGCCGGATTTAGTATGTGTTTATTCATATTTTTTCTAGGCTTAGTATTCCCATATACCAGTGTGAAAACCTGTAATCCATAACCGAGAACATTTTAGCATGCACCATAAAGAGAGGAAACCTAGAACGTGACTCTAGTTGAAACTACAGCTGGCACTTGGTAATTCGAACTACTCAGCTGGTAACTTGGTAATTCAAACTACTCAGCTGGTAACTTCGGTAAATCAAAATATTCTCTGAATTTTACACTCAGTAATATGAACTCGTTTTCGTAACAAAGGGAGAGAAGGGGTTATATAAGTTTAAACAGAGCCGCTTCCCTTCTCAATGATATGAAATTTTTCTTCTAATGTTCACTCTTGACTTCCATGAACATTTTACATCCTCGAAACGCAGCTTCTTCAAATTTCCATACTAAAAAATATAATAATAAATAATGAAAAATATAAACTATTAGTAATTATTTGGTATTTTCAACTTAATAAAACTAATTGTCAATATTTCTGTTGTCTCTTGGGTTTTGGATTATCAAAAGACGTCGGTATAATTAATTGAACATGAGACCGACGATGGGAAGCATAAAAATATTCATAATTAATAATAAAAAAAAATTACCGTTGATATCTGTTATTGAATTTATGGCGTGTACTTCGCTCTTTCCCGGCCTAATTCAGTCAGCTCTTTAATCAAATCTATTGGTTGAAACGGTTCACGGGAATTCATCGATAATTTAAAAAATATTTGTAATATTAAGAATAATTTAGGAAAGTGTTACATTCGGTTCTCATTTGATGACTTCATGACATGAAAAATATTGCCAAATCTATGAAATACTATTAATTCCCATAACATTGCAAGGTAACGAAAAAATTTAAATATTTTTCTCATATTGAGTATGGTGTTAAGTTAAAAGACTAGACCTTCAGAAGAGCTGCTGTAAGCCTTGGTTGGGGAAGTGTTGATGTGTAACTTGCATAGCGTGCCTAGAATAATTGTACGTGAGGATTGTTCCCCTTCGTGCTCCGTAGTAATATGTAATACCAAGGGGAGTCTTCATTGAGAGTGCAAGACCCAATTCTAAATACAATGTGGCTATACTGGATATTTCTTAAAAATTTGTTTTCACGTTATCATCATTTGCTGTACATCAAATGAAAATATTATTCACATCTGGCTAAGAGAGGGTCCACGACCTTTTCGAAAATAACTACAAATTACATATTCTAAACAGCTAACACTCCGAAAATAGATTACTGTATTTTAAAATTTACACTATATGAAAAAAGCGATTCTTCAAAAACGCTTTAGAATCTTTTGAAAAACCTCTGTATACATTAAAATCACCACTCGACGTCTCACAAACTTAGGCATCTTCAAAACTTCAAAGATATTATACCAAGGAGTGCCTTCGGTCTCTCTACAACTTTTTTGATTTCTACCTGAACGATTTCGATGAACTATGATCGACCGGCATTCATATCTTTGATGGTGTACCAAGGAGGTGAACGTAGGTGAATCCACTCCTACTAGCCCTAGCTTAAGGAAGAGAGGTTGACAATTACATAAATATAAGTCGGAATTTTTGGGAACAGGCGTGTAATATAATAGTTCACTAGGGATTTTGGTATACACATATTTTTTTTTATTTAATCTTTAAAACCATTATGAGATGTAAGCTCGTTGAGGACAAAAAAACAAAAAATATGTCTTGTAATACAGCCTTAGTATTTTAAGCAATGGCCTTCATATTTGAAGAAGTTTTTTTTTTCAATTTGCATCTATTTCTTAGCAATGACATTAGCTTTTTTGTTCGTTTTAGGGCATGTTAACAATAAAGGTCATTCAATCCCACATATGTACGATAATTTCTTGATTTTGGTTTTACAACAGCAATTTTTAATTATTTTAACGTTTATTATTATTTTATACTGATTGGAATGAAATATGTTATTGCTTTAGGGGGTTTTAATGTTGTTGTTTTGTTTTTTTCCCCATATCTTCTTGTAATCAAATTTATGGAATTCACAAAGATTCATATAGATGAATCTATTTAAAAAAGGTCATTATATGTCCTGCACCTTGGCTACATCATATGATTTTTTTAATATTTTTTCATTTTGTTTTGTGAATGTCATAAAGGTATAATGTACATTATACATTCATGGTCAATACATCTTTAAAAAGTGACGGAACTCAACTTATGAATCATAAAACTAAATTATATCTTCTAATAAACAATATCTTATCCTAATTTTCACCGGAAGTCTGTTGTCATCGATGTCGGAAGGGTTGTGGGGTCATAGTGTTAAACAGTGGGTTTGTTAGGTGCTGCAACGAGTAAAAAAACTAGAAGTGTGGTAGATGAACTCAACCACCAAGGTGCAGATCTACTTTCATTGACCTCTTGATAGAGATATGTCTGATTTAATGCAAATAAACATAACAATAATATAACTTGTGGATCCCAGAGAGCACGATAGCAAGAACAAAGCCCCAGCACCTCTGGGGCCGGAAGGGGGACAGGCGGAAACCCAGTCCCACCTGTCTGGCAGGCAGGACCATGTTGCCTACCAATATTTCACACATCATCCCATTCCACTGATGTTTATGATTCCACTTACATAGTTGTAGTGAATGTTTATGGGGAAGCCCAAATCTCCTCAAGTTATCGGAGTCTGAAGTTTCACTCAAAACCCGAGAAGCCGAGGGACCTCGACCCACATCATTTATTACCCTTTCCTAGGCAGTCAGTGTCTTTGACGGTGAGGTCCTTACCTTGTGTTCATATACTCTAGAGGATTAATTAACTTCAGCTAAGACTTATCAATTTATTTTTGTTTATTCATTATTTTTATATTTTTATTAATTTATTGCTCATTATACATATTTAAATTCGACATGATAGTATCATAATAAAATGAATGGAAAACGCGGCCACTTAGAAACCCTAACAACCCATGGTCGGTGATTCACCCCACTTATCCACCGTTTATATTTATGAGGACAGGAGAGGGGGGATTTCAAAACGTCTCTACTTTTCTTATCAATAAATTTAACGTAGGATTAATAGGAGAAGTCAGCAACCCTACTATTAAATATAGTAGGGTGTCAAATAAAGGTCTGACCTTCCAGATTAAGAATATACATTATGTGTTGGTACTTTAGTAGTCTATTATTAAAAAAAAAACATTAAATCTATCACAAACATCGTTTTTGCAACTGCAACAATAAATTATTATTATAAATGCATTAGGGTTACCTATAATTTTTAAGCATTCCGACTATCGTATATTTTCGGGTGTTTTTTATCGCTTTTATATTTAACTCAGCATTTTACTGATAAGATAATTTAATTTCACATAAATTTAATTACGTTTATTGTTGCACTGTACTTCAATGAATTTATAGCCTCTACCTTCAGGTTAGGCAATAAACTATTAAGGGGAAAACAGGCCTTGGACACAATGAAAAAGGAAAAAAAGATTGAAGACGTTTTTCTTTCCCCTCTACAGCGAACAGGGAAAAAGAGAAACTTACTGGATTTCACAGAGTAGTGAACAAAAGCAGCGGCTATTGCAAACCGAGAACTGCGCCTCAGAACCTGCAACTGCAACCAATCTGAAACGGACACTCCTCGCCTGAAGGGTATTAAATTACAGTTTCACCCTCTCGAGCCCTTGGCTTTAACGAAGTGCGTGATCTGAAACTGTAATCTGTCAGGCTGGAGCGGGTTTTTTTCAATCACACCGCAGTGCTCTGCATGTACAAGTCCGCTCACTGAGTTGCATGGCGTTCAGCTGAATCAAACTTTTAGTTCTTACTCAAAAAAAATAAATTCAAAGTGCTTTTGTGAACCTGCGTGCCAGTTGAGAAGGGGGATTTCCTAATATGAAATTGAACGACGCAACAACAAAAAACTTAGACGATGTTAAATTAATTCGTTTAACTTTGTAGCTGAGAATCTAGCATAGTCTCCTTCTTGTGATAATTATTGAATAGAAGATTTGAAAGCAAGGAAGTGAATATTAAAAGGAGGTCTTTAGGCTCCTGATATTTTTAAATCACTCTGAAATATAATACTAAAAATTAACTGAAAGCACTCGAGTATTGTTGGTTCGAGATTTCGATAATTCGAATTCCTCAGCTTGTCACTTTGCTAAACCGAAAAAATTTTCCGTATTTAACACTTGGTAATACGAAACCGTTTTCGTAAAAAGGAGAGAAATGGATTCCAGTAATTCGAGGCGGAGCTGCTTTCCTTCTCTGATTCCAAATTTTCCTTATGTTTAATATCCTCCCAACGCAGTTTCATCATATTTCCATAGAAAATTATATAATCCATAAATAAAAATATTTTTAAAAAATCATTCAAGATTAGGAAAAATATTGCAGCCACATAAGAATAAAAAAAGGCCATAGCTCAAATACTGTTACAAAAATCCATAGACTCTTACATCGTTTGAAAACATACGATTCGTTAAAAGCTTTTTGACACTTCCTTGAGTAATTTATGTCTTAATGTTTTATGTGATGTCTAACTCATCACAGCCTTCATAATACTTCTTATTTTATTCCATATCATAAAAAATCCTTACTGTGATGCATTAAATACTCTATAAAGCAGTACGGCATCAATGACTAATAAGTCGTAACTCTGAATCGGTATTAGTCGGTTCAAACATGTACTGAGCAGAAATAATTGCAGTATACTTCAATAGCACTATTTAATATAATCCCCTATTATAATTTTAAATATTGAAAAATATAAACCCTTAGTACTTCACTTTATTTTGGTGATTCAAACCTTCTGATGAATCAAACTCCAAATTTAGATTTATCACTATATATATATATATATATATTGAAACCTACCTCATTTTTTACCATTTCTTTTTCTACTTTATTTGATCAATTTACCTTAACTAATTTGGCAGGTCCGTCATGAGATCTTTAATTCAAATTGTTTCATGTCTTTGACATAGAAATTTATCCCGATTGAATCGCCCGATCTCAAGGCTAATGTTGTAGTTATTAATAAATTGAGAAACTATGAATTGTGAAATATATTCAAATAAAATGGTTATAACAAATAATTATAATTATATATAGTGCTGACAAAAAGTATAAATATATATTCAATTCCTTTTAAATTAGGATATTTACTCTAATTACAAAAAACATGAAATTTTAGCTCAATTTCTTTTAATGGATCCATAATAAAAAACAATATTAATATCACCCAATCGATGATCTTATTTTTATCCAATCAACGTTACTTCTGCTGTTGGTTCTTCTCCTCTCTTCCTGTTGGTGACCGCCAATTCGGGAGCTTGCTCTGGTTCGCTCTTCTAGACGGTTGGGCTAAGACTGACCGTTTATCTCATCCCCACTCCTAGGAGCATAAGGGAAAATGCTTACCATCTGGTCACATCTGTGAAGGTTCCTGGCCATGATATGCTCAAATATCATGAATGTTACAATATATAATCTATGAAATATATATATATTACTATATAAATTTATATTCCAAATGGCCCCTTATGTGAGTAGACTGTATATTGAGATTGTTCAGTGGCAAGCCGATTGGTGGAGTTTTGCGTAGTCGTCTCCACGTCTCAAAAACCTTGGTCCTAGTGATAGGTTGAAATACTCAATTGTGATAGGGTTATATTTAAATTTATTCATTGGGTAATATGGTCCAGTAATGGAGATGTGAGTGGTGTCAGTGATCAGCGAAATGGCTTAATTCATTCATATTGAATCAGTAGGAATGTGGATTTATAAGAGAGTTCTAAATTAATATTGCATATCATCCGTGAGCAGTCTGTCAGGGTGGTCAGCTCTGTAGGTGTTCCTGAAACGGCGATGGCTCTCTCTTCTCTACCCACAATTTATTGCATTGATACAAGCACTTTCGGTCCCATCATTTTTAACTATCTTATAATTATATAAAAAAACCGGAAATGATGTTTTTTTTTAATAATGCCTCCATTTAATGCAGCAAGCTCTCTTACAGGGTTAGTTTTCTATGTTGAGTGATCTGTGATGGGTAGGCTGTTTGTCATGTTTGTTTCAATTAATATGTTTGTCTTGTAACGATATTGTAATTTCGTCGCTATGGAAACAGTTATTAAGTAAAAAAAAAAAACACACGAGTCTGTATTTTGTCAAATAATTGGGTTCCAATGGTTCGATAGGTTCTTGAGGATGATTTCTTAAACTTTTGAGTGACCGAGATGTTTAGACAAATACTCCCAATACTTAGTACATAAATATATATGGTTTATAATTAATATGAAGAACTTAAACCGGCTTAAAGTAAAACAAAAAATTACAATATTTTTATCACCATATCAAAAAGCATAGTTGGATAAATATTTTTGAAATTGATAATACTTTTAGTGAAATAAAAAATTAGCCAAAATAGTTACTATCGTTAAACAGTTTTCTCGGTAAAAACAAAATGGCAGGGTTGCTACCAACTAGGGACTGTGCAATGTCACCAAGTATAAATCACAAATGTCCGGGATTCCAATGGCAGTATTGTTCTCATGGTTCGTGCGCAATTCGCCCACCTCGTCTGTATGTACTGACAGATCAACTATTGCAGTTAACTGATTGCAATCAATTATGATGCTGGATCATAACGTGCGTTACGAAATGGCGTGACACGAAAGCCTCACCCGTAAAAATCAATATAAACTGTTTTTCGGAGGACATCTAACAACCATTCTAATAACTAATTTCAGTAATTAAGACGAATTAATGCCAAATAACACATGCTTAACTCTAATATAGGGTCTAAAATAAAGAAAATTTGAGAAGCGGGACATTTTGTATTCAGAACCCTAACCGGAAAACAGAGAAAAGTTTGTAAAATTCCTGGTACCCCAGTAAAGTCATTCTAGGGGACCTAGAATGGTGTTCAAAACATTAACGCCGTTTCAATCATACAACGGCAATATTACGGAAATCACCATGTAACGTACATTGCGGATAGCAAGATGAAAATTTTCCGCTAAGTGATATAGAACATAACATAAATTGTGCTTGGTATACATCCATCATAAAGGATTAAAGATATTAACGTGATAGACGATGGACAATTATGAATTCGCGAGACATGTACTGACGGGAGCGTGATATAAGACAAACTAGTGTTGTACGAAGAAGATCACATTGAACGGATTGAGGCATACTTACTTGGACGACATCCCTCAAACAATTACACTGAACAACTGTTTAGAAAGCGATGGTTAAACCCGCTTAACAATAAGCATGCTGCTTGCATAATACATAATGACAGTAAAGTGACCACAACTAACATGATTCTTCCAGATTTACATTATCCACTGACAGAAAACATTTGAAAAACTTTATTAAAATGTAGATGCAAGGGTATAAATACATACGCTAAGCGGATTGGAGGTCAATTTGAAAATACAAAAAAAAACATGACAAAAGTCAAATACTTGACACTTGCAGCACAAGACCCACCTTTACTGTACTTAAACCGTTGGGTGCGACATTCTATATCTGCACGATTTAAATATACGATGGACAGCAATGACTAAAATAAGTAAACTGCATGAGTATATTCCAGGCACATCACAGAACTTTAGACTTCGTCTTAATCAAAACTAACCTAAGGTACTTTACAGGAGCCGGGCCGAACAAACGTTACCTAAACCTTTCAGACTACTTGAAAATTGTACTTGGAGTGGACTTGACCCCTACCAGTACCTTAAACACAGATTAAAACATCTGAACGGATAATGAAATTACTTAATCACTAAAATGTCAATAACAAACGACACACAACAAACGGTCATACCTCAACTTGAACAACTCTTCTATTAATTGAACTGTCTTCGACAAATTTGTTAATGCAATTGAATCAGAAATTCGTAATTAAGTCAGTCGGAAGTAATCATTACCTAGCACAGAATGAGGATAAGGAATCCTTGTGGTGTCATCTTCACTTTTATTATAATTTCTTGTTTATATGTTGTCAAGCCATCAATAAGAAGGTCTTGCTGACCTTAACTTGGATGTGGAGGAAGAGATAAGTTCTGAGGGCTAATGTTTGCTGGCAGCATCCGAAAGTGCACCATGTTCAGGAGAAGAGGTACAGGTTTAGTGAGCGGTAGTGTACGTGGAATGACCACGAATTTACACTCATCCAAAGGCAGGCGAAAACCATCCAGAACCTAATGGCGAGTGTGAACTGTAAAGAGGCAGACGAGGTCTTAGGAGTGGGGGGTCCGCTAGGTTGTGGTGCCACTGATACACGTCATCCGCTTGGAAGGGCCTCTTCCATGGAGTGGGAGTTTAACTGGTGGGTAGTGGAAGACGAGAGTATAACTAAGGAAGTTGTCAGCGCCAAGATTAATATAACGGGTAAGGAAATAGAGAGGTGCAGATGTAAGTAAATTGAAAAGTCATGGGCAGAAGAGGAGCAAGCAGTCATGGCAGCCAGGGAGCCGCGTCCATTTCAACCGTTCAAGCTAACAGGTAGTAAACATAACAACTCACAAAGTGTCCTGACTTAATGAAGGATCCAGTGTTGTGCACATACGTTTCAGGAGTCTAGATGTCGAAAACAGTTACGAACAACACCTGCTGAAATCAATTCGATGGCATAAAATATTCAATTTCTATTATTTGATCTTGAATCATTTCTGACAGTAAACTAAAGCTGAAAAACATTTTAAAAATATTTATTCAAGATCTGGAAAAATAATCCTTTAACATAAGAATAAAAACGGCAGTAGCTCAAAAAAACTTGGCCTTAAAAAAAATGTGTTACACAAATCCATAGTTTTTTGCATCGTTTGAAAACAGACTATTCGTCAAAAGCTTTTAGACATTTCATTGAGTAATTTATGTCTTGATGTTTTGGGTGATGTCTAACACATCACAGCCTTCATAATACTTCTTCTTTTGTTCCATATCATAAAAAAAAATCCTGACTTTGATGCATTAAATACTCTATAAAGCAGTACGGCATTAATGACTCATAACTCGTAAACCTATGTATAGTCGGTTCAAAGAGACATTGAGCTGAAAGAATTGCGGTATATTTCAATAACACTATTTCGAAAGAAAAAAAAAAAAGAATCACAAATGACTAGAAAGTCCTTTGAGAGAGAGAACCGGGACGAACTGCGTGCAATGAAGATAACCTGTTTTCGTTCCAAGGTAGCAGCAGTTCCACTACACTTACTTATCTTCCCATGCTTTCTCATCTCGTTTTATCCTCTAAGATCTTTGACGATTTTTTATAACAAAACTTCAAAACCCATCCCTCTACACTTCAATTTTGTTGATTTTAACGGATGTTTCAATATATTATTTAGTCTAAGAGTTCAAATTGAAATTTGATGAAGAGATAAACAACTTAAAAACGGCATTTATCATAACAAGTCACCTTAAATCCTGAAGAATGTAATTGACTTTTTTTTGCGATTCAAATCAAACGCTTAAGGATCACGGAATTTCGAGAGCCCAACTAATAGAAGCTCATCACTATCCAAACACGATCATTGAAGATTTTGACTTGATGGTCAATGCAAATATGCATATAAACGATTACAAAGATTCCAAAAACTATAGTTTGTGTGTTAGATCGCATATTTAATTTTACCAAGATTGTTTTACAATTCCCATAAGTATTTTTCGATAGCATAAAAATGGTTAAAGAATTTTTAGCCAGAAAAGATTATAAATAGAAACATTCATTACATAATATGTAAAAATATTTCAAAAGAAAATTTACCGGGATAATGCATCCTAGTTTCGTTTGACATAGTTAGTTTATTCTCCAGAAGAGGTGTACTACATGATGGTAAAATATCTGCTACGTATTAGTAGCCCTGTAGCCCAGGGGTCAGTATGGAAATTTCTATACTAATGAAAATGTGCCCCTAGATAGAACTAATCTAAGTTGAATAAAGATTTATTCCCATTAGGGTTGGCTATGGGGGAGGCGAGCTATATATCGACAGTTAACAGAATATAGCTGACAAAAATCCAATCGCCAACAAAACTAAATATTGCATAAGATACACCGATGACTGCTTGCTTCATGGGAAATTCGGAGGAATTAAGTAAGCTGTCCAACTATTTAAACAGAATACATATAATTGACAACAGAACAGACAAACCCTGGTCAGTGAATAGTTTGGGCCCGTAAGTGAACACGGGTGAGAACAAACATGAATTCAAGATATTCAGGAAGGACACAATGACTGATGTGAAGATCCACAACACTTTTAAAAAGATGGCCATGTTATATATTGTAAGTGTATTTAATATACAGGTTGAATAACACCCCACTGTACAAGGACAACTATGAGCTGCACCGTTTCCTCTAATAGCCAACGGGTTCAAAGAATAAAAAGTAAAATAGATTCATTGTCATTTATTGTTGTTTTCACTGATTTGTTTTTCTCCATTTGCACGATTGAGTTTCCATCACGTAACTTTTTATTTTTGCAGCTGAGCAGCTTAGAACTGTCAAAAACGTATATTTATTCTTTAACAAGCATTTTGGAGAGATCGAGGATCGCTTCTTCACTTTCTTTGGCTACTATTTTGTTTAAATTTATTTAAACAAAATGCAATTCAGTACATAAGTGATGCAAAAACTTCTAGTCCGTATAAAAATATTTTTAAAGCGAAATTGGTAATCCATGGTTCAGTTAGATTTCGAAATTGGTATTATATTTGTATGATAAATCCATTGGGTCGTGGCGAAAGTTCCCCTAGTGTCCACAAGGGTGGTAAGCCGGACAGAATTGGATTCGGAAACGGCCAGACGGTATTATTTAAGCGAGAGACAGACGCAGGCAGATGGGAATTAACGTTGGGATTGGAACCTGGTGTGACAGGCGTGGGTGATATAGGCTCGTTTAAATCTTATCTGCGCAAACGTTTGGTAGCAGCCTGGCCCTGTTTCGCTAATCTGCGGTGCGCAGTGCGGTCGCCCCGCGCATCGCTGATTGTGCCGTCCGGTGTCCAAGGTCGTGTGTATCTAATGGGCCGTGGTATCCGATTAATTAATCCCAGAGTTTATTTGTTTATGCTATGAAGCTGAAAACCCCGGTGAACTAAAAGGGTTAAATTTATGCACCCTATATATAGGATTATTAATAATGTAATATTCCTGTTCCATCTACTACAATTAACAAGTGCATCAAAGGATCGGGCGGCTACACCAACTTGACTAGGGACTTTATTTAAGTGAGTTTCATAAATACTTTCATTTAAAAAAAAAAAAATTGTTTATTACATTTTATTAGTCAAAATCATTTTTAAAAAAATTTAAATAACTAACATATTGACCAAAAAAATAATTCTGAAAATCGGCTCTTATCATATCTAAATACAAATCAACACAATTTGGGATTTTGTTCAAAATACCATACCGTAGTGCGCAAAGACAAAAATTGATCACCCCTGTTTGAAATTAAAGCCCCTTCTTTGGGGCTTGAAATATGATTATTATTTTCAGAGTTAGGTGATTCGTGTTTAAATATTAAAGGAAAATTGCATCACAGATCAGTATTTATTATTTATTATCATGATATCAGTTGCATTTGTAACTCGGAGATAATCTTCGTTGATTTTCATCATTTATCTTCGACCATCTATGATTAAACACTCCCAGAGGTGTTGATAAGCCCATGAAATAGATGTATGAATTACCCTTAACCATTTATGCAGACTCTAGAACTACCAAACACTGTGTTTTGAGCCACAGTGTTTCATCACAAACCTAGTTCTAGTTCTAGTTGTATGCCGTCTGCAGTTAATAATACAGAGTCATGGTCGGGGCGTCTAAGACCAACTAGATACCTTTTACTGCCCTTGGAGCCCTGCCAGATGTGGGCATCAGTATGCACTTCTCACCTTAGTCCTTCTTCCTAGGCCATCACCAGTACATGACTTGTATTGTAATCGCTGTGCTAACCCTGCAGCAAGTGTTTGTTTTCCTGGTCAAAGTAGAATATCACATGCTATGAAATCTTGAATATCATTTGAAATGCAACTTTGACAAAGTAAAAGCTAGGCAATCAGGGCAGACATTTTCACGTTATTGGAAGAGGGACTAATAACATTAAAGGTAAATAATAATAATCATTGTTAAAACTAATACTTAATTCTGAAGTTAACAAACGTCTGCTGAGTGGCAAGGATGAATATGAGGGTTTTGAAAGTACTTAAAGATGAAACATAGTGGATATTAACGTAAAGATAATTTCAGAGAGTTGTGGAACGAGCAAGAAAGGTATGATCGGCTGCTGCAGTTCTGTGGGGAGATGAGCAAGTTCATAAATGCAGGATCCTTTGACCGTGGGGTACAACGTTAATTTTTTTTAATGTAAGGGGTTATGAAATTGCATAGTTTGGAAAACTATGAACCAAGGATGTCTAGGAAAGCAGAAAGCAGGGGAAGAGCATTTTCACTAGGCGTAGAGATGTAATGCAAGGGAGCACCATGGAGTCTCGCGTACAAATCCATCAAAAGAGTTCTCGTTTCAAACTCACTTCAATATATCTCACAGGTTTACTAAGTTACTTTTCTATAGCTTTCTTAATTACATCTATCAGTGGATTCGATTGTATTACGGACTATGCCATTTGAGTGAAATTCCGACGCAATCTTGCAAGAACGCTTTTTTTCTTTCCTGAACGTCTTCCAGATCCTAAATTTCATTCTTCGCTCTTCCATTAAACTTTCTCCTCAGTAAAATTTCTCATATAAGTTTTTTTCATGAGCTTGCTTTGAACTGTAAGTGGATTCATTACTTGTAAAATTTGAGCAACTATACGAATCGTACTCCCCCAGAATATAAATTAAATTCTACTGGCATTGTTACTAACTAGATACCATTGTACAAATGTCATTTTATTTCAAATACCAAACTTTTTTGGCTATTATGTTACGCTTTCTCGGACTAAAAATTAAATTAAATACCGAAACGGAAAGGGACCTACAATAATCAATTCACTTTTACACTAGTCTGCGAGGAAAGAAATGAAGCAACTGGTTATGCCTATCAACGTTTAATAAATAAATAAAATATAATATAGGTGCTATAAATATCAATAAAGGCATCACTTTTTTAAAAATCACTTTTAATCATTATTTGATTACCTTAAGAGTTATATTACACACACACACAATACCCACGCTACAGAAGAATCTCCGATATGTTATATGTCCTTCATTTGCAAACATTATAACTGGGAATATAAACTAATACAGAAAAAACCGTTGGTAATATAATTTTCTAAGGCAGTCCCTTTATTGAGAAAATAGGTAATTATGACAAACTTCCACTAAGGAGGTTCAATGCTAAAAGAGCTAAACATAAGCCGTTCAGCTACTAAACATATATTTCACTAAGCTTCAAACAGAAATCTTGTACCATTTTTATTTTTGGGGTTTTTCGATACATTATTTTTAACCTAGTTTAAATGTTGATATTGACTAATAATTTAATTTATATTTTTTTAATAAATTTATTCAGTTTGTAAACAAGGTTATTTGTTTGTATCTTGCGATCAGGTAGGGTTTTATTTATTTTTTCAACTATTAAAAATGTGGCATGATTGATGATATAGCTTTAAAAAAACGATATATCAAGAAAAGAAATACCAAAACACCTAAATGAAATATTCGATTCTAGAATAATATGCAAGAAAAATGTAAATAAAGTATTTGTATATCTATTCTCAGTATTTTGTTTTATAATTCATAAGGTGAACCCCATAATGAACATATAATGTACATTACACTTTTGTAACAATCGCAAATCAGAGTGTAAAATTGTTGAAAATTGTATAAAATGTAGCCAAGCTACAGGACATAAATATAATATTGACCTACTGCTATTAGATTCATTTTTATTGAATCTATATTGAATTCAATAATGTTCAATAGCAAGGGGATATTTTTCTCTTGTTTCCAAGTAACCACATCTGAAAAGCCATCAACAAGCAAGAAAAAACATAAATCGAAAAAAAAATTGCATCAAATCAGAGAGAGCAGCTTTCTTAGCAGTTCGTGGCCTAGAATTTGAGTCAAGGTTGGAAAAAGCGAACTGGCCTAAAGAGGTATTATTAAGTCCGATAAGAACAAGAAACGGACACAGTCCCCTGAAGAAGTATTTTGTTTTTAGGACAAGGATAACACTTTGTGAAAAACTACTTCTTTTTTTATCGGAAATGTTCTTTGAGGACAAGTGACAACGAAAAGTCAACTACATTTTAGATAGGACCACTTTTTCAATAATCATAGTAATAAATTAGGACAAGTTATTTGTATTAATCTACCTACTTATATTATGGAAGCAGGTTTTGAAATGATCCAAGTACTTATTTATTTGGGCGAGATCTGGGATTATTAAATGTTTCAAAAATGTGCTCTAATGAGTGCTTAAGCATTGTTATCAAATTATTAAATACAAATAATGTAAATTTGACAAATTACGTATATAGTTGTTATTTTTTTCAAAAACGAATGAATAACTCATACTTTCTTCGCTACAGGGATTCACGGTATAGTATTCCATCATGGATTGTGGAGGTTCAATTGTTGAAACAACCAAACTAGCAATACTATCTCATTCCACGTGTTGTCTTACTACTATAATTACCGGAAAGTTCCTTAAGAATTAGATTTTATCTTCAGAAAGGCAGAGAATATGTGATGACCTGATTCTCAACTTATGAAAACAAAACATCCCAATCTAAGTAACTGAAATATTGACCAAAAAAATAAAATTCAAACTCGAACAACATTCAAAAATTAATTTCTTATTTGTTACTCCATGAACGCTCTTTCTTCTTTAACGATATTGTTTCGAAGCCGCTAGGAAAAATTAAAACATTAAATCTTAAATTGATTCCCCTAAATTACCTCATAGCTAAGAAAGATTATAAGTAGTGAAAAATGTGTCAGTCAAGGATTTCAGGCTTTGAAATGTAACTTTAAGATTTGAAATCTGTTGCATAATTTTTACGGCACAGACAGACATTTACTCTGTAGGGTCTTTCATTTTGGGCTCGGCAAATGTTTGTTTTTAGTTTTATGGGCACCATCATCTTATCATATTACTGTATTACGTTATATATGTGAAGTAAAGTGAAAAAAGAGTGGTGGGGGTTCACCTATTCATGGCTTAATCAAATTCAGGGTTAAAGTTCACAATGATCGATCGAACGTTCCCGCCAATGAGTTCGTAAGTCCTCACTTGTAAGAACGATCAATCATACAATCAAAGGCATGACCTATGTCTCTCACCGTTGGCTGCCAAATAGATTTCTATAATGAAAAATGGATTGGGAAAGGTTCACCAGAGAAATGTCAGCAACCACACAGTCATCAGACCTACTTCCCGGGGTCGCTTCGTTTCCCTGTCGATAGAAAGTGGTGCATTGTCGTTCTGATCTCCAAGAGAAAATTGCTACCATAATACATTTTTTGTTCACGTCAGATTTACCGTTCAGTTGCTCTTTCTTTTCACAGTATTTCAATATAATAAGAATAAATAAAGATACTGAACAAACTATTTGGATTTTCTTAGAGGAAGAGCCAGGAATTTTCATAAATCGCAAAATATTGTTGTTAATAATTTATTTTATTTGTAATTAATGATTTTTGATTAATCATTTCATCTACTGCTGCAGCGATCTAATGTTACATCATTTAATCATCATCATTTTAAAGTTTAACTAAAAAACTACTTAACTGATATATTCCAATAATTCTGGGTCAATATTAACCTAAATTAATAAACATAAGTGTCTAGGCTACAGCTATATATATTTTAATGATGAAATACAGTTTATTTGTTAGAGTTAGAATAATTTTTTGAGTCGACGATTGAAATCATCTGTAAAGAGTGTTTGGAAACCGCAAGGTCTTCACAGTTTTTCTCTCAATCAATCTCTACAGAAAACAAGAGAAGTAGTTATTTTATGTCATATTTTTTTTAAACAAAAATAAATCACTACAAAACTTATTTGTTTAAATTTACATGTATATAAAACTATTGTATTTATTTTTGCATAATCGGAGGTTATTAAGTGGTGATCGATTGAAGTTTTTTTAAACCTGAGTAAGTTCTAAACAAATTCCACTATTGAAAAATTGTTAGTTAAATTGATGCTTTAGGCATGAAAAGGTTGCTTATTTACATTCTAGTGATTTTAACCAAGAATCTTCATATATTGGCCAAAAGATAAATAAGATATTAGTATGATTTATTTCTATAAACGGTCTTCAGGAAAAAACAATTAAGGAGCTAGTTAAGGAGCCCTCATTAGCTGATAATGGTTAGTTGATAATATCGATAACATTTAGGCTTGACGGTAACGATATATCTGTAAATTATGACATATCCTGACTTCACTTAATCACCGGCCAAGTTATTTTTTTGTTATCAATTAGCATACTGATACATATCATTTATCTCTAAATGTTAATCCAGTATATATCTTATCAATATAGCATATCAAAATTTTTTTCATTTCTTACAAATAAACAACACCATTGCCTAAAGCTACGTTAGGTTGCTCAGCTAAGAATTTCATCAAGTAGTCCGTTTTGTAATGCTAAGAACAGAAGCTTGTTTGCTTGAAGTGCTTGAGCAGAACTGTACACCTGCCTCGTGACTTTGGAAGTCACTGATGGTTCCCTGTTATTTTTAATGTAAGAACCGCATCCCTCCAGGACCTCCATACTTCCCAGAATCTTATCCTTTTCTTATACATATATGTCTCAGCTTTGGCCCCAGACCCCACTATTCCTTAGACATTCCACCCAGCATGTAGTAACGTAGCTCTTAATATTTGTATATACCAGTGTTTTGCTTGTACTTCATAATAAAGCTTTTCTTTCTTTTCTTTTAAAAGACTCTCCTCTACAAAGATTATTTAACTGACGGTGAAATGGTTAGGTTATTGAACCCAGTGATCCAGCCTGACTCTTATGTGCTGAGGGCTACTACAAAAAGGGTTGCTTGGTTCGCCATATATCTAAGCTCTCTAATATCTCTAAAGCTATCTAGTTCTAAATTTTTTTAGAAAGGATAAAGCCCAACTTTGGTACCAACCAACTACCTGATATGAGCACTAATGGTGTTTTTAAGGATATCATACAATTTAAGCGTTTCTTGATGGTCAGCTAGTTCAAGAAAACTAGATACCATCGATAGTGCACACAACTATGGACGATGATAACTATTCAAGCATACTTAAATATAATTGAAGTCCTAAATATAGTCTTAACACAAATGTCAGCTGATTTCACTCCCTCCCCTCCCCAAGCTGTTGCAGGTTGCAACTTGATTTTTTTCTTAAGATTACTTCAAATGCTTCCCATTCCTTAAATTGCAACATTGTCAACAGTGACTCCTTAGTAGAAGGATACGAAAACTGCATTCTATTACAGAATTTTGGTGTACGTAAATTAGAACTAAAATCCCTGGCTTAGCATAAGTTTAATTTTCAGATAAGCTGCAGGAACGCTGATGTGGATATGAACTGGTCAAAGTGCCTAATCAAATATAATTAAGTTTGGCAAATACCAAAACTGTCCGGCCTGAAATGTTTAAACTACAAATTTAATCCTAAGCTAAATTTGTAATTTCTTAAAATATTTATTTAAATTTCTAGAATAGGAGTCTAAATTTTAAGAACTTTTCCAAGCACAATGGTCCCCCTCAGCTAGAACATTGACTCCGTTGATTAGATCATATCTTCTGGGAGAAGTAGGAGTCTTAGAGAAGAGTTACTCTCTTCGCATTTTTCTTGTTTAAAACTTTACAGATATTAATGAAGTTTCAAGGATCCTGTGAAAAGTTTTCGGAGTTGATTAACCGACTTAATAAATAATCACTCGGAAGCGTCAATCTTTGAAACACCAAGTGGATCCTCTGCGCTCCGGGTATTGTTTGGCTTCTTCCATCAGAAAAACTATTCTACATATTATTCAAAACTTTTAACAGGAGTTAGACTGAGCTATATCACAGTTCCCATTGTTCCTATTCATTTTAATGGTTCGGTGGCTAAACTAATATTACCATGCTCCCAGTCTAGCTAGCTGTCTATTCAAGTCTTCGGGTGTCCCCTGTTACAGCTAGAGGCATGAAATTATACCTCACGTTCCATACGATATTAGAAAGGTATGTCAAATACGGGAATATTCTTAAAACTTGATTAATTGGTAAAAATTGAGGCGTTAACTTTTAAAACTAGCTCCATCAAATTTAAAAATTTTACAGGAGAGAAAAAAAAACAATTTTACATAAAAGCTTAACTATTGAAAACTATCTTTAAACAACTATAGACCTCATAAGCACTAGAAACATTAACTCGAATCCAAATGCCTGGATTAGGGTTGTTTATTGTCTCTTCTGTAAAACGTCTGAAAATGGATCGAGCAGGTGATTAGTGATTTTTTTTTTTACAATTGTTTAGGTCATAGACATATTTTAATTGTAATGATATTTTAGGGCTGAACTAAATTTATTAATTAGAAGTAGGTAGATTCAAGGGAATATGGCTTCTGTTGAAATCCCCTGTATATGAGTGTTTATGGCCTGGGCAGGTACCTATTTCGGGCACAATTTTATGACGGTGTGGGTATGTGCACCTTGCCAAAGCAGAGTTATTCAGGAGGTCACGAAATCAACACTTTGCATGCTAACAGTGCAACTTAGTTTCATTTTAGAGTGGTTTTCAGACACCAGAAGTGTCTATAGTCTTCCTTGAATACTCACCTCTTTGCTTTCTAAAATTTCCTTATATACAATGATTAACACAGGTATGAGATTAAGCTAGAGCCCAATACAAGGTAAGCGAAATAATTTTTAAATTGCCTAACTTTTTTGTAGTTATAGTCGTTTTTATTGTATTTTGAATAAGTACTCCTCAAACTAAAGCGAATGAAACTATAATTCAAAAGGTTACTAAACTCGGCCGATTACGGCTTGAAATGAGATAAAGCCAATTCGGATCCTAAAGTGAACTAAAAACAGCAAAGCACCTGTGGAGTAAAGATTGGTACAATTAATCGACAGTTAAATAATCTTTGTGGAGGAGAGTCTTTTAAAAGAAAAGAAAGAAAAGATTTATTATGAAGTACAAGCAAAACACTGGTATATACAAATATTATGAGCTACGTTACTACATACGGGGATCTGGGAAGTAGGGAAGTCTTGGAGGGATGCGGTTGCTTACTTAAAAAAAACCAGGAACCATCAGTGCCTTCCGTGAAGTCACGAGGCAGGTATTCAGTTCTGCTCAAGCCCCTTCTACTTGTTCATAACATTATCTTAACATTACAAAACTTTCTCCCGTTTTTAATTCCTGAACTCCTGGGCAGGATGGTGATATTAAGAATTAACATGTTTTATATGAAATACATTAGTTTCTAAATAAATTTTTCTCAATTCGGTTATAAATAATTTCCTTAGTATCTAACTTCATAATAGAGGAGAAGAGTAAGTGTATAGGTAAGGTTCTATTGCTTACAATGAACCCATATGATAAATTAAAAGTTAAATATATATCTATGAGATTGTAATACTGAATGAAAGGAGTAGGAGTTATAATAGTTGTGGTGATACATTCATCAAGTTTTTATGCAATGCGTTAGATATGCAATCATTACTAATGTTCTTAATTTTAATACAAAATGACTTGGATTTTATATAGTTACATGTTCCAACAAAGGTTTCTTGTATATTGTACAGAATTAAATTGTTTGGTATTATAGTGGTTATTACATGATTGTCCTTTCGTACATGCACAGGTAAAAGATAGATTGAACTTAGTTTTGGTCGTTTAGTTTGGGTAATTGTATGATGTAATGAATGAGTCTGTTCCGTACAGCACATGAAATTTTACCAATGATTTCCAAGTCTTGTAATATAAGTTGGCCATCAATTGAGTCGGTATGTTTTATCACGTTATCATGAGGGATTCCCATTCTACACGTTTCCAAAGACTGTCCTATGTCTAGTATTTGTACAGTTAAGTAATTTAATATTTCGTACAGTTCGGTTTTCATCGTATAGAATGCTATGCACCATATTGGGCGCTATCTATACCGTTGATTACTTCCATGATTTTATTATTATTATTATTAGCAGCTATTGTGCGTGTCGCTGTCAGAATCAATGTCGATTTGTTCTCCATCTGAAACGTTTTGTTCTTTTGGTATCGTTTTGCTTTTTCTTTTTCTAACTACATTCATTATCTGTGTCTACTTTTATGATTTTGTTTCGTTAGTCAATAAAAGGGATCACAGGTTTGTAGTCTGTATTTGTCTTTTGTTTTTGTTATTCGTTTAATGTAAGGTTTGTCTTCTTCTATTTCGGGGTCTTCTTGATTAGTATTCAGTTTGTCCGGTTAATTGCTCTTTTTCGTTAGCAATACTTTCCCTATTATTATTTTGTACTATTTTGAGCTTTTCGTGATAATTACTAACAAGTTGTTCTATTATTAATTATTGGCCTCTTCTTTATTAGGATCTTTTATTGTACCAAAAGTAATCTCATTAGGAGACATTTTTTTAATTTTTATTTAAAGAATTATTGATTAATGATGGTTTTAAATTAGTTTCTAGAGATTTGCCTTTATTTTCTTCACTGGTGGTTCGTAAAATGTCTATCAAAGTGGAATGGGCTTTATTAAGTAGTCCTAGTGAATTGGGACGATTGGGTGTTATGTAGCACGGTTCGATCCCTAGGGATGTCAGTACGTTCTTTATAAGATTGTTATTGTATTCTCGTCCGTTGTCCATTTTTACACGAATAGGGCTGGGGAAATGAGCCAAATACTCTGTCAAAACTTCAAATACATTGATAGTGTAACAGGCTTTCCAGTTCTGGCGAACATTCTGAAAAGGTGTATCTTCTTAAAAAGGTGTATACTATTGTGAAAATTTGTTATCCTTCATACCTAAGTGTCCACCATTAGTTCTTCGAATGGTCTGTCTGTCGTTGGGGTAACTTGGTATTTTCTTTTGATAGTTCATATTTCACTGTTCTACATACACAGGTACAGTATCGTATACATAGTACACATGGCAGTAAAGTCCATTTTAGTTTTTCATACTTTTCAATTATTCCTCTGTGAAATGATTTACCTGTATGATAATTTCCAACCATTTCTCTTTGCTCGTTTGCGTCAAGTACGTCTAGACGTCTTTTATTGTTACGTTTTATCTTTACAGAACCTCGTCAGAAATTTGTCTCTTATTAATTCTTGTATTTTGTTGTAAATTACTTCAAATTCACTTCTGATGATTTCAACACTTGGTTCACAATAAATCCCGTAAGTAGTATTTGGCCTTACAATTTCGAATATGATTTCGTCCAAGCCCAAGGACATGCTGTATCTATAACGTGTCTTGTTTTTGGAAAAGGTTTTGTGGTAGCAATGTTCTTTTTTCCTCGCTGTATAAATATTTGATTTTTTTCAACATTTATTGCTTTGTCGTTTAGGGCTATAAAAATTTGTTCGTTACAAGAGTCTTGGAGGTGCTGTGTAGCTGAAAAAGTGATTTATTCTTTAATCTATCGAGCAGTATTAGCGATGGGTATGCCAGTTATAACTATTACCCAAGCCTTTACAAGCAAGCATGAAATGCCATTTCTGAAAAGTTTCAATGCTTTCACCATCCCTGCATTTACGCTTTCTAATACTTACCCAGCGTCATTTCCTCAATCACGCTCAATGACTCTTGTAATACTAACAATCTATAGTGAAGATTCACTAAGTAGCCTTTATTATTTTCAACATTGGCATCCACCAACCAGGAACTTAAATTTATGAGTAAAAGCCTATTTCATGTCTAAGATGTAAAGACGGCTCTTGATGGAGGAAGAGTTGCTGGTGTTAACTTGCGAGTGACACTCATTCGACTAAACGACTTTTCAGAGACTTACGACTGTACAAATGTCCATTTCCTGCTAGTTATAGCTGGAGATTTACTGACTTCCATTGTATAATACGAATTTTATAACATAACATTGCGACTTTCATCAACTCTAGCCCTTTCGAGAAAATATGGAAGAGACTTTGACTCAAGGCTCCTTTCACCGTTGGATCTATACAGCCTAAACTAAAATTAAGGCGTCTTTTCTATCGTCCATATTGATTTTCACACCTAATTTATTTTTTTAAATATGCCTGAGTATGCAATAATCTATTAGTTCCATCATTTTAAAAGCTTTGGTGGATAATAGAAATTACATCAGTTTGATGTTGTGTAGAACACAATGTAATATTCTTAAAATTATAAACTCAATTGGCTCAAGAATTGGCTGTTGAAAAAATATAAAAATCCTAATCCTAGTTTGCGCATATAATGTGGTGAATTCACAGCAATATATCGATTAATACAAATAATTTAGTCACTGTCAACATTGTGTTTTAGAATAGAATGCAAAAATTAAAAAATATATACCATGGGAACAATCAATTATGAACAATAATAACATCATAACTCATTTCTAGAGAAAAAAAACACGTAAAATACAGTGTACACCTTTATAAAAAATAAATACAATAAAAGATTTTCAACAACGTTCACTAAATTAATTTATAGACGGTTTAGTTAAAAAATTGTTCCAGCAGGCAACTTGAGGGAGCTGGCCACGAGGGAGCCCTCAAGAGTGAGTAAATTGCTTATTACATTTAGAGTGAAGTGTGAAAAGTGATATCGGATTGAGTAGTCGGCCATTTGCAACGCCTTACTCGACGTTCACTAACGATAGTTCTCTGAGCCATCGGTCTAGTGGCTCAGAGCCAAGACCCGTGACTCGCCACTGGGAGTTGTGAGCTGAATCCCACGGCGCTACGTACTTCTTTTCTACTAATAAAAAAACCGTTGTTATGATAAAATGAGATTTTATCAACAACTAATGTCCCAAAATAGGAAAAAAAGATCTAGATCGCTAGGTCCAACTCCAACACCGTCGCCTGTAAAGCGAAAACCAAGAAGGTCAAATAGGAACGTACAAATGACCTCCTCTGCAGCTAGTTCCATGGAGGAGATACCTCCACAGGCCAGCACATCCAAAAAAGAAACAGCCTTAGAGTCCCCTTTTTTCACGCCAAACACTTTTGAGGCTTTGAAAAATATCCCAACAGAAGAAATGGAAGTCAACAAAACTCCAACACAGCCCAAACCGCCTGCTCTTTTTGTACGCAACATTAGCAACTTCAAATTACTATGCTCACAAATGAGCAAAATTGTTGGTACCGGAAAATATACGTGCCTCAATCGCTCTCGGGATACAAAAATTTCCCCAGACACTCCCGATACTTCGGATTGTTACGGGATGTTACGGATCGAGCGATTGTTAAATATTTTGATGAAACCAATGCAGACTACCACACCTACCAATTAAAGCAGGAACGATCACTCCGAGTGGTGATCAGAAATTTGCACCCGACCACACCAGCTGACGAAATAGAAGAAGAACTCTCAGCTCTCGGGTACAAGGTTCGCCAAATAACAAACGTGTTGCGCGAGGATAGGCAACAGGATAAAACAATAAAAACGGCATTGCCACTGTTCTTTGTTGATCTCGAGAGGACACCTGGAGTTGAGAAGATATACGACCTAACAAACCTGTACTACACTAGGGTACAGGTTGAAAAACCGTATCCCAATCGCGATATCGTCCAGTGCCATAACTGTCAGGCGTATGGGCATACAAAATCTTACTGCCACCACCCTCCCAGGTGTGTTAAGTGCAGTGGGCAGCACAAAACCGAATTGTGCAAAAAGCCCCTTAAATCGCCTGCAGTATGCGTGCTTTGCCAGCAAGGACATCCAGCCAACTACAAGGGCTGCGAGGCATACAGAACGCTGAAGTCCAGTACAGAACAACGTCGACAGCCAGAAGAGAAAAAACTTGCAGCAAGAAGCGGCCCTCGCAAATTCCTCCACCTTCAAGTTCTTCGGATCTTACTAGCCTATTAACCTCATTCCTTACAGAGTTCAGAACCCTAATTACCCCTCTCATTTCCCTTCTTACAAATCTTGTCTCCTACCTTATCCCCGTTAAACAAAATCCATAAGTGGATCCTTCCGACTCCTTATCCATTCTCCTTTGGAATGCGAATGGTGTTCGCACCCACACTAACGAACTGACAGCACTACTCCACGACAAAAACATCGACGTAGCTCTCATTACTGAAACAAGACTAACGAGTAAACGACCATTTACTGTTCGACAGTACAAGACTTTTCGAACTGATCACCCAGATGGAACAGCTCATGCAGGTACCGCTGTCATTGTCCATAACTCCATATCCCACCACATAGTTCCTCTGGTGGCACATTATTTCCTTCAATCCACTGCAGTGTCAATCACCACCTTCACTTTTCCCCTTACACTAGCATCAGTGTACTGCCCTCCCAATAAATCCATTTCCGACTCCAAATTCATCTCCTTTCTAGACTCCATAGGACATCGTTTCCTTGTGGGTGGGGACTTTAATGCGAAGCACCTACACTGGGGGTCAAGATCCACTAATACACGAGGACGTGCTTTGCTGTCTGCACTCACACGGAAACATTGCTCCACTATCACTCCTGACACAGCCACCTATTGGCCATCTGATCTCAACCGAAATCCTGATCTCCTTGACTTCTTTTTTTACAATAGTTTAGGAACACTTAACTATTCACTCACGCGCCTCGATGACCTCTCCTCTGATCATAGTCCTTTATTATTAACCAGTTCCCTAAGACCAATTCACAAACTGCCTCCTCCTTCATTTATTAGGGGCCCAGTTGACTGGGACCACTTCCGCCAGCTTCTTACGGAGTCCGTAAACTTCAAATTGTCCCTGAAAACATCCCAAGACCTAGACGATGCAGTGCATTATTTCACTACTCTGGTCCAGAGGTCGGCTTGGGAGGCATCGTCACCCCATCTTCACCCAAAAATCCATAATCATAATCGTTTACCTCAGCATCTCAAAGACCTAATCCAATCCAAACGCCGCTCCAGAACAGTGTGGCAAAGATCCCGACATCCTGCTGATCGCCGCTCATACAATCAGTACTGCCGATTGGTAAAGCGGCGATTGGCATCCTTCCGTTCCGATTCTTTCAATTCCTACCTCTCCTCTCTGTCTACCAGGGATAACTCGTTGTGGAATGTAACCAAAAAAATCCTAAAAAAGTATCAACCTGTTTCACATCCACTCCGTCGTGATGATGGGTCCTGGGCGGCTTCGGATGGGGATAGGTCGGAGGAATTTGCTCTGCATCTTACCCATACTTTCACACCTCACCTTTCTCATCAAAGCCATACTCACAGCACAACTGTGGAAGATTTCCTCACTTCACCTATTCCTCTCTCTCTTCCACCAAAAGCCGTTAATCCCTCTGAGGTCAAATACCTTCTGAAAAACTTACCTTACCGAAAATCCCCTGGATATGATCTCCTTACTCCTCAAATTCTCAAACAGCTTCCTCCTAAAGCCATAATCTTTTTAACCTATATATACAATTGCATTATCCGAACGACGCACTTTCCTCTCCTCTGGAAACATTCCATTATTGTCCTATTCGCCAAACCCGGTAAACCACCCAATGAAGCCTCATCTTACCGTCCAATTAGCCTACTCCCTATCCTCTCAAAAATATTTGAGAAACTTCTACTAAAACGTCTACTTCCAATTGTTGAATCCAAAAACCTTTTTCCCACACACCAGTTTGGTTTCCGCCAACGACATTCCACTGCTCAACAAGGCCTTCGCGTTGTTGATCACATCTCCTCAGCCCTTGAAACCAAACAGTATTGCACTGCTGCCTTTCTCGATATAGCTCAAGCTTTTGACAGGGTTTGGCACGCAGGTTTGCTCTACAAGCTCAAAAGATATTTACCACAGACCCTTTTCCTAATCCTACAGTCCTACCTTTCAAACCACTTCTTCCAAGTCCGCTGTGGTTTAGAATACTCTAACTACTATCCCATAAGTGCAGGAGTTCCACAGGGCAGTGTCCTGGGCCCCATCCTCTATAACCTATACACCGCTGATGTCCCCTCTACTCCCAATACCTTCTTGGCCACATTTGCAGATGACACTGCAGTCTTGTCATCCCACCCAGACCCCAACATAGCATCCCATAACCTTCAAAAACACCTTGACGAGATCGAGTATTGGTGCAATCAATGGCGGATCAAAGTTAATGAAGCAAAATGCTCCCACATTACCTTCACCCTTTGTCGCAAGTCTTGTCCACTAGTTTATTTTAATTCTATTCCTCTCCCTGTATCCGAGACAGTACGGTACTTAGGCTTCCATCTTGACAAACGACTGACCTGGAACCCACATACGAGACTAAAAAGACAAGAACTAAACAGACGCTTTGGACAACTGTACAGACTACTTCAAAGGACATCCCATCTCTCAATAGAAAATAAACTACTAATCTACAAAGTTATACTTAAACCAATCTGGACATACGGAATAGAGCTATGGGGGACAGCAAAAAAGTCGAACATCAAGCGTATCCAATCCTTTCAATCAAAAGTCCTGAGAACAATAGTAAATGCCCCTTATTATGTCAGCAACAAAACCCTTCATAACGACCTTAACATACCCTACATTCTAGAACTCATCCCTTCCAAGTTTATGAAATTCCACAGTATCCTTTCCAACCACCCTAATCCTGTAGCACAGTCATTGCACTGCGCCACTCATCCCTATAATCCTCCTCGGAGACTGAAACGGCAGTGGCCTCGTGACCTGCTATAAACGCGTGACAGTGGGAGTCCTGGCAATGGCCAGTTTCTCCAATCATGTCCTGAGCGTCTGTGGCTCTCGCGCTCTTGGTCAGCCTCCACTGGCTAGTATCCGGTGACGCGGCTGACGGAGGAGCGTGGGGGACTTCCCAAGACTCCGCTTTCTCTTCGCGGTGGATTTGGGGGGTCTCTGGGCTGTCTGTAAATATTGTATGAATGAGCGAGTGAATGATGAACTGTAAATATGGTATGAATGAGAGCATTTATCTTAATTACTTATTGCCTTATAAAAGGCAGATTGTAATTTTAGCACAATATAGGATTATAATAAAAAATTTATAGACGACAGTCACTAAAATACAACAGTTAATAAAACCATCAAATTAATGCATAAAAGCTGTTGTAGAATGTTGTAGAGGGTGATGCGAATCGATGGTTAGGAAAAGTATGAAACGAGGAAGTACTGTTCATGGAGATATGTACGTAAAAAATGAACACTATCCCAAACCATTCTGTCTAATCTACTACCAAAACCATTTATTGGCCAATGCTTCTCTTAGCACCCGCTAGAAAATGGTAAAATGCTGGCAATCGATCGCCAGAAAAAGGTAAACCATAAATCAGGTTTATCAGAGCTAGTGCACAACCTGGGAATGTGTTGGGGCTTTTCTCCGAGAAGGAAACTAGAAGTGTTTAACTTTAATCAATTCTCTATAGACTGTTTCTCTAATCAAAATCAAACTTTATACAAGTTGGTTTTAGTAAATTTTGAAGACGAATGTCTTGTGTTTTTCATTTTTTCTTCAGCCTATTTTGTTTAGTCTTAACGGTCCTCCATGTGCTGAATTAAAACCTAGAGGAAGTAAACTAACTATATTACGTAGTAGCCTAATGCATTCGGACTCATGTCACTAATGATATTATATATTTATTTAAAATAGTTCATAAGTATGTTGGTTTGTATGCAAGCTCAGGCCGATTGACAGATAGGTGCCAAATTCAAAAAGAAAAGAGATGTAATTTTCGTCTGCGTTACGTTTTAAAGGGGACGGAACTCCATATATTTATTCTGCTTACACAGTATTCCACTTAAATTCAGCAGATACTGTTTATTTCACACTATAGTCTGAAGAAAGTGGTTATTCTTCTAAACGCTTCGTATTAAAATAACTCTACAATTAATGATGGAAACCTGTTAATAAAAAGCATCAACATTTGACTCCTTTATGCAATGATATAAATGGCCAATCAATTCAAATAATCTTTATATCTTGATCTTTATATCTTCTGAATCTTTAATATGAACAAATAAGCGAAATATAAGCGAATTTATTTATGTTTAATGTTTTATAACAAATAACGTTTTATAACTATTATAACAACAAAACAAAAGGTACTTGGTGACGATATTTCCTTAAAATGTTTTAAGCTAGTGATAATAGTCACACCTTAGATGCATATACGGCACGAATATACTTTACAATTTAAACAAAAGCTCCTCGATCTTTCTACAATTTAATTTATTAAACAATAACGTTTTTAGTAGCTCTATTTTGTCAACCCCAGTTTTCTACAGTTAAAAAGTCATATGATAAAATATTGATTCTGCAGTTGGAGGAAAACAAAATAAATCGGTAAAAGAAAATATGTATAATATTTTTAAAGTGCTAAACTCCACATAAAAATGTAGTCAGTAGTAATGTATAATGAAATAAATAATCGGCCAATAATAAAATCACTATAACACATCAATCCTGTGGCTACTCACCCAATTAATGTTCTAAAATTTCAAAGCATGAAAATGTATGAATCAAACGGAACGGTCAGAAATGGGTTGTTACTAATACTGACTGACTTTATTGAGGAGGGGGGGGGGTTTCTTTGCATTCATGTATTCACTTTTTTCTCTTTTCTATTGGTACTGTCCGCTGTAAGGGAATCTGTTATGACTCCAACACTTCAACAACTTTATTGTGATAAAATTACAATCTGCCTGATTGGGCTATAAGTAATTGTGATAAATGATTTCATTCATACTATATATACAAAGAGCCCAGAGGCCCCCGAAGTCCAAATGGTTGTCACCTCGCTCGGATGCGAAGGAGGAAGCTGAGCCTTGGAAAGTCCCCCACGCTTCTACGTCAGCCGCGCCACTGGATAAGAGCCAGCGGAGGCTGACCAAGAGCGCAAGATCCACAGACGCTCAGGACATGATTAGAGAAACTGGCAATGGCCAGGACTCCCATAGTCAATTATTTATAGCAGGTCACGAGGCCACTGTCGTCTCATTCCGTTCAGTCTCCCAGGAGGATTATTGGGATGAGTGATGCAGTGCAATGACTGTGCTAGGGAATTAGGGTGATTCGATAGGTTACTATGGAACTTTATGAACTTGGACGGGATGAGTTAAAGAATGTAGGGTACATTCAGATCATTATGAAGGGTTTTGTTTCTGACGTAATAGAGGGAATTTACGATTGTTCTCGGGATTGGATGCGCTTGATGTCCCGCATAGCGCTATTCCGTATGTCCAAATTGGCTTCAGTATAACTTTGTAAATAAGTAGTTTATTTTCTATTGAGAGATGGGATGTCCTTCGAAGTAGTCTGTACAGTTGTCCAAAGCGTCTGTTTAGTTCTTGTCTTTTTAGCCTCGTGTGTGGGTTCCAAGTAAGTCTTTTGTCGAGATGGAAGCCTAAATACTGTCTTAGACACAGGGAGAGGAATCGAATATAAAAACATTAGCAGACAGTACTGCGGTGAATATCCTTTGAGCTTGTAAAGCGAACCTACATGCCAGACCCTGTCAAAAGCTTGAGCTATGTCCAGAAAGGTAGCAGTGCAGTATTGTTTGGTTTCAAGGGCTGAGGATATGTGATCAACAACGCATTGTTGAGCAGTGGAATGTCGTTGGCGGAAACCAAACTGGTGAGTAGAATAAAGTTTTTAGGATTCAACTATTGGAAGTAGGCGTTTTAATAGGAGTTTGGTACCCCTGGAGTAGACTGTATAGAACTCTACAACTAACTGTTTTTGTTACCGTTTGTAGGAAGTGTTTAGTTCGTAGAACTGTTTCAACTGACTATTGGGTGAACTGTTCACGGAGGAGCTGCCTACAGGTGAGTGGATAGTGAAGCTGTGGACTGTATTTCTAAGTGCATGTTTCACTTCACATTTCATAGAGAAGGCGACCATATTGTAAGGCTGTAGATCAGCTGTACTAGAGATAAGAGTGGGGAGTCCGGCCAGACCATCATTACACTCTCTGTGGCCTCTCTGGTGGCGTCCCAGTTTCTTAATGTGCGTTCGTGGGCTGCCTTCTGCTACATATTTTTTATTTATAAAACAATACTTAATAATTCAGAAAAATACTGCTTATTATGAAACATACGTTTCTTTCAGCAGGAATGTCTGAAAAAAAAAAAAAAAAAACGCTCACAATCTCTGTAACCAACACCTACTCCATCGCCGGTCAAACGCAAGCCGCGGCGATCTAATAGAAATGTTGTCCCTGTAAATTCTTCAGCACCCAGCAGCTCAATGGAAGACTTTAAGCAACAAATGCCTATACCATATAGAAATAATTATTTTGAAGCTGTGAGGGTATAGTGGAGGGGGTTAGAGTTGTGACACGGACGGCTATTGAGCATATTGATGGAAAATTCCTGGTAAAACCATTGGCACTCGTTATAAAAAGTGTGTGCACCGTTCTAGGCAGTTGATTATTTTTTTCGGATTCGTTTACAGTTTACAATTAGTGTAGCAAAAATACTTTTAAGTCAATAAAATGTTTCTCACTATCTCCACTCTTCTAATTGTCTATTTATTGTAAGCTTCGGAAACTTTATTGATTTACATACACCAATTATTATCGTTGTTTACATGCAGTTCACCATATTTAAAAAACGCGAAATTTTACTCCATACCTAGACAACATCGCCATGCCTGGGCCACATCAGTTCTTAACTTGCATTCTTAAAATATAAAATAGGGTTAGCAATAAGTTTTTATTCGCAATCCTATGAGAATCTATGTATAGAAATACAATCCATTTAACATGCCATTATGTCTAGGTTGTAGTAAAAATCAATCAAGCCCTGAGATAGTAAACCCAAGATAAATTTAATATAGCACTAAAGGGAATGAGAAAATAAAAAAAAGGAAGTAGGAGGAAAGTCCATGGCGTGTATAGCTGATGAAGACAGTGGATTGAATTGAGAAAATAAACTGCTTCTTTTAGGGTGTCCAGTCGGCTGGAAATTTTAATACCGACTTCTCTTTTAACCTTCAGGAACCAATCCTTCTAGACACCAAGTCGGCTTTGCCAATTTTGCCCATTCTTAGTAAACATGAATACTAAACTCTTCGGAGAATAATATAATTAAATTCCTAAAAACCTTCCCTTCTTTCCCCCCTAATCTCAGCTTTTCAGGACGACCTTATTACTCAAGGAGGAAAAGTGGTTAGAAGGGTCTGCATGAGCAAATTTCAAATCCTCTCTAGCTGAAACGGGCTAAATTATTCAAGGGATTTTATTAATAGGATCATGGCTCAAAGTGATTCTTCCGAATAACTCTTTCGGCCATGTACCAAAATGGTTGAGCGTATGTAAAAAATACGTTTCTCTAGGACCAGTTTCAAATTAGTACCTCATTTTGGACAAAATGATCAAGAGAACCTTAAGACACTTTTATCAATATTCTTTGAGAAGCTAGCCAAATAATGAGGGCTGAAAATATTTAGTAAAAATTAAGTTACCTGAATACTTACATTACATGTAAAACCAATCATTTTTTAGCATAGTGAAATATATTTATTTTACATGATGTGGGTACATCGAATCTGAAATCAATGTTCGAACTATACTTATTATCGGATATTAAAGGGTTCCTGGAACATTTTTTTTTAATTTTCAAGATGTCTAGATTAAGAAAAACACAGTATTGATTTAAAATAAACATATATAGAAAGATATAGCAGGAATAACTACTTCTTTAAGTAAATATATGCTCGACAAAAACACAAAAATATGACTTTTCCAAAATAATGTATATATGATGGCTATACTAAACTAATGTGTATATATATAAGTTAATGTTTATCGGCTTTCGAATTAAAAAAAAAGGAAAAAAGGTTCAAAGAACCAACACGCATGAAAGTTAGAACTAGACTGTCTATTAAGGAATCAAGGTTGAATACTGATGCTGCCCGGAGCTGAACTCCCCCCTGCCAGTTTACGCACACCTCGTAAACTATGAAGTCTAAATTGAGGACGACTTAGGCGATATTACGATCACTCTCCTAATCGTACTAGGGAGCGAAGGCCAGCCCAAACAGTACACGACCTGTAATCCCTTACATTCGGTCGTATTCCTATGAAACTTATAGTCCAAATAGAACGCTGCCTCCAACACTGCAGCCACTAGTGACAAAATAAAAACAACAAAACAAACAAAAAAAAATTACATGGCTTATTACTCAAAGAAAACAATGGCATTTTACACGCTACGCTAAATCAATAATTCTACACAGCCTGTGTACATTCTAAAAAAAACAAAAGGAACTACAAACAAAAAAAAAAGATAATACTCCTACAAATGGTACAAGGTGTACGTATGTATACAATACCAAATTTGGCTCCGTGCAGAAGCGAGGATACTCCAACTCACTCATGGCCTGCACCTTCCCCCCCCCCCCCAGGTGGGAGTTTTAACTGTTCGACGTGGTCGGTCCTCCGTTTTGTCGGAGGTCTTGTACTCTCGATGGTAACGATGTTATGCTCCCTGATCACCACCACCTTGAATGGACCCTCATATCTGACCGACACTCGCCTTTGGGATTTGGACGGATTTCGCCTACCCTCAGATACCGAGTGTGAATTAGTGGTCATTCCAAGACCACACAAACTACCTACAATACCTACCCTGCACCTCTTCTCGTGAATATAGTGCATTGTCGGGGCACACGCCTATCAAATATGAAGTCATATAGTAAGACCGTCATGAAACGATTGTCCAGCTCATAGCCTAATCAACCCTCACTTCGTCACCAGGGCTATGGTAACTAGGCACCCCCCTCGTAAGGACCCGACAGGAACTATCAGTGGCTTCCATGAAGTCACGGGGCAGGTATACAGTTCTACTTGTTCTCAGCAAAATTATAAACATTATATATAAAGCAAGCATTATAAAACTTATGATGAACCTTACAGTTATTATGAGTTACCTTAATCAGGCTTCCTTGAACCTCCTTCCATTGACTTTCATTCATTACTTCTCATATACACATATTAAGTACAGAGGACCCTCATTATACAGCGGAATCGGATATAACCCTTTTTTTTTTTTTTCCTTCTTAGCCCCTTTTAATTTACAGATAATTATATATAATTATAGATCCTCTGGCGAATCTATTTACAAATTATTTTGTATTTCCTGTAGCATCACTACATTATATACAGGTTTTGTTATTTTATAGAAATTATATAATGAATAAACAAGTATAATGATATACATTCTACATGACTTGACTGAACTGACTAATAAGGTGATGGGGCTCACCTTTTTGATCAACCTTAAAACTAACTTACATACTAATTCTTATCCTAATTTTTCCCCGACAGTCTGTTGCCATCGATGCGGGAGGGGTGGTGGGGTCATAGTGTTAAACACTGGATTTGTCAGGTGCTGCAATGAGTCAAAAAACTTAATGTGTCTCCGGCGGATGAACGGATATAACCCGGGTCTAGCAGGGCTATATCAGTGGGTCCCCCCAATCGCTGTCTAGATGGCAACACAATCATTTTTTTTTAATGGAATCACGATTTTTGACAATTTTCAATACCTTATCTACTTGTAATTTTGTACTTTTTTGCCACGTCATTATAATTCATCCCACTTGCTCTTTATAATTTACGTTTCAAGGGCATGAAAGCAATAGAATAGCAAGAAATATAATGCTAAATTTAATTTAAAGTAAAACCCTAACTCTAAATATCAGTAGCTTTTATGAAAAGGATTAAGAGAATAAAAGTTAAGAATTCCTTCAGGTAAGTGTTAATGAACTGTAATTGCCTTTTCGAAAAACAAGAATTCCCCGAATATTTCTATTGTATTGAGAAACAGAGTAACATTTTTTGTCTTGTTCTAACTTTTATGCGTGTTGCTTCTTTGAACCTTTTTTCCTTTTTTTTTTAATTCGAAAGCCGATAAACATTAACTGGTGCCGAAACCCGGGATTCGTGAAGTGGGAAGAAAACTAAGCGACGGCTGTTTGATTTTTTTTTTCTTCTCCTTTTTGCCGTGTTCAATAAAAAAGTGAAGAAAGGATGGTGGAAGGAGGCGTGCTACGATAACCTGTTCTGAATGTAGCGGATGGCGCGGAACATGTAGCAACGAGAAGGGTGGGCGTTTTGCCAGGAGCTCATGCTACCGCTCTTGCGTTGATGACAGTGAAAGCGATGAACACTCAAGATCTGAGAAAGGCAATTTAAGTGCTGGAATGGTTCACTGGCTAATTAGGAGAACTCAACCACTTTTTGAAGGGAGGAGATCGCCTCACTGCCTTAATCCTAGCAAAAGCAGAGGAAAATCTTCTGGACCCCAGGGATGCAGAGTAACTAAGAGCGGCCCTGATATGTCGGGTCAAGAGAAATATTCTCAACCAGATCCAAGCGGATGAGGAAACGTATGGGGGAGGGCGATGGACCCCAGAAGAAGATATTTTTCAGATATTCCGGGAGACAAGATCATCAAGGCAGAGTAGCGGTAAATATGCCACAGGTCTTATAACCCGTTATAATCAAATGAAAATGAATAAAGGAGAAAATGAGAGAGACGATGAGCATCGAAGAGATAGAGAATGCAATGGGATTTCTCTCTACTATACTAAAGGTTCAGCTGGTGAAGAAAACCGGGAGAAAAGAGGTATTCCCTAATGAGCGCTCATTCCTCGAGTATGCCCAAGTCATGCCAGCGCCAGGAAGGAAGAATCGAGGATACAAGAGGATGATGCAGAATGGAGCCGGATAGTGTACAGAAGAACCAGGGTCTCTAAAGCAAATGGGAAAAAAATCGAAACATCAACGACCGGTAAGGACAGGGGAGTGCCAGGCGAAAGGAGGTTCAGGGCGGCAAGACCCAGGTATGGATCCCGCAGAGAGGAGAGAAAATGCCATTGGTGCGGCAATACAGGTCATTTAGTGGCATAGTGCCCTCGCACAAAATGTTTCGAGTGCAGTGAGGTGGGGCATATTGCGAGGCATTGCCCTTACGTGTATTGGAGGAGAGATCTTCATAGGGCAGAACCCTTGAAAGTGAATATTCAAACGATGCGGGAAAGAAGGAAGATATCACCCAGAGGGAATGGATCATCAGCTGAGGAATCGTCGGGGGCTCCAGGAACGTCGGAAACAAAATGAGAAGAGCCGGGTCTCGACAGGAGCCGGGAGCACGAGCGACAGAAGACTACATTGAGAAGGTGGGAGCGGCGTGTGGCAGCCTGAGGAGGAAAAGCTTACGGAGGGAGTTCGGAGATATTTTTTACGTGGAGGGTGATGTGCTAGGGGCAACGGGGATGACAGTACATGAAGTCCCATTAAAATCGGACCGAATAACGTACGTGAAGGAGAGACGCTATCCGCAGGCACTCCGCCAACATATCCGGAAAGAAATTGACAGCTTAAGACGACAGGGTATAATCGTGGGCCCAAACATCAACCCAACATCACCGTATAATAGTCCTCTGTGGGCATTACGAAAGAAGAGTAAATCGGGAGAGGAGGAGGAGAACACGGCGGATGATGAGTATCCGATTCCCCGGTTTAAGGACACCTCGACAGACTGCATGGAGCCACAATCTTCAGCACCTTGGACTTGAAAGCAGGGTACCATCAAATCAAAATCAACACAAAACAGCGTTTACTTTCGAAAGGGGGCACTATGAGTAAGAACGCTCCGATTACTTTCCAACGATTCATGAACGAAATACTGAGGGGGATTGACGAGGCAGTACGCTAGATTTATATGGACAATTTGGAGATCTTCAGCCGAACGGAATCTGAACACATTGAACATCTCCGGAGGGTATTCCGATGTTAGCGTGAATTCGGCTTAAAATTGCCCATGAAAAAATCATCGCTGAGAAAGGATCCTGCGAAAGTCGAAGTTATTCGGAAGATGGCGGTGCTATCGAATTACGTTTTGTGCCAGACATGGCAGAGTATCTCGTGCCCATCAGTAACTGCTGCGGAAGGGGGCGCGAGTAGTGATCACACCTATTATGGAGCAAACCCTTAGAAAATGCCAGGCTCGACTGCAAGAGGAACCAATCCTGGAGTTTCTCGATTTTGAGAAGCTATTTACTATCACGTCCGACGCAAGTGAGTATGCAATGGGAGCGGTGCTGAGGCAGGAGGGAGATGGCGGGGAGCGACCGGAGGCGTACGTGAGTCGAAGACTGACCGACACGGAGGCGTGGTACAGTGCCCTCGAGCGCGAGCTTCTTGGTATCATATAGGCTATTGATTATTTTCGTCCATACGTCTTCGGGCGGAGATTCAGAGTACATACAGTACATACAGACCACAGACCTCTTCAATGGGTGGGGGAGCTGAAGGAATTATCCGGCAGGGTAACACGCTGGATGTAGTTTTTGTCACAATGTAACCGGGAAATTGTATACAAACCAGGGAAGGACAATGTAGTGGTGGACTGGCTATCCCAAGCGATTACCATAAACGCAGTTGAGGAGGGGGAGGAATTTATCCAGGAATACCTGCCCGGGGAAGATTGAAGTCACGGTGTATGTGACGAAAGCGATGGGAGTGAACACCAAGAAGTGGAAGAATCTGCCGAAGAGTGACTGGTGTAAATGGAGACGATCGAAGGTATCCTTAACAATTAACGGCGGCAAATTATTTGGAAGACGCAAACGTCCGGTCTGATGTGGGCTACGCATGGAAACTATGGCAAGAATAGTATTACGACAATCTGGTCCCAAGGTGTCAAGGGTGTTGGAAGATGCATCCAGACCAGGGAAGACCTACCACCTATTTGTCGGCAACGCGACTGTATGGGATCAGATCAAGAAATTATGGAGAACAGAACAATGGCGAATCGATCGATCGTTAGTTCGTTGTTTATCTATGGTCCAGACACTGCGTGATGAGGAACGGCAGCGGAAAGTAACGCTTGCCTACCATCACCGCGGTGCGCAGGAGACCTCGAAGCATTACAGCGGTGATGGGATATGAAGAAGACGATCCAGGAGATTATAGGAACTTGCGATATATGTCTTAAGACTAAATGCGACTGACACCCATTACAGGGACAACAGGAGGAAACACCCACAGCAGTGACGCCACTGAGAGAACTACAGGTTGACACATTCACTTGGAAGGGCTATAAGTGGGTTACGACAATAGATACCTTCAGCAAGGTACAAGACAGGTCATCCAACGCCGTCTTACAGACATTACGATCGTGGGTCTAGTTTTATAGGGTACCGGACGGAATCTCATCGGATGGGGGTAGGGAGTTCGATAATGCAAACGTGCGGGCAGAGATGAAGAATCTTTATATCTTGTGGTATCTCAGACGTGGAAGCATCGAAAGGCTGCACAGTACCTTGAGTGACCACTTGTGGGTGTATCAGGTGGACAAGGGTCTGCAGGCGATGCGAGGCGGGGTTTACGCCGTTCGATATACTCTTCGGACTGCGTGCGAGGCCCGGAACGGGACAGAGACGGTGGCGGACGAGGGAATGCCGTAGCAAATTTTAAACGCTCACTGAAAACTTAGCAACTTTTGGGCAAAGTTCATGACAGGATCATAAGGGAAAAGTTAAGAGAGGGGCTCGGGTAAACCTCAAAGTCAAGGATCGAATGGGGGACCTTAAAATCGAAAGGGACCATTGTATATCGTAAAATCGCCTCTAATTAGAGCAAAGAGCCGGTCAGATACGAGGGTCCATTGAAGGTGGTGGTCCACGTCGAACAGTTAAAACTCCCGCCAGGGGGGGAGGGCGCAAGCCATGAGTGAGCTGGAGTGTCCTCGCTTCTGTACGGAGCCAAATTTGGTATTGTATACATACGTACACCTTGTACCATTTGTAGGAGTATTATCTTTTTTTCTTTTTTTTTGTAGTTCCTTTTGGTTTTTTTTAGATTATACATAGGCTGTGTAGAATTATTGATTTATCGTGGCGTGTAAGATGCCATTGTTTTCTTTGAGTAATAAGCCATGTAATTTTTTTTTTGTTTTGTTGTTTTATTTTGTCACTAGTGGCTGTAGTGTTGGAGGCAGCGTTCTATTTGGACTATAAGTGTCATAGAAATACGACTGAATGTTTAGGGCAGATTGGATTTCCGTGGTAGACACTACTCGGTAAATTGTAGGGCCACGAGGGAGAGGGTCTCTCCCAAGGAGCTGCTAGTTTTAGCGAGGCGAAAGCATAGATTCCCACTAGGAGAGTGTGGGGTCTGACAAGGCCGTACTAAAACATAGCAAGGTTAGGAAGAGAGATCCAGAGGTTTTTATAGATGAGGAGGCCAAGTCTTGAACATGTGTAGCCACAAGTCATCAGTTAGAGAGTCGTCGGGAGAATTATTTACAGTCCGAGATCTGGCCCTACTTATAGTCAGTGGTGGGTCGTTAGACCCAATCATCTGCCTCATTCTTGTACCCAATGAGATTCAGTATGCCGTGGCGCTTTGTTCTTGGCAGCCCCAGGCCTGGTCTGGGTCACTGATACCTGTCCTGGGTAAGGATTTTCAGCCCCTAACTAGTTAACTTGCAGCTGGGTTTTTTATTGTTTACAACATTTACAATGACTTATGGTTTGGTAATGTTATTTACATTTGTTTAAATTAATTTACAATATTTATACAATAGAGTATAGGGTGATTTATCTTATTTAGTTAGCTGTCACTACATTTTCTGTTATTTTTAAGTAAGCAACCACATCCCTCCCTACTTCCCAGAATCATCCTTTTCTAATACATATATGTCTCAGCTTTAGCCCCAGACCCTAGTCCTTTCACCCACTATCTACAGCGCTTAATATTTGTATATATAAGTGTTTTGCTTGAACATCATAATAAAGATTTTCTATCTTTTCTTTTATAATACTCTCCTCTACAAAGATTATTTAACTAAAGACCAATGGGCCGTAAAGAAAGCATGTTTGACAGGACGACAAGCTAGTCAGCTCAACGCTCCTTTTTTCATCACTCGGAGGTGTACAATTCACGAAACATTTGCGGAATAGCTAGAGCATTGATATTGAAGAATAGACATAGAGAACCACTAAGGCGTATTTGATATTCAACAGGCTCTGGCACAATAACGAGGCGTGCTTCTTAAAAAGAGCGTGGTGACTTCAGCTCATAACTGTACTCTTTACTCTCTAGGAGTGATGAATTATTTTAGGTCATCATTGATAATACCAATTTGAGAACAATAATCAACTACTCTTTGATAATACATAAATATGTGTCCAATAAGATAAACCGTGACGTAGATCAAACCCAAGTGGACAAGCGAGATGGATCTAAGCGAAGCTCCTTATTCCTCAAGGCTGAGTATCCACCTTATCTCACCTACAACGGTATGTAGTATTTTTAGTTAATCTATTCCAAAATTATGTGGTAAATTGCCATTAAGGCAATAGTATCAATTAAGTATTAATTTTAATCCTAATCATCACCGTAATTATGAAATATAGTTATATTTATTTTTCTTGGTTATCATTACCGTCACGCCTGTTTTATCTGAACCTAAAATATTAAAAGCCATTTGTCTGATGAATCTTTCGTTAAGCTTTTAAGCTCCTTATCGACAATCTTTTTATGACAGTGTTCCTGCTTCCTTCACTTACAGCTATATGACAATGTTCCTACTTCCTTCACTTACTTACTACTTAGCTATATGTATTCTGAAAATTGACTGAAATTAAGGTCCATGTGTAGTTTTATTCATTACCTATTTGAATCTTTAGCTCATGTCCAGAGACTTGTCAAAAAACTTCATAGGAATAATAAAAAAAATATGCTGAAGTATTCAACGTCCTTAATTATGTATATGTTAAGTATTTACCATCCCATCTTTCATAGTTACTAGTTACTGCATTCCCTTCGTAACACTATTCAACAAACTGATTACAATTAGTAAAGCTATTAAAGTTCAAATGTTTAGTTGGAGTACGTTGAAACAGTTTTGACCCTCCAACCAATGAACTCATTTTCTCTTATCTGATAATGCATGTGAGATAAATTTGATAGCTCTTTGAAAAAGTGATATGTAATAATTATTGTGTGTGGCCCGTTGTAATGTAGCTGTCAATTTTAATACCTGTTGGTTGTTGTGAAAAAACAGTGACAGAGCCTGGAACAGTTACATTCCTGGGCTGCCATTATTCCCTCATAAGTAAATTATTGTTAACTTTAGAACTAAATTTTTAGGACAACTTGGTCAGAAAAATAAACAATATACGGGGACAAGTGAGTTTTGCACGGTCGTATTTGTAGCGGGTAAGTTAGCAAGCCACTACTGTCACTGCGGGCTTGATTCCTGACTCTTCTAAACATATTTTTTGATTTGGATGAGTACGGTCTATGTTCACTAAGCCGTGTTAAAATGAGAAGCTATTATGAATTAACGTATCCGGTTAGAAAAACACAAAAAATGGTAAAAGGTAGCATCTGGCTCAGTGGATTCGTTTAAAAATGCAGTGGTGCAAACTTATTTAATTTCTGGTTTTGGCTTAAATTAAGTAAATAACGCACTATTTTTATCTTCTCACAAGTTATTCATTTTTCATTCACAAGGGCTTTAAGCTTTCAGCAACCTACAATGCCCTTCTCCAGTGCTTAAACACACAGAACGAAGACTTTTTCAAAATTATATATATATGTAAGTTTGAACGTAACCGCCAAACTTCGGGACATATGCTAGATGTCCCTACAGAGCTCGCTAGTATCGCTCCAAGCTGTGTAACCTGCGATATAAGAGCTGTACAATGTTAAGACAATGGTCAACGCTTATTATCGGCAATTGTATTGATTCAGGTTAGTTTTATTTGTTTATTGTAATATTTGTAGCGCTAGCTAATGTTTAATATTACAGTTCTAAACTACATCTGCAAGTGTTCGATCTATAAGCTGAGAACCTCCACCTCCTTTAAGTTTCTGAATTCGAAACTTTTATATATATATATATATATATATATATATATATATATATATAAGTTAATGCTTACCGGCTTTAGAATTAAGAAACAAAGGGAAAAAAGGTACAGAGAAACAACACGCTTGAAAGTTAGAACTAGACTGTTTATTTCGAGTCTATAACCCTGTATATTTACATTCGGGATGTTTACATCCCGACGTTCGGGGATTAAGGTTGAGTACTGATGCTGCCCGGAGCTTAACTCCCCCCTGCCAGTTTACGCACATCTCCTCGTAAACTATGAAGTCTAAGTCTAAATTGAGGACGACTTAGGCGATATTACGATCACTCTCCTAATCGTACTAAGGGAGCGAAGGCCAGCCCAAACAGTACACAACCTGTAATCCCTTACATTCGGTCGTATTTATAAGACACTTATAGTCCAAATAAAACGCTGCTTCTAACACTGCAGCCACTAGTGACAAAATAAAAAAAAACAAAAAAAAATTACATGGCTCATTACTCACAGAAAACAATGGCATCTTACACGCTACGCAAAGTCGATATTTCTACACAGCCTGTGTACATTCTAAAAAAACAACAAAAAAAAAAAACTTCTACAAATGGTACAAAGTGTACGTATGTATACTATACCAAATTTGGCTACGTGCAGAAGCGAGGACACTCCAACTCACTCATGGCCAGCACCCTTCCCCCCTGGTGGAAGTTTTAACTGTTCGACGTGGACGGTCCTCCGTTTCGTCGGAGGTCTTGTACTCTCGATGGTGACGATGTTATGCTCCCTGATCACCACCACCTTGAATGGACCCTCGTATCTGATCGACTCTTTGCTCCGATTAGAGCCAATTTTACGATATACAATCGTCCCAATTTTAAGGTCCCCTATTCGACCCCGGACTTTGAGGTTTACCCGAGAAACTCTCTTGACCTCTCCCTCACGATTTTGTCACGAACTTTGCCCCAAAGTTTTCCAAGCTCTAAGTGAGCACTTAACATTTGCTCCGCCATTCCCTCGTCCGCCACCGTCTCTGTCCCGTTCCGGCGCCTCGCGCGCAGTCCGAAGAGGATCTCGAACGGCGTAAACCCCGTGGTGGAGTGGATGGAATGATTGTATGCCGCCACTGCCTTCGGCATCGCCTCGTTCGCCGGCAGACCCTTTTCTACCTGATACACCCGCAGGTGGTCACTCAAGGTACTGTGCAACCTTTCGATGCCTCCGCGACTCTTAGGATGTCCTGGGGTGTTGAGATGCCACACGATATCAAGATTTTTCATCTCCGTCCGAACGTTTGCATTATCGAACTCCCTACCCCCATCAGACGAGATTCGGTCCGGTACCCCATAAAACTGGAACCACGTTCGTAATGCCTGTAAGACGGCGTTGGATGATTTGTCTTTTACGGCGTACGCCATAGCTACCTTACTGAAGGTATCTATTGTCGTAACCCACTTATACCCCTTCCAAGTGAACGTGTCAATCTGTAGTTCACTCAGTGGCGTCTCTGCTGTGGGTGTTTCCTCCTGTTGTCCCTGTGGTGGGTGTCGATCATATTTAGTCTTAAGACATATATCGCACGTTCCTAAAATCTCTTGGATCGTCTTTTTCATATCCCACCAGAAGTACCGTCGCTGTAATGCTTGCAAAGTCTCCGGCGCACCGCGGTGGTTCGTCTTCCCTTGATGGTAGGCAAGCGTTACTTCCCGCTGCCGTTCCTCATCACGCAGTGTCTGGACCATAGACAGACAACGAACAAACGATCGATCAATACCCAGTTGTTCTGTTCTCCATAATTTCTTGATCAGATCCCACACTGTCGCGTTGCCGACAAATAGATGGTAGGTCTTCCCTGGTCTGGATGCATCTTTCAATGCCTGGCAAATTTGGTCACCCTTGACACCCGGTTGGGACCAGATTGTCGTAATACTATTCTTGCCATAGTTTTCATGAGTAGCTCGCATCAGGCCGGTCGTTTGCGTCTTCCAAATAATTTGTCGCCGTTTATCGTTAATCATACCCTCGATCGTCTCCATTTCCACCGGACGTTCTCCGGCAGATTCTTCCGCTTCTTGGTGTTCGCTCCCATCGCTATCGTCCCGCGTACCGCGACTTCCATCTTCCCCGGGCGCCCATTCCTGGATAAATTGTCTGTGATCCCCGGACGTTTCCCCTTCCTCGACTGCATTTACGGTAATCGCTCGAGATAGCCAGTCCGCCACTACATTGTCCTTCCCTGGTTTGTATACAATTTCCAGGTTGTATTGGGACAAAAACTCCTTCCAGCGTGTCACCCTGGCTGATGATTCCTTAAGCTTCCCCACCCATTGAAGAGGTCTGTGGTCCGTATGTACTCTGAATCTCCGCCCGAAGACGTATGGACGAAAATGGTCAATAGCCCATATGATGCCAAGAAGTTCACGCTCGAGGGCACTGTACCGCGCTTCCGTGTCGGTCAGTCTTCGACTCGCGTACGCCACTGGTCGTTCCCCCCCATCTCCCTCCTGCGACAGCACCGCTCCCAATGCATACTCACTTGCGTCGGTGGTGATAGTAAATAGCTTCTCAAAATCGGGAAACGCCAGGATTGGTTCCTCTTGCAGTCGAGCCATGCATTTTCGAAGGTTTTGCTCCATAATAGGTGTAATCGCTATCCGCGCCCCCTTCCGCAGCAGGTTACTGATGGGTACGAGATACTCTGACATGTCTGGCACAAAACGCCGATAGTAATTTAGCGTACCTAAAAGTCGCCGAATGCCCTTGACGTCTTTCGGCACCGCTATCTTTCGAATTGCGTCGACTTTTGCAGAATCCGGCTGGACTCCCTCCCTCGAGATGGTATGCCCTAAGAAGTTGATCCGATCCTCTCCCAGCGATGATTTTTCCATCGACAATTTTAACCCGAATTCACGCAAACGTCGAAATACCCTCCGGAGATCTTCGATGTGTTCGGATTCTGTTCGGCTGAAGATCAACAGATCGTCCATATAAATCTGGCATACCGCCTCGTCTATCCCCCTCAGGATTTCGTCCATCAATCTCTGGAAAGTAATCGGAGCGTTCTTCAAACCAAATGGCATCCGAGTGAACTCATAGTGCCCCCTCTCGAAAGTAAACGCTGTTTTGTGTTGATCGGTAGCGCTCATTTTGATTTGATGGTACCCTGCTTTCAAATCCAAAGTGCTAAAGATTGTGGCTCCATTCAGTCTGTCGAGAATGTCCTCAAAACGGGGAATCGGATACTTCTCATCCGTTGTGTTTTCGTTTAATTTTCTAAAATCGACGACGACTCTATATCTCTCCCCCTCCTCTCCCGGTTTACTCTTCTTTCGTACTGCCCACAGAGGACTATTATAAGGGGATGTGCTATCAACGATTATACCCTGTCGTCTTAAGCTGTCGATTTCTGTCCGGATATGTTGGCGGAGTGCCTGCGGATATCGTCTCTCCTTCACGTACGTTATTCGGTCAGATTTTAATGGGATTTCATGTACTGTCTTCCCCGTTGCCCCAAGCATATCACCCTCCACGTAAAAAATATCTCCGAACTCCCTACGTAAGCTTTCCCTCCAGTCCACAACTTTCTTGACTGCCCCTATCCGCGCACTCCCAGCTCTTACGGTCCCTTGACATTGATAAGTAACCCCCCCCAACTTGATCCGCCACTCCTTTCCCTTGTTCTCTAAAAGCGCGCCTACCCGACCCAATAAGTCACACCCCACTATTATTTCATACTCGCGCGGCATGTACTCCACAATATGTACGTTAATATCGCCCTTTTTTTTCGCCCATTTCTCTAAATTCACGACCGCCTCTCCCGCCACTTTACAGGGCCCGCCCAGGGTAATTAACTTGCACTTACATACCTTGACCTGGAGTGCCCTCTCTCTGCCATACAGCCGCTCCAACGCACCGCGTGACATTATGGTAATGGTGCTTCCTGTATCCACCAAGCACCTCTCCCCCCCCCTCGACTCTGATTATTGGCAACTCGCACAGTATCCCTCTCACTGTATTACACTTTAGGGTGCGGTCGCCACTCTGCTGCCACCCTCCTCAGGCTGCCACACGCCGCTCCCATCTTCTCGAAGTAGTCTTCTTTCGCTCATGCTCTCGGCTCCTGTCGCGAGCCGGCTCTTCTTCCGTTTCCGACGTTCCTGACGCTCCTGAAGATTCCTCAGCTGAAGATTCATTACCCCTGGGTGATATATTTCTTCTTTCCCGCATCGTTTGCGTATTCACTTCCATGGGTTCTGCCCTATGAACATCTCTCCTCCGATACACGTAAGGGCAATGCCTAGCGATATGCCCCTCCTCACTGCACTCGAAACATTTTGTGCGGGGGCACTGTGCCACTAAATGACTCGTCTTCCCGTCGGTGGTGATAGTAAATAGCTTCTCAAAATCGGGAAACGCCAGGATTGGTTCCTCTTGCAGTCGAGCCATGCATTTTCGAAGGTTTTGCTCCATAATAGGTGTAATCGCTATCCGCGCCCCCTTCCGCAGCAGGTTACTGATGGGTACGAGATACTCTGCCATGTCTGGCACAAAACGCCGATAGTAATTTAGCGTACCTAAAAGTCGCCGAATGCCCTTGACGTCTTTCGGCACCGCTATCTTTCGAATTGCGTCGACTTTTGCAGAATCCGGCTGGACTCCCTCCCTCGAGATGGTATGCCCTAAGAAGTTGATCCGATCCTCTCCCAGCGATGATTTTTCCATCGACAATTTTAACCCGAATTCACGCAATCGTCGAAATACCCCCCGGAGATCTTCGATGTGTTCGGATTCTGTTCGGCTGAAGATCAACAGATCGTCTATATAAATCTGGCATACCGCCTCGTCTATCCCCCTCAGGATTTCGTCCATCAATCTCTGGAAAGTAATCGGAGCGTTCTTCAAACCAAATGGCATCCGAGTGAACTCATAGTGCCCCCTCTCGAAAGTAAACGCTGTTTTGTGTTGATCGGTAGCGCTCATTTTGATTTGATGGTACCCTGCTTTCAAATCCAAAGTGCTAAAGATTGTGGCTCCATTCAGTCTGTCGAGAATGTCCTCAAAACGGGGAATCGGATACTTCTCATCCGTTGTGTTTTCATTTAATTTTCTAAAATCGACGACGACTCTATATCTCTCCCCCTCCTCTCCCGGTTTACTCTTCTTTCGTACTGCCCACAGAGGACTATTATAAGGGGATGTGCTATCAACGATTATACCCTGTCGTCTTAAGCTGTCGATTTCTGTCCGGATATGTTGGCGGAGTGCCTGCGGATATCGTCTCTCCTTCACGTACGTTATTCGGTCAGATTTTAATGGGATTTCATGTACTGTCTTCCCCGTTGCCCCAAGCATATCACCCTCCACGTAAAAAATATCTCCGAACTCCCTACGTAAACTTTCCCTCCAGTCCACAACTTTCTTGACTGCCCCTATCCGCGCACTCCCACCTCTTACGGTCCCCTGACATTGATAAGTAACCCCCCCCCCCAACTTGATCCGCCACTCCTTTCCCTTGTTCTCTACAAGCGCACCTACCCGACCCAATAAGTCACACCCCACTATTATTTCATACTCGCGCGGCATGTACTCCACAATATGTACGTTAATATCGCCCTTTTTTTTCGCCCATTTCTCTAAATTCACGACCACCTCTCCCGCCACTTTACAGGGCCCGCCCAGGGTAATTAACTTGCACTTACATACCTTGACCTGGAGTGCCCTCTCTCTGCCATACAGCCGCTCCAACGCACCGCGTGACATTATGGTAATGGTGCTTCCTGTATCCACCAAGCACCTCTCCCCCCCCTCGACTCTGATTATTGGCAACTCGCACAGTATCCCTCTCACTGTATTACACTTTAGGGTGCGGTCGCCACTCTGCTGCCACCCTCCTCAGGCTGCCACACGCCGCTCCCATCTTCTCGAAGTAGTCTTCTTTCGATCATGCTCTCGGCTCCTGCTGCGAGCCGGCTCTTCTTCCGTTTCCGACGTTCCTGACGCTCCTGAAGATTCCTCAGCTGAAGATCCATTACCCCTGGGTGATATATTTCTTCTTTCCCGCAACGTTTGCGTATTCACTTCCATGGGTTCTGCCCTATGAACATCTCTCCTCCGATACACGTAAGGGCAATGCCTAGCGATATGCCCCTCCTCACTGCACTCGAAACATTTTGTGCGGGGGCACTGTGCCACTAAATGACTCGTCTTCCCGCAACCATGGCATTTTCTCTCTTCTCTGCGGGGTCCGTACCTGGGTCTCGCCGCCCTGAACCTCCTTTCGCCTGCCGCTCCCCTGTCCCTACCGGTTGGTGTTTCGACTTTTTTCCAATTTGATTTAGGGACCCTGGTTCTCCTGTACACTATCCGGCTCCATTCTCCCTCATCCTCCTGTATCCTCGATTCCTCCTCCCTGGCGCTGGTGTCAATCATGACCTGGGCACATTCGAGGAATGAGCGCTCATTAGGGAATATCTCTTTTCTCCCTGTTTCCTTCGCCAACTGTACCTTCAGTATAGTAGACAGAAATCCCATTCTGCCTTCTACCTCTTCGATGCTCATTGTCTCTCTCATTTTCTCCATTATTTGATTATAACGGGTTAGAAGAACTGCGGCATATTGGCCGCTACTCTGCCTTGATGATTTTGTTTCCCGGAACATCTGGAAAATATCTTCTTCGGGCGTCCATCGCCCTCCTCCATATGCTTTCTTTAGCCGCATCTTCACCGTTTCCCACGACGTCTCCTCATCCGCTTGGATCTGGTTGAGAATCCTTCTCTTGACCCGACATATCAGGGCCGCTCTTAGTGACTCTGCATCCCTGGGGTCCAGAAGATTTTCCTCCGATTTTGCTAGGATTAAGGCAGTGAGGCGATCTCCTCCCTTCAGGAAGTGGTTGAGTTCTCCTAATTCGCCAGTGAACCATTCCAGCTCTGAAATTGCATTTCTCAGATCTTGAGTGTTCATTGCTTTCACTCTCATCAACGCAAGAGCGGTAGCATGAGCTTCTGGCAAAATGCCCACCCTTCTCGTTGCTACATGTTCCGCGCCATCCGCTACGTTCAGAACAGGTGGTCGTAGCACGCCTCCTTCCGCCATTCTTTCTTCAATTTTTTTATTTAACACAGCAAAAAGGAGATGAGAAAAAAAAAAATCGAACAGACGTCGCTTACTTTTCTTTCCACACCACGAGTTCACGGGTTTCGGCACCAGTTAATGCTTTCCGGCTTTAGAATTAAAAAACAAAGGGAAAAAGGTACAGAGAAACAACACGCTTGAAAGTTAGAACTAGACTGTTTATTTCGAGTCTATAACACTGTATATTTACATTCGGGATGTTTACATCCCGACGTTCGAGGATTAAGGTTGAGTACTGATGCTGCCCGGAGCTTAACTTATATATATATAAAATTGTCGATGGAAAAATCATCGCTGGGAGAGGATCGGATCAACTTCTTAGGGCATACCATCTCGAGGGAGGGAGTCCAGCCGGATTCTGCAAAAGTCGACGCAATTCGAAAGATAGCGGTGCCGAAAGACGTCAAGGGCATTCGGCGACTTTTAGGTACGCTAAATTACTATCGGCGTTTTGTGCCAGACATGGCAGAGTATCTCGTACCCATCAGTAACCTGCTGCGGAAGGGGGCGCGGATAGCGATTACACCTATTATGGAGCAAAACCTTCGAAAATGCATGGCTCGACTGCAAGAGGAACCAATCCTGGCGTTTCCCGATTTTGAGAAGCTATTTACTATCACCACCGACGCAAGTGAGTATGCATTGGGAGCGGTGCTGTCGCAGGAGGGAGATGGGGGGGAACGACCAGTGGCGTACGCGAGTCAAAGACTGACCGACACGGAGGCGCGGTACAGTGCCCTCGAGCGTGAACTTCTTGGCATCATATGGGCTATTGATTATTTTCGTCCATACGTCTTCGGGCGGAGATTCAGAGTACATACGGACCACAGACCTCTTCAATGGGTGGGGAAGCTTAAGGATTCATCCGCCAGGGTGACACGCTGGAAGGAGTTTTTGTCCCAATACAACCTAGAAATTGTATACAAACCAGGGAAGGACAATGTAGTGGCGGACTGGTTATCTCGAGCGATTACCATAAATGCAGTCGAGGAAGGGGAAACGTCCGGGGATCACAGATAATTTATCCAGGAATGGGCGCCCGGGGAAGATGGAAGTCGCGGTACGCGGGACGATAGCGATGGGAGCGAACACCAAGAAGCGGAAGAATCTGCCGGAGAACGTCCGGTGGAAATGGAGACGATCGAGGGTATCATTAACGATAAACGGCGACAAATTATTTGGAAGACGCAAACGACCGGCCTGATGCGAGCTACTCATGAAAACTATGGCAAGAATAGTATTACGACAATCTGGTCCCAACCGGGTGTCAAGGGTGACCAAATTTGCCAGGCATTGAAAGATGCATCCAGACCAGGGAAGACCTACCATCTATTTGTCGGCAACGCGACAGTGTGGGATCTGATCAAGAAATTATGGAGAACAGAACAACTGGGTATTGATCGATCGTTTGTTCGTTGTCTGTCTATGGTCCAGACACTGCGTGATGAGGAACGGCAGCGGGAAGTAACGCTTGCCTACCATCAAGGGAAGACGAACCACCGCGGTGTGCAGGAGACTTTGCAAGCATTACAGCGACGGTACTTCTGGTGGGATATGAAAAAGACGATCCAAGTGATCATAGGAACGTGCGATATATGTCTTAAGACTAAATATGATCGACACCCACCACAGGGACAACAGGAGGAAACACCCACAGCAGAGACGCCACTGAGTGAACTACAGATTGACACGTTCACTTGGAAGGGATATAAGTGGGTTACGACAATAGATACCTTCAGTAAGGTAGCTATGGCGTACGCCGTAAAAGACAAATCATCCAACGCCGTCTTACAGGCATTACGAACGTGGTTCCAGTTTTATGGGGTACCGGACCGAATCTCGTCGGATGGGGGTAGGGAGTTCGATAATGCAAACGTTCGGGTGGAGATGAAAAATCTTGATATCGTGTGGCATCTCAACACCCCAGGACATCCTAAGAGTCGCGGAGGAATCGAAAGGTTGCACAGTACCTTGAGTGACCACCTGCGGGTGTATCAGGTAGAAAAGGGTCTGCAGGCGAACGAGGCGATGCCAAAGGCAGTGGCGGCATACAATCATTCCATCCACTCCACCACGGGTTTTACGCCGTTCGAGATCCTCTTCGGACTGCGCGCGAGGCGCCGGAACGGGACAGAGACGGTGGCGGACGAGGGAATGGCGGAGCAAATGTTAAGTGCTCACTTAGAGCTCGGAAAACTTTGGGGCAAAGTTCGTGACAAAATCGTGAGGGAGAAGGTCAAGAGAGTTGCTCGGGTAAACCTCAAAGTCCGGGGTCGAATAGGGGACCTTAAAATTGGAGCGATTGTATATCGTAAAATTGGCTCTAACCGGAGCAAAGAGTCGGTCAGATACGAGGGTCCATTCAAGGTGGTGGTGATCAGGGAGCATAACATCGTCACCATCGAGAGTACAAGACCTCCGACGAAACGGAGGACCGTCCACGTCGAACAGTTAAAACTCCCACCAGGGGGGGAGGGTGCAGGCCATGAGTGAGTTGGAGTGTCCTCGCTTCTGCACGTAGCCAAATTTGGTATGGTATACATACGTACACTTTGTACCATTTGTAGAAGTATTTTTTTTTGTAATTCCTTTTGCTGTTTTTTTAGAATGTACACAGGCTATGTAGAAATATCGACTTTGTGTAGCGTGTAAGATGCCATTGTTTTCTGTGAGTAATGAGCCATGTAATTTTTTTTGTTTTTTTTTATTTTGTCACTAGTGGCTGCAGTGTAAGAGGCAGCGTTTTATTTGGATTATAAGTGTCTTATAAATACGACCGAATGTAAGGGATTACAGGTTGTGTACTGTTTGAGCTGGCCTTCGCTCCCTTAGTACGATTAGGAGAGTGATCGTAATATCGCCTAAGTCATCCTCAATTTAGACTTAGACTTCATAGTTTACGAGGAGATGTGCGTAAACTGGCAGGGGGGAGTTAAGCTCCGGGCAGCATCAGTACTCAACCTTAATCCTCGAACGTCGGGATGTAAACATCCCGAATGTAAATATACAGTGTTATAGACTCGAAATAAACAGTCTAGTTCTAACTTTCAAGCGTGTTGTTTCTCTGTACCTTTTTCCCTTTGTTTTTTAATTCTAAAGCCGGAAAGCATTAACTTATATATATATATATATATATATATATATACTGAATTAAACAACCCACTGAACCTTAAATAAATAAATCAAAGCAAATACATAAAATATTCACTGTCATAAGGTCAACAATAAGTTTTTTCTAATTTCAAAATCTTTGTTGTGATAAAAATACAATCTGCTCGATAGGGCAATAAGTAATTGTGATCAATGTACTCATTCATACAGTATTCACAAACAGCCCAGAACCCTCCCAAATCCACATGGTTGTCACGCTCCTAGCATGCGAAAGAGGAGGTGGAATATCAATAAAACAATGGAACACATGCATTAAAGGGCCGACATCTACCTCAGAATGTTGGCAATGCTGATGATAAAGTTGATCTGAGAAAGGCTGTAAAGGCTCCTGAAGAAAGCAGTGAATGAGAAATAGTATAAATTGTTGAAGACAAAAATAGGCCGTTTTTCAGTGGTGCTTCCTCGTGGGACTTTAGAGTACAATTGCGTCACTAAATAACACTACAAATGAAAAACAAAAATTAGTTCCTGAGGTGGTTAATGTGTTTTAATACAAGCTTGTAGAAGTGTATGTATTTCAGGCAAATCAATTGCTAAATTGAACCCTAAAACAACAAGCAAGCGTATGAACAAATCTTTTTTTATTTTTTTTTAAAAGAATCTGGTCGGCGGAGTGTAACAATGTTACAAGACTTTAAGAGATTTGAAACTGCCGCAGCTAGTAGCTTTGTCTAATCTCGTCGTGAAGTTTTCTTATTGTACCGATACCTGGGCATAAAGCCCCCTCCCCCCCAAACCGAGGGACCTTGTTAACTTGTGCAAATAAGTTAATAAAATTACCATATTCAATTTGTAGGATGAGCCGCAAGTCTTCTTGTTCGACCAGCATTTAAATTGTTTCCTTTCGGAAGGGGGGAATAATTCGATGGGACCAGGCCTCAACACCTGAACAGGCCCTCCTAAGCTGGGATTTCCTTGGGCCGGCCTGGGACCCAGCCGCTTCTGAATAACTTACTTCTTCATTGGCCTCTCTTCGACGCGACCCATCACACTGCTAACTTAGTCTTCGAAATTTACTTAGCATCAGCCCGTATGCTGGAATAAACATAATGATAAATATTTATTCAACCACAATTTTTTTTTTCCTATTGCCCCTTTAAATTTACAGATAATTACATATATAATTATAGATCCTCAGGCTATCTATTTACAAATTATTTCTGTATTTCCTATAGCATCGCTACATTAGTATAGCATCGCTATACAGGTTTTGTTATTTTATAAAAATTGTATAATGAATAAACAAGTATAATGATATAGATTACACATGACTGGACTAAACTGACTAATAAAGGTGATGTGGCTCACCTTTGCGATCAACCTGACAACTAACTTGCATACTAATTCTTAACCTAATTTTTCCCCGACAGTCTGTTGCCATCGATGCGGGAGGGGTGGTGGGGTCATGTGTTAAACCCTGGGATTGTAAGGTGCTGCAACAAGTCAACAAATTTAATGTGTCTCCGGCGGATGAACTCGCCCACCAACGGCACACCAAGCAACGGGTGCAGGTCAGCGTTCTTCAACCAATCGAAAGAAGTATGTCGGACCACTTTTCGCATAATCCCATTCTGAAAATGTTGGAGGTATTTGGCTGTATTGTCAGTCAAATGGGTAAATATCAGGGCACCGTACAGCAGAATTGGCCGGAGGAGACATTTATATATCATCAATTTGAGACGAAGGTTGGGTGAAATTAGCAAGTGCGATAGCCGGTAAGACCTTTGTCGTACTTTTTCTATTTTATTACTAAAATGAGTAGATAAGTGGAAATGCCTATCCCTTTTTATACTCAAATAGTGAATTAAGAAAGCTAGTGAGTTCTCTTGCCCTCCTATGCTATACGATTTTGGCAAGGGTTTTTTCCCCTCTTGGAGGGAGAAGATTACGCAGTTGGTCTTCCCAGCGTTTACACTGATGTTTAACATGTCCGTCTGTCACTGATAGCATTACAAACTGACTCGGCCTGTGTAAGAGCTCTTTGTACACTCATGCTGCTGCTGTAAACCGCAATGTCGTCGACGAAAGCGATTACAGTAGCTTTCTTATAGTTTGTCCCACCAATTTCAGATGTGTACATGCTGAAAAGAACCGGAAACAGAACCGCACCTTAAAGAACTCCCCAAGTCAGAGGGAATGGGTTAGAGAGGCAATCACCCATCCGTAACCTCATCGATGTGTTCTTCAAGAACGAAACCAACATGGTATATAGCGGCTCTGGGCATTCCCAGTCACAAAGCTGTCGGCACAACATCTCGTGGGGCACTGAGTTGAAAGCCTGCGTGCAGTCCAACGATATCATAGCTGTTGCTGTATTCTTGTTGATACCGAGGGTGGCTTCCGTCTGTACCTTCACAAGCGGGTGTTCTGTACTCAGATGAGCCTGAAAACCTGTCTGCTCGTACGAAATGATAGCATTTTCTGAACAGAAATCCTTCAGGTAGTTATTATCTTTTCGAAAATCTTCCCCGTGTGAGGGGGGAGACTGATCGGGCGATAGTGGGCTGGGTGGTCACCTTTCTTTGTGGGCTTGCACAGCGGGAACAAGATAGCTTGTTTCCACGCTGTCGGGAAGTATCGCAACCTGATACATGAATTGTACAGGTTAACTAGTTGGGCAATCCCTCTCCTCGGCAGCTGTTTCAGCAATACCGTTTGCACCTCGTCGCCCCCTGGTGCTCTCAACCACAAATAGAGATCCTTGCGCGACCCACATAAATTGAAATCGTCCAGATAAACGGGAATCAACAAATTAACCAACGCGAAGAAAATCAAATATTTATAAATAAGAAATATATAATGAGCACGGTAAAACTAAAGTTAATAACTACAGTCTTCAAACACTCATATGGAAGTAGGTTGTGGGAATTTACAGTTTAATTAAGCGTTATGTAACGCCAGTAGAAACGCCTCGATCACGAGGTGTATAAACAGCTAATGAATGCCGGTCCTTAAAGAATTATGATATAATGTAAGAATATTCATAACCCAGGACTCCTTCAAACAAAACCCTCTCTACACGGGACTTTGGTGTGTCGTCACAATTCTAGCGGGGGGGAGGAACGACTAGGAGTATGTAGTGTTTTTTTTCAAAAATAAAATATCAGTTGTGGAAAGACAAAAACAGCTGTCTATATAATCCTTATAATCCTGTGAAGAGGTCTTTAAATTTCTAAGAATACAATCTTTTTTGGACAATTTTAATACAATACATGTTATTTACTCATATTTACAAAACTTAATTCTAAAACACATTTCAAAAATAATTTGTTAAGAGTAATATTTTTTAAAAAATAATTAATTTTCATTTTCAAATTTAACTTTATTTTAATTATTAAAATTACAAATAGGCATGGTGAAGGTATTTTTTCTCTCTCTTAAGGAAATTTGAAATAAACAATACTGTTCTTTTTGATAATTAATTTTAAAAATAATTTTCTGCTTATTTTTTTACAGGCAATTATGTCCGTCAGAGACGATATAGCAATTTTGCGCTCGTGGATCGAAAAGCAAGCCCATTTCCCGGATGAAATAGGTATAACTAACCTCAAATACCTAACTATAATCACAATATTAGGTTTTAATTGATTGTTTAATAAGTCTCTTCCATTTTATTTAAATATTTATTACAGCAGCTTATTTTCGATCCAGTGTTTCCCTGGAATAAACTCACCATTTCCACCCTAATTAGAAACTGCGAGTAAACTGTGGTGTGAACTATGGAGTAAACTATGACGGTGTGAAATCTAAATAAAAAAAAGTAAAAAATTCTTTCAACAAAAGATTCAATATGTCGTAGTATGGTTCTGATGTGTAGTTTTTTTATTTGCTTACCCAGGCCTACAGCGAAAAATTTGTCGATTCGACCATTCCCATCATACAATCTCGAGGCCCAAAAAACATACTTTTATATAAGTGTTTTCGTTGAAATATGATCCTGTGTGTCCCATAATGTTGAAGTGTGCTACAGTTTTCACATTTGAGAACAGAGGGCAAAAGAGCGAGAGTAAACGATAAAATAGTCAACACATCCGGCGTCTTTCTACTATCCATCTGCAATACTAGAGGACGCTTTTCAAGAGATACAACCTCTGCCGTTCAAAACTTCCTAAATGAGTAAGCGCACAAATTTATTCAAGAGAATATTCAAAGACAAAAACTCCCATACAGGTTTTCAATTTGTGATCTTATCATTCAATCTAGTTAGATTGACAAATTTTTTTGTAACACAATTTTCATTTATAATATTAGTGTAGTCTTATGTATTCATTTCAAATTTTGATATATACACAAATAATTAATGTAATTCCTAATAAAGCTTTCCTAAAATACTATTTATTATTGCATCTTCTTGTCTGTTAATTACCCCTAATTAAATATAAATTCAAACCTACTCTCAACACAAGGGACATATTCCTTGACAAAACCAACAACCAAGATAATCAGTAAACTAATTAACAAAAGTTAATTACAATCCAAAAATTAAAAATAAGAATTTAATTAATTAATTAAAAGAATTAGGGCAGACAAGAGTAATAATAATAATAAATAATATATGATTGTGGCCGAAACTCTGCCAATTTAGCCATTCTCAATATGAAGCGCATAATCGACTGTGAGCCTTAATTGTTTCATTGCGCAAAATAAAGTTTAAAAAAAAAAAATAAATAGACATTATTAGAAAAGTTTACGCTGCCGAGAGAGACATTAAAGAAAGTCCAGCATATAGAAAGACCTTTGACAGAGACGTGCTCCGTGTGCTGAAGACGTAAACGGAACGACCACGTCAGTGTATGTGGAAAAGTTGCGCCCACAGTTGGGAAGTGATCAGGGGGTGCACTTGTTGCCAAGGTGGCCTGTTGCCTCTCAATTTCGGCAACCAATCAAAAAGTCTGAGCCACAAGGGAGTGTGGAGATCAATTTCAACGGGTCCATCTGGGCCAATCACGTCAGCTTTGTCAGAGGTATCGATGTCGTTCGCCGGTTCGAGCTCTATAGAGGACCAGTGTAAAAATATTTTGAAAATTGTTGGAATTGTTATTATTTCTCTAGTTGTTTTACATTGTTTTCCCATGTCTTTTTTTTCTCCATTAAACGTATAGGGAAAATGAACTAAATTGAATAATTTCAAGGTTACAACCATGGGAGGAATTATTATTCTTAAACAACCACGAACGAAAACAGTTTAGTTTAAAGAAATGCATATTTAAATAAACATTCCATGCCCAAGTGTTCTACATAATTATTTAAAATGGCACTACATTAAGAGATTTTTAATTCATAACCAAAGTTTTCTGCGCATGTGCCATCATTATAACACCTGTCTATTTCAGCTCTTCCTATTAACAAAAATTACAACAGTTTATAGACTCTTATTACGTTTTAAAACGGTCTCAACTGGCAACTTATGTGAGCTGTTCACGAGATAGCCCTCAATAAGTGATTATTTACTTAGCATACTCCCTCAGTGTGTGTTTTAGATTGTAACACACAGAGAAGTCGGCCATATTTGCCAGTCCCTGCTCGTGGTTCTCGTGGATTATAGATAAGAGCACGCAGTAGACAACAATGTGAGTGAGGCAGTATTAGCTGAGCGTCACCGTCAACGTCTCTGGTGTATATATCGCAAGTTCAAATCTTCTCGAGAGCTCCTATTTTATATTTAAAATAAAACTAATTTATAAAATAAATAAGATTAAGAGTTATGTATACTGAAATTTTATCAGCAGCTGATGTCTGAAAATAAAAAAAAATATCAAGGTCTTTATGGCCAAATCCGACTCCATCGCCTATTACACGAAAGCCAATAAGAACATTCATGCAATCAACTCATCTGCCGCCAGGTCGATGAAAGACCTATCACCACAGGCCAGCAAAAGATGATACAATTGACAAATCTCCGTTTTTTACGTCTAACAGCTTCGAAGTTCTGAGAAAAAGCCAACCTGACGACATGGAAAACACCCACACAGCCCAAGCCACCTGTTATATTTGCAAGAAATAATATCAATTGCAAATTACAGGAAAATATGTATACGTGTCTCAATCAGTCTCGGGATACAAAAATTTCACCGGACACTACCGATACTTATCGGGCCATAATTAAGTATTTGAAAGAAACTAAAGCTGACTTCCATATTTACCAGTTAAAGCAGGAAAGATCGTTACGAGTTGTGATCAGAAATCTCACCAGCTGATGAAATTGAAGACGAACTCTCAGCTTTGGGATTCAAAGTTCGCCAAATAACGAACGCGCTCTGTGAAGATAGGCAACAAGACGAAGCGATCAAAGCACCGCTACCCTTGTTCATTCTAGATTTAGAGCAAACACCAGGAGTAGAAAAAATCTACGAACTGATACACCTGTATTAGACAAGAGTACAGGTCGAAAAACCTTACCCCAAACGTTACATCGTCCAATGGCATAATTGCCAGGAATATGAGCACACGAAATCGTACTGCCACCACCCTCCCAGGTGTGTAAAGATCAGTAGTCAGGTCAGCACAAAAGTGAATTATGCAAAAAACAACTGAAATCGCCCGCTGTATGCGTGTTCTGCCAGCAAGGCCATCCTGCCGGAACAGAAACCTGCCACAAGCACTGCCAGTGACTTGGAGTAGTGACTCGTCCGCAAGTTCCTCTTCCCCAGCATTCCGTTCATCCGGTCAACCAGCAAACCCAATCTCATCCTCAACCACACATCTCGCATATTCCTCCACCTTCAAGCTCTTCAGATCTCACTAGTCTATTAACAACATTCCTTGCAGAGTTCAGGACCCTAATTACCCCTCTCATTTTCCTTCTTACAAATCTTTTCTCCTACCTTATCCCCGTTAAACGAAATCCGTAAATGGATCCTTCCGACTCCTTATCCATTCTCCTTTGGAATGCGAATGGTGTTCGCACCCACACTAACGAACTGACAGCACTACTCCACGACAAGAACATCGACGTAGCTCTTATTACTGAACAAGAATTACGAGTAAAAGACCATTTACCGTTCAACAGTACCAGACTTATCGAACTGATCACCCAGATAGAAGAGCTCATGCAGGTATCGCTGTCATTGTCCATAACTCCATTTCCCACCACATAGTTCCTTTGGTAGCACATGATTTCCTTCAATCAAACCGAAATCCAGATCTCCTTGTCTTTTTCTTCTAAAATAGTTTATATTTTATACCAGAAATATCATATATATATGTAAGAATTTTAATCAATTGCTTTTTGTCTTCGGAATTAGTGAGAAGTCACTCTTAAATCCGTCACACTGGGGTATTTTCCATTTTTAATGTTAAGACTCGAAATGTATTTTAATCACCGTAATATATTTTAACCCTGCCGTTGTCATCGTACCCTTCAAACACTATGGCTGCTGATTTAAATACTTTTGGACCTTTCTCAAATAGACATCACATGCATCATTGTAGGATATGCAAGTTATTCCATTTCACTGCATGAAGTAAGTAAACTCAGTCAATTACGAAAGCCCCAACCCTCTTGATGATGAGAAGGTTCTCATCAATGCCTTTGGACTTATTCTATATAGCTGACTTACTTGAATGTTTTTCTCATTCCTGAGTTGTTAAAGAGTGGGTATGGTGCAATCCCGGATTGGAAATAAGTAGATAAGCCTTCGGACGAATGGGGGGTTTCTCTCTCAGGAAGTATTCAAGAATTTTTCATATTCCAATAGATCTATTCTTGGAGAAAGTTTAGACATCAACTGACTGAAATACTGCCATTCCTAGCGGTTGCTTGGAGCTTTTTTGAGGGGGACAAACTCTGTGTTAGTAGTGTGGGAAAATGGGCCAGTCAGAACAGTTAGTTTGGGTCTGCTAAAACAGTTTTGACGCACCTGCTCCCTTTTTGTTACACTTTTTAATTGAATGCTTTTGCATAATAAAGAGATTCGTTTTGGACCGGCTTCGATTAGCTGTGTATACACCTAGTGGTCAAAGCGTTCCTACGAGCGGTAAATAACACTTCCATACATTCCCAAATAGCTGCTTCCATTTTTGTTACCCGTTCGCTGTTACATTGTAAAAATGTAAGAGTATATCTATATCCCGCTCAGATATAATTTTAGTTAGTAGTTCTAATATGTCATCCCTAGCGGTCGCTTGCAGCTTTTTTTGAGCGGGCAGTCTGTGTTAGCATGGGGAACTGGGCCAGTCATGGCACCAGCCATAATGGGGCTGTGTTGGGCATAGCAAAGCCAAAAAATGGGCAGTTCATTGCCTTTTAATGGTTCTAATAGTTGACCATGATACATTGTTTATTTGTCGTATGTTTTTATTTAATGTATTGATCGTTTTCATCTTGTTTATATTTCAATTCAAGTACGTTCCTTTCACGCAAGCTTCAATAGAGGTTTTTTTTTGTTTTGTAACTTAAATATTCATCAGTAGCAGAAGTCTAAATAAATTTTCAGTCAGCTTATGGTTATAAATGAATGTACAACTTTACTCTCTGGTATTCCAAAAGAGGTGATATTCATCCATAGATAAGTAAGCTCTAATTAGATTTTAGTAAATGGAAAGTAATATTATTTTTCTAACTGGGCTACAGGAAAAGTTCACTCTTGTTATTGTAAGGGTTTTTTTTATCATTATTTCTACGACTTGTACAGTTGGCAAATCACTAGAAGGGCTTTTTTTTCACAAAGAGAAGGGTTGAAATAACAACAACTAGGGGGCAGTGAAAGAATAGAGCTCACGGAAATAATCTATATCTGACATGTGGACCTGCCAGTGGGCAGTAGGTATTAGAGAGATATAAAAAGTGTTGACCGACTGAGGGCGCTGATTCGACCGAAGGGCAGGCAAACACAGAACGGCCGACGTGCCGCAGTTCCATAAGTTCCACCCTCCACCGTTCTAGCCTAGTTACTGCCTGTTTGTGGAACCGTCACAAGCCTCGTTACTGACCGAGGCGTTCACAGTCACAGCAGGACTTATATAAGCCTGTAGTAGGAAGTTTAATATATATGTATTGAAGAATTTCTGTAACAAAATGGTTCAGGGGATTTATCTGTAGGGATAGGCCCTGATCTAAGAGCCAATTTTAGATTAGATGTTTACATCAAATTTAATTTTAAGATATTATATTCCTGGAGGGTTACCTGGTTAAAAAAACTACGCTAAGCCATACATCTGTGTACAGTAAAATGTTTTATAGGTTATTTTCTATTGTTACGTGTAAATACATACAATTATTGCACTGCAGGGTACATGAATGCATAAATCTTAAATTGCCCCCAGTACAATTTTTTTCCTGCAGTAGCGGTTGTCTCTTGCTCCTAGCAAAATTGGTTCATTGCTAAATTCTGTCTTACACACTGAGAAACACTCACTCTGCAGGCAAACCATAAAAAAAGGGTAGTTCATTGTCTTTTAAGGGTTTCACATTCCTTTGTATTTCTAGTCTATTCTTTTTAATATTGAACAATATTTTTATTCAATATTATGAACCAAGATGAACGGTTGAACGTTTATATATATATTATTTTATTTGCTACCTTTCTGTAGCTTTACTACAGCCAGGTCTTTTATTCAATCACAAACCGTCATAACATACAAAACTTTTTTTCAAATTGCAGAAGACCACCTCATACAAAGGTTCATCGCAGTATGCGATGGGAGCCTCGAGAAAACAAAAGCCACAATGGACCACTTCTTCTGCCTTAGGTCTGAGGCTCCGGAGTTCTTTACTGATCGGGACCCCCTCCAGCAACGGATGCAAGAAGTATTTGCACTTATGTAAGAAAAGTTTGGATGCATAGTAATATTAGTATTTCTTTTTAAAGATTATTCTATTATCTATTACATAGCTCATTACATATAGTTGCCAGCCAGAGTTGCTCTAAAATAAAACTAAACTATATTTAATATGCACAATTTAAATATGCCCTTATTTATATGTTGGAAAACTAAAATACGACTTCCTACTGGTCTTTAATGATAAATAATATGTATTTGTGTATCTTCCTCATAGTTGACCCAATATGCATTTTTTTATAAATATTGTTGCTATTTTAAATGTCTGTGGTATCACGTAGTCATTAGTTAATTTGTAACATAGGTTGTTATTTTTCATAGGAAATTATTCCCTTTTTTTCTGCAGCAAGCTGATGTATAGGTTAATAAATGTAGTATTTTATACACGGTTGCTTTATATTTTATCAGATTTAAATGTTTGGCAAGGGAATAGAAACATCGATAAGGTAGCAATGTTGCCTTTTGCTCCAGTAAAATTTAAGTAACGTGAAAAAGTTAAGCCTTTATTGAAAATTACGACTAAGCTCTTAAAATCTGGCATCATTATGTTCACTATTTCCCAAATTAATTTGACCCTACAATTATTGATTGGTTTTCTTCATTTTTTTTCCACCAGTGGAAGAACTTATTTCCATTGTTATGTACTTTTTTTTGGGTTATGAATTGTATCGCTATGCAGAATTGACCATTTCCATGTCGTCGTGGATGCACCGCAGATGTTAGTAATACGGCTTGCGCTCTGTTTACGTTTACAACGAAGGACCATCAGGTCACATCAGAATTTTTATCATTATTCGAGTAACTAGGCACTGGGCAATAAATTAGTTTATACATTAAAGCTTCAGCCCACCCAGTGTCAGTGTTTTTTTCCAAATCTGTAAATACCGTACCAGCATGTTTTCTTAAATTTTTGCTGCCATTTGTAAAATAGTTGAATGGCTCCTACGAAATCCCATTTGTACAATCGCGTTATTTTGCTCTAGATAGCTGTTTAAATTGCTAGAAAGGTTGTTTTCAACTGATTTGTACAACGCACTTGGTAAGCTAATTGGTGTTTAGTTACTGGGATTAGTGTGGCCTTTTCGGTGGCTTAGAAACTATAATAAGTTTTCTCCAGGTGGAAGTGAAATACTGATGGTCCAGGATTTGTTTATTATGAATGAAAAACAGACTATAGCTTTATATTAAAGTGCTTTTAACGTTTGTTTTAAAACTTTGTCAGGCGGGTCATCGTTAATAATAGTGCGCTATAGGAGATTTCGATTAGTAAAAATAGTGATGCTTTTTATTGAAGATTTTTTTACAACTCTATTGCTGAATTGCTTAATATAATTATAGTGTAGGGCCTCAGTTCCGTACTCGATAAAGCGTTTAAATTTAATCATAGCAATCAAAAGACGATAAATGGTATAAAATCAATGACCTGTCGTTCCTCTTCATCAGAATTCATGCCGGTGGCAACTACCCCCCCCCCCTTCCGGGTAACCACATTTAATACTTTATTCAATCGAATCGACCAGAGGCTTATTCTCCAACAATCTATTTCGGCTATTTGTACAGCCATTGATGTAACTTTCGAATTATGTTAGATTACTCCATGGCCAACATAAATATGAGATGTGAATTCATGTCAATAGTCCATATCCCATATTCGAAAGATGTTGACGTGTCGTCACGAGGGGGGTGCCTAGTTACCCTAGCCCTGGTGACGAAGTGAGGGTTGATTAGGCTATGACCTGGACAATCGTTTCATGACGGTCTTACTATCTGACTCCATATTTGATAGGCATGTGCCCCGACAATGCACTATGTTCACGAGAAGAGGTGCAGGGTAGGTATTGTAGGTAGTTTGTGTGGTCTTGGAATGACCACGAATTCACACTCGTATCTGAGGTTAGGCGAAATCCATCCGGATCCTAAAGGCGAGTGTGAACCGGAGAGAGGCAGACTGGATTTCCGTGGTAGACACTACTCAGTAAATTTTTAGGTCTCTCCCAAGGAGCTGCTAGTTTTAGCGAGGCGAAGTCAGACAATCCCACTAGGAGAGTGTGGGGTATGACAATGCCGGACTAAAACATAGCGAGTTTAGGAAGAGAGATGCAGAGGGTTTCATAAATGAACATGTGCAGCCGCAAGTCATCAGTTAGCGAGTCGTCGGGAGAATGATTTACAGTTCCACCCTGGCCTGGCTTCATTAGCGTCCAATCATGGGAGTCGTTGTTGTGGCCAATGCCAGGTCAGTATGTGGTAGCCTTTATTCTTGTAGTGATTCAGGCTTTGCCCGGGTCGCTAGAAGCTACCTGCTTTCGGGGGAGGGTTCCCAGCGTCTTAACTAATTGTTTTTTTTTATTTTCAAAACCTCTTTATTATTTATAATGTACAAAAAATTATTGGGTTACAATTAGCTCCTCGTACTGCATTCGCAGATGCATTCGAAGGAGTGCATAAATATCATACATAACTAATTGACCTGCAGCTGCGCCTTTTATTGCTTACAAGATTTACAATAATTTGGTAATGTTATTTACATTTGTTTAAATTAATTTATAATATATATATACCATAGAGTATAGTGTGATTTATCTTATGTAGTTAGCGGTCGCTACAGATGTTATATGAAATCTAGGGGAGAGTAGGTGTTACTGGCGTAAATACTTTAAAAAAACGATAGGTTATTGATTTTATACCACTTAATGTCATACGATTACAAGAATTAAAGTTAAACCAATTAGAATTGTTTTCGAATTTTGAACTACTCGATCAAAATCAGTAATAATCGGTAATCAACGGTGATAGACGTTAATAAATCCAAAAAACGTCTGTCGTCTAAGGCTGTTGTTATTATAACTCCTACTGCTTCCAGATTTGAGCTCACGGAGACTCACATTAAATGTTGAATTTACTTTTTGGGGAATAATTTTAGATACTAATAGATAGGTAACATACCATTTTGCTAATCAGAAAATTGACGATTCGCTTATCATTTGGCCTATGTCATCGGCATAATTAGACTGTGTTTCAACCTCAAGTGTCCTTGTAGTGTCACAGCGCCTGGGTCACGGAGGTACCATGTTACACTTTGAACCTCTAAGTTTTTCTGTGTTCTGTAGGAGACACTGAGGAGTTTTGGTATGCTCAGGTACAGTTACCATACTTCGCATCACTTCTGCAGAAGTTTCGTTTGTTGCGAAACTCCTGGCAATTAGGGTATTGTTGGACGCCAGTTTATCAGCGAGCTAACATCAATACTAGTGCATTACATAAATCAGTTCATTTTAAGCATTGCTTTTCCTAATTTATTGTCATCCAAAACTACTGCACACCCTGAAGTCAGTTATTTTGAACTGTTCACAGCCTTATAGAAGAATTTTGTTTTGCCTTTAATCTTTTGCCAGCCAGTGAATTATTGTCGATGGGATGGTGCATGTCTATTATTTTATAGATGATTCGTTACAATATTTCGTGACACTAAACTACAAAGCATCTACAAAGCTGACTATAACATTCTCTGAAACTATTCCCTCATTTCCTAATAATGAATGGGACGTGAAACCATTATGGTCATGTCCGATTATATTTTAATTGTTAATGTATGTAAAAGGGTTAGGCACGCAGGTTTGCTCTACAAGCTCAAAAGATATTTACCACACTTACCACAGACCCTTTTCCTAATCCTACAGTCCTTCGGCTTCTTCCAAGTCCGGTGTGGTTTAGATTATTCTAACTACTATCACATAAAAGCAGGAGTTCCACAGGGCAGTGTCCTGGATCCCATCCTCTATAACCTATACCTTGCTGATGTTCCCTCTATCACCAATACCTTCTTGGGCCACATTTGCAGATGTCACTGCAGTCTTACCATCCCACCCAGACCCCGATATAGCATCTCATAACCTTGAAACACCTTGATGAGATCGAGTATTGGTGCAACAAATGGCAGATCAAAGTTAATGAAGCAAAATGTTCCCACATTACCTCCACCCTCTGTCGCAAGTCTTGCCTACTAGTTTATTTTAACTCTATCCCTTTCCCTGTATCCAAGACAGTACGGTACTTGGGCTTCCATCATGACAAACGACTGACCTGGAACCCACATACGAGGCTAAAAAGACAAAAACTAAACAGACGCTTTGGACAACTGTACAGACTACTTCAAAGGACATCCCATCTCTCAATAGAAAATAAATTACTTATCTACAAAGTTATACCTAAGCCAATCTGGACTTACGGAATAGAGCTATAGGGGACAGAAAAAAATTCGAACATCAACCGCACCCAATCCTTTCAATCAAAATTCATGAGAACAATAGTAAATGCCCCTTATTACGTCAGCAACTAAACCCTTCATAACGATCTTAATATACCCTACATTCTTCAATTCATCCCTTCCAAGTTTATGAAATTCCATAGTAGCCTATCCAACCACCCTAATCCCGTAGCACAGTCATTGCACTGCACCACTCATCCCTATAATCCTCGTCAGAGACTGAACGGAATGAGACGGCAGTGGCCTCGTAACCGTAACCTGCTATAAATGCGTGACAGTGGGAGTCCTGGCAATGGCCAGTTTCTCCAAACATGTCCTGAGCGTCTGTGGCTTTTGTGCTCTTCATCAGCCTCCACTGGCTCGTATCCGGTGACGTGGCTGACGGAGGAGCGTGGGGGACTTTCCAAGACTCCGCCTCATCTTTCACATGCGAGGGAGGTAACAACCATGTGGATTTGGGAGGCCTCTGGGCTGTTTGTAAATATTGTATGAATGAGCGAGTGAATTTTAAATATGGTACGAATGTGATCATTTATCTCAATTACTTATCGCCTAATAAGGCAGATTATAATTTAAGCACAATAAGGAAGTTATATATATAAAAAATGTAAGTAAAAATATAGGTGCGATATTAACATTAGATTAATCATATATTCGCAGTCTTATTAGGTTCTTAGTCTTAATCATCATTTTCTGTATTGCGATTAGCTTTCATAAAATTTTAATTGAGCTTGAAGCTAAAAAAAATCAATTTTATAACTAACTGAAGCAATAATCCCGCAGCCTCGTTGCTTAATTCAGTTTATTGACTACACACGATAAGAGATCGTGTGACGATTATGATAATGGTGTGGATGTGTTTTTGTTTTTTCTGTTTACTGGTCTAAAACTTGCAGCCGTGTGTTTTTTCGAGTATTCAATAACAAGGGATGATAAAAAAAAATACGAAAATAAACTCAAAAAAGCCCCTTGCAGTATCGATTACTTTTAAGAACTGAAAGTATTTATAAAACTCACACTGTCCGAGCTCAGACCATCATTTAACAGAGTTCCCTCTTTTGCCACGTATATAGTTTAGTTAAAATTTATCAGTAAAAATGTGTGTATGTTTGTAGCGGTCGTAAGATAATTAAATCGATCTGAAATGTAAAACTTACAACATACAATACCTAGGAATATGTTGCTCTTTTTGTTAAATATGTAACTTGAAAACAATATATTATGTAATATTTGAAAAATAAATATATATATATATATGTTCATTATTTTTGGTTAAAATACCATACAGGGAAGTAAGGAAAAAACAAGCGTTCACTTCTATGAATTTTTAAAATTTCTTCAAAAGCAATATATCCCCTAGTTTTTATTATTAGTTCAACAATTGTTGCAATATAGTTAAATTTCGTTTTATTTTACTCTCTTTAACGTGTCCATAAAACAAAAAATCAGAATTTGAAATCTTGAATAGCTTCTGAGCATTTTTAATTTTTATTAACATGCTTTGCGTAATTACATCGTAAACAAAAATATATAGAGCAGGTTGTTTTTTAACAAAGTGCAAAAATTTCAGATATAATAAATAATTTTTTATGGACATTTATTGCGATGAATTTTAATGAAAAACTAACCAGCATGCTCAAGTAGTTTTATAATACTCCTATTAAATTGCACAAAGATGGAATTATTTTTACTACCGCTTTGGTTTAACATATAGACAGGAAACCTCACCCTTTGGGCTTGATATTGACCAATACCCGACACTGCTGACCCTCCGGGGGCAGCACTATAAACATTTATCCCGGAGAGTCGTCAATATCAGAGGAGTGTCCTCTGAGACAATTAATATCCAATAACGCCCCATGGGGACGTTGGACAATGGTGCTAATGCGATTTAATGCGGCCAATGGAGCCGAGCTCGACAGCTCTCTTCCTTCTGTCAATACCAAATAATTGTTGCGCCGGTAAATCAGATAAGATCGTTATATAGGATAGCAATCAATTAACACAAACTAGAACAATAATATGGGCTTGTTCATAGTCCTTGAAAATGAAAACACTATCAGCAATAAAATAATACGGATAAGCTCTCATTTGACTCTATTATTTATATAATAGATATAAAGCCAACATTGAAAAGTCCTTTTTTCAATTATGTTCCCCAGCCGTATTTGTCTTTCATTTACTGTGAAAGCGCTAATTGAGAAGTCATTTTGCAATATGAAATGTAACAGTGTAACAATAAAAAATTAGCTCAGTATCTAAAGGTTTATATTCTAGCCCTGGTGATCTTTGGATAGAAGAATGTTAAGGAAGCAAGGAGTTGAATATTAAAAGGATTAAACGTTACTGATGTTTGAAAACCACCCTAAATAAGCCACAAATATCAGGCATGTGCTGAGAGGAACACACATTGCTGGATGGAGGTCTAATGTCACACTGTCTTTGTCTGACCAGGCTGTAGTATAACGACACAAGCCCCCACCATAATTAAGTGGTATCCCTAAAAAGCTTAAGGGTAGTCCCTATGGTACCTGCACAGGCTATAAACAGATTATATAGGGGATTTCCCCCTAAATCACTCCCTTAAAATCAACCTACTTCTAACCCTAGAAATATCATTACGGTATATATGACTGCGGTCTATATATCTAATGTTACGTATTATGCAGGGTTTCATTTATAAAATATACGGGTCATTAAGCGAAAAATCACTTGAATGTTTCATGGGCTGGTGCTAGAAAGATACAACGCCGCCAGAAATATACGCCGTACATGAAGAACAGCATGAGATACATTTGAATTGGCAGATTCCACTGGGTGGGTGGGCCACGTTGCCATGATGGATGAAATGGTGGTGCTAAAGAGGCTATTATGGTCGTAGGAAAGGAGAATTGTCGACCATATCTTAGATGATTGGAAGAATATTCATTGATGGGAGAGCTCTTCTTCATTTTTTTTATTAGGGGGAGAAAATGCCCTTTTATTACATGGAGTCATTAAATACAGTTACGTGACTCTTTCGTGACGCCAGAGCGCCTTTAAACTAGATACCGTTTTGCATACACTAGAAAATTAAAAAAAAAAAACAGTCAGAATGGTAATCAAAACTGGAAGGTCGGCAGAACGGGAAACGGCGCTTTGGCTGAGGTTAGGGGTAACGTGGCCCACCCACCCTCTTGAATCAGGAATCACTTTTTTACTTGTCTTCTAAGTTCTTTAAGCAGTGAAACTTCCTCGTTTTTTTTTCTCGTTTTTGAATAACCCATGAAACTATGTATTCTACTTATCAAATAGTTATATAATGCTAAGAATATTATAATGCTAATATTATATAATGCTTCATAATGCTAAAAATAGAAGGGAGTTGAGCAGAACGTATACCTGTCTCGTGACTTCATGGAAGTCACTGATATTTTTAAGTAAGCAACCACATCCCTTCAAGACCTCTCTACCGATTCCCAGAACTACCCTCAGGTTTAGCCCCAGACCCCACTTGTTCCCACACATTCCTTCCACCCAGTATGTAGTAACTTAACTCTTAATATTTGTATATACCAGTGTTTTGCTTGTACTTCATAATAAAGCTTTTTTTTTCATTTCTTTTAAAAGACTCTCCTCTACAAAGATTATTTAACTAAACGATACATGCTGCCACCTCAAAGCCGACATTTAAAAGCTGTTTGTTTGTTGTTGATAGGCGTAAAACCAAGCGGTTATCAACGCTTTTCAGTTTTGGTATCCGTTAAGGCCTACGAGTACATACCCGAACAACATGTGCCCCCCCCCAAACCCCAAGCAGCAGGCCCCAGCCGACCTCTGCTCTAGTTGTTATTTCGTGATATTCAATAGTGTTTCGGTTTTTCGGACTGTCTATAGATTGTGTTCTATGTTATGAACATAATTATATCTTCTGCATTAGCTTGATTTCGGTCTGAAGTTTAATTATCCTATCAATGGTAGTTACATCATTTTTGATTGATTAAGATATACTTAAACTTATTCCAGCATCAAGAAGGGTATTGCAAAATAATGGTAATTTTGAAGTAGATTATTTATCGTTAGTGTACAATTCAATTCGGTGCACCTTGAATGTGGTTCCTGCTGTGTTCCTTTTGTGATATATTGGTGAGTAAGCCTTATCCTAAGTTTTAATAATAAATTACCTTTAATAACAATTTTTATTTTTATAAATATGTATATGTAAGAGTAAGATCGTGGAATGTGAAGTAAAAATATCAAGAGGTGAAGTTTTTTTTCCAACGATGAGCAGGACAGAAAATTTTCGCCATGTAGAGAGTGCTGTAATGATTGTCATTCGACCCCTGACTATGCCGGGAGATAGGGCTTGCAGGCAGGCACCAAGGGAGCTCAGGCGTCAGATTAATGATGGCTGCAAGATAATTATCGCTGGGATCCAAGGCATGGGAGACTACACTCTATGTATGTTACAATGTGCAGGAATAGGCCCCCACCGATATTAAACAATAACTTGAATTTAACAATAATTTTTTAAAGATGATATTTTGCAAGGAATTTCCATTCGATGGAAAAAAATTTAGAATACTTCGAGAAATAATTTTATATTTTGATTTCAGAGTAATGACTGAACAATTATACCTTTTTCCAAATCTTAAAAATTAGAAAAATATATATCAGATTAATTTGGAATAGGTTCCAGGAGAGGGCACAGATGTAACGAGATAGCCAGCTAATGGGCCGTACGGTGTGCACAAACGTTACGTAACGGCGATTACAATACAACTATAATTCGTACTATGGCTTAAGTAAGGATCCAAACTACAATTTGATTAACTAGGTAACAAAATGAACACGACTTGGCAGTAACTTAACGGTCTTATTAATATTTCCGTACTTCATAATGATCACAATTATTTTTGTGGTGTATTCCTATGTACACCAAATTGTAAACATCAGTACCATGTACTGATGTATTTCTATTGTAAGTGCTAGGTAGAGGCAGGGTTTTTTTTTCCATATACTAAAAGTACAAAAATAATTTTAAAATAGATTCGCCTGAGGATCTATAATTATTTGTAAATTTAAAGGGGCTATGATAGAAAAAAAAAAAATGACCACAAGTTTCCTATCATATTGGGTCAGGCACAGCCTACGGTCATTATGACGGTGATCTAAGCGAGTCTCTTAAATATGGGCTCTAGGAGCCGAGAAAAAAAATCTTAAAATTTAAACTCAATATGATTATTGTTTTCTATGTTAGTTCTGTGTGTTTAATGGGTTTATCATACACCATTAGTTTTGTATTTTGTGCTTATGATAAGAATAAATAAGTCTGACAATAAAATATGACAATAAACCTGTTTTATAGTATTGGGGGATTTTCGGGGTGCTAATAATGAATACACACTTCGATTGACACTACTTTGCTTCGAAAGTCAGTTAATTTATTCCCAGATTATTATGGCTAGCACTAAGTGCTGTTTAACTTGCACTAAGTGCTCTTTAAATAGCACTAAGGGTTGTTTAAACATGCTGTCCCTAAAAAAATAGAGTGGGTGAATAAAATCAGACATACATATATCCCTTAATCCAAAAGCCAACATTCGCGAGAAAATTAACTCATCTGATGAAAATTTTATAAAATAAAATGTATTTACATACATAAAAACATAGATGAGCATATTTTCAAAAATTAAATATTTAAACTGGAAGTCTCAAAATATAATTAATATAAAGGTAATTAGAGGTTTTTAGCGTTGCTGAAAATGCACCCTAAAATTTGTTTTTTTACTTAGTTTATTAGTATTCCATAAAAAAAAAAAAAAAAAAAAAAAAAGCTAGTAAGGATTGTACAAAGTAGATTTAAGGAAAAGATTTTATTTTATTTTGTTTTCTTTGTGGTTTTGGAAAATAAAGAACGAAAACAGTATTACTCAAGGTGCGCTGACCGGTGCAACAATCCCATTGCACCGGAATACGCGCACCACAGGCTACGTAACCCCATGAGCTCGCTTCACGGGCTCGTTGGGTAAGCCCGTTTGAGGGCATTAAAAAAAAAAAAAAAAAAAAAAAAAAAAAAAAAAAATTATTAGTATTTCTGGCTTTCGTGATTTTTCAATGAAAGATCATTTAATAAAGTCCGGCATCATTTTTCCTTACTCTACGCCAAACAAAAGAAATCAATGTGATCACCTTGTTGAAAAATCATTTGTTATTAAATCCTTTGGGTTCCTTCATAAAGATGTGCTCGAATGACTCTTCCATTACACCCTATCTTCTGCTAACCGGTCCCCGTCTGTGTATCCGGGCCTCCATGCCTTACTATAACTAAGGGTAATTGGTTTTCGAACCTAGCTGTATTCTTTTTGTAATAGATTCGCCCTCTGTTTGACAAGCGCAGGACTCTTTGACTAAGAATTGTTCCAACATTCCTCAAAGCAACACGCGTTGCACTCTCAGTGTAAATTTTATTTTGTTATTATAGTGTGGTTTTCACGTATCACAAGCTTCTAATCCTTCTTTAATTCTCACCTTACGTCTTCCTAAAACGTCCTTTCCAACCAATGATTAAGCACATAGCTGATAGATATATCAGACACTGAGGTAAGCGCATTAATTTTGCAATGTATAGCAGTCTTATTGTTGTATCTTTTTATTTTGTACTGCAAAATTAAATCCATAGCTAGCGCATAACGACGACTTCTCTTGGTACTAGGATCCTCACTCCACAGTTCTTCTTTGGTCTGGGGGTTTCAATGGAGAGCTTGACGACCATGGTTTTCTCTATCCTTTCTCAGCGTGAGAAGGCAAATTTGATTCATCAATTGTGCTTGAATGAATTTTTCCACTGCCCCTGCCACAGCACGTTGGTTATGCTTTCCTTCAGAAAGCCGAACTCCGAGGAAACTTCGTTGAGCGTTCTTTATCTTAACTTGTAACCTTACACTTCTCAAAACTAGTTGAGCAGATCACACTTCTCACAGACGGGTCTGCTTGGAGCCCCAAACTTTTTTCAGCTGTGTGAAGTCTCCTTATTTCCATTAGTCTGGTGAAGTTCTCTTGTGATCGTGCATGAAATAAAAGTAATTTATGAAGTGTTAGATTAGTGGTCTATTTCAGTCAACTCATGAGAAACGGGATGCCTCCTGACCTACCCTCCATCCGGTGCGGCTTCTCTGGAAAAGTGACCCTAAGATGTGTAAGGTAACATTTGACCTTATGTAGGACTATGAGTGTGGTGTGGTGTACTGTATGCGACCTTACGTACGATGGGTGAGTACTGTCTTCACTTATCCGAGGGTCTTTTTTTAGTTAGTTAGTTAAATTCCTTTATTGTGCAATAATTACAATCTGCCTTTTATAAGGCAATAAGTAATTAAGATATATGCTCTCATTCATACAATATTTACAGTTCATCATTCACTCGCTCATTCATACAATATTAACAGACAGCCCAGAGACCCCCCAAATCCACCGCGATGTCCGGGGGTCTATAAACCACTAGTAAAAGAGCTCAATAGCTCCTGCCCCTCCCCCCAAGTGGTGGTTGCACATGACTGAGTCTACTTCATTAAAAACTAACTGGAAAAAAACGCTCAAAAGAAAATAAACCAATCCAGCCGTTAGTGCTGATGGGTTCTTGTTAACAGTCTTTCATTATCTTCACCGATTTACTTTCTTGTTGTTCATTTGATGTTCACTTGTCCTTTTAGCTCCTAATAGTCAGTATAATCTTGTTTTTAAGTTAATTAGGATCATGCACTATTTAATTACAAACCTGTATGCAATAATAAGTGATTTATAATGATAATAAATGACGGTAATAAATGATTTATTCTATGTAACAAAAAGACGTTTGTCAGGTTCTAAAATACTCAAACATCAGACAATTACATAAAAAAAAATATAGTTGACCTACATTATTTACACTTTGAATAAAAAAAAGAAAGAAATGAAACTTGCTAATTCTAAAGGGGACTTTGCCTGGAGCCGAGGTTAGCAAAACACATCGGCCGGAATCAGAGACCATATACAAATAGAGCAGGACTATAAAAAGAAAAAACTCATTCTACCCCTTAATAGATATTTACTTTTGTTAGGGGTTGGTGTTTGTTCAGGGCTCCGGTGGCAGCACTCGTTTGTCCCCAAAAACAAATAGCGACACCTACGATATCTCATCCAGCAATATTTACCTAATCCCTGATCCACTACAATAGGCTGTACACTATTGCCTACAGCCTATTGAATCAATAGTGCACAAAAAACAGCCTTAAGAGAGAAATGCAGCAAAAATATATTTTTATTTCGAAGCCAACTTCAAACATACTTGATTGAGAATTGAAACTTGAAGTCAACTTTATTTAATCTTCACCCCGGGGTAACCGTTAATGGCCTTTTTTTTTACCACTGTCCTCGATTGAGGACACTATACTTTATAATTTTTCCTGTCTTTACTTCTTTACATAAAATTCTCATTTCTGTTTTATATTATTCTACAATTAGTAAAGATAAAAAAAAAATCTCATAACTATAAATTATACTTTTAAATGATACTCAAAGGAACATTCTGGGCAGAGGGTCCGTGCATGTTTTGTCATGTATCCCCTCACTTCCTAGCTCTTATGCACGCTCTGACTTATCTATATCCCCTTTATTCATATTCAGAGCATATATTGTGAAAAATTCAGCGAGCAAACTTGCCTTACACAGTGTATAGAGCAGTTGAAGAAGTGATTAAAGTGATGCGTGAATTAGATTTAGTATTTGTACCTCTAGATAATGTAGACTGGCTAACAGATGAAGCTTGTGATAATGAAGCGGATTGCATTGATGAAATTGTTGAAGTTGAAAATTGAGCTGTTTGATTTCATGAGTGAAATGGCTATGTTTTATCTAAAGCTTTTAAAGGTTTTTATAGACAATAAAATTTGATAACTATTAATTTTTACTAAGAAAAACAGTCGGTGAAAAAAGTGTTAATAACGTTGGATCCAACAGAAGTAAGTAATGTGACAGCTGTGAAGAACCGGACTCTAATACCAAGTACATTTTGTTCCTACCCTATCTCAATAAAACAATTCTTATTGGGTATGAACACAATTTTCCAAAAAAATTATTCAATTTTGTTGTTTTCCGACTAAAAATCAGATTTAAAAAAAAAATGAAATTATTAATTAATAAATGGCACTTAATTTCATCATAGTTTATAATCATGTTTAATTGAGTTGAATAGTTTCCATGTCACGATATCAAATGGTACCGCCTACCTAAACTTTCAAGTCAATAGGTTGAACAGGGGATTTTCAAAGACCCGGTTGTCTGATCTTGGGAAAATCCGACTAAAATGTGAAAATCTGAAAAGTGGGGCTACATAAATGTTTATCGGGGTTAAAAGTAGAAACTCTGACCAAATTCACTTGCTATTTCATCGATAAAAATGAAAATAACAAAAAAAAAAATAAGGGATTCGTATAAAACCCATAACAAATATGTGGGAGTGAAAAAGATTTTTAAGAATTTAAGCCAAAACAAAAATCAGATTACCTGCTCAGTCTCCAAACTATTGCTTATAGGTTTCGATACAGGTTTGGAGAATAATAATTACTATTATTTATCATTCCATTTAAAATATATTAATAATTATATTCTAACGAGTTAAATCTCTAAAATGAGACGTCTTCATTTACCAATTTATGCACTATACAAAATACACAAAGCCTTTATAGTCTCTTCAAATGTTTATTTTCGTTTTTGCATTAGTCAAAGTCTTGCCTATTCAGGCATCTTCTGAAATGGTATTTTTCAAACATATCATTCGTATTCTTATAACATTTATATACCGAATTGGTAAACTCCCAATGTTTAAAAAAAAATACTTGTAAAATAGTGAAGAGAAAAGTCATTTTCATCGACCATAAAACCAAGTAATAGTGTATTGGGGAAGGTTGTATTGTATATATTACTATATTGAAGTTAATATAAGTTGGGTGTTATATCCACTGAGCTATTATTAATTTATACCTTTATTTTAAAGATATAATTGACTTGGCGCGTGTTTGGACACCCATTTAATGTTTAGATCACCTTTCATTGACTAATATTACTTATAATATTTTATTATACCCTACTTATTTCCTATCGTCAGTATTTAGTACAAATTTTCGAACAAATCGTTTTACTATTTATTACTTTTACATATGCATGAAAATAATATTACCGGATTTTATGTTGATTTTTTTTTCTATTAAGATTAAGGATGCTAAAACTTTTACCCAAGGAGAAATAAATTTAAGATTCCATGTGATATATTTTTCAGTGATCTTCTACCTCTTCCTAGCCTCACTCCAGAAGGTTACAAATGTTTCATGTACAAAGTGGCCGATCCTGACCCGGAAAAGTTTTGTTTCAACGACTACGTGAAAAACTTCTTCCTCGTGGGAGACACTCGCGTCAAGACTGAGACCACAATCCCAAAAGGCGAAATAATCATATTCGACATGAAGGGGTATTCGCTGAGGCATCTCACCAAGATTCCACTCGTTTCAGTCCGTAAATACATGCAGTATACTCAGGTAAATATTTAAGTTGTTATACTCAATCAATTATCACACCTTCATTATATTTATTGAAGCACTGAAAGGAGTTTTAATGGCATACATTTACAGCAAATACATAATTCTATTATAATTAAACTGTCGGCTAACAGAGAGACAATGGTCAACTTCCGAAATGAACAATGCAGAGGGAAAGCTTCACGTTAAATTAAATTAATAAGACAAGGAAAATATATTCATGTTAAGCAAATTAATCTCTTACTTTACAATATCTGGACTGTTTGATAAAAGGAGAATAAGTCATAAGAAAAATTTTCAGTAGACATATTTTATTGATTCTAGACTCATATTATATATATTCCATACTACATTTTATATTCTATATTAAAATATTCTATACTATACTTGAATGTAAACTTATACTGATTGAACCAAAAAAAAATTTAGGTTTTCTTGAGACCAGCTCATCGACTTTTGACCAATTTTTCACTTATACTATGATACTTTTACCAAACAGTCCAGATATAATGCATTGTTATTGTAATGAGGTGATTTTAAGTAAATTAATTTGCTACTTTACAATATCTGGAGTGTTTGGTAAAAGGAGAATAACTCATAAGCGAAATTTTCAGTAGAGATTTTTTTTATTCTAGACTTATGCATATATATATATATTCTATACTATATTCTAAATTCTATATTGATATATTCTATACTACATGTCGGGTCGTCACGAGGGGGGTGCCTGGTTACCCTAGTCCTGGGCACAAGTGAAGGTTGTTTGAGTTTATAACCTGGACAATCGTTTCATGACGGCTTTACTATCTGACTCCATTTTTGATAGGTATGTGCCCCGACAGTGCACTATGTTCAGGAGAAGAGGAATAGGGTAGGTATTGAAGGTAGTTTATGTGGTCTTGGAATGACCACGAATTCACACTTGGTATCTGAGGGTAGGTGAAAACCGTCCGGATCCCAAAGGCGAGTGTGAACCGGAGAGAGGCGGACTGGATTGCCGCAGGAGTGCTGCTAGGAAAATTTGCAAGGCCACGGCAACCGTCGCCCACGAGGGAGAGGTCTCTCCCAAGGAGGTGCTAGTTATAGCGAGACGAAGGCAGAGAATCCCACTAGGAAGGTGTGGGGTCTGACGACGCCGGACTAAAACATAGCGAGGTTAGGAGAGAAGAGATGCAGAGGTTTTTCATAAAGAAGCAGGCAGGTTTCAGGGTTCAAGCGGGGTAGCCACGAGCCGGTAGTTGCCAGGAGAATGATTTACAGGGGCCAGACCCTCGGCTTAAGTACCCAGTTAGCCTTGCCCTTATCTAATCATCATTAAGATTGGTGTGACCAATGATGTGGGTTTTCTTTGTTCTCTGGCAGAGGCTGGAAGGGTTTTGCCGAGGGTCGGGACCTCATACCTGCCTACAGCTGGTGTCCCAGCTCATATAACTAATTGGCACCCCGCATTTTTTATTGCTTAACACATTTACAATGATTTATATTTTGTTCATGTTATTTACATTTGTTTACAATATATTTTGTTCATGTTATTTACATTTGTTTACAATATATTTTGTTCATGCTATTTACATTTGTTTACAACATATATACAATAGAGTATAGGGTGATTTATCTTATTTAGTTAGCGGTAGCTACTCTACATTTTATATTCTATATAAATATATTCTAGATTATACTTAGTTGTACACTTATATTAATTGGACCAAATATTTTCAGACCAGCTTATTGACTTATCTGATATTGACCATTTTTTTACTTATACTACTTTTACCAAACAGATATAATATATTATTATTGTAATGAGATAAATATTTAAATATATCCACCGAAAAATTTCACTTTTGAGCTAAATAAGATATAGACGGGAAGTGAAAGGTTCCATATAAAGGGTGATTACTAGCTTTTATAGGAAGTTCGTGAACCTTATGGAGGAAGTCATTTTAAGTAAAAACGATTTTTACAATGCTCGAGTAATTGAAGATTTTATGATTTTTCAATAAAAAAGTTACGACTTTTTCCCGTAAAGATGAACATAAATCTTATATGATAGGGGAAACTCGATTTGATCATTGGAAAAAAAAAAGTAAAGTTTTCATTAGAAGTTTTATACTAATAAAAGAAAAGTCATAATAAATGGGAATTTTTTCCTAAAAAGTATAAGGTTGGAACATATAAAATGTCCGTTTCTTAGTGTATGAGGCAATTGAAACTAAGAACGCACTTTAACAATATTATTTTTGTTCAAAATAACTTCCGTTAGCTTCAATACACTTCACCCAATACGCAACAAGGTTTTATATCCCTTCGTCAAAAAAACTTTTTAGCTTTGAATCAATAGATTCGAGAAATGAAAATTTTACCTCGTTTTTATTTGGGAATATTTTGTTTTTTTAAAAATGCCTCAAACACTCTGATAAAATGAGAGTCAGTTGACGACAAGTCAGATAAATATGGCGGATATGGGAAAACTTCCATTTTTTTTAGATCAAGTAATGTTTTTAAAGTTAACTAACGAACATGTGATGGAGCATTGTCATGAAGAATTTTAAGACTTCTCTTAAATTTTTCTTTCGATATTTCATCAATTTTGTCTCTTTATGAACAGTAAAAGAGCCCCTGTAATAGTCTCACCAGTTCAAAAAAAATAAAAAATCTGACATTTCATCAGTTTTAACACAATACAAAAATTGATCGTTAGTGAATTATCTCTTATATTTGAAGGACTTAAGTATTTATATTTTATAGAGAAAATTAATTTAAAAATCAGAATCTGTTGATTAAGTTGAACTCATCGCTCCGCTATTTGGCTAATTGGAGTCTTACGCCCTACTCACAGGCCTTGTTCGTTTCAACGAATACACAACTAACACGTGAAAAAATAAAATAAAACAATTTAAGAGAACTTCAAAATGTATTTATAACATTCACCACGTTTGATGTTCATTTCTTCGTCTGATCTGGTGTGGTTCCTCTTATGGTCCCACCAACTGCACTCCTACCTAAAATGTACGTAAGAATCAGTGATATATTCAGATTTCAAACCATGCATTTAGAAATTTGATGTGATGTAATTATATTTTGTCTTTCGAAGCTATTAGTTTTTTTATGTAAACAATACCGTTTCAACTAAGAACATTTTAAGGGGTTTTTTAAAGGTATATACCAAAAAATGTAATATAAAAGGGCCATTTCCACCTGAAATTGCAAATTAAGTGGTGTTGTACCATTGAGTGGTGAACCTAAGAAAATGGTCCTGAATAGACATGAATGGCTTGAGGCCGCTATAATTTATAAATTATAACAAGCCTAAGGGGATGTATGCCTTAAGATAGTTCTGATTTTTTTTTTTTTTTCTTTCCCTTAGCTCTCAAACTTATAAAAATAGGATGTGGGAAAAATAAAGGAAAATTATTTTGGGCTAATAGAGTGCCTTTCACTAAGGGGAGTCCCCCATGTGATAAATAATAAATACTGTTAAAGTACATAAATTAGGCAATTATAATAAATGAGAGAGAAAGATACAGATTTGATTAATATATTGAAATAAAAATTCCGACCTCCCCTGTTGGCGACATGAACAACTGTGATCACTGGCCATTCCCCGCACTTTCACTGACATGTTTCAATCTTCGAGGAGGTTCTAGAAACATTAACGGCAAATGCTTAATTCTATTATAATTAAAGTGTCGGCTAACTGAGAGACAATAGTGAACTCCGGAAATTAACAATCCAGAGAGAAAGTTTCACGTTAAACTGGATTAACAAGTCAAGGAAAAGATATTCATTTTAAGCAAATTAATTTGTTACTTTACAATATCTGGAGTGTTTGGTAAAAGGAGAATAAGTCATTAGCAAAATTTTCAGTAGACATATTTTATTGATTCTAGACTTATATTTATATAATATATAAATATAAGTCTAGAATCAATCTCTGTATATTTAGTATATTCTATACTAAATTTTATATTCTATATTAATATATTCTATACTATACTTAATTGTAAACTTGGTCCAATCAGTACAACCAAAAATAAATTTAGATTTTTTTTAGACCAATATCGATTTTTGACCAATTCTTCACTTATACTACTTTTACCAAACAGCCCAGATATAATACATTATTATTGTAATGAGATAAATATGTAAACCTGCCCTGTTGGCAAAATATGAATTGTGATCACAGGCCATTCCCCGCACTTTCATTGACATGTTTGTACGCTTCAATTTTCGAGGAGGTTAAATGAATGCGTTGAACTGTGTAATCGCGGTGATATGTATTGAGGATCAGACAAATGAAAAAAATAAACCGATAGACAATTGCATACAAAGCACGATTGCTTAAAAATGAGAGATGATCGTGAAACTTTGCCAATATAAAAAAATATTGTTAAGAAATATGATAGCCATAAAAGATAAAGTACACGTTTCATCGAACGATATATAAGTTAATTCTAAAACAACTCTGGACCTGAGGAGTGGAGATTTGGGGCTCGGCTTAAAATCAAACCGACAAACTATTCAAGCGACTCGATCAATTAATTACACTGCGCCACATCACAGACTCAACTTGGAAAGGACATCAAATAATGCATTACTCAAGCGCTCAAAAAACGTAAGGTATTGACGAAGTCATCAAGATTACAAGAGAAAAACGGATACTTCAAATTCTACACAACCTACACGGACACGCAACCTGCCTGACCTGCGCGACCTGCAACGACGGTTTAGACACAGCTGTAAAGGACATCAAGTAATTACAGGTACAATACAAGTAATTAATTCTAGAAGATGCCATAAATCGCGTATGGCATCACTCATATTAATAGCAGAAGTCACCTTCAGTCGCACCGTTATTTTAACAATAAATGAATTTCATAAAATCAAAATATATTGTATTTTTTTTAATCGTTGGAATTTATGAAGTAAGTATACTTAATTATACAAAAATAAATAAATGAAAGTAATAAATCTAAACAATTTTTACATGTTATAATATTACGACATAAAATAGGGAAGTAGAATGAGATTTAAGATATGAATAAAATTTTTATCTCAACGATGGATCATTTGAAATATGATTTTGTTTTTTTATCACACCTTTTATTTTTATGTCTTTCATGCTGTTATAGAGTTGTGTTTTTGTACTCCTCTGCGAAGGAGCTCAACTGTGTGAGGTGCGTCGCCATTCGTTAACATTTTTGGAATTTTTTTTAGACCACTTAAGAACGAAAGTATAACTTTCGAAAGTCTTTTTCCGAAAAACTTTTCCGGCAAGACAACAATCTCTAGAATTACATTCTACCGAATTGCTTTATAATTTTCAAAGTTTTACGGGGAGAAAAGTAATAGATTTTCAAGACGACACACCAGTATCGGCCAGCTTGAAACTTAGGATTGTAGTTAAATGGTTTGCTAATTAGGCCAAGGTATTAAATATAAAATACTATAAAGAAGCGGTTAGTGCACTAATTTATACTAATCCTATTATAAAAAGTTTATTACTAATTATTATAATTTTATTTACTTAGGAAGCACATCCCGTGCGCTTGAGGCAGATTCACGTGATAAATGTCTCTCCAATCTTGGATAGGACATTGATGTTTGTAAAACCATTCATGAAGAGTGAAGTCGCTGCTATGGTAACTTATTAATATCATGACATACATAACATTTAATTATGGTTTTGGTTTGGTGTTTAACGGTTATAACATGATGCTTATGGGTTTAAATCCCATTTAAAATATACTGTTCAATTACAGGTAATAGATTAATAATTGAACATCAATTATTTTTAATAAGGCTGCTTTAATTTTTATCATCTTGAGGCTTCAGTAAAAGTTTCGTGCAAAATATTATCCCTCTGTATGAATATAGTTCATATAACTTTTTTAGTTATTGTTTAAAAAAATAAAACAAACTTGTTAATCAACGAGACCCTGCTCTAAATTATAAATTTGTTTAATACCAACCAATTCATTAATTTATGACAATTTTTTTTGAGAAAACTATGTCTCTAGCTAGAGCAGGAGACTTACAAAGACTGACCCACAGGTGAAAACGAGAAAGTGTTTCCATTGTTTTTTTTTAACGCAACCCTAAAAACAGTTGACAGTACAGGTAAGCCATGAAAAAGTTTTAATGGAAAAAAAAATGTATGATGGGAAAAGAACTTTTTTCTTTCTGAAAGACTCAAGCGGAAAAGGGGTTATTAGGTTTACAAAACTATTTCAACTGTTACTACATCAAGAGTTTATTTTCATGGTGCTCAAATTTTAGATTGAGCACCCTCATCGATATCTTGACATGATATCTGCAGTCACACCTTATCCTCAAAGCCTCCAGCGATAATCTTTTGTCATGGATTCAGACTAGGATCCTACACATCGGGAAACCTAGTCGCTGCACCGAAGACGGGTCCACATTCGCTGTCACATTAAGTTTGCATCTACACAGAATCACAGACTGGTTATTAATTATTTATTGAGCATGCGAGTGGACGTTAAGTGATCACGGATTTAGAATACGTTGTAACGCTTTTTCGAATCTGTTGGACTGTTGAGTCTTTCAGGAGGTTACTTTACAAATCAACTTGTTTATGACCCGGCTAGTTGGACTACAAAAACACGAATGCTTTTTGGTTTTTATCAGAGAAGCATTTGGTATTAATTTTCAATCTAATAGGTGAGTTGTATTGGGTTTTACCTCGTTTTCATTTAGGAAGATTTGTTTTTTTAAAAATGCGTCATACGCTCTGAACAAAATGATAGTCAGTTGGCGACAAGTCAGGTGAATATGGTGGATGTGGTAAAACTTCCATTTTTTTAGATCACGTAATTGTTTTAAAGTTAGCTGACAGACATTTCAACAAAGTTTCTGGGTATAAGTCAGAGCATGTGGCACCCACTGGTCCATTTTTTTTTTTGTTTTCCCAATAGAATGAAGGTGTATAACATCAGTGTGGCTGACGTTTAAGTGTTTTGAAAATTCTCTATTAAGCTTTTAATCTACCATCATCGAGCTTTGTTACTGGCATTCCACGAGTTTCATTCTCGAGACTTGTTATACCGGATTAAAACCTTGAGAACCACCGATATACAGGTCTTTCATTTACTACAACATCCCCAAAAGCCAAATTGATATTTTAAAAGCCTTCGAAAGCATTATGCCTAAGTTTAAATTCATATAAGAATATAACTCATTAACAGTAATATCTCAGATTCCATTGGTAGTAAAAAATTACACAAACACTTGAACAGTTCACAATTAATTGAAAGATGAAGCTTTAAAATGAAATAGAAATGTCTACAAATTAATTGTAACGCCCATAGTGTTTTTAAACAAGAGTTGGATTCTTACTTTAATGATTTCATAAAAATAAATAAATCTGACATTGCATCCCTTTCAACCCAATACAATGTAAAATGCAGTCGAATTAATATTTCCTTCGTACAAAAAAATAGTATTCGGGCCACTTTTAAAATAAATATTATTTGTAATAAAGAAAAATTTCATTTATAAATTAAAATTAACCTCTACTAATAAAGTTTTTCAACGATCAATAATTTTAAAGTGAATTCTCGATTATTAAGGGACAAAATAAAAGTTAAGTCTATTCATTTTTCGATTAATAATTTTAATTATTATTAATTAAGTGTTAACTAATTATTAATGTAGTGAAGGGTTAAAGGAGAGGCTTAACTTTGAAACAGGAACAAGGAAATATTTCGTTTATCTTTCTGTATGAACGTATTGTAGTTTAAAATTGTAGCAGTAAAATTTCTGAAATTTTTAAGGTATATTCCACAGCACCTGTGAATTGTTTGGTCAGGTATAATCATGGGAGATATGTAAAAATAAATCAACGTCGGTTCTAAGTAATGACAATCCTAAATTAATAGAATGATAACAAAAAATAGTTAGGCTACTGATACTCGGATGTCCAATTTCATATATTTTTGTTTTTATAACAGTTACACTTCCACCAGCCAGATTCAACAACTCTGTTCGAGTACGTCCCCCAGGAGCTCCTACCAAGCGAATACGGAGGGAAGGCGGGAACAGTTGCTGATATAAAAGGTAAACAAAACATGTGGTAAGAAATCAGTTCCAAAACTTTGATCAATTTTGGTATTATGAGCACCTTACCCCAGAAACATGACACAGTGTAAGCTGAGGAGACATATTGCTGCAAGAACTGGTGTTTGAAAAATATAGTTATATGAAGTTCCTTTCTAAGCTCACAGGACTGGCAACACTGATCGGGATAGCGGAGTGGGAGGTTATGGAGAGATTGTCTGTTTATATTTAAAGTCATTGTGTGCGTGTAATTCACTTACTTTTGGCAAACGCGGAGGGCTTATTTGACACATATCTACTGGGAGATTTCAAAAGGGCCTCCTCTCTCATCATAGCCTCGTAGTCCCTGAGGAGACAGATGTCAACGGTGTAAGGCGCCGTTTCCGTCGCAACACTCACAGTTATTCCGCACTGAGCCAGGGTGTTCTCATCCTCCATGCGCACCCCTTCCGCGTTGAACATGTAGATAGTGTGAATATCTTCACCCCACAGCTGATAGACAAGTTGCTTCAATTCCAATACTTTCATACTTTCAGTCCCGTTTGCGATAATGTGACTTTTACCGCGCTGCAAAATGACATATACATAGCTCATTGTCAAGAAACTAAATTCATAAATGAATTCGTTCCTTCAAAAACACATGTTTCATGTGTCATTGTTCATTTTTATTCACGTTTGCTTATTTTGGTTTAACACACTCATATATCCCACCCAGGAGCATGGTGGGTCGATGGGTCCTTCCTTCCTAGGCAGCACATATTTTAGGGTGGCATTTTTAAAATATTTTAGTCAACCATAAAAATAAAAATAATAGTGTTGTAATCAAAAGAATCAATAATTCAACGGTTATAAGTATGCAAACACGCTTACATTTTATCATTATGTGTATCATATGTTCAAACGAAAGAAATTATTTATTTATGTTCAGTAATTTTTAATAATCACTCTTAAATTTAATTGACTTAGAAAGGGCAGAAAATTGGAGACTGCCCCTGGTGCCAAAAGCTTGAGGTATGCCACTGATCCCAGCAATAACTAAACTACTTCAAAAGGAATTTTAATTATAGGATCGAAATAAGATATAGCAATGTTATATTTATTTCCGGCTGTGGGCATATTTTATTTATTTGAATGATTTTATATGAAATGAGTGGTTTCTTTTTGTTGGCAAATGAGAAGAATAAATGTATATAGTAAACTGTTTACATGCTATCATGTACACAAAATATTTCAATACCCTAAGGGGTATTCTAAGCAGTGCTAAGGCCTTTTTTTTTTTAACACCTCGTTTCTTTGGAGGCAACATGGATCTTTAGCCATAACCACTTAACTTGACACTTTATCATGCAGAGCCCACAAGAAACAAACTGTAGCTTTGGTGCAAAATGTTGATTTGGAGGAGGTTGTGAGGCCACCTCTGCTTTAAACATCGCTTTGTGTTTCCGGGGATGATATGGGAGTAGTAGTTCTTAAGCTGAACCCTCAGCAGCTTCACACATTTAAACAAAATACTGAGGTAATTGCTATTTGGCACATTAGTCAGCCTTCCCAATGAGTAATGGTGGAAAATTATTGATTATTAATCATCCTTCAGTAATAGTTTTTGCTGACTATAATTGCCTTATTTTGAAATATCCATGTACATAAACATATATATATTTTTTTTTTTTACAAAAGAAAGATCTTGTGGTTTTGCATATGTAACTAACTGTCAATGAATTCATGCTCTCTGATTTTTTGCAACCCCTGTAAAACACATATTTTAGAAATGTGTAATTTTGATTGAAGGTTCTGCTTGCAGTCTCAACTTGAGTTTTAACACTACCTGTATATTTTATTTTGGGGCAACCCCGCACAATACGCTTATTATTTCCAGTTTCTAGTTAGAAAATTGCTGGGAAACAAGTAGATAACAGAGTCCTCCAGAGTGATATGCCTTATTAACAGATAAAAAAAAACCACTCAAACTCTATTTTTAATGCAGGGGGAATTGGTATGATAAAAATCTGAAATCCCGACTTCATTTTTTTTTAGTATGAGTAGGTACTGCAATGATTAAATCAGTGAAAAAAAAATTTACCTGGTTTTTTTATTGAACATAATACTTTATTCTTTAGATCTAACTTATTAAAGGACTTATTAAAAATAAGGGATTTTTAAAATAATACCAAACTAATGTTTAATATAATAAGTAAAAATTTTTTCAAGCTAGTATAGTGGATAATTCATTTTCAGAGACATGGAAAGCACGAGTACTGAAGAACAAAGATTGGTTGACAACAAATCCATGGTTAGCCAACAACAGTAAGAGAGTCGACAAAAAAAATCAGCTAAACATAATGGATGGATCGTTTCGGTCACTCACAATTGATTAGCTCTATGTTATTAAAATTATAAAGTAATAAATATTAATGAAACTGTTTCCTATTTAAAGTTCTTTATGATATATAATTGCACAACTAATTAAAAAGTAGATACACTTAGATTCTTGTCACAGATGTAAAAGTTTTAGTATAGTTATATTTAGTTATTGTACTACTGGACACTGCATAATTTTGTGAATTAGAGGATGCTTACAAAAACAAATTACTGAGGATAAATATATATATTTATATATTTTTTTTATAGTTATAATTCTCTTATATTCTCACAGCACAGAAATTATCTTAGCATTAATTATATTTTAATAAATTTATACTACAAATAATGCTATATTTTAATATAATTTTTTTTTCTCTCCGCAACCTTGTAGCAAGGAAATTGCAAATATTTTCTATTACATTAGTCACAGACAACACTGATCAGGTTTAGAACCTTCAATGAAGTGTATGTTCCTGTGATGGTCACATGTAAAATCTCATATACCTTCAAATGCTATTTTTGTATGCCGAGATTATTCATTTACATATAGACAAATTATTTTAATAAATTATAAAATTCTATTCAGAAATCTCAAATAAATAAATAATATAGATAATTAGAAAAGAATCACGTTTAGAAAATTTCATTTTCCATACACAAGACAGTTTTAATCCTTGACATAACATACTTGCTCCTGATAAAATGCAAAGGTGGATACTTGTACACCATCTAATACTCGTCATCAGAAGCAACATCCATGTTCCTAGTGAGCATATAGTTATCCATATCGATGGACCTGCAGCAGTTAATAGCATATCTGAGGCGATCGGCTAGCATTTCAGGGCTGCTGTAAGGAGGAAGTCTTAGCTGGAAAAAACATGTCTGTGCAGTAGGGAGTCCGTCAACAGCTCTATCCACCTTCATAACCTGAAAAATTTCTCCCTGTATTAACACAATGAAACTACCAACACAATGATAACTGGTTTTAAAGGACTTTTACTTCAACTAAATCAATTGAAAATACAGAAGCTCAAGTTCAAAGAAATATGTTTATGTAACAAAAAATAGCAAATATGACAGGAAATGATCATGCCAATGAGAATCATCTGTGAGTTTCTTAAACACTTCCTAACGTAATAAATGATTATAAAAAGAATTACTTGATATTTTGAATCAAAATATTTCATATTTGTAAAACCACCTCCGACACAGAAATTCATCTTTTCAACAAATATGAAATACCATCACCCTACCCTGTACCTGCTTAAAAGTAGAGCATCTATTTTTTTGAGAGGTTCAGAAATAAATTGTCATAAGAAAGAACTAATAAATGAAACTAACTTGCAATGGAATTCAAGGCAGTCAGCATATAATTTCTGATATTAAATAAATAAAAATAAAATGTTGATCAAGGGGGCCCAGCAGTAGACAGACCATGTAGTAGTTTCTGTAACAACGATCTCGTTACTTAAGATAATTATTAGAGAGAAGGCAAAGTTCTTTTAACAGACATTCCACCTTTATAAAATAGCTTTATTGGGTGGATTAAAAACTTTAAAAAACAAAGTGTTACCTATTATCTTACAAGGATGAAAAATGATCCCCTTCCTTATTTATCTATTGTAGATTATTTTATGTATTGTATTTTTGCAAACAAATGAACATTATTTAAGTTATTTAATTTGAATTTTCATATAAACACAGCAGTTTTTTTTGAAAAAGACTACCATTAGTTCCCGGCTATTTGGTAAATTTTCATTGTTGGAAAATATTTTATATTGTTTAGGTTTTATAATGTGACGTGTGCTATTAAAAAGCAGTAGGAATAACAATACCATTTCGACCATAATTTTTGACTTATTACCTGAAATCTCTGAGAAACATCAGCCAAATTTGCAGGAAGCCTGGACCGACCAGAAACAAATCGCATGAATAAGACTTTCTCAGCATCTGTGAAGCTTTCAAGAGCTGCCCAAAGCCATTGAATTAATGGGCTACCTGCTTCAAGATCCCGATATCTATATGACACACAAATTCAATAATTTTAATATACATAAAAAAATTATCCTAAAATTATAAAGTTATTTATTCAGCTCCATGACAGAAGAAGTACATGACTGAATGTGAAGAAGGAATGTTACTAATGTGAATTGATAAAAAATGCATGCTAAATTTCCCTCATATTCATTAATAGCCAATGTTTAAACATGCAATACCTGTACGATTAGAAATGAAAGGTAAATAGGACTAAATAATGCATTCATCAATAATTTATTTATTTACAGCAATTGCTTTCGATAGCCCACAACGGTCTCCCTAAGGTGCTAGACAACAATCAATCCTGCCTAAAACTCTATGGAGAGACTCTTAAAAACTCAATATTATATTATAGAAAACAAATTATAATAGTGATGAAGTTAAATTAATAATAACAGTTTAATCTACCTTTGTTTATTAATGCTTCCTTATAATTCATTTTCTTTGACACCTATTATACTTTGTTTTGTTTGGTCAGAATTGTTGTTATCAGAACCTGATTCAGATGTACATTTCATTTTGAAAAGTTTTCCAATAATAAATATGAATATATTTAACATACTTTTTTCATCAAGCCAACCTCATTACCAATGAAATTGTTTGGTATTGTTATTAAGTCTATTGTACATCTAGACCTTTTTTATAAAAGCATGTAGATATCAAAATTCCCAATGTATTAATTAATAAAATTTAATTGATTTTGTATTGGTTTATGGTGGATTTTATTAATCATAGAATCTACTGGAGGTAATTTTGACTTTGTCTTCTAGAGAGGGGTCGCATGTAAACTTTTCGCATTCCACTGGCCAATGTAGATATTAAGTGTATCGATTTGGCATCAAATTGATCGCCCACAGGTGATCTGTCTCACTGTTCGCCTCACTCTGTAGCCAACTTTCGTCCAACATATATCTCCATGCATTGGCACTTTTGGTAAATGTTCTCCTGGAATTGAACCTGATATTGCATCAAGTTTTTTGATTGTCCTCTTGGCATGAGTTTTTTTTTTGTGGGTTCATTTTACCTCACTTGTACATGAAAGAGTGGACCGATGATGGCTTACTCTCTCTACAGCGGCTTTAGAGCAACAGAAAACTGACCACAGGTGAATGTCCTGAAACGTTGATTTCCTACACTTTCCTGATTAACCCCCCTCACCTCATATCTAGTTCTGCCTTCAAGCTTCAGCGTGGAATTGATGAGTCACCTTTAAGTTTCATTTTCTATATATTGTTATGATATTTTAATGTTATGATTTTTAATTGTGTTTTTGAAATAAACTCGGAATTAGCGAGCGTTGAAGAACGTAATAACGATCCGTGGTTCATGTCTACGAAAGTATGAACGTTTTTATTGTCGTCATATTAACTATTAATATTTGTAATAAAAATAATATCAATAATTAAATATAAATATTTTATTTTATAAACTAAATAAATTAAGCAAAGTATAAATTGTTGTGATATTTTAAAATGATGATTTTTAATAGTGTTTGTTTAAATAAACTCGGAAAAAGCAAGCATTGAAGAACTTAATAACGATCCGTAGTTCATGTCAATGAAAGTATGAACGTTTTATTGTCGTCATATTAATTATTAATATTTATAATAAAAATAATATCATATTTAATATAAACATTTATTATATAAACTTCTAAATTAAGCAAAGTAATAAATATCCGAAACAACTGGCATTAAATAACGAGTTGAAAGTCAAGAAGGCAGCGGTATGTAATATAAAAAGGTCAACAAAGAGCCCAAGCGGACATTCGTTCTTCAGAAGGCAGGCAGAGAAGGACCCAAGCTAGCGACCTGGCAGTGCTCGAGGTCCGACTTTCACTTTTCACCAGATGCGACAACAAAGACATCTGGAACCACGCGCGGCAGAGTAGAACAAGCATGCTGATCCGCGAACCACACGAAGATTATCCACAAGAAGCACTGGCCAGTATTAGTATAAAGTTACGAATAAATTACAAGGTACCATTTTAATGTTAGTTTTAATAGTATTCTTTATTACGTACATATTTTATTTATTTGTATATCAATCTTTTATATCTTAATGTGTGTAAATAAAACCAATATTCCTTTTGCCAGAAGTTTCCTATATAATTATTAACAGAACCCTGATATAATGTTAAAGTTATAAATATATGAAAGAAAATATAATTAAAATATTATTAATAAATAAGCAAATATTAGAATATTTGGCGCCCGCGAACAGAGAAATGTTAATTTAGGAAATCTGGTTAAAGGATTGATTGGATTAGGTGTGTCACGAAAATTGGTTTAAATTTGATATAAAGGTTAGGTCAAAAAGTGTTAAAAATTGTGTTTGTGGTAGGGATTTATATTGTTAAATTCAGTCATGGAAAGCGTAGATAAATCGAGTCGCAAGGAAAGTGAGATAAAAAAGTTTTTTAGGTTAATGATGGACAAATTAGACGAACATGCACGTGATATGAACAAAATATTTGAAAAATTTGACGAAAATAATCGTAAATTAGAAGAAGATAAACGTGATTTGAACGAAAAACTCGAAAAAATTTACAATAGATCCAATATCTTTGAACAAAAATTACAAAAACCTTTCATAGAATTTAATGTAAACCTTGATAAAAAAGTGCATGTTAAAGAAACGGATTTAAAACCGGAACTGGGAAATCAGCCAAATGATTTTAAAGAAGATAAATTAGAAACCGAAAGTAAACTCGTAGATTATGAACAAAAACTAATTAAAAATAATTTAGATACACATAATAATGAAAATAATGACAATAAAAAAGAAATCATTAAACAAAAATTACAAAACTCTTTCAAACAGTCCAATGTACAACTAGAGGAAAAAATACATCCTTTAAAAAGGGAAATTAAATTTGAGAAAGAAAAAACGTGGATAAATAACAAATCGGTAATTGATCCCAATGTAATAAAAATAATTAAAAATCATGATAAGCTAGAGATTCAGCAATTTAGAAATTCTGATTCAGTAGAAGTTATAAGTAAAGTAAACAGTATAATAGGTAAAAGTTTGAATTGGAAAAGATTCCAATTTAACATTCTATATCAATTTAATGAAACTCCCCTTGGCGAGTTCAATAGAAACAACATACAAATAAACAAATGGAAAGAATGTAAAAATAACTCCAGAAATATTTTTAATACCATTGAGTACAATTATAAAAAGAAAAAGAAAAAAGAGTTATACTTTATTATTATGAAATAATGGTAATCGGATAAATAAATATAAAAGTAATTAAAAAATAAAAAATTAAATAAAAAATTTAAAATTAATAGAAAAATCTATTAATAAAAAATGGCAATTAGGCACGTGTAAAGTTTAGAAATTAAAGTTTATAATAGTGTAAAATCAAAGTTGAAATTATGGTAAAAGATATAGAAAAGCTAGAAAATTAAAATCAATTGGAATAATTTAATATAACAGCAATCAGGCCCATGTAAAAATTTGGAATTAAAGTTTATTATAGAGTATTAAAGTGTTAGAATGTTTAGTTTTAAAATAAATTTTGAAAATATGGTAAAAGACATTGAAAAGCTTGAAATTAAAATCAATTGAAATAATTTATTATAAGATAACATCAATCACACATGTAAGAATTTGGAAATTTAAGTTTATTATATTGTATTAAAATGTTAGAATGTTTAACTATACAATCAAAGTTGAAAATGTGTTAAAGTCTAAATCTAAAAACTAGAGAATTAAATTTAATTTAGAAATCTTATTCTGAAAATAATCTCAATCAAGCAAGGTAAAGACTTGAAAATGAAAAATTATTGTAATAATTGAATGTTAAAATCTCTGTATGGTACATGTAAAATTTTGATGACACATTTTGGTATTGTAATTTAGTTATAAGAAAATACAAATGATTAATATGATGAACAAGTAAATGTAAGATCAATAGTAAAGTAAACAAACAATTTTATAGACAAGCTCAAAAAATATTTAAATTGGAGCGGACCCGAATGTTGTGATATTTTAAAATGATGATTTTTAATAGTGTTTATTTAAATAAACTCAGAAAAAGCAAGCATTGAAGAACTTAATAACGATCCGTAGTTCATGTCAATGAAAGTATGAACGTTTTATTGTCGTCATATTAATTATTAATATTTATAATAAAAATAATATCATATTTAATATAAACATTTATTATATAAACTTCTAAATTAAGCAAAGTAATAAATATCCGAAACAACTGGCATTAAATAACGAGTTGAAAGTCAAGAAGGCAGCGGAAAGATGCAGATATATAATAAGCCGACATAGACCGAAAGATTCATTTTCAGTTTTTGACCTACACGAGGTAGCAGACCAGGTCCAGGTAGCGACCCACGCTAAGGCTGTTGGGCATCAGAGAGAAGCGTCCCCAGACTTGCATCCGGCCATGAGACGTATAGAACCACGCGCTGCAGCTTAGAACAATTACGCAAATGAAGACAACCATCGAAGATATCAACACAAAGATACACTGGCCAGTATAATACGTAATTTTAATCTTAACAGTAATTTTTGTATGTACGTAATTTATTTGTATATCAATTATTAAATCAATGTGTGTAAATAAAACCAATATTCCTTTTGCCAGAAGTTTCCTATAATTATTAACAGAACCCTGATACAACGTTAAAGTTATAAAAATAAAGTTTGTTTTAAATTATATGAAAGAATATATAATTAAAATATTATTAATAAATAAGCAAATATTAGAATAAAATATCCGAACAACCAAAGAGATCAAGAGTCAAGAAGGCAGCGGTAGGTAGTATAGAGACAAGGCTAAGAGCAGGGCGCACACTTTTCATCTTGAAACCGGCAGGAGACGAGGAAGCCCAGGTAGCAACCCACGCGAAGGCCAGCGACTGCTGCCTCGTGGTGCATCTTTGGACCGGCATGAGACTTTCACCCGCCACGCATCGAGAACAAGGCGCTAATCCGAATCACGCAATAGAAGACGACCATCAAGGATATCAACACAAAGAAACACTGGCCAGTATAATTACGTAAATTTAGTTTTAACAGTATTATTTATTACGTACGTATTTTATTTGTATATCAATTATTAAATCAATGTGTGTAAATAAAACCATTATTCCTTTTGCCAGAAGTTTCCTAAATTTTATTAACAGAACCTTGAGTTAACGTAAAAGTTAAATATAAAGTTTTAAATTATATGAAAAAATATATAAATAATAAATATTTGAATAATATATATTATTACATTTTTTATCTTTTAATTGTTTATATTTAAATTTAATCTGAGGTTCTGTTAATATAAGAAAGAATTCTGACAAATGGAAAATTGTTTATTTACAAATTGATTTATGGATTGAATATACATCTAAGCACGTACGTGATAAATTTTACCATGTTAAATTTAAACTTAAAATGTACCTTATTATAATCGCGACTGGCCAGTTTTTCTTTGTTGTGCTCTATGCGTGGTTCTTCTTTGTGCTGAGTGTGGTCCCACGATGCGTTGTCGTCAGTGTGCCGAGCGTGGTCCTGGTGCTTCCTCTCTTGTGGGCGGGTCAAATTGAAATGAGAACGATCCCTTGGTTCTCCCTCGGTTTTATACCATCTGTCGCCATCTTGGATTTTTAAACCTCTCTGGTTCTCCAATGCTCGTTGTCTCATATATTATTAACTTTTCTTCTTTTAAAGTTAACAAATCCAATATTAAATTATTTATATTTAATTCTTGATATTATTTATTTGATAACTATTAATATTAGACATAACGCAACGAATAGTCCTCAAACATTCATGAACCGTGATCCACGGGTCGTATACCGTTCATTTATGCCCGCTAATTTTGAGTTTATATCAAAAGTAATATCAAAACTCACAACAATATATTGTTGTGATATTTAGATGTGTGAGTTTTGATATAAATTCGAAATTAGCGAGCGTAAAAGAACAGTAAAACGACCCGTGGATCACGGGTCATGAATGGATGAACATATTTGGTTGTGTTATGTCTAATATTAATAGTTATCAAATAAATAATATCAAAAATTAAGTATAAATATTTTAATATTGGATTTGTTAACTTTAAAACAAGAAAAGTTAATAATATCCAAGACCACTGGAATTGAAAAGAGAAAGTTAAAAAATCCAAGATGGCAACAAAGGGTATAAAAATGAGGAAAATAACGGGATCGTCCTCATTCATTTTGACCCGCTGATGAGACAAGGTGGGCTTGTCCGGTATTATCGTTTACAATCGAGGAGACATGAGGCAGCACCAGAACCATGCTCTGCACAAGGACGACAATGAGGCATATGGCAACCACGCTCCAGGAACCAAGAACAAAGGAACCAGAAGAATTCACAAAAGGACGCACAACAAAGAAAAACTGGCCAGTTGCGATTATAGTAAGGAACATTGTAACTTTAGTTTTTTAACATTGTAAATTTATAACATACATGTAACTCATGAATCAATTTGTAATTAAACAATCTTCCTTTAGCCAAAATTCTTTCTTTTTAATCTGTTATAGAGGTTCTGACCTCTATAAAACCTCAGATTGAATAATAAATATAAACAATATAGATAAAAAACGTAATAATATATATAATTTACAGTCTGTTAGTCTCCATCCCGAGCTCACCAGAGTGAAATTTTGATTGTGATGTAAACACTTTGAGCTTTTCTCATTTCCGATAAAAGTTCATTTTCCTTCATATTATTTTAGTTACAATTTTTTCTCGCTGAATTTTGTTTTTATTTTCAAATGTTATGAACGGGTTCGTAGATAAACCATTCTCTCATATATTGTTCATCGTTAGGGACTAACAAGATATCTATTATTTGAAAACAATATTGCTTACTTACCTAACAATTTTCTTTAGCAGAGGTATTGATATATGAGGAAGCCCACACACCAGCAGCTCCATGTGTGTGGCTGTTATCAGATGAAGGAGGGGGACAGGAATTATCCAAGACATACCTTCCCTCACTGCAGAGATCTGAAATCATTACATTATTTATTAATACCCTATATCAAAAATATATCATATTTTATGATATAAATCATAGAACTAAAAAAAAATTGTTCAGTTTTATCCATAATAATATATAAGTATACAAACCTAATATAGACATCGGACATACGAGTATGTAATCAGAATTTTAAATTATATGGGATAAGAAGGAATTATGCATCATTTGAAACGAACTGAGCAGTTGCTTGAAAATCAGAAAAATTATCTTAAAAATTATTATTAATTTTAACAAGAGTTATTGAGTACTGATTTGTATAAAATGAACCGTTTATTTTGAAAGTGGTGTAATTCCATTTTTAAAAAAAATTGAAAAATCACATAATTTAGTGTGCAAATTTTATTTATAAACAATTCAGTTAGTATTTTTAAATATACATATGCTTTGATCAATTCAAAATTGCATAACGATTGATTATGAAAGTGGTGTAAGTAATAAGGAGTAAAACTAGGAATCGTACCAGCAAAAGCATAATTTAATAGAAATAGATTGTATGAAACAGCCTCTAGCCACAGTAGTGCAAAGGTAACAGTTATATTAATGTATGTATTAACAAGTCATGAAAATTTCTATAATTCCAAATCAGCAAAATTTTTATGTAAAACGCATTCTTACAATGAGCATTAGATTAGTTAGACCAGAGATTTGCTATAATTATTTACTTTTCTTCTGTAAATGGATAATTTCATATTATCAGATAGTATACAGGAAGGAAGTAATAATGAATCATTATTTTACTATAGTTTAAGATTTTTTTTAAATTTTATTGTAAATATCTAAATGTAAACACAGAAATTGAATTTAATAATAATGAAAGTGGTGTAAGTCCATTTATGACGGATGGAATCCAACAGAGGGGACTGCAATGTAATGTATTAGAATCTTTAATTATTAAAATAGTGGGATCAACACCATAACTAATAATTAATAATAACAGAAATTATCCTCTTATATCTTATACTTGGGATATCTATTGATATAAAAAGGTTCAAATAGTGCCAACTTTGTCACCAAGAATAAATAGAAGTTACCCCCTTCACGGATCCGAAAACACCCTTCTACGTTTCCATATTTTATTAATAAATCTTCTCAGCATCAGTTTAGAGAGAGGGGGACTAGTTCACGATCCCGACTCGGCTGGAGCTCACTGAAGGGCGCGGGGCAGGCATAGATGTTTGAAATTCAGTATATACATTTTAGAGATAATTTATTTAATGAGTACTAAATCAGATAACCAGTTACGGGATAGAAAAAAAAAAATAAAAATTTTAAAAGTAAAAATGAAAGCACCATCAAATTTTGAAATGGGTGGATTTTTTTGCATGTGGAGTATACATGAGATTCATAAAAAATAAATGGAGTAATACCTGCAAATCCATTTCATGCAACCTAAAATTAACAGCTTGCTCGACATATTGAAGTCTATTCATGAATGTAAGAGGCATACTTCTTCCTCCAGGTACTATTGGCACCATTTTCCCAGTCCAACTTGTTCCTTCAAAACACTCCAGAGGTATTACCTGTAACAAATTAATAAATAATTTAACAAATGTAACGAAGTAACGTTTCCTTTATATAATACAAATAAAAAACGCAAAAGCATACAAGATCACAGAAAAATATAGGGAATAAAAATCAATTGATATCCAATAACCAACAACAACTTATATAACACTTATAATCAATCAATACAAAATTAAGAGAGCTTTGAATCAATTCGTACAATACCATCAAGTAGAATGACATAAAAATAGATAAAAAAAATCATTGATTTTGTATTGCTCCCATGATGGATGAATTATTTATCATGATCAATTGATTAAGTTATCAATTAATAATTAAATTTTTTATGTGAATTTAACTCTCACAGCAGCAGTTACAAGTGAGATATCTTAAGGTTTGGTGTGAAGATTTTCAATAGTGAACTATTTTTGGCATTCCACTTTTAGGCTCTCCAAGTGGACCTTACCTCCTATAATACTGATGTAATATCCCATGCCAAAGGGGAAACTGTCTGGAACTCTGCGAAAGTCCAAAGCTACCCCACCCAATATCTAAAGTAATATAAGGAGTTGACAGAGCTAACCCATGTGGTCAATGGGTAACTCACATATACAGGGTTTGATCAAAAAGTAACGAGAATTTTATAATTTTGGGGACATTATGATTCCAAAGGTAAAATTTTTTTTTTTTATCATGTTGACACACGTCTCGGAAATACATTGAAATTTGCTGATGAATACAGTGAAAAGGCTTTTTCAATGTTTACTTTTTTTAGTAGCAGTTACTAAGGTTTTGGTGTTCTCGGCAATTTTTAGTTTAAAAAATAAATGGATCAAAGAATTTGTGTTAAATTTTGTCAAAAAAATGAAATAAAGTACAGCAAAGTTTTTGAAATGTTGACAGTGGCTTTTGGTGAATCTACCATTAGTAAAGCAAGAGTTTATGAGTGGTATGGATGTTTCAAAGAGGGTTGTGAAGATGATGATCATGCTGGGTGCTCTAGCACTTCAATAAACGACAACAACTTCGAAGAAGTTAAGAAAATGATTCTGGACAATCGTAGAATTACTATTAGAGAGGTTGCTGATGAAGTTCATATATCATTTGGATCATACCAAGTGATTTTTTCTTAAGTTTTGGGCACTAAACAAGAGGCAGCAAAGTTCGTTCCAAAATTGTTGAATTTCAAAAAAGAAACATTACGTGGATATCGGCAAAGAATTGCTGAACGAAGTAACCAACAATCCAGAGTTTGGTGATAGGTGACGAAACATGGGTATGACGTGGATACCAAGATGCAATCTTCGCAATGGAAGCAGCCTAAAGAGCCAAGACCGAAAAAAATTTGACATGTTCGATCAAAAGTGAAGGTTCTTCTCACTGTTTTTTTCAATTTCAATGGCCTAGTGCACCATGAGTTCCTGCCAGAAGGTCATAAAGTCAATAAAGTATATTACAAGGAAGTAATGCACCATTTAATTGAAGGGATCCCACGAACAAGAATTATGGCAAAACGATTCGTGGAAAATGCATCACGATAACGCTCCACTGACACCTCACTGCTTGATGCAAAAAACAACACTGTAGTATCACCTCAGCCACTGTACTTGCCCAATATGGCTCCCTGCAATATATTTTTCTTCCCGAAGTTGAAAAAAACCTTGAAAGGACAACGTTTTGACACCATTGATGAGATAAAAGTAGAATTGCTGAAGGAGCTAAAGAGCTATATCGAAAAGTGAGTTTGAAAGGTGCTTCGAAGATTGGAAAAAGCGCTGGCACAAGCTCTGAGAGAGATTACTTTGAAGGGGACAAAATTGCTATCGATGAATAAATTTTAAGATAAACAAAAATTCTTGTTATTTTTTTTATCAAACCTCGTACATTAAACTTTTTGTATAGAGGCTTTCCGCTTCAATCTTTTAAGTGGTTGTTTTCAACCTTTGTAAGCCAGTTTTTAGTTTATAATATTTATTTTTTATGAGAAATTTGACTGTAGATCAGCAAATGCAAAAAAAAAAAAAAAAATGAATACAAAAGTAAGGGGATTATAATTGTTGGTCCTTAATTCATGAATTTCTTTCATGACGACCAAAGCCACCTACTCAACTTGACTAAAACATAGGAGTATTACATAAAAAATAGCATGATAAAACAATATTATAATTGTGATAACTTGACACATAAGAGACCAAATTAGCCCCAAGATAATTAGTAGAAATGCAATGAAAAGCAAAAGTAATATTGAATGATATTTAATTAAAACTTACTTCATGAAAATTCTCTTCTGTTACACCTGAAAGATGAATATCCCGAATACCCCGGAGACTCTGTGCATATAATGCATCATTTTCCTCTAAATCATCCCATGAGACTATTTCTTTGACTAACAATTTCCAGATCAGTGCAGAGAGAGGCAATGCAACAGGTTTTTTTGTGCGTATGGCAACACCAAAGAGAATGCCTGGATAAAATACAAAACAATTATTTTTGTGTTTAATATAATTCATTGTAATGAAAAGCTTTCAAAGTCATTATTGTAAGAATTTTTTTTCTTAAAATATTTCTTAAAAACAACCAATCATAATATCTGAATTAATGAGAAAAATGCCTAGGTCAGTTGATAAACCTAGAAAAGAGAACATTACCATCCTTGAAATTTATTTAATGCTCACCTAAAAACTTGAACCAAGTAAGATGATGTTGATCTGTCAATGCTGGGTTCAAGAGATATCTATCTCGACTGTAGCCAGTATCGTTCACTGTGTTAGGAGTCGGGATAAGGAGAGGCACTGCACCGTTTAACATTTCCTCGCACATCTCTGTTATAGTATCGTCAAAGACACCACCTGCATCATCTGCGCCTTCGCCAACAAGTTTAACCTAAAATTTAAATACTTGTATAAATAATTCATACATTTAATTTAAAAAAAAACTCTTTAAAAGTCTATCCTACTAAGGATATAACACTTTTGCATATATCGATAAAATGCCGGAAGAAACGTTTAGTAATATTAGGAACTTTAAGCTTCGAGACGGTATTTTAAATTTGAAAAATTTAAGTATTCCAAAATATCCTCTTCTTCTTCGATCCCTTCATGCTTATTTGCTGAAGCTATTTATTATTGCTTGAGACCAGTGTCCTGAGAAACTTTAACTGGTACGTCATTGGGTACCATATTAGACTTTGCTAAACCATTTTTGTCAAGGAAAATCTTCTTTTCATTCAATAAAAAACAGCAAGGGCAGCATAAATACTTATTTCTAGTGTTGGCTATGAAAATTCAATGTGTTCTTAACCATAGGGAAACATCAGAACTTTGTACATGAAGAAAATGTGAACATCAGCATCAGCAAATGTTAAAAAGCTTCTGCGCTGGGGGGACTTCAGAAGTTTGGCAAACTTATTAATACTTTAGTTAAATTTTTATTTTCATTTCCAGTTTTTGTATTTTTGTAAAGTATTGAAAAACTAATTAGAATATTTTGAGTAGTCACGGAATAAATATTTTAAATTTCAGACGGATAAAATCATTTTCATGACCACCATCTTAGAACATACACATACAAATAAAAACAAAAGACGATCCCGAAAGAAAACAAACAATCCATCTCTGAATGAAACCAGCCTCTCTATTCGGAGTCAGAAATTAAACATGATTGTAAATAAATAATGTAGTTGTTTATTGTGATTACCTTCCAAGCCCTAGAAGGTAGCCTCAGATCAGAAGGTTCCATCTTGACAATCTGTGACGCGACCTGAGTGAAGATAGGATCTACAGCAGGGCATTTTCGAGTGGCCAACCTGCGAGCAGTCACCTGTGGCCCGTAGTTTCGCCCCTGCACCATTGTCCTCCCGATACATCTGACTAGAGGGAGGGTATAAACTCGAGGGGAGAGGAGAGCGCGCAGCTGGGCAGAACCCAGCCATACATAGGGTGGGATCTGAGCCCAAACAGTTTCCTGCAAATTATATTGTATAAGTTATTCAAATTTATTATAAATCAAAAAATTTTAAAAAATCTATATATTAAAAAATTAAGGAACTATATCCTGGGAATTAAGTCCTGGAAGAATAAATGAGAAGAGGGAGGATGGATCTTAAGCTGTGAGAGTGGATTAAGAATTTAAGATTAAGAAGATTATACATGTAAAAATGAGTTTTAGTGTTCAGCTAATCATATTGTCTTCCAGTACTTCCGTACAAGTCACTTGAGATCCTCAAGATAAATTTGACACATTGAGACTTGACTTGAAGAAACTAATGCCTCCCAAGTTATCAGACTCCAAATGACCAGCAGTTCAATTTGTCTGACAAATCAATGCGTTAACCCTCATCCACTGTAGCTTATTGAGTGAAAACTGGATACTTTGTAACAAAACAAGTATTTAATTAATTTGCTTACTTGAGCACAAAGAGGAAGAAATCTCCACGATTGATACAATGAATCAGAGAAGTGATGCAGCAGAGACAATCTTGCTTGGATGGCAGGAATGGGAAAATTCTGAAGGTGCCCATACTGTGAAGGTATAGTTTGAGGAAGACCAAACTGAGCGCCACGGGACACACCTGGGACTCTTCTAGGTACAGGAGAAATAGTCCAAGCTGCAGAATGTGTTCTTCCTGTAGAGATCTAAAAACATTACAAAATTATATTCAAATAAATATTTCTAACCCATTATTTAAAAAAAAATTCTCAACAGTTACAATACTTAATCAATAGGTCATATTACAATAAATTTTACCATATTTATCACGAATATACAATTTTTTTTCTAAAAGTTTCAGCTTGAAAATTGGGGTTTATCTTATAAACTCAATAATATATCTTATCTGAGATCTAGGGTTCCCTCATTTCCCTAAATAATTGATAAATGTTTAATTTATGTACGAGGGCGGTCTGAAAAGTTTCTGACCTAACAAAGCTTTTATTTCACTAGCTTTTATTTATTTTATTATCATCTTCATGTTGAGGTCGGAAACTTTTCAGACCACCTGTGTATAATTGAATAATCTGTAGAGTTGGACAGGGAGTCATAAATATGTACCTTATGTTAGATATGGGGTTAGAAGGGTAGGTGGGTGTTGGCCCTATTAAACAAAGTCACCATTTTTCATGAATCATTCTAGGGAAATATTTTCAATGAATATAAATTAAGAAAGCTATGTTGTTGTTTTTTCCTTTTGCCGAATCATTTTTATATACTTTTATCTACAACATAGGTGGCATCCTAGCAAGCTGCTATGTTAATGTGCAATCCCTCCCTGCTCAGCGCCACGATTCTTAATTCTTCGTCCTCCAATTCTTCCTTGATTACTTTCATCACATTATAGCTGTTTCTAAATCCTGGCTCAAACCTGACATCCCCTCCTGTTTTGTTTCCCTCGCTAACTACTCCCTCCCCCACCACAATAGGTCTGATTGGATCATTGGTGGTGTTTGTCCATGATAGCTGCAAATCACGAACCCTCTAATCTTTTCCTTCCTCCCAGAGCCTTCATGTGGGATACTTTTTTGCTCCGATCCTCTAAGCAGTCCTTGATTACCCCCCTCAATTACTTTTGGATCCTATCTTGTAATCAACCCTTAATAACCTTGGATCTCCATTTATCATATTATTTTTGCTGGTCACTTAAACACTAATTTCCTTAGATATTCCACAGACAAATGCTTTCTTCACATCCTTTCCATTATCCATTATGCTGAATTCCTTTTTCTGCTACCCATCTACTAATATTTCAGATACCTGGATAGATCTCTTATATGAAATATCTCTCATATCTCTAATAAAATCAAATTACATTCTATAAACTCAATCAAGCAGAGTAAATCGTTGAAGTCCATAGAACTAACAAACACTTCTTTGATTTTTGCATTTAATTTTAATAATTCCTATATTTCATTAGATTGAGATTCAAGTACTGAGGAGGACTGTTTGGCAGTTGAAAGTGCTTCAAAAAAATATAAAGCTTTGTGGAGAAGCAAGACATTTTATTTCTTAAATTTATTACTTCGCAACCAGCACTATAACATGTAAATTACAACATTATCATCATCATGTAATTTTTATGAGATGTTTGAGCAGCCACCTGAAGATGTACTGTTGAAAACGTTAATAGTGAAGTAAAAGAATGCTGTGGCAATACATTTAATTGTTTATTTATATAAAACACACACACACACACACTCATACAACCAGTGATACATATAAATTATTTAACTTTATTGTAGTTATACAGTTCATTTTATAAACCTACAATGCCAAAACCAAAACAATAAAATATGCTTAGTAATACAATGGTGTGTGGAATCAATGTTTGCGCTAGGGCTCTTAAAAATTAAGAAGTCTCCAAACGCCAGAAAATTGCGCCGGTTATGTCTTGAGAAGCTAGAGGTTTGATTGTGTCGGCTAGCTCACAAACTTGCCAACAATAAGGCATATACAATAAACAAAGTCAAAAATATTAAAGAAATAACAATTCATTTTATTAAAAAACAAAACAAAAAAAAATTACTGATCAGCACCTTAACCAGGCCTGAATATTAGTATAAATAATTGTTAGTATAATTAACGTATAAAAATTACGAAAAAGTTTATAGTCACGATACGCTGGATGTCGGATAGCAGCCGCAGGACGGTGATCTTCGGATAGTCAACCGCAGGTCGGCGATGTGCATGGAGAGATAAAGGCAGATAGGCCGAGAAGTTCAGTTGTAGAAACAGTGACTTCGTGTTCGCAGGGGAACCGTCCGGTATGGAGTTATCTTCAACACTGACTAAAAACAGGCTCAGACCTCCTAAAGCCTTGTCCTCTAATACGCAAAGACGTGTTTATTTACTTTCTCGAGCTGTATAATCCTTCGAACTATTTCCTCTGTCTGTTGATGTATACAATATTTACATACTAATTGTCTCCAGCGGAAACAATCAAATAAGGAAAGAAAATAAATTTATAATTTAAAAATAATTACGATCATAAAAAAAAATCCTCTCAAACAAAAAAATTAAGTTTAATAAAAACTTATTTACTGCCTAAGGGCCCGAACAATCAATGATATTAATTTCTGATGGTTGCCTCATGGATTAAAGGTTGATAAAACAATTAAAAAATAGGAAACAAATAATAAAACACTTACTTGTTTTATATCCTTATCAGAGAGTACAGCAATTAAAGCAGGAAGCTTGACTGACAGTGCTGAGTGGCCGAGACCAAGTTGTGCATCCGAGTTAGTGCCCCAGCCGAACACAAGCCCTTCAGAACTGAGAGCCAGCGTGTGCTCTGCTCCACAAGCAATGTCTTCAATGAAGTGAGGACTGAGTGAAGATACCTAAATAAAAATAAATTGGATAGTAAAAACATGCTTTTCAAAATTTTAAATACTAGTTTGATAAAAACTTAACAGATATACACATAGAGTACAACTTTGACAGTCTTTAACATGCGAAGTACATCTAGATTACCAAAAACTGGTTTTAATGAGTTGGACCATAATTTTTATCACTTTAATTTCACTTTATCAAATAGTATGATGTATAGTTACAAAACTAATCTTGCTAAAAAAAACATACTTATATTAATAATTTTAAAATATTGTGCTATTTTTTTTTAATTTGATTATTAAGAGAAATATTAATTATTATTTTGTTATATTTATTACTAAGGGTTTACTCTCTTTTATTAGATTTTTGGCTGTTGTTTATACTCGTCCTATCGTTCATTAATATCATAAATATTGTTATTTTTAATATGTAATAAATATCAAAATACAAGTGATATATATAATGAAAATAATAGACTGATTGTAATTCATATTGTTTTATTACCTCAAAAAATTAAAGTAAAAAGAAATGAAAAAAAATTATATCTCGTGTTTTAGAAAAGATAAATAATTATATTTTTTTCTTCCCTCTTTCTATTAAATATTATCCCTTTCAATCTTTTATTTTATTTTTTCATATGTTTATAATTTTACTTACAATGATCAAAATTATCATGCTTGTGTATTGTATTATTGCCTTTATGTCATTGCATAGAATAATACCTTATATTCTAACCAACACTTATCCAATATTAATCCAACTCCTTTTCTATAAATCTATTATTATTGTCTCTCAAAATAATGCAAAATAAATAATTAATAAAAATAAATATACAGAACTTAGGCTATTGACATATAATATTATAATTTCAAGAAAATAGATATGAATACTAATTCTTACCAGTTGAGGTCTGTTATTGCCTGAATATCTTGATTCTGGAAGTCCTATTAACCTCTCCATGCCACAAGTAAAAACTCTACCATCTTGAGTAAGGAATACAGTAAACTGTGCTCCACAGCAAACTTTTTTAATTACTTCCCGGTATAATGCTTCTATTTTCTGTAAGACCAATTTTTAATCAATTATAATAATAGCTTTCAAAATTGAAAACAATGCCAATTTTTTTCAGTTCAAATTTAAACTAATTTCAATTCAATTTAAATTTTAAAGCAAAAGCTAGAAGATGTAAAACCTGTGGTGTATGGTAAGTAGATGTGTTTCCGAGACCAAGTTTTCCGTAATCCCCTTCTCCAAAAGACCAGCACATAGAACCGTTACTGCTCACACATACTGTATGATTGAGACCGCAAGCAACTTGTCCGATTGGTACTCCATGGAAGCCCGTAACACGTTCCGGAAGCTTTTTGTTTGATGTAGTTCCATGGCCCAATCTCCCATAGTCACCATTACCAAATGTAAACAGCTTACCGTCAGATGTGACAACTGCTGAGTGTTTAAAACCACAGGAAACCTAAAAAAACACAAGAAACAATGAAACAGAAACTAGTGAAAACAAGAAGAGGTTGAAACATTTCAACTGCATGATTATTTTAGACCTATTTAAATCTTGATATATATTTCAGATATGTTTTAGTTAACTAAACTGAATGGTTGGTTACATTTGAGCTGTTTATAGTTTTACTTTAAAGAATCTTGAATCAGTCAATAGAACGTTATACAGTTCTAAGCTTCAGTAGCTACAATAAAAAGTCACATGATAAAAACCTCAACTGTGCAAATGGAGACAAACAAAATCTATCATTAAAAGCAGCAATGATAACAATCAATAAATAAAACATATTCAAAATATTAACAGTGCTGAATGGCACCAAGTACAAAATAATCAATCTATTTCACTCAAATTAAAATTTTTTTAAAAAATTCGACACATGAGAATAATAAAAAATACAACAATAAACTAATCTCATGGCTCATATGTATGAGTATTTAGTAAGTCAGAATCCAACCTGAGATTTTTCAAAAAGATAATTTAATTCATAAATAAAATCGAATGTTTAATAAAGTTTGTTTTACAATTAATTATAGAACCTGATATTAGATTTGTTTTTAATGAAGATGATGACACACATGATTTCCCTAATAAGTCAGAATTAATAATTTGAAATGTTATTAATTTTATTTATTATACCCACTTTTCAACATTTCAGACAAGATTAATAAACAGACATAAATCTCCATAAAACTAACATTTCAGCTAAAGAGTTTTTGAGGGTGAATTCATAATAACCAAAATATAAAGTTGATTTACCTGGACCACATCTTCCCCCTGCAAAGCTTCAATTTGTCTTGGTCTTCTTTGCCTATCGCCATTCCCATGTCCTAGTTTTCCATAGTCACCATCTCCCCAAGAAAACACCTCACCACTCTCTGCTAAAGCTAAGGAATGGCCATCTGATCCACATGATGTAGCAAGTTGAATAATTACGAAACCTGATAATAAACAGAACTTCATGTAAAGATAGTTTAAGATTAGTTTATATTCTTCAATTTAATAGAAAAGTTACCCCTACTTATGGTAATACATCTGTTGACCTAGATTATAATAATACTAAATATTGTCACAAACTTAACAACCCCCCCCCCCCCCATTGAAAGAAGAATAGAACTAGTCAGAACATACTAACCATAAACTGATACTACAAATCAGTCAAATGTGATGTATAATAGGCAAATTTCATTTAGAAAGGGCCAGCATTCGAACCAAGGACATTCAGATTTCAAGTCAAGTGCCTTTAAAACTAGGTCACTCCATGTCGAACAATATTACGGTAATATTCTTGTCACGTGATAAGGTGGTACTAGGTTCATCACCATCTTTTTTGTTTAGCAAATAATTGATAAACCAGTGGGATTACTGACCACAATTATGGTAATAAACATGGTTCTATATTTACATGTAGTAAAGGAAATTTTCAATTAATTAATGGTACAAAATTAATCCAGTTATGAAAAAAATAATGGACAACAATTTTTGCACACCAACAGACATTTTATTTTATTATTTAATGCCTAACCTTGTAATGAAGAAATGACGCTTAAAGAGTGAAGATCATCAGCATGCCCCTGCCCAAGCCTCCCATAGCTTCCTTCGCCACAGGACAGAACGACACCATTAGCCTGTATCACAAATGTACAATTCTGGCCACAGATTATTTGTTGGGCATTTGAGAAAGACTCGCAAAGCACCGGTTTAGGTGAACTATGACCTATACAATGAAGAAGAAACATAGGATAAATGTATCAAGGATAATCTGTAACAATAAAAATTAGAATTTTTATGAAAAAGATTACCAAAAACTGTTTTGAAGTACTGACCAATTTCAGCAAGCTGCCCATGCCTTCCATTACCCCAAAGATAAGCTTTGCATTTTGAACCGAGTTGCCAATCTTGTGGCTGGCTGGTAGCCCATGACATGATTTCTTCATCCGCCTTCAGAGTCCAAACTTCATTGTCACATGCCATCGGCCAGTACTCAGCTATTGAAAATAAATAATTATAAATAATGTTTGACCAAAATAAATTTCTGCAATAAATAGATTCTATTTCTACTCAGAAGCAGTAAACATTCTCCCATTAACTAAATTATACATCTCAACTAAGGGTTGAGAAATTATAAAATATTAACATTAGCTCTACCTACATCTATTAAAATCCTACAATTTCTAAACTTAATACATCAATATTATATACAACTTTAAAAAAATGCAAATATAAATTTAAATTGTATTAAAATAAATTTCTGTTACGTTGAGTAATTTCTGGTTTATGCTGCAGGAAATCGGATGGAAAAGTTGTTCGATAAATCAAAGCCTTAGAAGCTTCAGCTGCTTGGCTTACTAAACGTAACCAGGCTGCTTCTACAACTACAATATAAAACAAAAAATGTATTAGTAAATAAAATAAAATAAGTCATACTATACTTGAGTGGTATTCATACATACCAAAAGAAGAAGAGTCTTCATAATTCGGAGGACCTCTGTTGTAACAGAGTGCTTTCTCAAATGACAAAGAGAGAGAAAGGGCTACAAGACATTTTAAGTAATCACTGTAAATTAAATGCTTTCCACTGCTGACATAAGGAGTTTCATAATTGTATTGCTTAAACATATGAACTGGAAGATTTTCTATGAATGCTGTTAAACAGGGAGCTGAATGAAGGCCAAATATTCCCCTTCTCATGAGATTGTGTCTTGCAATAGGGAGAATGGAGGAAGCTCGAGAGCATCTTACGACACAAATATCCTGCAAAGAAAGAAAGGAACCATTGTAACTGAAGTAAGCCTAAATAAGAAACAACTAATAAGTTCTCCAGTGAATTTATCATAAGAAAATAAGTATCATATGAGATGGTTATCATTTTAGAAGCATGGCAATATTAATTGATGGTCAGAGCTTTGGTTTTTAGCTTTGGTCAGAGTTTTTCTATTCTTTATTTACTTCTGTAATAATTTACTGCTAATGTAATCCCACACATTGTAGAAACTACAGGTCAAACAGGGGGCTTTTGATTACCAGAACAGACAGACAGAAGTTAGACAAAGCAATAAACCAGTGTTTCATAAAACTATTAATAAGCCAAAATAAAAGATTCATAAAACTCAGTGTACTTCCCTATGCACTCAATGATAATGATAATTTGATGAAATTACAACCATTAGTGTGCATGGTGCATGGCACCAGCTTTAATCAAGACTTACTTTCGATCTAGTGTAGGCAACAGCAAGACCAATAGAAGACATCCACACTAGGGACTGCACACCGCCTGAACCTGTATGAGTTTGAATGACACACCCATCTAACAGTGACCATAAATTTAATACACCACTCGTACCCTTTCCACAACCTATAAAAGCAAATTAGATTGTTTAATTGTTGTTCTTAAAACAGAGGAAAAAAAATATATTCATTCAATATTACCTGATACAAGAATTGTTCCTTCTGTGTTTATAGCAAGTGTTTTTATAGGATTATAAAGGTGACCCTGCAGCGAGTGAAGAAGACAAGGCTCGACAGCCTCGGTCGGAAAGGATACCAACCAAACGTAAATCATTCCATTCACTGTACCCACAGCGAGGAGAAGAGGGCGCACTCCTTTTCCTAAAATTTATTAAACAAAAAATACAAATATTAGAAATGACATTTAAGTACTTCACTCAATTGTATAACACACCGATGTGATGTCCTGGACCAGAAAAGTTTGTTGGAAACAAGGAGTGAGTAGAGATTCCTGGGAGTTGAAGATAACCGTTCAGAACCAGTCAAGAATATAATTACTTATATATCATTGTTTGTAATACCGATAAGTCTATTATATTTAAGATTTCTATAGCTATTTATGTTTTTATGAAATATTTAAATAAGAAAAAATATGCAATAGAAACCCTGAAATCATCTTAAATTATTGCTCATAATAAACCTTTTATGATTATCCTTTACTTCTTATATACAAGAAACTAAAAGTTAAGCCAAGATAAGATATTGTTATCCTATACCATATATCAATTATTAATTTAGTTTTCATCAATATCAAATTGTTATCACAAAATAAAAGGAAGTGAATAAAAAAGAAGTAAATTTTATTAATAACAACCTGCTACAGGAGACCAAGCGAATGTGGAGGGATCATGGCCATGTTTCAAGGAGTATGAACGTTTCCATGTTCCATCAGAACTACTCCATATCTGGACTTGTTTATCTTGGTTACCACACGATGCCAAAAGGTCTACTCCGGGACACCACTGGATGCAACTAACAGCATTCTGTAGTTTAAAAAATAATCAAAAATTAAATTATATATTTCGTTATTACTTTAAAGTTAACTTGTTTTTACTGTATACCTGATGTGCTTCTATCACAATAGTCCTTTCGAGAGCTGATTTTAATCCTAATCTAATAGTGCCATCAGAAAAAGCTATAGCAAATGGTTTTTCCTCAGCCTGCCATGTTATCTGAACCACTGATGCTGAAATGTCAATTCCACAATTGTACGAAGACAGTAATTTAAGGGTATCATAAAATAAAATAACAGAATAAAATATAATTTTTAAGATAAAAATTACCATTAGGCTGAGAAGCGTTGATCAGTTCAAGTTTGTTGAACATTGTATGCCTCACTGTTATGAGGGAAACAATGCCATTCACACAGCCAACAAGACAAGATTCTCCATCTTCTGAATTTTGTCTCGTCGTTGGCCAACAGACAGAGGTGATCCAGTCGGTGTCCGAATCGATAAAGCATTCACCACTCACCTTACCATCATCTAAACATAGATGAAATCCAAACATATAAGAAAAAAACAAAATTGAAGCATCCCAAACATATCGCAAAAACAATTTTATAGACAGTTTTAATAACATTTTCTAATTATAGTCCACTGAAGTACCAAAACATTTTATATATATTGTTGTGATATTTAGTACTGTGTTTTTTTGGTGTTTAAAAAAAAAAAATACGAATAGACTGAATGGCCAATGCCATTAAAGAATATCCAGAAGGCAGCGGAGGGCGTATAAAAGGCGGAGTTTGGGACGCTCTTGCTCTCTCTCTTTTCAGTCCGCAACCAGCACAGGAGGCACAGCAGGAACACTGGCGCGGGAACCTACGGATATGATGAGCCGGCTCCCACGTAAGAACACACACTAAGCATAGAGCGGGGACGATGAAGAGGGCGGAAGCCACATCCAAAAATACACAGCGAAACTGGCCAGTATAATGTTGATAATTAGTATAATTTTGATATTGGTATGAATACTAGTATATTGTTAATAATTTGTATAATTTTGATTTGGTATGAATACCGGTGTAATATTGATGATCTGCGTAATTTTGATTTTGTATAATTATTGGTATTATGTTCATGGATAAATATAAATTTCAATTTGGTTTTTCATTATTGGTATAACTTATAGAGGAAATATTGTCATCATCAGTATAGCAGAATATCATAAATGGGTAATAATGAGTTGTTAAATTGGGTTGAGTATTGAATTATTAATGAAATGTGTTTTAATAAAATTATTCCTGTTACCAGAATTGTCCTAATAAATTAGCAGAACCCTGGAATGTAATAAAAAATTTGAATATAAAAAAAAAAAAAAATATAAAATTTATTTAAATATAAAAAAATCGTAACAATATATTGTTGTGATATTTTAATGTTGCGATTTTTTATGGTGTTTTTGAAATAAACTCGGAATTAGCGAGCGTTGAAGAACGTAATAACGATCCGTGGTTCATGTCTATGTAAGTATGAACATGTTTTATTGTCGTCATATTAATTATTAATAATTATAATAAAAATAATATCATAACTAATATAAACATTTATTATATAAACTTCAAAATTAAGCAAAGTATAAATATCCGAAACAACTGGCATTAAATAACCAGTTGAAAGTCAAGAAGGCAGCGGTAGGTAGTATAAAGATCCGCCAGAGTTCGAAAACACTCACTTTTTCATCAGGACCCGGCAGAGCAGGTAGCAACAGACAAGAAGCGGCACTGCTGCCTCATGGTGCACGAGGTCAGCCCTCATTCAATTTTGACCTACACGAGGAGGAGACGCTACCGGAAGAGGGCCACGCTCGACACCAACCAAGCCGACAACGAGACGTATGAGACCACGCGCTGCAGTTTAGAACAAAGAACGCACCACAAAGAGTCAACCAAGAAACGCTGGCCAGCCGCGAATAATTATAAGGTACCATTTTAATGTTAGATTTATTAGTTTTCTTTTATTACGTACGTATTTAATTTGTATATTAATTTTAATGAACATATGTGTAATAAACAATTATTCCTTTACCAGAAGTTTCCTATAATTTTATTAACAGAACCTTGAGATAACGTAAAGTTAAATATAAAGTTTTAAATTATATGAAAAAATGTATAGAAATAATAAATATTAGAATATTATTAACTATTAATATTTATAATAAAAATAATATCAATAATTAATATAAACATTTATTTTATAAACTACGTAAATTAAGCAAAGTATAAATATCCGAACAACCAAAGAGGTCAAGAGTCAAGAAGAGAGAGGGGACGTGACCTAACCAGCAAAGAGCGGGAATCTCACTCTATTCATCTTGGAACCGGCACAGGACGAGGCAGCACGAGGAGGGACTCCAGCCCAGGTAGCAGCCTCACGCTAAGACCCGGCGACTGCCTTGTGGTGCATCAGGGAATACCGGCCCAGACTTGCATCCGGCCTCGAGACAAGATCTACGCACTCTTTCACTGACGATCAAGAAGAAGACGCTAATCCAAATCACGCAATAGAAGACGACCATCGAAGAAAGCAACACAAAGAAACACTGGCCAGTATTAGTATCACATAACAAATAAATATAAGGTACCATTTTAATGTTAGATTTAATAGTATTCTTGTATTACGTACATAGTTAATTTGTATGTCAATTTTTAAATCAATGTGTGTAAATAAACCATTATTCCTTTTGCCAGAAGTTTTCTAAATTTTATTAACAGAACCTTGAGATAACGTAAAAGTTAAATATAAAGTTTTAAATTATATGAAGAAATATATAATTAAAATATATATAAATAATAAATATTAGAATAATATATATATTATTAATCAAGACTTCAAGAACTTTAATTTAATATTCTACTTAATACAATGAAAAATATTACTTTTTTTAATTAAAATTAACTGATTAATAATTGATCCTTCATTATTTTTGTAATAATTTTTTATTTATTCCTAATATACTCTGAGGCATCCACTTTCATTCAAAATATCATCCTTTTATATGAAATAGGGGTTGCAAACAAATTGTGACTACACAGTCAATGGTAGTTTTTAATACCATGAGTAATTATAATCCACTTAAACCTCAACATCATACATATTTTAATTAGAACATTGAGATTTTAATTCTGATAAGCTGCTAATAAGATAGAAAAATATTTTTATTACTAATTAATTAATGACTATCCTTTATTTTTCATGGAGCTGGTTTTATTTAAACATCATCAGGGAACAAATTGGAACCTGAAAGATTAAAAAACAGTGCAGTCTATATAGAGTTACTACTTGGAAGCTGACTAGAAAATTGAGAATGGCTAGTCATATAAAACATCACAGCACTAAGGTCTATCTGGCATTTAAAGTTAAAGTATTAGTAAGAAAAATAAATTGTGAGGAACACATTTAGAAGAAATGCAAACAAACAAAAGCATGGGGATCTATGGAGTTTAAAAAACTGTTAACTTAAACCATGAAGCTGATATCCCAAAAACCATTACTGAATAGAATTAGCATAAAGAAACAATGAAAATAAATTTCACCTTCCCTCATATATTGGGAATATGCAACGCTGCATTTGAGATATAACAAACTAATATAAATTTAAAGCAAACTAGTGAAATTATGGTAGGTTAAATCCAATTTACAAATTATATAAAAAAAATAAATACCATTGAGGTGCCATATGTTCAGAGAAGATTGCATAGCAGCCGATAAGTAACGCCCACTCGAGCTCCAACTGAGGTGAGAAATCAGCTCTCCATGAAGTTCACTTCCATAAACAGCTAAAGACTTCCGATAAACAAATGTCTGCTCCAAAGCCCCAGTTTCTGGACACCACACCCGTACCGTACTGTCATAACCACTGAAATAATAGCACATAGGCTATTAGCTACTGTACTAATGGTTAACCAAATGGCAATAATTATTATTTAATGAAATAGTAATAATTAAGATCACCAGGATGCTAAATGTCTATGTGATGGATGCCAAGCCAATGAGTTAATCCTGTTATCATGCCCTTGGAGGGAGCAAACGACACTTCTCAGAAGAACACCACTTAAGTCGGCCATATTTAATGTCTCAAGTATGTGGTTTGGAAGAACATTGCTTTTTATTGCTAAACATACTACCTATAAAGACAAAAAACAGATACATTTTTTTTTTTAATTATAACATTTAATGTGAAACTTATGGGGAATTTTGGAAATGGTATCAATTACTAGGCACACTATGAAGTATAAACTATACTTCATAGCTTATTTTCTTACTTAAAATATGATAATAAAAAAAACAAGAAAATCACATCAGAAGCTTACCAATTGTTGAGTTGCCCATTGCCTGTATTTCGGGTCTACTTTGTTGGACATAGCACAAGCTGCAAGAGCATTTGCAAGCAGCAATGGGGACATAGCTTTAGCTTCTACGGGACTGCCAGGAATTTTCTCTTCATCTGAAAGCAAACAGTATCTTGAAGTTTCAAAACAGAAAGACATTAAGAAATACTTTGATAATGAGATTACAGTTGATGTAGAGAAGCCTTCTGCAATGGTGATTCCTTCAAATTGGCAAAACCTTTGAAATTTGATAGTTCAAAAATTGACTGAGAAATCAAAGCAATTTTTATCAAAACTTAATAGTTTTTTTTTTTCCAAAAGCAGAAAGGAAGCAATTTAGTAGCAATTTCTTTGTTTGAGAGCGTATTTGCTGCAAAGAATAGCATTGAATGTGCTTAAAAGGGCAGAAATTAAAAAAGTGCATAAACAAATGCCAGCATGTAAATTCAGAGATAATCAAAAAAGAATAAGAATAGGAAAATTAAGGATATTTTAGAAAAGGAATCAATATGTGAACAAACCTAGAAATGAGGGAGGAATTACTAAAGAATTTCCATTCATGCTAAAAATAAATTCTAAAGAGAACTGTCAGATAAGTAGGTGATTCTAGATTAAGACAGTCAGGGGAAAACCAAAGTGAAGGAACATCTGAAGTTGTCTTATAGCCAACTATTAGTTTCAATGGCTATAAGGAGTTTATAAGATTTGAAAAATAATAGAGGAAAACTATCTGTACAATTTTTATAATTATACGTCCAAAAATACATAATTAGTTTTATGATCAATAATAAGAAGTGATTAGACGGTGCACCTATGCTGCAAAAAAGCATGTACCTACCTGTCGCTGCATTGAGTATTGTACTAGAAGATATTATATCTTGAAATATTATAACCAAAAAATCTCGCTTTCTAATCCCTGTTCACTTCTCATTTAAATTTTAAAAAAAGGTTCTAACTCAAAGCAATAGCCAAATGATATAAGCATCTATAATATCTTATCCAAGCAATTTTTCATGTCAAGCGCAAGCTGACACAAAGAAAATACTTTATACAATAATAAAATGAATAAAAGAATACCCTTCACAATAGGTTATCCTAAAAATTCAAATTGCAACAATTCTGTATGTTATTTGCTTAATTATCTATGAACATCCTTCATCAACAAATTGTCCTTGACACATGAAAGACATCTAATATAATATTATTTATTCCTAACCAATGTTTTTCTAGCTTGTAATATAAGTAATATTTCATCTAAAACTAAAAATAAATTAAGAGCAGTTTTCTTCTAAACTTAGATAATAAAAGATTATCCTCAGAAGAAGATTGGAATGGTTTAACTGGGTGTATACCACAGTTCCTACTATGTCGAATACTCTTGCATTGGTTCATACAACTCTATGGGGTGAAGCCAAAAAGAAATCAACCAAGAGGATGATCAAGATTTTATTCGTTTTTTTACATGAAACTAGAGTTAGAATAGAAAAAAAATTTCAGAGAGATGAAAATAATATCTAGGCTCCATGATGGCTAATGAGCTATGATCGTCATTTATCCACATTAAAAGGCACAAGAAAAGGGGAGTGGGTGATTTTAGACAAGAAAAAATATTCAGACAATTATGCATACTGCAGTTTATAAATTTGTGATCTGGTGTATTTATAATATGCAAAGCAAAGCTATTAACTTTAAGGATGGCAATTCAACATATTAACTCACACATTCTTCCCAGGCTACTTTCTCTATAATAGTTAAAACGAACGTAGAAGACTGGAAAGAAGTTGAAAATCATTAAAAATTATAATTAATCAAATAATTAAATATACATTAAATAACAATAATGTTTGGGTTACCTTTTTTGTTACCAAACAATACTCCTCCGTGGGATGTAAGCATTTCAACTAAGGCCTGGGTGACAGCAAAATTATTTTCGAAAGCGGTGCCCTCAGAATCTTCACCATTAGCGAGTGAAATTAGTTCCTGTGATCATTGAATCATTAAAAGTTTTTTAACTAATATATGAAAATGGTGAAAACATTTTTTTTAATATATGGTATTTATCAACTCATTGCTAAATCAGAATGATTGAAATTTAACTATCATACAGAGATTTCTTTAAAAATGATCTTCTCTAATACTGTTTCTTTTCAGTATCTTCTTAAGTTTTTTAGTAGCATAAATTTTATGTAATGCGGATAGTTTCTATTTCGTAAGATGTTAGTAGTTTATATAAGTTTATTTTCTTAGAATAAAATTTCCAATTTTGTGATTTATTTATAAAAGTTATAGCCAAATCATTTTTAATATCATCAAAAAAGTTAATAGCACACATTTCATAAAGCTTTAATGTTTATCTAAGACAAAATTATTTGATAAACATTTAATTACCTGTGCACACATAAATATAACAAGTTTGCTAGCTATTTCATCAGAAGATATGATTGAGGCAATTGCTGTACTAAGGTTTGACAAAGCCTTGGAGTTATTGCTTGCCATCAAACTCATCAGTCGAACAACTTTTCTAACATCACTTAATCCAATAGCCTTCAATCCACACATCAGACTTATTTTAGTTCCGCTAAAAATAAAAAAATAGCAATGAGCTACTCTTAACAGTATCACAAGATCATTAAATTTTTATTGAGTGGAATTGTTAAGGAACACCCCCCCCCCACTTAGTAAGGGATCGACACACAGACATTTCGACTCATATTGAGTTTGAGTAGAGGGCAGTCCATAGTTCTACTACCCAGGTAAAAGCAGTTGTATGAAAATTTTGGTTACACAGATGACCCCTGTTTATAATTGGAAGCTCACAGCAAAAGAACCACATCATTCTTTCATACTTTCTTAACATATTGTAAAGGTGTCAAACACCTTGATCAAACAATTAATGAAACAAATATATGCTAGTAGTCAGGTAGCAAGACCAGGAGAAAACATTTAGATTTAGCAGATTGTGCAAAAATGTATTACCAATGTCTGGTCACAGCAGATAATGATGGCGTGGTGACAAAGATTTACTGTCTAATGTCACCACACAGTGATGAAGCAACATCACCACTACCAACACTGGGAGAAGCTACTCTCTCCTCAGAAGTGAAAACCCAAATTATTATCACCAAGCACACATAATAGTACTGCAATACATTCCATATAGTTCCCGTCATGAAATTAGGCACATGGGATGGAGGGACTATTTGGCGCAGGGTTGTCATAGGTGGACAGGGGGGATAACTGGGAACCAATTCAATAGGGGAAAGGGGGGATTCAAAATCACACAAATACAAATATAATAAATATATACCTTGAAGTGAGATGACCCAAAGCATTCATAACAACAGATCTTGAAAGAGAAATTTGTGTAGCTTGAGAAATCCTTTGCAGAGATGTAATTCGATCCTTACTCGAGCTCAAAAGAGCAGATTGTTCACCAAGGGGTGTATCACTTTGATTCAATGTTCCATTAGGACCTAATTAAAAAAAAAAGGAAACCTGGATGATTCTTTAAATATACAGAAAATAATATAATATAATTTACAACAATAACTGACCAATAAGTAGTATTAAATGTGTCTCTACTTACTTGAAAGCTGAGTAGAATTCTGACATACAGTTGGAATAAATGATGCACCAAGAGGATCTGGAGTATTTAGTGGAACAAGATCAGGCACAGCTGAACTATTGTTTTCCATGAATTTATTATAGAGCTCTTCAAGTTTTATAATATCAATAAAGCCATTAAAATTTGGGGACCTATCTATAAAAAAAAATAATAAATTTACAAAATAAGTTTAACTAAATCAAAAAAAAATACTGATAAGAAAACAAAGATCTATTAATAGGTCAGCCATTTCAGCTAATAAGATTTTTAGGAAGGCTTTAAATTTATTTTCATAGGTTGGCCAAAAAGTTCGTTCGGTTTTTTAAGTGAAAATAAGACACAACTTTTAAACACAAAGTGATTTATTCAATCAATGATATAATTGCCGTTTTGTTCCAGTATCTTCTGCCATCTCATGGGCGTATTCATAATTCCATGCTCAAAGAATTTCCTGCCTTTACTGGCAAACAAATTTTCCAAGTGGATTTTTACATCTTCTTCAGAGTGTAAGGTCTGTCCATTCAATGAATTTTGAAGAGACCGAAACAGGTGGAAATCTGAAGGATATAACGAGGATTAGTGTCGACTAATTCCTTCACTTTGTCACTGTTAATCTCAATTGGCCGGTCAGAGACAGGTGCGTCTTGAAAAATTTCCTGATCGAAAACCACTTCTGGCACACACGTTCTGTAACAGCATCCTCTCCGTATACAGCGCACATCTTCCTGCAAGTTTCCACTGCTTTCTTGCCTTTTTTAAAATAAAAAAGCATGAAGTGTCAATAATGTTTGTTTTGGTTTTCCATTTTCAGGATGATCCTAAACACATAAAATACAATTGGTCTCATCGGAATTTCGCGTCAAACTACGTTGTAGTGTCTAGTATCGGACGAGAGCGCACTCGCAAGGGACGGACTGAAGTTAGCTACATGTTAGACTGCTTGAAGTTTCATGACGACAAAAACCGAATGGACTTTTTAGCCAACCCAATTAATTATTAAATATATATTAAATTTTTAAGGACCGACTATCTGCTGAAGGCTACTTTAACAGCACCATTTACTATGGAAGAAGTCTAAGATTGAAGAAAAAATCTTATGCTTGAAAATCAGACACATGAGAATATTTGTTAGTATTTTACAACCTTATCTCATCATCTCCACAGAATTGTGGTTAGTGTGAGTGGCAACAAACTACAGAGATGTGAGATTGATTCCCAGTTTCCCCTAAGGGTTTTTCTGAGGCAGTTCTCAAGGAGGAGGTCAGCCTACGATAAGCGAGTACCTAATTCAATACAAAAGTAACTATTGTTGTCTAGAAAAATATAATAAAGGTCAAGAAGTCACAGTCTAGCATCAACTACACTAGCCTCTCGGCGCCATCTAACAACAATGGAGCCAGCTACAGTTAGCCTTATCTTTTCATACATGTTGCACCATGGATTTTAATTTAATTTATGTACTTCCATTCAAGGGAAACTACCCTATCTGAAATAATTACTCAATTCTATTTACAGAACTAAAATTGATTTATTTCATGCAATGATTTATTATTTATTTCTCTAATAATAATTAAAAATACCTTTGGTATTTATTGTGTCAGCCATAAGGTTAGGAGGCTGTACCTGTGGCGCACTTGGCAGTCTATCATCTCTCACACCACTGTACATATCTTGACAATCACTGCACAGTATATAATCACTACCTAAAATATAAAAAAGCATATAAGTAAATTACAGACAGTTGTATTATATTAACATTAGCTAAATCATAAGATCAATATAAAAATACAAGTTAATAATGAATTATTAACAGCATATAAATAAATGACATTATCCAATTATCTTGTGTTTATACATACCATAGACATTTCCACAAATACTAGGAGACCAGACAACACCACAACCTGGATGAACTGAGAGCATGTGGCTTGCCAATTGGTTGTATCGCCTTCTGCACAAACCACACTGGCCACCAATAGACGTGGAAAGCTAAACCAAACATTAAAAGGAGTAAAAAAAAGTCATAACACCAAGAATAATAAAAAAATGTTTCTAAAGTTAACTATATATAAATATCTTAATGTTTTCTTTGCAATATTTACCGATATGGGTTGAACCTTGGCAATTAATTGAAACAACTTTCGACTGCCCACAGTTGTGTGGCTGTAAAACTAAATCACTTATTGGAAAGTGAATATATTTCACTACCATAAATTGAAGTGAGGTTACTCACAATTGGATAGCCCACCAAACTCCAACCCAAAATAGAAGTACATAAGAGAATAAATAAATAAGCAAAGAGTTTAAACACATGATAGACATTATCTAAGGAAGTTTATCATACAAAAAAATAATGATTTTAGGTGGAAGTAAACTACTTACAGCCGGATCTAAAAAGGAAAGGCTTTACATTTGGACAGGTATGGGGAAATCATTGTTTCTCTGTCTGTATGTGTGTTATATGAGAACTGTTGTATAAATCATACAATCATAAAAAGGTATATTCTGTTATGTTAGGATTGGTCTGCTATTGTTGAGGCCCAGAATATTTTTGGTTGAGATAAACGATGAAAATCATTTTTCACATTTATAATGACATCCTGAAATTTGATATAAAAACAATAAAAAAATCAATGTAGGAAATGAGATAAGCCCTGTTCCTGCAGTGGGAACTAAGGTGGACGGTCATTAAAAGAAAATTCCTAATAAAATCTGTTTTTAATTTTACATAAATTAAAATTTTACATTTTATTGTATCAAAAATAAATGTCTAGGTAGATGATGTCCAAGTTGACTTTATTCGGAATGTCAATAGGTACCGAACTTCCAAGAACGTCTATGCTATTTTTGTTTATTCTCATACCCATGTCATTAATTGTAAAGGACCAATTCCAAGTATGTTTTCAGCTATTGGGAATTCAAGTTATTGGATTCTCCCCACCAATACCCTCATCATTACTATCTTCATCATGGACTTAATTTTATGAGCACTGAATTTATATGACATTTTTATCGATTTTGCTTTGCTAATCATTGCAAAAGAAAACATATTTCCTCTTGAAGGTGATGGTTGGTCTAAATCATTGTTTTCATCCTTTTCACTAAAATAAAATTAAAATAATTTCACAACACAATTTCAATTATGTTTTTCCTGAAACAGGTGTTTGTTGAATTCACCCTACATAGCAGGTCAACAGGTCAACGCAGAGAGCTTAGAGTAAGTGAATCAACAATGTTTGAAGACACATTGGTTTTATATTTGGCAATACAGGATGGAGCATTATAAAAATCCTTTTCGGTACCAGAAAGTGCAGATCATAAAAACACCCTTCTTTACACTGAGTCAAGCCTCTGGTAAAAATAGGTACAAAATGGGAGTGAAAAATGTGAAAAGAAAAACTTTCAGTTGACTAAGATCGCCATAAACACATATTTACACATGATTGGAGCATAGGGCAGTTCAAAGGATGCTCAGACAGGAGGGAGGGGAGAAGATGGGGTGAAGGGAGGAAGAAGAGGACAGAGATTGGGTCACAAGGAGAAGGGATGAGAGGCTTGACAGAAACTCTGATGGGGTACTTGGCTAGGCTGGTGGGCTTGCTTCAATAAATATCATTTTTAAGGCACCAACCATGTATAGCATTAAGTAAGAGACAATTTATATTAATATTTACCATATAAATCTAATTTAATCATATCCATCATTGCATTTCATTCAATTTTATATCATTTAATTTTCATTGCATTTTAGCATCCCTTGCAGGGAAAGAATTGATCAATGGAAGTTTACTAATGAATGTCATGTTGTTTTTGTTTTTTTAGAAATGATGAATATGATATGGTTATATGAAGGCATTGACAAAAATAATACTATATTTTAATTTTGGATTTTTATTTCTCATATGTGTTATATGATAATACTTTGTTTCTCTTCTTTATCTTGCTATCTATTTGAATTAGAAATTGTGTTGAGAAACAAAAGGTAGATGTGAGTCAGGTAATATTAGTGCAGGAGAAAATCTTAGAGGTAAATGAGAAGGTTGTCCAAGAAGTTAAACACTTGAAGTAAGATACGGTTATGATGGGCAAGAAAGTTATAGATATGTCACTCCAGCAAGTTGAGGTAATTAAAAACGACCAAGTGAAAACAAGAGAAAATTTTGCTGTGAGAAATTACAAAAGAGTTTTCAGAGATAAGATGACCGAAGAAAAGATCAATAATAGAAGATGGCTAAGATATAACTGATCTCTACAAAAGAACAGATATTGGTTAAACGGGGTATACCAAAATATAAAGTATATTCAAACTGGAGTAGAGTTTTGGACAAAGAAGAATAAAGAATGGACAAAGAGTTAAAAACAGATGAGAGGCTTGATGGAAACTCTGATGAGGTACTTGGTAGACTAACTGGCTTGCTTCAATGAAGATCGCTTTCAAGACACCAACCATGGGTGGAATTAAGTAAGAGACAATTTATATTAATATTTACCATATCCATTATTTCATTTCATTTGATTCAATTTTATTTCATTTAATTTTCATTCATGTAAATATATCACTTACCTTATCGTAAATTCAATTATGCTGTACCTTTATTCAATATAAATGTAAATAAATTTAATATATATTAATGTAATATAAATTTAAATTCCTTCCACTGATCAACATAAAATTTAGATTTGGAAAAGAATTAATCGAGACAAAAAATCAAATCACTTCGACATTAATCTATTTTATTTTAATATAACTTTACACCAATCCAATGCGCATTTTGATAGAGTAATCAAATCAAGCAGTTTGAATAATTAATGGCATCCCATTAAATCAATTCAATTAAATACATTATTTTAATTATTCAGCTTGAGCGCAGAGGCTCTTCTTCAGTTATATCGCTAGAGTGGTTCTTCAATGAAAATATATATGTATACTTTCGTATAATTTTATTTGTATGTATTCAAAATATATTGGCTAGAGGATGAATGCTTATTTCCAGGAAAATCAGCTGTTGCATTTTTGCAAAAATAGGTACAGAAAGGGTTAAAGAGGGTAAATAAACAATTTAAATAAATATTTTAGCTAATTACATTTTTTTTTTTTTTTTTTTTGAAAAGAAGATTTTCAGTGGCCTGCCTATATTTGGTTCCAAGTTAGTTGTAGTTGTAGGTTTTTGGTTTGCTTTCTTACATACAAATAAATGGATATTTAGTTTAAATGTGCTGTGGCATCTGACAATTATATGTAATTGACACATGTAACATAAAATGGAATAAAGTAATTCTCTATCTTAAAAAAAATAACAATAAAATAAAACATACAGGAACAGTAGATGAGCCTCCTGTAGAAAGAGAGTTAACAGCGATATCTGCCAACGTCTGCGTGCTCTGAGAACATAAAGGTCCAGCTTCACCTCTGACATGCTCTCTCTCCCGATACCTTTCTAAAACACTAGCTGTAAACAAAAAAAAAAGAAAATCTACAATTGATAACATTTCTTTGATAATTACATATCTAGATGAGTTATTGCCCTTCAATAATTATTAATAATTTATAATTCTTATTAATACAGTATTATGTTACCTGATCGATCAGCTAAATAACTCCTGATATCAGAACAAGGTCTCCTTCTAGTGGGCTGTATTCCTCTCCTAGGTGGGGCACCTTCTATATCCAAACTGAAAAGTGTTGATGTTCTCAAAGGTTCCGGAAGTGTCGGAGCTTCTTGACTCGGCAAGTCGACTGACATTATGTCTGAATCGATGCAGGGATGCTCCAGCATCCAAGTAGCCAACTGGTTGATAGAAGATGCAGCTAGTTCACCTGTATTTCCTATAGAAAGGACTATTATAAATTTATTTTTTTTGTTCATTCATTATATGCAAGTTTAATTTTATTACAGATATGTAGTCAAAGATTTGAGTGCTAGCAGTCGAAGTGTTCACATCTCTGCTGCCATTGTTCTCTGCCACCATCTGTGCTGCCGCCATCTTGCTACTGAGGGGTGGCACCAGGTAACTTTCGTTCTTTCATATTGTTTTGTGTTGGTGCGTTGTGCATGGGGACGGTACCCCATTAAAATATTTTACCGTATTGGACTCGTACTTCGGAGGTATGGAGATGGAGACGGATAGTTCTCGGAAGCGGTCGGCTTCACCGACCATCAAGTGAAGAGGACTTCACTTTCCCGAAGATAACTGTTAAAGTTCAAAGGCCCACCAAGGTGAAAAATGCGACAAAAGTCGGAAATAAATTCCTGGCTTTGGCCACGAAATCACCGGAAAGCCCTAATCCTGTGGCTCAAGCACCAAAGAAGCCGCCGCCTGTTATTGTCTCCGGAGAGACAACAACAAATCTGACACAATTGCTCAAAAGAGCAAATATAAATAATTTTTCCCTCAGGTAAACAAAAGAGGGAGTCACAATTTACCCCGAGCAAGAAGATGAACGGGTGAAAATAATTGAATTACTCCAGACAGGCGGAAAGTAGTACCATTCTTTTGCCCCGAGAGGCGGCAAAAAGAATAATAAATATCTAATCCTTGGCCTAGATGTCCAGAAGGACATCAAGGAAATCTCAGATATTATTAAAGAGACCATACCAGAAGTCGTTGATGTGCGACGACTAAGAAAGAGTGACCCCACCGGAAGAAAACTGGATATTTCACCAGTGCTTGTAACAGCAATCGTATCACCCAGCCCACTACCGCCCGATCAGCCTGTTACCTCAGATGGGAAAAATTTTTGAGAAAATTCTCAAAAGCCACGGCTATGATTTCCATTGATTGCACCCAAGCATTCGACTCAGTGTCTCATGGGCAGATGACATAGCGGTGTACAGTAGCAGCATGATTGCCAAGGTAGCTCTAAGACAGGCTGAAGTAGCATGTAACCAGATCAGCGAGAGATTGGGGAGACTCAATATCTCTGTAAACACGGCTAAGACTGACTGTGTAATTTTCTCTTTTCAAAAGGGAAAAAGCCCGCTCCCTACTAGTTACATAGTAGGAACGGAGGAAAATTCACTATCCAACTATCTGGGAATTAAAATAGATAGACACCTCTATTTTAGTAACCATTTTGCGAAGAAGTTGAAGCTTACTTGCACGAAGTCTTGCTGGCTTACGCATTTATTGACTTCCCCCAATCTATCACTGCGTCTCAAGCTGTTGATCTACAAGAGCATACTCTGCTGTATGGTGCACCGCTTTTTCGCTATCTGACGTATACGACAGCTAAGAAACTCCAACAATTCCAAAACAGTATACTGATGAAAGTTGTCAGAGGTACTTCATTCTAGCAGCGGAGCAACAGTGAGCTTCATGAGATATTTGAGCTGCCTACAGTGGATGAATTCATCCAACGTAGACACATCAAATTTGTCGACTCCTTGCAATACTTAACAAACCCGGTGTTTAACACTATAACCCCCGTTCCGTTCACCCATCGATGGCAGGATGCTGTTGCGGCTGGAACGCTTTAGTCTTAGGTTCTAGGTAAAGGTTTTAGTTTCTTAGTTTCCCGGTTGTAAGCTGAAGGTGAGCCTCATCACCTAGTGTTGTGTATGTGTTGACTTTTTTAACTTCAATCTGAAATTGTATTATATTTATGCCCTCCTTCGAATGCATCTGCGCATCGCAGAAAGAGGAGAAAATTGTAAATCAAAAAATTTTTGTTCATTGTAAACTATATCAATAAAGAGGTTTTGAAATTTAAAAAAAAAAAAAAAAAAATACAGATATGTATAGTATGTTAACTGATCAGACACATTCTTAACAGTAAATAATGTAAGCTGGAAATTAATCTTGCTCGGATTAAGTTTTTCTTTTAATGTCCTGCAAAGGACTAATATTGGTACAGTTTATATTAGTTTCACAAAAATCATAATCATAATCACACATGGTCTTAAGTGAAAATAAATGTATTTTTATTAATTATTTATTTTTAAATTTTTTCATTGACTAAATTATATCAGTGATAAATATTTAAAAAATGTATTTTTTTTAATTCATAATCACACATGGTCTTATATGAACATTGCAAGTAAGTTATTTTGTGCATACATATATATTGGTGTGTCCATATTTATATAATAAAAATAAATATATTTTTATTAATTATTTATTTTTCAATTTTTTCATTGATTAAATTATATCCGTGATAAATATTTTTTAAAAATACATTTTTTAAATATATAAAAACAAGTAACTGAAATAAAGGAGTTAAAATTTGAATGAAATTATCAACGAGTGGGCCTGCACTGAGAAACCTATTGAAGTTGGCCTAACAATTTCTATAACTAGGGTTTCTTTTAATTCTTTAAATTTTCTTAAAGTTTCTTTTTGTGTTACAGGCTTTAATTTGTTCTTAGCCTTAGGGAAAAAAATCAGAATTTCCAACCTCAAATGGACTCATGCAGCAAAGTGAAAAAAACTGAACCGAAGAGATCAAATAATAAATACTATATATCATTTTTAAATCTTTTAATCCCACTTTCCTTGCATTTTTTTTTTAAATTACCAAAAATAAACGTTTGTATCGAAAGTCGTCTAATAAACCACCACAAATCATGATGTGAATATTATATTTGTTGCTTAACTTGATCGCTTATAGCAGAGCATTGTTATAACTAGATGAGCTGTGAATCAGTTAACTCGCCATTTTTTCACACATTTTTAATGAAAACAAATTTTTTTTAAAACAAAAATAAAGCATATTGTATTTTTGAGTAATAATAAAACAAATGAACAAAAAGGATAGAATAAATGAAATAGAAAGATAAGCAACAATATTGGAAAATGTCAAACATAGAGTCAAAATATTTGCATTAGTACAATGGAGTCACAATTATCTATGGCATTTGGGGTTGAGTATCCTCAGCATAATTAGTACTACGAATAATGAGATTTTGAAGTTTAAACAAAAAGGATAAAAAAAAATCATTATTAAGAACATAATATTTATAAGCTAATTGATGACTTAATTAAATGATACATGAATATACAAACAATATTTATACATTGTAAATATAATCTAATAGAAAAGCATATCTATTCAAGTTATTAACTTAATAAAATATGGAATAAGCAAGTTACAATCGAATGTTGTATGAATGTATGCACTTTAAAATTAAATATCAGGTTGGCCAAAGAGTCCGTTCGGTTTTTTAAGCGAAAATAAGACACAACTTTTAAACACAAAGCGATTTATTCAATCAATGATATAATTGCCGTTTTGTTCCAGTATCTTCTGCCATCTCATGGGCATATAAATGCTCAAAGAATTTCCTGTCTTTACTGGCAAAAAAATTTTCCCAGTGGATTTTTACATCTTCTTCAGAGTTGAAGGTCTGTCCATTCAATGAATTTTGAAGAGACCGAAACAGGTGGAAATCTGAAGGTGCAAGGACGGGCGAATATGGAGAGTGCGGCAAAACTTCCCAGCCAAGCTCCAGTAACTTCTGGCGCGTTTGGAAAGAAGTGTGCGGTCTGGCATTGTCGTGATGGAAGACAATCCGCTTATAGTTGGCTAGTTCTGGACGCTTCTGGTGGATCGCTGCATTTAATGTGTCCTAACTGGTCACAGTACACATCCGAATTGATGGTCCTGTTTGTGGGAAGAAGTTCGTAAAAAACAATACCCCTCCAATCCCACCAAATCGAGAGCATAACCTTCTTAAGGTGAAGTCCTGCTTTGGGTGTTGTTTGTGGTAATTTGCCGCACTTCCCCCATGAGCGTTTGCGCTCCACATTGTTATAGACGATCCACTTTTCGTCCCCTGTCATCATTCTCTTCAAAAAAGGATCGTTTTCTTCACGTTTCTGAAATGAATCGCAGATGGAAATCTTTTGGGCGAGATTAGCCTCACCAAGTTGATGGTGAACCTAAACATCGAGCCTGCTCATGTACCATAGTTGATTGGTAGCATCCTCTCCGTATGCAACGCATATCTTCCTGCAAGTTTCCACAGCTTTCTTGCCTTTTTTAAAATAAAAAGGCATGAGGTGTCGATAATGTTCATTTTGGTTTTCCATTTTCAAGATGATCCTAAACACACAAAATACAATTGGTCTCGTCGGAATTTTGCGTCAAACTACGTTGAAGTGTCTAGTATCTGATGAGAGCAAACTCGCAAGGGACAGACTGAAGTTAGCTACATATTAGACTGCTTGAAGTTTCGTGACAACAAAAACCGAACGGACTTTAAATCCCTAGTGCAATACCATATGAAGTATGGCTGATCGAAGGTTTTAGAAGTAAGGCTAAATTTAGGTCAATCACTAGGCTACAGGGAAATTTTAGTAGATTAATAAATTGACCTAGATATAAAGTTGGATTCCATACATACAAATATATTTTATATTTTTTAACGTCATTGATTAGTAATTGAGATAATCCAACTCTGAAGTGAATATTCAGGACTCCACCATGTCTCAAAAACTTTTTAAATGATTGTGAAAATACTATTTGGCATTCATTCATTCTATGTCAACCCATTAGTGTTAATTTATTTCATGCCGAGTTAATATATTATATCTAATCAATTACCTGTAGCATGGATGGCTTTTTGTATATGCCTCAATGAAAATCCCATTTCAAGCAATGGTGCTGCTATTGGCAACTGAGAAGGAGAAGGAGATCTGACAGCGGCAGTAGAAACAGAAGTTACTAACTTGTCGCAGAGAGTATTGAGAGAAAGGCGCCCCATCAGCATTGGGATACTTTGAAATGATTTGCTACTAGCATTACTTGTGCTTGGAATAGGTTTGTTGTGCTGAGAAGTGGAACACTGAAACATATTTATACAAATTATTAATGACCAAATTAGTTCAAGAGAAAATACTGTAGTATCAGTGATTTTCTACCAAAGAACCAGCTTGAAATCAGGTGTCCTAAACATATTGTACAGCAATCTTTTAACTCAATTTTCTTGATAATTAAAATGAATTTGATAGCCAAATAACCAAGATAGTGGCAAGGTAGGTCCTAGGTTCCAACCATGTCACTCTTGTTTTATTTTTTTGGGTAATAATAATTAAAACATTGGGATTAGTTACAAGTAATGATTAATTATGAATCAATTTAGATTCCATGTAGTTGAATAATCTGAAAGTTTGGATGTAGAATCATATAAATAATAAATACGGATTATCTATTCATAAAAATTCTCTGAATGTCAGGAATTATGATAATACTTCTGGATAGATCACTAGTATTAAGCATAGCTTTTAGAAAGCCTATAGATCTTCAGAAAATTCTAGGTAGGAAAACTATCCAAATTTTATGTTTCTTTCATCACTTCCACAAAACTAGCTAAATGTACAAAAGTTGTTTATCATATGAAATAATAAATATGGTTAACAAGTACGGTGGTTTTACTTCCCAGAAATAAACATATCAAAATAGCCTAATGAACTTTTGAATAGAACGAAGAAACGAAAACGAGATACTAACTTGAAGAGTGTCTTGAGAAGTTAGTGATGACCCAGAAACAGAATACCGATGAGCATTTCCAATTGCTTTAACTCTTGCTTCCAGCTGAGGAACACGATGATGGTGCTCAGCACTGGCTTTCACAAATGAACAATGGATAACACTTAGAACTCTCTCTAAATCCCTTATATTATTTAGCCAAGGGACTTCAAAAACTTCAATACTTTTTTCTACAAAACACCTAAAAATAAAAATAAAATTATACAAAGCTATACAAAATAATCAAATTTCAAGCAAGCACTTATAATGAGTTTATAGCATAATAGTTTGAAGATTTGTGAACATTTATTAATCTGAGAAGCCTCTATTTGTTTTAAATGGAATAGTTATGAAATTATTTTTGTGTTACCTTATTTGATATTAAATCTTAAATATCATCTTTGCTTTTGAGTGGCTTGAGAACATTAAAAAGTCAAAGATAAATGGATTAGTTAATAACATATACGTCCATTATTACCTTAACTGAAACATATACAGCAAAGCCTCAGATTGACTTTCAAAATTCAGAATTGATTGAATCATTTTTAAAACCTCTACCATAGAACAAACAGTGAAGATGAAAGAATATTGCCCCATCTCTGTTTGAAAGTATAACTTCTCCCTTCAGGCTTAGCAGGAATTGATTACCAATACAATTTAACAGATAGTTTTTATTACACACCTCGATTGATGGCAGTAGATTTCTTTGTTTTGTTATGTTTTCATTTATTTACAAGTCCATTATTACATTTTACTAAACGCAATTAAGAAGTTAAAATATCTATTTAATTAGAACAGTGTATATAAATATGTTACCTTAGTATAAAACGTAGAGATTTCCTTAAATATTCATCTCTTAGCAGACTTGAATCTTTTTTTTCCTCATCTTTCAATTCCTAATAAAAGAAATTATGAGAATAATAAAGAAAATAATAATAAAATTAGAAGGAATAAACTATTTATAATTAATTAATTATTTTTACATAGCTAAATTCCTGTAGCATTGTGTAACTGCAATGTTACTAGGCTGAATTACTGATAAAATATGCTTATAGACATAATAAAAGCATCGGATATAATTTGCAATTAATATAACAATTTATTTATTTATTTAAAAAAAAATCAAAGATCCTCTATAATATATAATTAGGCAGCATAAACTAAAGGTTATTAGTGTCCGAACATCAATCCCTTAATCACTATTGAACTAGATTTGATTGAACCTGCCCCAAAATGTTTCTTGAAATTTCAAGAGTTCTTAATTCTATCTTTGGTAGGCTAAAGAAAAAAAAATCATTTATGTACTGAATATTTGTTTGTGCAATTCAAAAACAAATGACTTCATTAATTCAGAAAATAACTAAGTATTGACATAAATAACAGTTCGACATGGATTAGTTAGACTATACCAATCTCTATCCATCAATATAGACAAAATATTTTAAAAAATGCTTTTAGTAGGATTTGTATGTTAATTAGTGTTACATAAATTTCTTAATCTTTGATGGAGGAAATGCTCTTATTTATAGAAATTTTATAGTGTTTATACAGAAAATTATTCTATAATTTCGGTTATTAAACCGAAGTAAACTAATACATCCTGGCTGGCAAGGTGAGAAAACAATTTTATGAAAAACAAAACCAACTAGTTTTTGATTTTTATGGCTGATATCTTGATCAGAGTTAGATTTAAAGAAAAATGAAATGGGTCTAAACTGTATGAAAGTTGATATTTTTTCAAAGTCAACTACCTTTGAGGTATATTTAGTATAGGCTAGCAATTTTCCAGGAATACATGTTCAAACATGAAAATTGATCATTTTGTTTCTTTTTAGGTCTTAACCTGGCCATATATAGCAAAAATTTTAAACAGAACAATTGTTGTGAAAGGACAACTATCAATGGAAATGGAAAAAAACATAAGATGTTACAAACATGAAAAAACAATGAGAATCGCTTATGAAATTAAAACAACATTTTTTTTGTAGAGCAAGAACAAAAACAAACTAATTTTTCTTCCGAACCAATGTATCAAATCTCAATATCCACACATGCGAAGCCATGCCCAGCATGTATTTGTAACCTAGTATATCATGTATTTATAGCTTGAAAACAACAACAAAAAAAAACATATAATTGAAACCGAAGGTGAGCCCCATCACCTAGTCCTGTACACATTGCATTGTTAATTTTAACTTCAAATAGAAAACTGTAATTGTAATCCTTACCCTCCTTCGAATTCATGTACGTATGCAGCACGAGGAGAACATTGTAAATTGAAATTGTAAAATATTTTATTAATAAAGGGGTTTTGGAAAAAAAAAAAAAAAAAGTACTTACATCGTCTTTAGTGGCTAGGTTTACCACTGAAGAGTCAAGTATTACTTCAGAATACCTATTGCAAGAAAAAAGTGTAGCTAAAGATTTCATAGCAGCTAGCTGGACCATAATAATTCTAAGGGTAGACCCTTCCCAGTCGAGTAGTTTACCATTCACCGCCCATCTGCAAATATTTATATTTACTAACTAGTTAAAAGTAATTGAGTATCAGACATATCTGTAAAGAAATCATGAATGATATAAATAGAAGTAACAAGGTATACCTAGCAGCAACCACCATATCTAGAGCCCTCCTCTCTGCTTCCAGCTCTTCAGGAGTAGGGACAACAATATCACAACTTCCTCTTCGGGTCACTTCACCTATTATAGTTGTTACCATTTCATTTGATAATGTTTCCACTGAGCGGGCACTTTTCTCGGCTGGTCTTTCTGTTTCTGGCGATGTTTCTGTAATAACTTCTAGCTCCGCTTGTGTCAAATTTATCTCCGGAAGTTCTATCTAAAAGATTACAAAAAAATAGTAACAAAACCATAAAAATATTAGATAGATTCATGTTAATATATACTATCATATAAAACAGTTATGGGTGAAATATGTGTTCAAAATTCAATCACTTATAACTACCTGACCAATTTTAATTAAACCTGCGCCAAAATGTTTTTTCAAATCCCTAACCAAAGCAATAAGATAATTTAACTGTGCTATTAGAAAAAAAAATGATCATTTACCAAGATAATTTATAAACAAATGGCTTATTTTTTTAGGGGGGGGGACCCTTGTGGTAGTGAGAGTAGTATTACCTTAATTTTCAAACCAGGAAAATAATATTTTTGATGATAAATCACTGTTATTAATATTTGCTGCATTGATACATAAAAATACATTACAATAGAAGAAAACAATTTTATCTTGAGTCTAAATTTCATCATCATAAACCTACAGTAAAAATCACCCACATTGTGATTAACAACAATTTTATCTAGTTTAAACATTAAAATGGCATTAATTGTTCAGAGTTTAGTGAGATAACTGAGGTTCAACTCATATTTTCAAAATTTTATCACATTTATGCGCTATTTGATTATTTAAAAAATAAACTAATTTCAACTTAGGTAGCTGATTTTTTTTAGAGGGTTAGGAATGAAGTAAATTGGAAAAGAACAAAGATTTAATAAACTTAATAGCAGTTTCTGATAAAAAGCTGCTAGAAGAGGAAAAAGGACTTATTTCTGAAAATACAACAAATTTTCGTCAATGGTTAGTCCTAGAAAAAAATCAAGAGAATCACATTATAAAATTTAATGTTCTTTTTCAATCAACCGTCACTGCAGGTTTTAGTCCGTAGTGGAGAGATTCTTATCCATTAGGCCTGATTTTATTCTTGATATCTTGAAAATGGTTTATTTGACAGAAAAATGTAACCAAAATATTTTTTAGACTTTTATTTAGTATAACTGCTCTATATCGGAAAACTGAAGATGTCCCAGACTCTTCATAGAATTTGGGCAAGAAGCACATATTTATTTATAAAACAACTGTGTCAAATCCAAGATCCCCAGGAGTGAACCCACAGCCAACAATTACTGATAATATATATCTAAAACTAATAACTAAGAAAACTCTTTTTAATTGGTAATTAATATTACTAATTATTTGTTTTTAGTGATTTTTCAAATGTAAAGTAATTAATGGAAAACTACTTTTCACAATGATAAGATGCCTTCATTTTATTACAACAAAATTCTTTTTGTCACACAAATGGAGGTTATGTGCAAATGTTTCAAAACTAGTGTTATATTCATTAGTGCTGGAAAACATTAAGAAAACGTCTGACTGTTAATGAAAAACATATTGTGTGTTAGAGCTGAACTCTAAAACTAATGGCAACTTTTGAATGGGGTTTATTGGAGTTAACAATTTAGTGTAAATAATATAATATAAATTAAGTAATTGAAACTAAAAATAATAATGATTTATAGTACCTCTGAAGTAAATCCACTTAAACGAGCGATATATAACCAAATTTCTGCAGATACAGTCGAAAGTTTACTGGCATCAAATGGAACAGCATCAAATGGCTCTAAAGCAGTTACAGGACAATCACTGAAAAATACAAGGCATAATATAATTGTAATAGACTAAGTAATGAAATCAATACTATTCTAATTACAGTTTCTTTTACCAAAATATGTTAGTTATTAATGGTAAAATTATTTCTGAAAGCTTTAATAAAAAAAACCAGGTAATGTATTTAGTGGAGCTTAAGTGATTTTCTTACTTAAGTCCACAATCTTATAGGGTTGTGGATAGAATTATTATATTAATTTTAAAGTTATATTATGACTTAAATAATAATTAACTCTACCTGACAGCGTAATCGGCATCATGCCACATAATTTTGACATTGCTCATGCCTTGTTTTAATGTTCCTAAAATAGTTGCTTTTCTCCCAGACTGCTTATGGAGACAAAGACCACCTACACGAAGCCCGTGATCCAAGCCACCAATAACTACCAATGCTGGCCACACCTATAACATTACATACATATCCATGATCTGGCATAGCAGTGTAAAAAATATGTAACATGCAGTAGTACTGATTTCTGAAAAAATAAATTAAGATGAATTTTGTGTCATTCTTAAGGAGGGAAAAAAAAAGAAGAGAAACACCAACAAAGAAAATGATGTCAAGTTCCCCACAGGTGAAAACTGATTCAGATTTAACTTATAGGAAGGAACCTTTCTTTTTATATATTTATAATAAGTAAACTTGCCTCTTTGCAAAGCTGGTCAAAATCAATTTCTTTTTCAACAAGCATTTCCTCATGAAATTCGGAGTCTACTTTGATCCCATTTTTAAATTTCAGGTCGACTGCAACTGTAAACAAAAGCAAAATGTATTGTAAAAACAAGTATACTAATTAATATAATAAATTAGCTGATTGGAGGATCAGTTTCCTCACCGTTTTTCTTCCCATTAGATATAAGATTTTTTTTTTGTTCTGTCAGTTATTAACTACTTTGTAGTTTCGAAAATATATATTAACAAAATTTCTTTTTAACAAATAAAACAAATTATATATATATCTAAAATATTAACAAAAAAAAATGGACTTACTAATACTATTGCTGGCATTTAAAATTTTAAGGAATATCTTTGATATTAAAAATAAAACAAGTAATTTACGTCTTCCCACTGTGTCATCTTCAAATAAATACACTAAGCACATACTTACCAACTTATATTCCCACCAACAAGGCTGGCCAAAATACTGTCTGTAGGCTAATGACAGCTGACCATGAGGTACTGAACAAATTGTTGTTTTCAGTAGAAGCTGGTCCAGCCATATTCAGTTTAAGGTGACTGAAGGGTGTTGATATGAAAAAATGAATAAGTATTTCATATCTCTTCAAAACACCAAGCACACTCACTCGATAACTCAAATTTTTATCTTCAAAGCTGGACAAAATAATGTCTAGGCTGATGGATAGTAAGTCACATGTGACTTCCAGCAGAAGCATGACCAGCCAACATGATCATTTTATGTTGCTGGCTGCAGAGTGTTAATATGAATAAATAAAATATTTCACGTCCCTCCACAATTTTATTTTCAAAAATGCTGATGAAATGACCTTTGATATTCTTTTTGTGTTACCATCTTTAATTTCTTTAACCATGGAGAAAAAAAAAATCAGAACATTAAAATCTTTAACAGCTCTTTAATTGGGATTAGAGAAATCTAAAACTTAGTGAAAAGAATTTTTTTTCATGTTGTTTATTTACTTTAAGTTATTGCTTCCTAACCAAGAGCTAATTAGAATATTGGAGAGAGTATTGAGTATACCTTTGAAATTTCGGATTGATTGGATTATTTTTGGAAGCTCAATCAAAGAATATCCATGATTGGTCCAAAACCTGAATAAAAGTTGAATCTCTCTTGCTTCAGATTTGACAATTGTGTTATTGATAGAAAAAAACAATAATTACCTGATTGTTGATTGTTATGGTCATGCTGCTTCTCTTCTTCTGGGGTTAGATCAATTTTTAGTTCCGTTAATATTTCTTTTGATTGATTTAATCTTTCAACCAAACATTCGTTTATCTATAAAATAATATTCAATAAATAAAGATGAATCATTAATGAATGTAATTAATATCCAAGTTTTATTTTATTAAGAAGACCTCTGATGTTACTTTAAAATCAAAAAATCTATTGTTGTCAATGAAATTCGAAAAAAAAATATTCATATAACAGGGATTCAAACCTGGTTTCTTTTGATAATAGTTATGAGGCCCTTAACACTAGTATGTTATTATTGGTGTTACATATTCTTGGTGGATAAGCATATTAACTATGTATTAAGTATTAATATACTTTCATTATGACTTATTGATAAATCTCTGGGGATCTAATTGTGGTCTGTTTGCCCAAGAAAATTTGGCTTACAGTATCACACTGGCTGCAAGGAACAAAGAAGAAGCTGATTATTTAATCAGCATGCTAAAACTTTATTTGATTAAATATCTTTGGTACAGCATGGTCTAGTTGATAAGATGCTAGACCACAGAAGTGGACACAATCAGCATTTCCTGTTTACCTGTCGATTATCATTGAGATCAAAGGTCCCTCTTAGTCCTCACCGAGGCTATGTCAAGTGTGCATCTAGCCAATAACTGGTTTGGGAGAAGAAACCTTACAGCTGGAAAGTTGGACTAATTCCCCTCCCTAAAATAATCGCTTGTCAAGAAATGTTGAACCATTATTACAAAAGTATTTGGTATCTACTGAACATGCCCTCCAAAAACTTTAAGGTATCGGTCAGGGTTTTCCTCATTGTTGTGCTAACCTTTTCAGCATGGACAAAATTAAGTTATCCTTTACTCTGACTGATTCATCAATGTAAATATTTTTGTATAATAATGTAAACAAAAAAAAAAGTGTAAATAATGTTTATATAAATGAATAGCACGCTGTGACTAATTCCCAGGCCACCGCTAGGATCACCAGATTAGGCTGACGGAGGGAAGACAGATTTTATTGGTCCATATAAACAACCTCCTGATTGGCCGAAATAAATGACTCTCTTATAGGGGGATGGTCCATTCTCCCAGCAGAGCAGTCAACTTCCTTGCGGTTCATATTTGGCTTGGGGGACAGCTGTGGCTTACCCTTAGATTTCGAATGTCTCCTGAACACAGTGCACTCTCATGGATTACTTCAAGACCCTCCTCGTGATGAACCAGTACTCATTATCAGTGTTTATTTAACAATAAGTTAAGAACACTTTATCACCACTTTTTTCTTAAATATAGTTCATCAAGTACCAAGAGTTGAAAGAACTTCTCATACTTACCACCAGTAAATTGATGTTTTTCAAGAATTATCCAGGAAATAACAAATATTATAATATGTGTAAAGTTTAGAAATATGTTTTAGAATCCTATTATGTAACAGGCATGGAGTATGATTACAAAGGATTCAGACAATTTCAAAAGCAACATCTCTTCCACAGGGTTATGAAACTTACACAGTGAGCATTTCAAAAGGAAAGTGCTGTAATCTGCAGCCCAGACTATTACACTTTTAGTCACTTTTATTATTATAAACTTTTTTTTCAAAAATATGTTTTTTCTAGCTTAATTTGTGGTAAAACAGCCAAATAAAATTAAACTAAAAGATATGATTTTTGTTCTGGTTATTTCTTTTTTATTTAGTGTGAGAACATAAATTAAAGGGAACACCTTCTAGTTTGTTTTGTTATATAACTATTTCTAATATAAAATAAGCAAGAGAAAAAATATTTATGTCTAATGCATACCGATCACTGCGGGTGGTTAAAGTGACACAAATGTGATCCCCTTTCGATAAATGTTGGCATCCAAATGAACAAAAATGTGACATCTCCAATTAAAATATTAAACTAAAAAAAGAGATAACATAGAAATTCTTACCTGTGAACACCAGAAATCTGTGTTGTGGAGTGATCTGATAAGTTGTATGTAAGCTTCTGCTAACAGGACAGGGACTGGAGCGCACTGAGGGTCTCCAGCGAGAAGTTCTCTTGGAGCACCACTCATTTGCATATCAAATATTTTAACCTAAAATATACATGATTAAATTTCATATATATATATAGTAAATAAAACTTATACTGACAAGGTAATTAGTTACAATTTAGTTGAAGGTTATGGGAGAATACCTTTTCTCCAGGATTTGTACTATAGAACATAACACAAGGGTAGAGTGCTGTAGAAGAATCGATATCTTGAAAGGCGATGATTGGTTCGTCTCCGTTCTTGCCAAAGCTCAACGTTCTCGCATCAAGATCAAGGACTGCAGTAATCACATCGCCTTGAGTAAAAGATGGTAAGCACTGAGGCAATTCTCCTCCATGATAAAGGTTACCACTGGAAGGTACATTGTGATATGTTGTACATTATACAATTATTGCATATAAAAAATAGGGATAATATCATTCTATTAGCTACAAATTCTTATAAACTTTCATTATTAATCCATATACCGTCAGTTTATCAGCATAAATAAGATTTACCAAATAATTTTTTTTTTTTTTTTAATCTAAATAAAACACCTAAAAAACAATGGAGCACAGATAATAAAGAATTTGTCGATTTTGATTTCCATATATTTTGGGTTGATTTTATCTTCTACATCTTAGGATAGAGTTTTCATGAAATTTTTCAATTCAATGTAGATAAGAGTAATTCAGAATATGGGATAAATTGATAATAATAAAAATACAATATTTATGAAGAAAATTTATGATTTAATATCTACAACCTTTGATGATGCGCTCCTAATTTGGTTTTTTAATAAGATATATTCATTAATAATTAAATAAAATAATACCTGTATGCCCGATATAGCCACATATCTGAAGTTGTTCTATGGCTGTAATCTTTTAAAGGGCACTTAGCAAGCCCTATGCATGTTCCCTCATTTCCTTTGTGCTCTTTCGAAATTAAGTATTTCCATTGATAACACCCTGAAAAATTTTAACAAAACGATTAGAACATTTGACAATTTATAGGCTAATTTGATTATAACGAAAAGGAATGAATATAGTTTTTAAGGCTGAATTATTGGAAGGCAACTTAAATCTATAAAGCAGATCTCATCCTACTCCTACACAATTAGATAAGATTACAATTATTTAGCATTTAACAGTATTATGTACATAACTGGATTATTTTAATTTTGGAATTTAAATGAAAATGATTACCATTCAGGATTAAAAATTATATAGGTATACAAATTAAGACAATGCAAAAATTTTTTAATTGAAAAATGCAATATATCTGTACCTCGGAGGGATACAACACTATGTCCATTTTCATAACTTTACAGGAGAGGAGTTTTAAACTTTTTTTCAACAAAAAGTGTTATTGGCACAGCTATTTATTGAGATGTAAATAACAATAAATAGAATGTTCTGGTAAAATATTGTTTCAACATCTCAATAAATAGCTGTGCCAATGTTGAAAAAAAGTTTAAAACTCCTCTCCTGTAAAGTTATGAAAATGGACATAGTGTTGTATCCCTCCGAGGTACAGATATATGACTTACCAGAAGTTATAAAAACATTGGCAAGTCCATAACCCCGACCTTGACCATGGACAAGTATGTTCCCCGTTTCTACAGTGCAGCATACACACTTTTCAGAATCAAATCCAATCTCCATTATAGGTAAACAGTCATCTGATCCACTTTGAAGAAGGCTAGTGTTATTACCTGTAAATAATAGAAAATTAAGCACATTTTATTTTCATTTCAAATAAGCTTACCTTAAGGTGCTTAAACATAAAAAATAACAACCTGGACTAGTAAGTCTTTCCAGTTGGATATCTAAATCCATTTCTTTGACATAGGCCTGCTTTTCAGCCAAAATCTGAGGAATCGTCCACATTGTAGCAGAGAGTTGCCGAAATAAAACTCTTATGACCTACAGAAATATACGTAAAGAATACACATTGTTATAAAAATAATTTTTTATAAATATTTATAGCTTAGTAATATACCTGTTCTTTATCTTCATTCAAAGTAGTTTGTTCAGGAAGCAGTTTACCGAGAAGTTCAAGAACCAAAAGTTTAGGTTTTAGTACAGTTAAGTAGGGATGGCCCATATGATTTACACCCAAAAGAGCAAGCAGAGCCCCACTCCATGAACTGGTGCTTACGACTTCTCTTATTATAGGCGAACAGCACATACTTACCAGAAGAAGCAATAAATCACTCAACCTGTATTCCACTTCTCTATTCTCCTGGTTCATCGGGAATCTAAACACAATGTAAAACATATTTTGTAAAAAATAAACTGGAAAAAAAAACATTAAAAAATCAAGAATGGAGATTATGTTTGTGTGACTATGGCTGGTGAAGCAATCATCAGGTGTTAATAGTAAATATATTTTTTCAGGCTCATTTAATTTGATTGAATGAATTCATATAAAAAATTAAAGTAGACGATATCTGTTATAATTTAGGTTGTCTTGATTTGTTAAGGAAAAAGTATCGGCTTTAAAATGCTTAAAAACCATAAAAGAATGTTTATTCTTGGACCCAATAACAAGAACTTGAACTTATTGTACTCCCACAGAAATACTGTTATTTTATCCATAAAATTATCACAACATAGATCATTGATATCCAGGAAATAGCCTGGAGTTTATTATTAAATTAAAATAAGTAACTAAAAAAATTACCCGAGAAATTTTTATTGCGCTATTGGTCCCACAGTTATTTATAATTTTTAATAAATAATTTGTAAAGAAAAATGATTATCCAGATCAGGACCTCCCCTATATCTATATGGTAGCTCAGTTGGTAGAGCCCCTGACTAGATAATAGAGACCTCCCTGGTTTGAGCTTAGATTTGCCAGAAATTGTTTTTTTAATTAGGGTGGTTAGTTATTAATAATTAAAGTATTAACTCTTTTGAAATGGACTGCCACTGTATTGGTCAGCCAGGTTTTTAATGTATGGAAATGGATTTTTAGTTTACTGACAAATTTTACGGTTCTTTAGTGGAAGTTTAGAGAAAAAAATATATATAAAAGAAAAAATATATTTTGCAATGTACCATGGGAGCTCATTTTTATTGAATCACGTGGTAAAAATATGCTTGGAGTCTTTACTCTGCTGCTCAACTATTTTTTTCCTTTAATGTCATTAGTTTTTGTTTGCATGTTGACAACAGAATGTCAAAAAATTAATTTTTTTTGAGCAAGAAGCTGAAATTTTGCTGAAAATTTTCCATATTATAAACATGAACTGTAGTAGATTTGAAAAATTTAAATAGTATATACTGTCATGTTATTTCATGTAATGAGTATTTTGAAAGACATAATAAACTGTAATAAAAGAGTTTAAATTCAAACAAGTGCAGGAAAAAATGGGCATGACCAGTTGATCGTTAGAGGATTGTGCCAAGAAATGGATCAGCAGGGGAGAGTGTCAAAAAGTGGATTGTCATAGAGATGTCGTGAGTATCAGTTAGTTAAGAGTTGCTTGAAAAGATAGATGTATGATGGATAGTAAAGTGATTTGGAGTTAGGAGTTGGTTGGAGTTGCTTGAAAGGAGAAGTTGTTAGTTACAAGTATTTTGAGAAGAGAGATTGAGGATAATTTTTTGCAGTTAGTGGTCAACCACAAGCTGCCTGAAATTAATTATTCTCACTATAAGGCATTTACGTGTAAAAAATCTGAAATCTGAAACAAAAAGGTGATGAAGATTATGAAGAGACATTAATGAACTAATTAAATATGCTCAGCAATAATGAAAGTTTTTGGCTTCCCAAATACTACTGAACTACTATATTACGAAATATACATAATAAAATATACGAAATAACATAATACTATAAAATTACTTACACTTCAATGCTTGGATCTATTATGGTAGGTGTGAGAAGTTTCACAAGGTTTTCCAAATATAAATGTAATACATCAACTACACTTTTGACAACGTTTATATCCAACTCATTAGCATAAAGTCTAAAAAAAAATTACTATTTCAGATGAGAAAGCAACACGACAAGCATATAGAAATATGCATAAAACCTACAAATCAACCACAATATAAAATTGAATATTTGCCTATGTTTGGAATGTAGTTGATTTTACAATATTAAATACCAGTAATAGTTATAAAATGAACACATACCCGACAGATATTGCTATGATCCTGATAAGATTGTTGCTAGCTTTGGAAAGAGTTGAATTGGGATCTGTCATTGAAATCGTTACAAGTGCAGGAAGTAGTTCACATTTTACGATGTGCTCTAGTCCCTCCGGAAAATATTTAACACTTAAAATGTAAATTGTTAATGCCTGAAGTTTTTGATTTTTTACTGTAATCAAAGAATCATAATACAATAAATAAATAATAACAAAAACATAGCTTAAAGGGGTTCTTAAATTTATCTAGGTTAAAGTTATGAAATTGGTCTTTTTTCTTCTGTTTTTATAATAATAGTTTATGACTGCTACATGAAGTTCTTAAAAAGCAGGCATGCACAATTTAGAAGTAGATAGGGTAAAAACTGAAATAGGTTTCACTTCTGGGATGCAGGTATCTAAGTATCCTATGTTTTCGATAAGTATAAACAAATCATATAACCATATATTTGATGTTGAGGACATACCATCATCATTTTGCACTCTAGATTTGATGGAATCAATCATGATTGTGTAAATTGAATGAATAGCTTTGGTGATTTGATCCTTTAGAGGTGGTGGTACGGTTTTAATGTGCTCCATGTAATCTAACAATTGAGTACTCGGCAATTCGTAAAGCCCGAAACAGCCGCTCAGCAGATGCTCCTGAACCTGTAGTTTAAATTTAATTAAACAGTGCCTGATTTACATTTTAAATATCAATTTAAACATAATAATTTTATTTCTTGTTTGACAATAAGTAGAGATAATGAAAATAATATTGATAAAATTCTCAAATTTACATAGTCTTGATTCCTTATTATTCACGATTTAATACCTTAAAATTATTTATAAAGGTAAAGAGAAAAATACCTTGTAAAGCATGGCAGTTTATTTTAAATTTTAAAATGAGGCATCTCGGGGTTCATAATGATTCTTAGTGCACATTTATAAAGTTATTCTTTAAATGTCCACAATTACAAATTAAATAAAAACAATAAATGCTTAATAATATAATAATAATATTCTGCACTGTTGGTTGTTGTAAGAAGAGGGCAGAGAATTTTTTTTTTTTTTTCTTAACCCTATTCCTTTATTTTTTAAAAACTAAAATATTGTAACGTTATTTTTAAGAAGGATTATTTTATCATATAAAATATTAAAGAATATAAAATAATAATAATAATGAATTAATAAAAGTTTAAATCAAAAACAAGTGAATGAACAGGAGGAAATATGTCAGTAATTGAAATAGCTGAGAGGAATGTTTGGACTGCACTTGTTTATAATTGCTAGGAGAGATCAGATGTTAAGAGATACTATAAATGAAAGTTGGTCAGTTTTGGAATTTTTTGAGAAGAGATATGTTGATGAGAAGTTGTTCCAGTTTGCGGATGGTCATACATAATTGATGTGAGAGCCTTACACTTTGTATTTCCTTGTGCTTCGTATTTCCTCTTACATTTCTTATTTCTACGAGTAACCTCATACCTCTTATTTCTTGGTATTACCTCCTATCATCGCATGCCATCATACAACCTTATATATCAGATTCGCATATTGGCCGGAGTGTACAGGAGGCCATTGAGGCAGCATCGTATAATGAGCATCAGGATCACTAAACTCAATACTTAGATGGGGCAAGGCAAGGAATGGAAAATTTGTAAACAACTCAAAAACTGTATATGTATTAAATTTACAGTTAATGAACTCATCTACTGTAGGCAGCTTAAAGTCTGGTGCTGATCATGATTTCTCCGCTGCTGGAATGAACTATTTCAGACCATTTTCATAAGTAACTTGTTTTTAAATTGCCGGAGCCACTTAGATTTTACTTCTGTTAGGTTACTAAAAAGCATAGTAAAGCAGAGCCAGCCTAAGTATGAGTATGCTCTTGTATATTATCAGCTCTGACACTCATTGCTGGCTAGCTATGTTGATGGAGAGGGTATATAAGTATACAAGCCTCTTATAGCAAGCTTCGGGTATTGGTAGTTGGGTATTATCTGAACCTACCACAAAATGGTTCGCCTTGCTATCTATACTCAAATTTCATAATTTCTAAGAACAGCCTCTTTTAAAACAAATTAGGTGGTTAACTAGGCAAGTTGAGGATGATTTTGTAGAATTAGGAGGGAATATTATTCATAATAGTAGTCCCATGTTTCTGCACCTGAATTTCTAGTAATTAGATATAATAATGAAAAAAATCTTACACAATTAAGAAGTGTGGTAGAGGTAGCGCTTTCATCGTCATTATCATTTGATATTTCCTTATCATTTGAGTCTTGGGATGTTTTTAAAAGTTCTAATATTTGATGTAATGCTGTCAAACGAAGCTGTAACACTCATGTAATTATCAATATGAAATAAAATCAATCCAAAATAAAATAAATAAAAAAATTTCTCACTTACTTCAGCTCTCTCTTGTTCAGAAGACATGGCATAGAATAAAGTTGAAACTTCTGTCGAGGAGCCTTTATCGGGAAATAGATTGGAACCGTTTCGATTTTTAGCACTGTCTAATACAAATTCCATCACTAAATTACAAAACCCAAATAACTTACAACTATTTCCCACTTTAGATTCTTCATTTTGTCTATAACATGGAATTAAACATATATTAGATAAATTACACAACTATAAAATTATTAATAAATACATTGGCTTATCGGCTTATTGGGCATATTTTTTGGTTTTAAAGTTGCATACATTTAAAAAAATTATTTGATCTGGAAGGACAATCCAACAGAAATCAGAGTACAGTTGATAAAGATTTGATAAAGAGAGCAGAAAAAAAATGGTATAAGATGGAGGTTAGTATGCTTTGGCCCAATGTGGCTCCGTCTGTGGTACCCACCGATCACAAATATCATGATTATTGAACAAGAAAGGCATAGTGTTCCATCATTCATCACTCTACCCCCTACCTTAAAGAAAAATATTTAGAGACCTCTAGGTTGTAAAATGGTTTTGATTTGAGCAAATGTATTTTTATGCAAAAGGAATAAAAAAGTCACCTAAAATTAATTTACTAAATTGCAATTGAATTACTTTTTGGAATACTACTGATTTACTCCCTTAAAATCCACCTTCCCAACAATTTTTGTTGAAGAGCATAAACAGGCCCCATGCTTATTAATTTATGCCCTGTTAAACTCACAATTTTATCCCCTGAAAAATAGTTGTCAGTTGCTAAGAATAAATTTAAATTTACGGTGCAGAATCTAAAACTTGACCCGGAAATAAATAGAATTCAAATATTTTCTACAAATTAATACATCTAATCTAATTATTTAGTCCTCTCGGCCCCTACCTTTTCTGATTTAATATAGATAAGATTTTCAGGACTAAACTACTTTATAAACTAATAGAAAATAAGAGGAGTAAACCTATTTATAAACTTATAGTTTGTAAAAAATTATTACTTTTTCCACGTGATTTTTTTAAAAATAATTTGTATTAAATAATTGTGAAACAACCACCTGGTATTTTTGACCAACAGCACTTTTAATTGTTAAATTATCTCGGTCACTAAAAATCATCTTTTCAAAAAATAAAAAGAATTGTAATTGATTAAAACATTAACCTAAAAGCTTATTAAAATCAGCTAGAGCGACATAAAATCTTAAGTTATAAAATGGCCCGAAGTATTTTTACTTATAATTTTTTTCCCCATAATTCCTATGATTGTATTTTAACAAAAATATAATCAGAATATTTGGAGATTTTACATACAGACTGTCAGACAGGTGAAAGACCTCTGTACCTGAAACAGATCCTCTGCCCTCAGGGTCGGCAACTGCAGAAAAAGGCCCCTATGATAGCCAAGTTATCAGTACAGTAAAATTTTTTTGGTTTCTTAACTAACATTTACATTAGGAAGGAGAAATTTGTCGGTTGCATGCTGAAAGTTCTTCTTACCCGCACCTATTGAAGGGCTAGGTTCTCACTTATGCTGCACTCAACCACTTACAGAGACTGAGAGCTAGTAAGGTCCATGCTAGACTATTACCTCTCAACGTTTTATTATGCTTTTTTAGAGAAAACAAAATATACTAGTTACATTCATCACCACCTCATACATAGACATAAAGGGGTGAAATTAAATGCATAATCATATTATGAGCTCCATGGCTAACTATGAATTCAAAATTTAATGTTAATGTATCATAAGATATGAATGACGACACCTACTCAGGTCTTATCGTTAGGTTTTTGACTTTTTTATATTTTTAACATTTTGATGGCAGGTTATTGTCAAATATGTTTATTTACCAAAAAGTGTATTTGATATACAAAATATTACACCAAAACTGTTTTTTAAATTAGTTCGATTTCTTTTCAATAAAATACGACTAACTTTCTTAACTAAGACTATCAGTATAGAAAAGCAATACCTCAAAATAAAAATACTACTTTCGTGACTACATTTTTCTTCAGTCTTGTCAAGCCAAAATTGATTTTTTGGACCTCTTACAGCAACTAATAAAAATATACATCTATCTTCGACAAGTGAGGATATGTCTTTCAATTTTCCATCACCTGAAACACAACAATTATTTGTAGAAGAATTTCTTTTCAATATTTAAAAGCTTAAAATGTCCGTAAACAAATAAAATAAATAATTAGAAAGTTACTAATTTGAAAAAAAGTAAAATAAGGTTTTTATTAGTAATGATTTTTAGTAGAGTATAAAATTAAACCCTGATTAAGAATATGCGAAATTGTATTTTTTTTGCATGGTGGTTCCATTTTAATGTCCAATCCTAAAAATAAAGCAAGCCCCATGACAAATAATAAAATGATTAGTAGTAGCAAATAAATATTTTACAGTCATATTGCACAGGGTATCACGTTAAAGATCTCGACTTCCTGATTAAAAATATACATTAAGTGTCCTAACACATTGACAGCTGACAAGAATCTTTTTTTTTTTGTAGGTTGATCAATTAGAAGGGTCCTAAAGTGCACTGTCATTTGATCTAGTCCTCCAAAATCCTCTGCAGTTTTCTTAACCACTGAAGTTGCCTTTTTGAAGAAAAAAAAAGTTTACTGACCAAGAAAAACCATTAAAACCCCATCGTTTATTTGACCCGCTAACTTTAATTTTTATTGAATTTTTGAATTATTTTTGTAATCTTTCTTCAACTATTGTTAAATTGTACAAAATATTTATGAAACAAAAAAATGTGAGTTTTTGTCTGGCATAGCTTCTTAAACAACATTTATTTATCAGTATAGTCAGATGTGTTGCAGATAGTTTCTTCAAATTTTTTGGACTAATCAAATTATTTTATGACAACCATCAAAACCACAATGACAAGAAAGATTTGCCATATCTTGGGCATAAAACCTGTTATAGGACTAACTCTACAAAATTATTGCACTATTAATAAATAATTCATAAAACATCACGTCTGAACAATAAGCAATTTTAAACCATAATTAATAAATCAGAGAGTAAAATTAAGTAAACAATTTTCTTACGATCAGAAAAATCAGAGTCATTTCTTTCAAACTCTTCATTTACTTCCTTATCATAACACAGCAATGACGCGCGAAGCCTCAGAGATGCTCGGTATAGTTCAAGCATGCAGGGTTCAGTCCAATTATTTCTATAATGAATAACAATATACACACGACACTAACAAAATATATAATGGAAAAATAAACAATAGGCCATCCACATACGTACGTCTGATAAGGGTTGATACCGGAATGTTTAATTAATGTTAATAAAAATAAACGGATTGTAGAAACTAAAGCGATATTATCTAAAATATTTCCTAGATCACAGGTAAGAGCATAGTCCCTTAAACACATAAGCAGTTTATCACCTTCAACATCTTGTTCGGAAAAATGTAGATTTCCTGAAAAAAAAATGAATAATATAATGTACACATGAATGAATTTTGGTTATAATACGTGAAATGGTCATAACATTTCCTTTTCAGAAATATACCTTGACTACCATCACCAAATGCTGAACGCAAGAAATGGGTTTCTTTTAAACCAATGGTTTCCATATACTTATCATAGAGTTCACCAGGATTTATTGTTCTATCAGCTTTTGCTATAGATAAAAATATTTCAATGATATGCCCTAAAATATAACATCAAATTAATATTTCATACATTCTAGCTCATAATTCTCAATTTTTATTATGGTTTTGACTCACTAATGACATAAGTTTTGGGAAGATCTTCCAATCCATTATCTAAAAGTGGTTTATCCAACCAATACGAGGTTTCTCTTTCCTGGACAGTCAGCTGAGAACCTACCACCATACCACCAAAACACTGGCCAATTACCAAACTACAAGCTCTTTCTAAATCGATAGACCATAACCAGGAATTCTGTGGTACAGGATCAGATGCCGTAGGAGTATTAGCTTCTAAAAATTATATTAAAAAAAAACATATATATAAAGAGGTGATTGTAGAAACAAATTTGTTGAAGGATTTTTTCAACTTAACAGGTAAGTGACCTAATTATCATGGAACGATAATCCATACGTCCAATTAATCTCAACTAATTTGTTTATGTTTTTTATACATGAAAATGTATCATATATAAACATTAGCTATTATAATTAATATAAAATTAATACATCCTAATTTTGTAATCATAATGAAGGGTTTCATTTTAATTAATACTTTTGTTCAACCTATATTGCCATTCTAATCACAGCTTATACCATAGAATTGTTATAAATTAACCACTTCAAGGCATCCTAGGAGTTCAATAGAGATCCTTCAAGAAAAGATAATCAATATTGAACTTTAACAGAGGGCAGTAAAAACATGTACAGAATTAAAGCAGAATAAAAGGGAATATGACTTGCTCAGACACACTCAGAGAAAGGAGAGAAACAACCATGGTTGGCAGGCCCTCGAGTGCAAACCCCCTAGGCAAGGGACATGTTGGGAAGCCCAGTGTCTTGGGAAAGAACTATAGAGAGAGAGAGAGAGAGCTCCGAGGCGAGGGGAAGACATGGAGATAGATTAAGAGGCTGGCGGAAAATCGGGAAGGATGGAGTGATTTTGTGAGCAGCCAATGATCCTCTACAGTTTGTTCACTAAGAGAATGCCATTAAAACATCTCCTAATACCAATCCAACTTGGCCCCTGAAGCCCTTGAGAAGTCATAAGTCGAATTGTGTGGTGCTGGTGTGCAGTGTGTATGTTGTGAAGTAAAATACCTTTTGTGTCTCCACAGCTTTATTGATTTACACCTGAACATTTTTGACAAACTAGGCTGTTGAAAATGTTTGGGTATAAACCAATAAAGCGGTGGAGAGACAAAGGGTGTTTTATTTCATGTTTATGTTTACTTCTTGAAGAATTAACTCCTTTATCACATTTATATTTAATACTGCAGTAATGCTTTGTAAAGCAAATTTACTATCATTAATGGTTACTTGACAATCATGTTGACATGTATCTAGTAGATATAGGTATCACCATATAGAGAATTATAAACCTTTGAAGAAAATAAATTCTGATATGTCTGCCTCGTTAAATGCATAAAATTCAGTACAAGAGGTAAAAAAAATTGTTCATGGTTCAGTGTAAAAGTAGAATACAAAGCCCTAGGGTGTAAAAATATGTAATAAAATAAACATGTACCTGAGTCATCTGCTTCTAAAGGCAACAGTCTATTGAGTCTATCTAAAGGAGCTAAAATAGCTATAAGCTCAGACAACATAGGTTGCACATAAGTGACTGGGAATAGTAGCAATGAATGTACCAAATTTGATGAGAGGAACCCTCCTAATGAATAATACAATACATCTGAAAAAAACATAATTTATTATACATTATATATGTCCATTTTTTTTACTTAACATAAGAAGCTAAAAAACATGGATAAATACCATAAAGCTTATCAATTATTGATGGATACTTTGTTATTATTTCAGCAGTTTTTGTAAATAATTCTCCTGCCATTGGTAAAAGCATTTTTATATGACTTTGCAGAAGTTTGGTAGATGGTGGCGTCTAGAAAAAAAATATACTATTAATACTTATGTCATTATTTTTAAAGTTAGACAAACTTTTAACTTTAACAGTTATATATCGTAATAAGAAAGGAATAAAAAAAATATGATTTTGCTTCAAAAAGAAAAAATTCTTGTCTAGTAAGTACAATAACAATTTTTAAATTTTAAACTTATCAATATTTTTAGTTACTTGATATTTTTGTTAGATAAGTTTTAGTTAATTTTTGTTAGTTCGTGGAATTATTCCATGAAAGTAAAACAAACAAGCTTACTTGTTTTTGATGTTCTACAAAAAATGCATATGACAAAAGATGTGTGTGCAATGAAGTTAACAGATCCCGTAAATGACAGGAACCATGAAGGCCAGAACGCCAATTAATGTCATCTTTGCTTCGAGCACTGATTTCAGCATTACTTAGAATTTCCATCTGAAATTTTCAATTTTACAGTTAAAACATGTTTAATTATGTAGGTAAATTAAGTGAAACAATGAGCATGTGATAAATATTATTAATCCCCCTGATCTTTAGATATTATTCTACAGAATGGGAAACTGATGTTTTTTTAACAAACTAATTTTATGATCTTATTCCTTTGAACTCACCCCATCATGAGGCTTTCACAATGGATAGAAGCGTCAAACAGAGTGAAAACCTAGGCCCCGCTATTTTTTATAGTCTTTATGGATGAAGTCCATAAGCTATGAAAGATAGTAAAGTTTTCTATTTGGTACTGATTTAGCTCTTGCCGTAGACACAACAAAATGAAGAGGAAGGACAGGGGTTAATTAATTAGAACATGTTCAAAAGCTAAGACAGAAGAAAAGGAGAAATAAAGCTGATTCCCTGCAGGTCAAGTTAATGACTATGAAAGAAGAAACTGACAGGACATGCACAGTAGACATCATAGGGGTATCTCCCATAGGATGAGTAGGAGCAAGCCAAAGTAAGAGCCCATCCCTGTGTCTGAATAATACAGCACAAGAGGTAATAAATTGAGATATATTATTGTAGCGAGGCAAGAATTAAATCTGTGAAAGCCATAAATAAAAATAATAATAATAATAATGAATTGTACTCACAGTATTTAAACTAAGATTCTGAACCAAAGTTTGTAACAAATCTTCTACCAATACATAATCGTGTGATTTTTCCACCATTTCTTCAGTTTCTTTAACGCTGCTAAATGATATGAGTGAAGATAACTGACTCCGCTCTTCAAGACTTGTTACGATAATACTAAGCAGCATTTTCTGAAAAATTAAAAAAATATTATTAACAGTTAACATTATAAATGTTTCCTCAGTTAATAATTTACGGTTATCTTCCTTTCAGAAGAGGTTGCATTGGAACTGAGGGCTAACAAACGATGGCTGACAAGTCCCCAGCTTGGAACTTCTTCACCTCTATACTGCATTCTTCCCCACAAGCAGGTCACTCTTTAGTCAATGGGGAATCAAAATGACGTCTGAGAGACTGTGAGCGGTTGTGGCTGAGTTTGACTTTTTTACCCTGCATACTTCACTTATTATTTCTTTAGCTTTGCAAGCTTACACATTTTTCCAATATTTTTGGCACATGCATGTGCTATTAGTATGCTTTGTTATCTGTAGATATGATTCAGTTCATGCATGTTATTATTTATCTTATTATCATTATAATATTTATTTTGATATGGCTCGCGTTCTGATTGTCCATGGCACCTTCCTTACTGTCATGTCAAAAAACAAAATAACCTTACCTTGTATTGAGTAATTGGTCTTTAACCTGAATAAGATTTCTCTAAGGCTTAAAGGAAGAAGCTCTACTTTGAAATAGGTAGAGAGCAATCACCTTTTGCCTTCTTTTAAATTTATGAAATAAAGGACGTAAAAAGTGAAAAGTGAAGGTACACTATCAAGACTGGTATGGCTGCAGGCCAAATGATTTTTTTAAATATTTGCAAAATTATTCCATATTTTTCGCTTAAATTACTAATTATATTAAATGGATCAATATTTTTGCCTAGTGATACTTAATTTTATTTTTTTTATCATATTAATTACTGAAAAATTACTTTTTTTAATAATTTGAAAAGGCTTAAAAGCCAGAGACTAGCATCAGAAAATATATTACTTTTTTTTCATGTTTAAGTTTTTTTTTGCTTAGTTTTCACTATATTTTAACCAAAAGGTATACAGCATAAATCTATGTCTTAATACAAAGGATTACTCAACAAACGATGTATGACTCTGTATTCTACGATAAAACAGTCATAAAACGATCCAATAAATTGTAAATTTTAAAGGTGTATCTTCAACTAACGCACTGATTTATGCTGTATACTTTTTGGTTAAAAATTAAATAATGAATGAGAAGTATGAAAAAAAGGTAATATTTTTTAACCAGTAAGATATTTATAATATTTAAACACAATTGACATAAGATAGTCGTAAAATATTAATTTATAAATACCTGTCCTTTACTAAGATGTGAGCCATAAGGAAGAAGGGAATGTAGTAGTTCAAGTCTTTCTCTAAGCGGAGGAAGCAATAATGATGCTCCAACAGCGAGGCATTCAGTGACTATCATGGAAACAGATTTGGGCAGAGGAATGTCGACTAGCCTAGAAAATAATCTAGTTTAGCACCTCGATTGGTCATACTGAAAAAAAAAAATTGAGATTATTTACCTAAATAAGTAGCGTCTTAATGGATTAGCTTGAGTTCCAAATATCGAAGATGTGTCCGAGCCAGCAATATGAGAAAGTGAAAGATGGGCACATAAGAGACGCAAACATAAAATAGCAAATTCTTCATGTTCCCTGAAACATTAAAAAGTGCTGTTAACCTTTCAAATTAATATAAACATTCAACTATTGCAGTTAATAAGAATACAACTATTTGCCAACACTAGTAGAGATTAAGTAGGACTTTTACCATTATTAATAATTAGAAGCTAAGAGAAAAATATTATTAAATATGTTAACATATTCAAAATATTATTAGCTAAGAAAAATTGAGATCTGAGCATCAGGTTTTTGATGAGCCACAATTTCCTAATCATAAAGAAACTATTTTTATTTAACCTAATAATTTTTGTTAATGGATTATTTTTGTTATAATAAGTTTGACATAATTTTTTAAGTCTTGAGAAACTTGTCTAAATTGAAAGAGTCTAAATGTATTATTCTAGAAAATAGATATGAAGGTAGTAATCACACAGCCTCAGATAAATTTAATGAATCCTTCTTTTTATTACATTATGTTACATTTCCCAGAGGTATCATTTCCATTTCAAAAGTGTGAAAATATTTTCAACAGTAGATCCATCTGATTTAATAATTACACCTGTTATTTTTTTCAGTTTGTTATCTGTTTCAGTCCCCTAGCAGTGAACAATTGTGTGCATAACTGTAATATGTAAGGCTGTAACCTCACCCTCTGGTCTACAAAGTGTGGTTAGTCATTAAATGGAATACTTTTAAATTTTATATTATTAAAATAATACATACTGCTTGCTACCAAATGGTTTTTGTATGACATTATCAAACTGAGAACAGTATTTTTCTAGAAAAGCCAGCAGCAAATCAAATGTTCCTTCTTTGAGTTCCACGCAGAATGGACAATGCCATGCAACTGATTGCCTAGAATAAGAAGAAATTTCACTATGTAGTTCTACAATATTTTACTGTAAACATTAATTATAAATTATTAAGTAATTTAAATTAACACTGATAATATACATAATTTAAATCAACTTAGAAAAAATGTATTAAGAAAATAGAAACATCTTTATTTATATCGAAATTAACACTACAGTGTTTTAATAAGTCATACAAATATTTTAGGGTTACCTATCGGTTGGTGGTGCAGTCCAAGCGATAGCATGAGAGGTCCCAGTTGATATTTGGCAAATAGAAATGGAGTCAAGACTTGTCACCCTCCGAGGCCTAGTAACAGGAGAAGTCAAATACCCTAAGCCACATTGGCCCATAGTATTGTTGCCCCAAGCCAAAAGACCAGAATCATGGGTGAGTGCCAGTACGTAAGTATCACCTACAGCTATGTCAACAACATGAGTTGAAGCAAGATCTTCAATAGGTGTTGGAATTGCTCGCATAGAATCTGAGCTCCCTGCACCTAAACAGGGTCCAATGCCCCATGCAAGTACCTAAAATATTCAAACCACTGTCACAAAATTCAATTTAATAAAATGTAATATAAGAGATCGTACTTAATTAAATAAAAACTGAGGGTGATAGATCATTTAGTTTTTATTTAATGTCCATTCTTATCGCTCTACAGTGGTTGGTCTAATGGTTGTTAAACATCCTGTTAATCCAAACACTTTTTTTCAATTAAATTAGAGGACAAAAAACTTAAAATGTCTTGTTAATATTTAATTTATTAAAAACTATATACAAATATATATAAAAAACATAAATATAGGAAACTATAATACACAAAATGTTTCTTTTTATGGGTAGAGTGTGAGTATGAATATGAAGGCTAATAAGGCATTTTGTTACGTATGTTTAATACCCTCTTATAATTTTGAAATGATAACTACAGGTATACTTACATTAAAACTATTAACAATAACATTTAAAAGAAACATACCGATCCGTTGCACGTAAGGGCGATAGAAAAAAGGCTCCCAGCAACAACTTTCCTTAAATAAAGTCCAACAAGTGCATCAATAATCTTAGGTTTCGAAACATTATTTGTATCCCCATGTCCCAACTTCCCTCCTTCACCAGAACCAAATGACCAAACTGTTTTTCCATCCACAGAGAGTACAAGTGAATGAGTACTTCCACAAGAGACAGATCCCACCCCAGATAGATCTGGCACCAGTGTTGGAACAGTGTGGCTTACATTATCACCTAGGCCTGAAATGTAATGAGACTTGGTAATATAAATAAATAAAAGATTTAGTTAATTCAAGTTAGTTGAAGTAATATAAATTTTACCTAATCTACCAAGCTCTCCTTCACCCCATGTATAAAGAAAACCATCAGATGTGACTGCTGCACTGTGACGAAACCCAGCACTTATAGATACTACGTTCCACCATCCATGACCCCCAATCAGTTTTGGCTGTCGTTGCGTGGTAGAGTTCCCATGTCCAAGTTTACCATAATCTCCTAAGCATCCAATTATTTTGTTGTAATAAATGTTAGGCATATCTTAATAATTCTTTACAAATAATAGGCTATAAAAATATGTTTATAATTCACCACCTCCATTTAATTTGACAAAATTCTATACTTTTGTCGAACATTAAGACTCAACACTTCATTTCTGACTGATAACAACAACAAAGTTGGAAAGGCTACAGATCGGTTTATAAGTTATGGCTCGTGGTATGGCAATGTTAGACCTAATACCACGTAGCCCCATGTGAACAAAGGCTGTAAACAGAGATAGAGTATTAGAAGCGGAATAAAGACAGTTTAAACCTAGCCGTTGATCAGATATCACTTCCTTTTACTCTCGTTCTCTTTTTTTTTAATCGCCTAAAGCCAATAAACGATAACTTATACACTAGTATAAATAGCTTCATAGCCAGAGCTCCATGGATCAGAAGATCCACGGACGCGTGAATTCAAAGGATTAAGGTGAGAAGGAACAGGTGTGATTTCTCCTTTCTCTCCATTGAGCCGTGAGGTGTTTAATGGCCCAGTTGTTCTAAGATGGTCAATGACAATAAACTTAACTAACAAGTTTCAATAAATACATTATTTTTCATTTCAATAGATGTCTAAATTAAAATACATAATTATTTATCAATAAATACATACAATGGCCACTCCTTTGATTTAAAGCTTACAAATAATAGCACACTCTTTAACTAGAAACATTAGTTGACTCATTATTTTTAAATAATCTGTTGAATAGAATGACAATTGAATAATGTTTATCATCAAACTGTTGAATAATTGCAATAAACACAATGCATTTCTTAAACATGTATTCAATATTTTAACGGTGATACTGTCGAATGATAAGAAGAGGCTCTACTTAAGTAGCTATGGGACAGTCATTTGTAAATTATGAAATAGGGTCATAAAAATGATTCATTCAATCTGAAGTTTAAGGTTATATCATCTAAAGCTGAAAATACTTTATGTATTATATTAAATTATTAAATAAAAAAATCAGTCCCATTTTGCTAACTTTTAAACTTTTTTAAGTCGTAGCTAAGAAGCAATATAATATTTAAAGTTTTCCCCTCCATGGTCGACATATTACAGACAGCAACACATATAGAGTAACAAAAAATCAACTTTTGAGAGCAAACATTGTTTAATGCTACCATTCACTACCATTTAATAATTATTTAAGAAACCCAAATGCCGTCCCACAATTATTTCGTTGTATCTATTTTTAGTATTTTTTTCACTTTTTATGCCGTTATCACTTTAGTCGTTTTTTTTAAGGACTTCAGAAAACTAACAAGATTTAACTAAAACCTTTTTTTAATTAATTTATTTTAATTAACATCGTCAATAATTACCATTATTAATACAAGTGAAAAACTGCAAATCCGAATATTGGAATAAATAATTTTTATAAGAGTCCTCTGATCCCAAAGATAAATGATAATAGTCGAATACTGCAGAGTATAAGTTATCATTAAATATTTCTTTATCGCCTATAGCCAGTGCTCCTTGTCACTGGAGAATCTCCTGTATAAGTTAAATACTCTAAGAAATGCTCTTTTATGTCCTTCCTTGTTTTAGGCGCTGGAAATTCTAGGCTCTTTTTTATGTTTTCCTCGACCGATCAATACCATTTTTCAAAACACGTGTCCCAAAAACTTAATTTTTTCTCTAAAAAACCTTGGTTTCTCTATATTTCAAAATGTTAAAACGCGGTTTTCCCTCAATATTTCAAAAATCACTTCCAAAACTTTCAACTGTCCTGGAGAATATGAGGATATCATCGACGAGCACGATACAGCTTTTATATATTCTGTACCTCCTCCACTATCACCAACCATTTATTTGTTACATTCGCCAACTTTCACCTATAATTTATCCATTTTATCTTCCACATTTATTGTTAAATTTATTTCTATAAATTTTAAGCTTGCCTGTTGTTAAGAAAAACGGGATTCTAGATCTTTGTTAAGTGCCTTTAATTCCTCTTGTTCAGTCTCTAGCATTTTTAAATCCCTATTATTCTTGTATGTGAGTTTCTCTATTTCTTTATGGATTTCACTTCTCTGAAGACTTTGTTCTCTCTTTACAATCATTTACAGTTACAACCTCTTTGAGAGAGTCTATGCTATCGTTATTACATTCTAGTATCTTTTTTAATCTATCTGACCTTGCTCCGAATGATCTAAGCTGCTCATTCATTCTTTCGACGAACAGCAAGCAGTATCAAGAATCAACTTTGACGCTCAATTTAGAAATCATTTGGATCAATATCTTCCACTGATCTTTCTGTGGAGCCTCACTTTCTTCCGTCAATCCAGACAAGTCAAAATGACTCTCACCTGCTACCAGTGTACAGGAGTGTAATTTTCTCCTCATCATACCTGTGGCATAGTGTGCATAAAAAGCAGGCGGAATAACTCAATGTCTTTGACAACTTTATTCGTAGGTAGAAGTACTGTTCCCATCCCTGAATCTTTTCCTTCGAGTTCCTGTTTTCTTTCCATTTGTTCTATGGTGATATTTCCCCTATTTACCTCCTAACAGAACAAGTGTTCCCTTAATGCTGCTCTGTAATTCCCCTCAGCAATAATCCTCCTAACTCTCGATTTTTCTCTCTTTTTAATAATATTAGTAACTGGAATTTCTTATCTTATGTTATTATTATTATTATTATTTTTTCCTTTAGTTCAGGCACCAAAATGTAATTACCTTGTTACAGTAGTCATTTTCATTTAAGGATTTAACTAAACTTTTTTTACTTCATTTATTTTTTTTATTGACATCGCTAATAATTACCATTATTAATAGAAATGAAAAACCACAAATCCAAATATTGGAATAAATAATTTTTATAAGAGTACTTCTGATCGCAAAGATAAATGATAATAGTCAAACACCACAGAGTATATGTTATCATTAAATATTTCTTAATCACCTTTAGCCAGCGCTCCTCCTCTGCTTCTTACTTGTAAAACCTTCCTTTACTCATCTTTCACATCTAGCTTCCACAAAATTATTTTACCAACTCCCCTCCCTCTCTTCATTCACCTCTTATCATCTCCTTCACTCCTTGGGGTGATACTGGCTCCCGTTTATGTAATATTAGGTACTTAATATTATGTTTAATAATTTCCAAGGGACAATCGTTACAGTATTTATCAAAAAATACAACTTAGTTCATATTTGAAAAACTTAATTTGTTAGTTAAATAGAAAAAAATGAATAAACTAGTTTTATAACAAGTAGGATTAATTTATTTATTTCTAAATAAAAATATAGCTTACCATCACCCCAGCTGTAGACTTGCCCATCTTCAGACAGAGCCAAAGAGTGACCATCGCTACCTTTAGAAGAAGAAATTTTGTTGATCCGAGAATCAAAAACTACTCTTTTGAGTGTTGATTGATCGTCTGAGTCCCCTAATCCTAAACGCCCATAGCTTCCTTTGCCACATGCTGTTACTTCGCCATTATTATGAACAACAAAAGTACAGTACTGGCCAGCTTCAACCTATGAGGGAAATAAACTACTAAAGATTGACTTTTTGTGAAAATTATTGTCAATAGTATAACAGTTCAGATTTTAAATATAACATTGACAAATGCTATTTTTGAATAATATGCTAAATAAATTAAATATCAAATACCTATTTACCTGCCTAACATTAGAGAAAGCTTTAGACTTTTTAGGAAAAGGTATCTTTTCAGTCTTTTCTTCGGCTAACTGATGAGATGAATTACTTCCCCATACGAACACTTCACATTTGTCTTGTTCGTTTTGGCTCATTTCACCAGCATGATTAATACCCCAACCCATTGTGTAATCACAGGCTAAATTTACAATCTGAAAAATAACACTTTTTTGTTTAAAAAATAATGTATAAATAGCAAGATAAGTACCAATAATTAAATTTAAGATTATAAGCTTAAGGAAAAAAAAATGGCAATCTCAAACAATCCATTAATAAGAAACAATATATTTTTGGATCTATAAACACTAGCTAATATTTAGTTAATATATATTGTTGTAGCTTACTATAACATAGTTATTATAATTCCAAAAATAAAAATAAAACTGCCAAACTATTTAAAGTACACCTATATTTTTGTATATTGTACAAAGTAATCAATATTCAAGGCCACTAGCAATTCATACAAAAACCTCTAAAGTGATAGACTGATAGTTACTGAAAACACTAAGAGAAGTAATAGATCATTAAAAATTCTATGCTTGAGATGGTCATTTTGAAACTTTATTATAATCTAATAGTTGGAATAATTATAAAAATAAAATATTTCTTCAAACCCATTAAAAAGTAAACTTGACAAAATGAAAAGAAATAGTCTACTTGGCTATCAGGAAAACATTACCAGTCGTAAGAATACTTACTGCTTGCATTAAATACATTGCAGCTTTATACAGAGGAATGTTTTGTTCAGATGAATCATGTTTTGGTAAAGACATTGGCTTCATAGTTGATAGAACAAAAAAGAAAAAGGTTTTATCAATGTAGCTTTCAGGACTTGAACATTGAAGAGCCATAGAAATCCACTCCAGCAAATATGGCAAGGATCCTCTCTGGGCAGCAAGGGCTAACAGCAGTTCACAGCATAGTTTCCGATCTGGTTAGTACAAAAAATTATCTTGTAATTAAAAAACAAAAATAACTACATATTTTTTTTTAATTAAACAAGAATACAATAAATTTCATTTTAATTGGTCAAAACCTATCACTTTTAAGCTAACTTTGTCAATTTTCTATATTAAACAAATCCCAAGGCTACCATTGGTTATCAAAATAGTACTTAACATTTCTAAAATAAAAAATACCAAAACTAGATGTGTCCACTGTAAAAGAAAATAGATGACCTGGTAAAAATTGAGCATGACAGCTTTCAGGTGTAGGAGAAAGCAGATGGACAAAAAGTGTCCATGAGGATATGGTTGGAAGAGGATTGTAGGAATGAGATTGACTGGACCAGGAGCTCTGGGGTTCTTTTTTGAAAAGATAAGGAGACCCAAAAAAGTAAATAATAATTTTAAGAAAAAAAAGTTTAATTAAAGCTGAAACATAAGAAAAAATAGTAGAAAAACTAAACTTTTTTTTTCAATAATACAACAAAACTTTTTTAATAGTAGCTTATTTACCTGATTTTGTTGCTCCAGATTGTGGATCAGCTGTAGATTTCAGAAAATTGCACACTTGTGTCAGGGTTTCAGACCCTAACGAAGATAGTTGATTTTCATTAGCTAATGATAAGACTGGAAGAGATTTAACTACATCTAATGCTGTCCGGAGAACCTCAGTACATAAGTTGTGGTGTGGTTCTTCTGCCAAAAAATAAAAAAAATAAACAAAACAAATATTTGAAAAGAAACATGAAATCTCATTTTTGTTTTATATATGAGAACAGGTATCAAACCTATAACCTGCTTTGTTCCTAATGTAAAGCCAATCTTCTCTGTGATTTTTACAATGAATTTTGTTAGGAATGGGTTTCCAATTATCACCCCAGTGATTTTATAATAAACATTTTTAACACACATCCTTCTGTCGACAATATTTGCAAGAATCACTTATTTTCCAAATTCTCTCATAACCCTCTAATTTATTATATAGTTGACTGTTATAAATATTTTAATATAAGATACATGTATCTGTTTGTTTATTAGTATATATTCATATCTAAACTTAGAAGTGGCCATTATTTAATTATTTTATTTAATACATTTTACATAATTACTTTGATTTTACAATCTTTTTTTGGCATAAATATTCATTAATGATAATAATTATTATTATTATAAATGTTTCTTTTTTTTTTTATTTGTATTTTCTTGCTTCTTGGTAGCCAGAAATTATTTTTATTTCACTGAACACCATTTTTATTTTTAAGGGACCAAATCCCAGAATAAAGTTTATTTCTACTCTATATTATCCTTGCAATAACCATAACCCAGTTTTATTTTTCAATAATCAACCTTTTTTTTTCAACTTATATTTCAAGTGAAAATGAATATTAAATAAAATTGTGTATCCTTTGCTGCAGCATCTATGAAAAACGTAGCCTCAAATAATATATATTCTTTTAGTTTAATATGTAAATGGGAGCTTTTCAATAAAATATTGGCAATATTCTCCAATAAAATGGGAGATATTTGCCAATACTAGAGAACTGCTCTCATTGCACTGCCCCTCAGACCTGGTAAGGAACTGTCAGAAATTTGCTCACATTGACCTGTCAGAATCCAACATAATGCCAGGGAATAAGGATAGAACACTAAGAGAATTCGATGTTGACATGGAAACTTTAAAGAACAGGAAAATAAAGTTTTAAGTTAAGGGTTGAGCATCAATCACAATGCCTGTAAAGAAAGGAATATTACTAAGATCCATGCTCTGCACTTGCCTGTACAGGAATATAACCTATTCAAATTTAACTCAAAACCAACCAAATTTGGAATTTTGTGCCCCCCCCCCCCCCGGATTCAACAAACAAATTTTATTGAAAAAAATTTAAATACAGAGGAAATAAAAATTGCTATTGATCTCCTGATTAATACAACCAACCATAGTTGCTTATTACTAATATGATAAGAAGAAGTCTACAAAACCTTGGAGTTTAATACATTTCAATATTATGTGATTCATTATAATAATTATCATATTTGGATTAGGAAAGCCAAAGCATCAATAAATTTAGCTTTTAAGTCAAAAAAATTTTTAATTTTTGGCAGGCAATTATCTGTAACATAGCATTTTTATTTATTGTCTACTTTAAAATGTGTAAAATATTATAAAATATTACACAATTAGATGAATAAATAGATATTAATATTATTTGATAGGGTTTTATTGGATTTTTTTAAAAACCAGAAACACTTGTTTTCACCCATGTCTATTTATTATTGCCTTATGAGCCCCTGCTCGACCTAGAGACATAAAATTTTACATGGAAGACCCATATGATATATTTTAAACATTAAAAATAAATCCCAAAAGCCCTCTCCAGAAATAATTATTGGGTGTCATTAATTAATTAAATACTTTGTATCAACAAATAATATGTTTCTATAATTTTCAGTTGAGTATTAAATTAAATATCTCAACATCCTGATTAACAATTGGAAGTTTGTTGTTTTAGCTATAGTTGAAAATATTCATTAAAACCGTCATCAACTCTTTTTTTACAATAACTTCACGACTCGTTTCACATCTCTGTTTTTCTTTGCAGTACTATTAGCATCAATAGCACCTATTGACACGCAAGACCTATTTCATTTGTCATTGCAAATACAGCAGTATTAGTCGTAATGTACGCACACAATACAATATAATTGAGCCAGAGTGAAGGACCTGTTGTTGTCTGGGACTTATTTTGGAAATGTGTTTATATAAAATACTCTTTTGCTAAACATAGAAAAGAATGAGAAATAAAGAAGTATATTGTTTAATGAAGAATCCTCACACAAAGCTATTGTAGGAAATAATACTTTGTATGCACAATAGTATCACCTAAAGATGGAGATAGATTATCTACCAAAAATTTCTGGTGACAATGAAACAGGCATAAAATCCCTTATAAGCATTTTATATAGTCACTCTTTCTCCATAGTCTCCAATTCTAAATTGCAATAAAAGTCTACAGTTTTATTCAGCTGTTTAATACATTTTTTATCAGTAGTATTTCCACAAGCTAAGAATTTTGATTTATTCTAATTGTCTTTCGAACTAATAGTTCTTTCTCTGTGTGCTTTCAATTCTACTCTTCACAAAAGAACATTTCCATAATCTTAATAGGGTTTCTTTTGGAAATGAAAAAAATTCTGTGGCTAAGACCCCTAGTAATACCAAATATGTTGACTAATTTAGGACCCAATCTGGCTGAGGTATCTGATAAATAGACCCCGGATTCTCATGAAATTGCACTATTTTTCCGCGGGCTTTAAATGAATTAGGAACACTAACAAATTAAGGCATCCTGATTAATATGCTTAAATTTATTTTGCATGAAATTTCACATTTTCAACTTCTTTGTGTAAATAAGCACTTTTTACGTTTTTAAATCATGTAATTGCATATTTTTCCTAAATTAAAGAACTAATTAGCTAGTTATTCTAAAAATTTAAACATACACTGTTGTGAAATTTTGATGTGAGTTTTGATGTTGCCTTTGAGATAACTCGAAATTAGCGAGCGTAAAAACGATCCGTGGTTCATGGCTATGAAAGGATGAACGTTTTTGTTCTCGTTATATCTACTATTAATATTTATCATATAAATAATATCAATAATTAAATATAAATATTTTAATATAGGATTTATTCTAATAACTTCAAAACAAGAAAAGTTAATAATATCCAAAATAACTGGCATTGGACAACCAGTTAAAAGATCAAGAAGGCAGCGGAAAGGTACGAGGGAGAGGACACACCAGCTTACCAAAGCTCGCTCATTCTTTTTGACCCGGCCCACGAGAGAGGAAGCACCAGGAGAGACGCTAGCCCTGGTATGTGTACTGCCTCGTGGTACACAAAAGACAAGGCCAGTACCAGGTAGCCACGCTCGAGACAAAGACGACGAGACACGCATCATGGGACCACGCTCAGCACAAGGAAGCACCACGTATAGAACACAACTAGGTAAAACTGGCCAGTAAATATTATAGCAAGGTACATTGTAACTTTATATTTTATTAACATTGTAAATTTATAACATACGTGTAACTCATGAATCAATTTGTTAATAATAAAATAATATTACAATTTTCCTTTTGCCAGAATTCTTTCTTATATTAACAGAACCTCAATAAAACCTCAGGTTTAAAAGATAAAAAACGTAATATTATGTAAACACAAAATAAATTAATGAAGTAATATGTGAGTGTTTAGAAAACACTAAATAAGTTCCGATTTTCCGAGAAATTCTCAAATGTTTTCACACTTGTTTTTATCTCTTAAAATTCATGCAGTCAATTAACCCCCACAATTTTTCTCTCTTCCATTTATGTTCCTTACACCAAGTTTTAGTTTATCATTCATTACTAGTCTTAGTTTATCATTTTTGCCTTGTGAACACTGGTTTTAAAAGAAACACTATCATGCCAAAAGTGGGATCAAGTCATTCTTCCAAAGTAAAACGTTGGATAATTAATTATAGTGCACTCAAGTTTGATGAAAAGACTGTGTTCTGCAAGTCATGTGAGAATGCAATTGGATAAGAAAGAAAATCCCAAATAGATGCTCACTGTAATTCTATACATTATTATTTTCACAATTTTAAAACATTAGCTAGTTATTTTATTATTTTTTAAATTAGCTGGACATAAACAGTTGACAGATTCTCATCAAACTAGTTGTCCAAACATTGCTTACTGAAAGCAGCTCAGCTTTGGAAACTCAGAAACAATTCAACTAAGATTTATGTTACGCTATGGTTAGTTCAAACATTCCCTTCAACAAATTAGAAATAAAAATTCCTGGAAAATGAACCTGTAAACATGCTATGAGTCGACACTTTCAAAAACTTGACAACAATTAAGGGATCACTTTATTTACAAAATGGTGGATGAGATCACAGATTCAAGGGACCTTTATATTTGAAATACTTCAACCAGAAAAAGACCCTAACCCTTCTTTGATCTCCTATGATGGGCAAAGTTTCAACAAACAGGCAAAAATCCTGGGAATGGACATCTGAAAATAATAAATGTGGCCATAAACGGTGAAGGTACCTGAGTCAGTCCTCCTCCCTGGACCTCAAATAATAAGTTGCTACAAAAATTGGCCTATCAAGAGCATAAGTGCTAAGAGATCCTTTTCCCAGCTAAAAGACATACTTAGAGTAAGGCACCATAGTTTTACCCAAAATAATTTTGAAATGTACTTAGTTGTGAATTGAATGTGTGAGTTGTGAATGGTTAAATAAAAAGCACACACACATTTAATACAAATAAAATTAGTTTGTGAACTACTTCATATTTTTCCTATTTATAATATTTTCTTAAAACAAAAATACAAATCATATCTTTTACCATTAATTTTATATTTTTCATATCTCGTACTTTATGAAAATAAAACATGCAAATTGTTCTAATTAATTAAATATTTTTTATATTTCTAATAGTTTTTAAAACAAAAAACACAAATTATTTACTTTTGTAATAAAACACCGAGGTAAACAAAAAATTTGTATTTTCAGTAAAACCGTTTTCAATAAATGTTAAACTTTGAACTTTTTTATTTTATTGATTTATTTTTCCACCCTACTCAATTTTGTGTTGAAAATTAGTAATTTATGAAAGAAAACAAAATAGGTGTAGTTTTTGCACGATATGGCCTTTTCACTGCACTTTTTAAAAAAATTTTACTGCACGAAATCCGGGTTCTACTGATGAATATAAGATTATGTTTATTTGTTTTGAATGAATGAAATCTTTTGTGATGGAGAATTCGATCATTGGCATTTTTGTGAATTAACAAAAACAAAATTGAAGGGTTTGCTGCAAAAAGGAGGTAGCTCCATCCCAAAGCTGTTGGGAGTTAGAAACACTTTCTTGTGTAAAAAAAAAACCTCTTTTATTTGGCACAAAAAGGATGCAGCTCCAATCGTAATACGTAAACACCATAATTGAAAGTAAGCAACAACAATATTTTTACATAACTTAAAATTTGAATTTTTTAAACGTTTTGTTTGGTTTCCCAACAATTGGAAAAATTGGAGCTACCTCCTTTTTGCAGCAAACCCTTCAATTACTTTTGTAAATAAGATATTAAATATTGTTGGCAGAATCATGGTAGAAATGGAATAGCACTCCAACAAGTTTAGTGCTGATTAGCTGGATAAGAGCAAGATTGAAAATAAAGAAGAAATTTATGAAGACTGACTTGAAAACTAATGGGGAAGAAGAATGACAGATTTACTGTCTAAGCTGCGGAAGAGAAAGGTCCCAAGGAAGTATTGCCACCTGGCAGAGAAAAATACCCATTCTTATTCAGTAATAAATTGGTGCAAAATCCACGAGTTTCTCGATATCCTGGACACAAATAATAGGGAACAGTTCATAGATATACATCATAGACGTTTTAACTTTCATAAATGTTCCTGGAGAGACAACCATAAGCAATGCAAAAGTAAAAAAAAAAAACAAAATGGGGAAGGATAAAGGAACAAGAAGAAGTTTTATAGAATAGTTTTATGATGTCTGCTTGTGAATTTGTAAACTACAAAATATGACTTGCCAAATCTCCTGTTAAAGCAACTGTAATATAAGAAAAAATGTTAAATAAATAAGCACATTATAAACTGATATTATTTGTTGATTATGTGCTTTCACATCACCATTTCTCTTCTAAGTGAATTTAAATGTTCACTGGTTTGATTAATCCTCAACTTCATGTAACATAATTTTTATAGTAATTCAATACTGACTGAAGTAACAACAGTGCATAACTTTACTTCAATAGTAATACAAACGTGCCTGGTAGTTGAGAATAGTGCCAGCTTTGTTTTAACAAAGCAAACAGTAGGGATAGTCCACTCTTGACAGCAACTTCCAATAAGGCTTGGGATCCTGTAATGTGCAGCCTTTCATTGGTGGCTATCGAGGCAGTCATATCTTTCTCAGAAAGTCTTATGCCAAGTTTCATCTAGAAAAAATTTTTTTTCTTCAATAAAAGGCCACTTTCATTGCTAGTACTACCAAATATTTAGTTAATTATCCTTACAGACTCTTTCAAGTCATATTTTACGGAGTAAGCATAGAGAATTCTACGGAGGAGTGTTAATCTTTGATGTAAAACAATACAATATGTAGATTCGATTCTTGTGCTTCGAGCAAGCTTTAACTGAGTTTGTAACAGTGAAGCTATATGCTGATCCAATTCATTAAAACTATAACTAGCAGTATACTCCATTTGGTTATTCATAACCGACTGAGGGACAGGTAAAGATATCAATTCCTGAAAAATATTAATAAAATAAGAGTGATCTTTTTAATTGACATTTCATTTATATTTCTGTTATACAGCTATTTAAGTCACCTTATTAGCAAGTAGGCTGTCACAAAGTAGTTGTGCGCCTTCTCTTGTGGCAATTGTGTCAATTCTTTCAGATGCCCAGGTGGAGTTCAAGTGATCCTGCCACCTTGGCTTAAAGTAGTATGTGGGGTTAGTCATTTTGACAGATAAACTTGTTGTCAATTCAATGTTTGATTCATTTGTAAGAATAGTAATCAGATGTAATGATATCTACAGCAGAATTACAGGTTTTTTTGGTTAATAAAGAGAAAAGAGTAGATAATACTTCAACAAGAACCCTTGAAATAAACAGATATACGTAGAAATCTTAACTAAACTAGCGATAAAACTGGAATTTGAAATTTGGAGATACAGTCACGGAGAGGAGTCCATTATGATGAAGTACCACTATCTGGCAACTTTCGACGAACGATTAGATTACAGATCGGTGGTGGGGGTGGAAATAGGCTTTCTTACTAAGAGGTTATATTACAACTACTGAAAAGATGTAAATAACTTCAATTCTTTCCTCCATCTTTAGAACCACCTTCAAATGAACGATTGGCATTAATGGGAACAATATAAATATTACTTGGTGCTCCTTAAAATAATAACAATAAAAATTTAAGTGAATACTTTTTGTTTAACATATTATAATAGAAATAAACGCGATAAATATGTCGTTTAAATACACATAGTTATTGAAATATATTCATCATCACAAGGTTTAAAATAAAGTAATAATCTTAGTTAGGTAAAGGCACGACCCATATACTAATTTAATAAAATATATGCATGGCCAGCAATTTCACGAATCCTTACTAAGTCCTTCTGGTGTCGTATTTAAAACTAAATGTATATTTTTTTATCTCGTGCATTCTTGTGTTATGCTCAATTATCTGCATTTTTACAGTAAGAATCATTTATTAACTGTTGTTAGCCCTAAATTGACAATAATAATAATAATAATAATAAAATCGAAAGCGGTGCAACTACCCACTACTTAGTCAGGACCTACTTTATCCTATTCTAACGGTTGATCTTTTAACTCTCCACTCACTCTTCTTGAGAATCACCAAGATAATGGAACATAACAATAATTGTACCCGTCCATACGAAAGAGATGATGATTGCGAAATCGTTCATGATGTAGAAGCTAATGTCCTATTTTATATCATAAACAGCAATGAAGTATTTTATGGTTGAGCCATAGTGGCCGCCATGGATAACTAAAATAAAATACTGGTGAAGTCGACTAACTGTAAAACAAAGAGCAGAAGGAAACTACAAAAAAGGATGTCAGAGATGTTTGAAGCAAGCACTTCTCAGGTGTAATTTCTCTCTCTTGTTCTCTTTGGATTTTGTGTTCACAGTCTTTAAAATAGCTATCCCATATGTTACGTTCCAGGGTGCTTGAACTAAACTCTAAGATAATAAAATAAATGAAGAGATCCGGGAGTTTAGTAGGGAATGTCAGAGGGAAAGTGGTATTGGTGGTATGGGTGGGGGACAAAACTAGTATGAAGTCACTCATTCCTTTAAAATCATAATTTAAATACCTTTAAATCGTAGCTTAAACTATAGATAGCTAGACGTTGACCATTCCTACCCATATGTTTTTTTTACTTTTGCTTCTTTTCAAACTGAGCATTGTTAATTTATACTTTTTTCATCATTATTTTTAAGTTTTATTTTACTTTCTATACTTAATTCTTTTTAGATATGTTTCCGGTTTTTTCACTTTATTTTTTTCTTCTCATTGTTTTGATATTTTATTTTCATTGATCGAAAATAGGAGGGATTATCACTGTCAAAGGATAACTTATTCCATGTAAGAGAAATGTTTAAGAAACATAGTCTAAGATATTATTAAGGATATTACTATTATTATTAAGGAGCGTCTTTTAAATGCAAGGGGGAGAAACATGAAAAAAATTTTTTGGTGGATTGTAGTCCCATTGCGAGTGAGGATAGTAACTCATTCACTGAGAATAAAGAAGAAATAAAGACAGATTTGAAAACTGATGGGGAAGAAGAATGACAGATTTACTGTCTAAGCTGCGGAAGAGAAAGGTCCAAAGGAAGTATTGCCATCTGGCAGAGAAAAATACCCATTCTGATTCAATAAATTGGAGCAAAATTCACGTGCTTCTCGAGATTATAAGTATAATAAGTACATTATAAGTATTATAATTGTATATCTTGTGTATCAATATATGTATCTTGTATATTATATATTGTATGTCTGTAAGTTTAAAGAGGCTATGAAGGGAAAAAAAAGTATTATAAATAGTGTATAAGTATTGTAATTGTGATTATTGTATGGGAGCACAAGGCATTAGTATACGGATTAGGATGGCCAGGGAGGTAGGAATGGAAGTTCTGATACCTGGAGGTGGCTAGGTCTTGAATGAATGGGATGTTGAGATCAGCGTGTAGGGTACGGTTGCTGTAACAAAAGGGAGCATTGGGCTACCTTTTGTAGGATTCTGGATTGCGGAGATTGGATGTGAAAATATTGGAGGGCTTGCCACTCCTGGTCCGTTGGACCAACTAGGTTGGAGTATCGTTGTGTAAATCAGTTCTTAGTTTTCTATTGTGATTTTTTAGTTCTTGTCCATGAGGTGAAGAAGTAGTTGAATCGTCTGTTAGTTTCTTGTTGTTTGGACGTGATGTGAGGGCTCCAAGTGAGACGCTAGTGTAAGTGGTCTAAGATTTAACTGGAATGGTTTAGTTGAAAAGCCATACGGGAGGACAGGATGACCAACGAAATGTGAAAGTGACTTAAGAGGACTTATCTGCATTCACTTTGAATCTCCATTTGGAGAGCCATGGTTCTATAAGGGCTAGATGTTCCTGCAAAGCTTGGGAAGTGAGGGTGGGTGTGTCGTCAGTGAATTCATAGAGGGAGATTGTAGGATGAGAAAGGATATCAAATGAATAAAGAAGAAATTTCTTCTCAAATGAGGTGGTAATGGATTCGATTATGCAATGGGTTCAATGGGTAGTTGAGTGCGAGGAATGAAATCCAAACTGATGAGGGGAGGAATATAAGAGGCTCGAGGAAAAAAGCTGTAAAGCGTTTGTGTAGTGTTTCAAGGAGTTTTCTCACGATCGGGGAGAGGGAAATGGCTCTATGCATGCAGGAAAGTTCATAGGTTTGCGTTTTTTTTTTTGTGGTTCATTTTTATTGAGAAGAATTTCCAAAGGAGTGGAAAATATGTAGATCAGAAGACCGATTTATAGATAAAGGTCAGGAACGAAATATATTTCTTTAAAAAAAGTGTGAAGTAATTGGTGAAATAAGATAGAAACCAGGAGCTTTTCGGGTGAGAAATTTGACAGTTGATTAGATACAAAGAAAAAATGTTAAGGGTCTATGATGGTTTCGTCTGGACGAAACACTTTCGACAGATGAAGTGGTCTGTTCATCGGTCTTTGCCCAGGAGCTACTGTCATGTTGGAGGAGCCACATCATAGTGACTGGTCAGTAGGTGTAAATTCTGTGAGAGTACTGTTTAGGTGTTTTTTTTTTAGTTCTTCCTTGAGTTGTATTGTAAGTGGGTTAAGTCATTTTTTGTCAGATGGGTAGCCATTTATTTATCAGTAACTATTGTACTTGAAATGACAAGGATAGGTTGTTTGTTTTCCTAAAGTGTGACTGATTTGAACTGCTTCCGTGAGCTTATAGAGTCTCAACGTATGTCGTCTTTAGTTTTGAGCGGGAAATAAACGTCATGAGAGGAATCGAGACTATTTTGGAATGGTGTCCTATCAACTGGACCTTTAATATGCGTTGATCTTTAGTTGTAGTAATAGGGATTAATATTGGTGTTTAATGAAATAAGGATGGGTATCTGGTCAGAGGATAGGTCAAAAGAGTTGGATAAGTTGAAAGGATCATGAGTCAGACCAGAGGTCATGTAATGATCAACTATACCAGGGAGTTTTCGACGGGGTTTAGGCCAGTAGATAGGTTTAGGAGGAAAGAGCACTTTTGAACGAATAGAAGTGAAAAAAGACCAGGAAATGTTGACCTTCGAAAAACAGTTACTAGGCAGTTAAAAATATTTTGAAAAATGGGAAAATAATGTAAGTTAAAACTGTATCACACTGAGTAAAATTTCCAAACTGAATGAACAGCGGTAAAGTCATACAAATCAATATGCACAGTCAATGTAAATAATATATTTATGCAGTCCATTCATAAAATTAGAGTTTAACTTCACTTTGGCTCTGCAAATTTTCATTCCTTCAAATCAGAAATCACTTCCAAACCTTTAGATGTCATTGCACCCATTGTCAATAAGTTATACCTTGGCCCCGGTATTATTAATCCTTTATTGCTTATGGGCAGAGCTTGACAGTTCACTTTGAGGTTACCTACCTTTCTTGTTGTCACTTTTTCCCCTGTTAAGGTAAGCTTTGGCCAGTTCCAACGACATATGGCCCCTTGATTTGCCTCAAAGCAGTAGGTTAACTACCAGCAGTCACTGCCAACCGCTACCACTAGCAGTTCCAGCGAAAACGTACTTTTAACAATGTGGTTAGTGTCGAGATGGTCAAAATAAGAAATATTACACATAAGTGGTTCTAATTCTGCCTTCATCAAATAAAAAATCACCCCTGAGTCAATAAAAAAAAAAACATTATTTTCATAAAGATACATATCCCCCATCCACTAGCAGTACTTCAAATTAGCTGCAATTCCTGGAATATTCCTCCTTTTCCACCTCAAAATCTTTCTCGAATTTTTTTTTCGCCTAAGAATGTCTATTTTACATTGTCTTAAAGTGCCTCTTGTCACAATTTATAAAACACCCATTTTAAGCATTAAACTATACTTCCTAAGGATCCCAGTAGCTGATGACTTTTAAATATTTTATCTTAATTCTTCATGCAGTAGTTGGGCACGGCTGTGAAGCCCAACACGGTCACAACTGGACTAAATTTATTCAGGAGTGACAAAAGAAGATGGCATACTTCACCAACTTCAGATGACTCAACCAGACTCATAGTTAAGTTTAGCTTATGTAGATTTTGCATGATGGCATCGTTGTATGATTCCATGCAGTCCTGAAGAGAATATTTTAAGCTTATTAATCTTCCCCACAATGTAAGCTTTTAATGAGCCAACGTTTGTTCAAATACGTCCTCAAGCGCTTTGATCATCGCTTTTTCAGCAGACCAATCCATTAAGTCAAGATGCTTGTTTGACACATCGTGTTTCACAATAGCTTTCACCTTTGAATCCAAAGCCCTGAATTTATTCTTTTTGGTGATCTCAGAAGGTAGATCAGCTTTAATACTTTGAGTGGCAAGAATAACTCATAACTTTTTAAGCCTTATATATTAATAAGCCGTTATCCATCAATCCAATGCAGTTCTAAAATTGCTTAACAGCAAAAGCTTCCTCGTCATAATTTTAACTAGTCCTTGTAAACTGATCATCGCCTTCATCAGTAGCAGAGGACATTAGCTATTCTAAATGTGATAGGGAATTTGAGACTTCCTCAATTATTTAGGGAAATGTAGGCTTGGGGCTTTATAGGGGCAAGATAATCTCCATCTAATGAAAAATGATCATTGACTTCATCAGCAGATTTCATGAAATGGATTTAGTTAAGAAAGAAGTGAGCGCTGGCAAAATTACCATTGGTTCAGTTTCCAGGTCGTCTTTAGTGGCCTCCCTATACATTCTTCTATCTATGAAATTTTAAAAATTAAACTGGGTATGTGTAAGATAAATAAAACCAGTTTTATTATACAAATAAGAACGCATTATAATTACATATATACAGGCACAATGTACAAGAGTTTTTTAGGTAATATTAATTCTAAAGTAAAGCAATTAATGTCTTAAAATGTATGTATGTACACAGCTTGGTAAGTGTAAGAATGAAAGGTCTTTATTGAGAAAATCAAGTTGCGTTGAAATAAAAATGGGCTTTAAGTAGTCTCTTGAGGCCCATTTTTAATAATTAGTTGATAATGTTTAACAAAATAAATATTTTAAGAGGTAAGTAACAAACATTCTTTAAGTGTAGGTTAATAAAAAAAACTTCTAGACTCTAAAATTTAAACAACATCAAAATTTCATAACATCTTCTAAATATAAAACAGTCATAAAGTCTTTGAATACCAAATTCTTTAAATTTATAATATCGATCTATTAACAGTGATAATTAGCAATTTGTTGTTGCTTGTTGAAATGAATTATCATAGAGAATTATTTTTATTGTAATTATTTATTTTTTACATGATTCACAGGTTGTGAAATTAATTAACAGTAAAATGTATTTTTTATGCCACATCATTGAAAAAGATGCTGTGCTTCAATTATTTGCAAATTCTTCTAGTGTTATATCAACAATAGCTTGCTATTTTACTCTGAAGCATTGTTAGTACCAATAATGCGACACATGAAAAATTGAAGGTAATTTGTACTGCAGATGATGCAGACCTGATTCTTGTTCGGAAACTATATTCATCTGAGTATTCGCTTAGGCCTGCATAATTTCTTGAAGCAACTCGAAACATATAATCTGTATTCTCTGTTAAATTCACAATGGTGTATGGAAATGCATCGCCTGAAAATGAAAATAACACTTGTTATTCACTCTATTTTCATTTAATTATTGACATATAGTTTACCATATCCAAGTTCACGAGGCATGTATTTTATAGAAAGTGTTACTTAAATTAACTTGGATAAAAAACTCAAGCCCTTGACTTGATTTTACATTTATATAATTAATTATTTTTCTAACAATAAAAATTAACATTTATTATTTCAATTTGATAGTTTGATGTGACTGCAACCCATAACTGGGTCTCTTTCTTAATGCTAGAAATTAATTAACCAAGCCTGGACTGAAATCTGATTTTAGCAGATTTATCAACACCTGCACATTAGTAATACTTGAATATTTAAATATAAAATAATAATTATCAGGTCTTAAATTGTCGTCGAATATCCCCAAAGTGGGGAGGAGACGCCCGCCGCGGCCCCCATCCGGCGAGTGCCTAGAAAGAGATAAGGCGGGTGGACCTGTGGTCTTTCACCCTGGCTGCCGGCCTAGTCGGCAGGCAGCCTAATTTGTTTTGATCTGACTCCATAAGATCTTAGAAGGTGTGCCCCAACAGTGCACTATGTTCAGGAGAAGAGGAACAGGGTAGGTTTATAAATAGTTTATGTGATCTTGGAATGACCACAAATTCACACTCGGTGTCTAAGGGTAGGGGAAAACCGTCCGGATCCCTAAGGCGAGTGTAAACTGGAGAGAAGCAGACTGGATTGCTGTGGGAGACACTGCTCGGTAAATTTGTATTGCCACGACAACCGTCGTCCGTGAGGGAGAGGTCTCTCCAGAGGAGTGCTAGATTTAGCGAGACGAAGACAGATTCCTACTAGGAAGGTGTGGAGTCTGACAACGCCGTACTAAAACATAGCGAGGTTAGTAGAGAAAGATGCAGAGGTAGTTGAATGAGAAGACCATGGTTTCAGTAGAGCAGCAAGCGCCAGTGCAGAGAGAGAGGAGGAGTAGTGTTCCAAGTGATGGCCGGGTTCGTTACGCTAATTCGGTCTCATCCCGGTGCTTATATAGGCGGCCAGCCGTGGTGGGGATTAGTCCCCACCTGCGGCTGTTCCCCCATTAGCTTCTCCCCCCACTCTCACTGACGTCATAACCTTTATTATAAACATAATGAAACATAGATACATATTTTCTGATACGAGAAGAGGGGAACTTCTGATTATTCGTAATTAAGAGGTGGCCACAACAATAATTATTCAATAACCAGCACTTACTGGAAAAAACATCCTGATAATCAGGGTGGCTGAAGTCATATTTAGGATATCTTTTGACAAATTGAACTCTGTAGCCTATTGTGTCTGTTGATGCTCTGTATATATGAATTATAGCAGAAGTAGCTCCAACAATGCCAATGGTTAATGATTTTGGTTTTGGAGGTTTTTTCCCTTCACGGAGTTCAAGTTGGTACATGATTTCACCTATTGTATTCGCTGCTTTGCATTCATAGAATCCTAACACGCTTTTGTTAGTCATTGGGATCTGAAAACAAAATATTTAAAATTAACTTTTAGTATTTTATGATATTTTTAAACATTTCATAAAATTCCAGCAAATTCTGAAAAAAATCCTAAACCATTAAATTCTTGATCTGCCTACAGCATGAATAAAGATAGTATATTTAGTTTGAAGTTATTTGCATGTAAATAAAATATTTACCATTATTTTATACAAATGTTTATAATGCTGTGAAATATATGTTGAAATTTTAGATTATTCACATTAATTTTTTGAAGATAATCAGGATTAGAATTTTTGTTTGGGATTGAAATAAATTGATGATTTAAAAGTAGTGTGTATAACATAGAGGTTAGTAAATTAGAATGAGTGTAATTTCTGTATATTTAATTTAAATAAAAATAAACTGTAAGCTCATAGACTTTTGTGGAGCATATGACACAACAGATATAAGAAATAATGGTAGAGTAAAAAAAAAAACCCAAAGTTAATATTTATTTATTTATTTTAACTAATTATTTAAACAAATTTGATGACGTATTTATCAAGAAAGAGGAATTGGAGTGATGTCCATGAGCGTGGAGGCCTGTAAACCCAGCTTTTTAAAATGGCCTTCATAGGAATTGATGAAGAAAAAAAAAATATGCCAATGCAATGAGACTTAAGCAGAGCTTCACCAGAATAGTCAAACAAGAGGTTGAACTATAGAATAATTATGGGCGATTAGTTTATTTTAACCACAGGAATTCTAAGGCACATATAACATCTGTATTAATCTATGTCGCATACACTGTGTCGATTCCATATTATGCCCAGCAGATTATTATAAAAAACATTTTCAAAAGCAATAGAACAACTATATAGCCAGTTTAGTTTTGTTTCATTTAACTCACATTACACTAAATAAATTTCAGTTTGTATGATAAACAAGTATTGCCTCATTTAATATATGACACAACACCAGAACTCTGAGCAAAGGAATTAATATTGAACAAGATGATTGAAAGAACAAAGTTAGATAGGAGTACTACAGCCCTCAGTTGGTGTATAAAACAGATTATGGAGATGAAGTGGCGGTGGTTGGTGGATGCTAGGCATTTCTGAATCGGAAAGAACTATGCTAAGCTGATACAGAAGATTTGTGTGGAAGGCAATAGAAGTAGAATACATATTTGAGATAATTTTGTTTCTTTCTACATAAGATATGTACTGAACATCAGAGCTGATGAAAGGGAAGAGGAGTACATGAGAATTTTAGTCACTGAAGTATGGTCCCTTCTCTCATAGATTAATTATTAAACATCTTGATTAACCGAAATGCAAGAGTTGGACTCTGAAATATTTGAGTCTACCAGTAATTTTATTAAGATGAGAAAAGTAGATAAACAAGATACCTGTGTGTTAGATGCTCGGCAGGTTCAAAAAAACATGCTAAGAAGGATGAATAAAATAGAAAGAAGATTGCTAGTAAAGAAGTAGTTATAGAGTGGCTTACGGCTCCTGAGGCATTATAAATATGGCAAAGAGTAAAAATGAAGAGTAAAATAGTAGGGTCATATCTAAACAATGGAAGAAAAAAAAAGCTACTTATTACAATTTATGAATGGAACCAAAATGACACAGAAGGTGAAGGCCAAGAACAAGTAGGCCAATGCAGAGGTTCCTGGTCGTTGCTATTATTATCATACAAAAAAATCAATCATTAATTGGACATTAGAATGGGGCAAAAGTAGAACAAAAGGAATTATTAGTTTTTGATTTGTTGAAGGTTCAACCACTTGGTACTCATTACTGTCCTTATGAAGTCTTTTCTTTCTTCAGTAGGTAAATTTTTACAAAATCATTCCACTTGATGCTAGCTTATAAAAAGTTGAGGTAGACATTTTAGTTAAACATCATAGACTGAATATAATAACAACTAAAACCATATTAATTTTCAAAATTGGTTTAGGAAATAGTATTTGGAGATTAAAAGGCGCATGCATAGAAAATTCATTTTGTTGTAGAAAATGAGCAGTATAATTTAATATTCTATAACTTTTAATTTAATAGAAATGTGAAATACATTACAGAACCATTGAAATATGTATTCAATTGCAAAGTGACAAAAAACAAGAGCATTAAAGTTATATAACAAATATATAAAGTCCTAAAAATGTAGATGACTGGAATATGCCATATAAAGGCATGGACAATCAAGGATAGGTGATGTTAAAAGCTTTTAATACAAAAATTGCTGACTGCCTTATTAAGCTGTACTACCCATCACCATCGTATAAGAGGCCTGACAACTAATTATCAAGATTTGAGTTCATTTTCTCCTTCCACTCTAAATTTCCTGGGGAAAATGGGTTCAGTTGGGATTCACTTATCCTTGTAATGGATTACAGTAGCTACTTGTTTATAAAGCTATTTGATTGTTAATTGCTTAAATAAGAAATTATTGAAACCAGTCTAGAAAACTGAAATAAAAGTTAAGAGGTAACAGCCTCGCATCATCTTCAAACTACTCGGGAAACACAGTTGCGAGTGTTTATTCACACTACCGATTCAAATTATTTTTTATACTGTGGTACTCAGTTCTAATTCGCAGTGACACAATATAAATAAAAAATTACTGTTAATCCAGAAATTTTAACCAAGACTAATTATTCTTTACTGATTTTAATAAAATGCTTAAAATTAGTTTAACTATCATGACTACCATTTATTTATTTAACTATCATTCTTTACTACTCAAATAAGGAACTATCATGGTCTGGTTAGGAAAAACTTGAATTTCATCCTCTATATCACTCAAATTTAGGTATTTGCCAATGCTAAAAAGCGAATATCTGATTAATGTTATTCAAGCACAATATTATACCAAAAGCCAATTATTATAATAAAAAAAAACTCACAAGTTATACGCTTACCTGGAGTACTGATTTATTAGGGTCATTAATGATTTTAAGATTTGGATCAATGGTCTTATTTTCTCTGGTCCAAGTAAAGTTAGCTTCAGGCACTGCATCGACTATGCATGTTAGGTTTGCAGTTCCATACCAATAACCTTGAACTGTCCCATTATCAGCGTAGTAATTGTGTTTCCAAGTTGGCCTATCTAAAATTTATTTTAGTAAGTCAGATGATGTTTATGGATCAATAATGCAAATAAAGTATTATGTGGAAACAACATTCTTTACTACTTTTTAAAAAGTAAAAATCCTAGTTTTACACTTAATCTATGGAACTTAGTTTAATAATGAATGTAATTCTTAGTTAATTAATCAATACCTGCTCATACCGAACTTTTGTGGAATTGCCATGCATTCAAGAAAACAAATTATTATTGGAACCAATTCATTATTTAAAAAAATTAAGAATAAAAAGCTAAATTTGCAATGTAGATTATCAACTTTTTTACTACTTTTATTTTTTGAAATGTGTGCATTGTAATTGATACAAATAGTAAGCAGTGCTTAGGGCTGGTATTATTACAGTCTTGTTACTTTTTTGGAGGGAAAAGGCTCATTATCCAAAATCACTTCACTTGTCACTTTAAGAGCTCACTTATAAAGAAAATGTTACTTTCATTCAGGTGTTCAATCACTGCAGGTGAAGGTAGTTTATATCCTCTTTGAAGCTGTGTCTCTGACCTGTGAAGTATCTCAAGAAGCCTTACTGTCTCCATGCTTGTGCACCCATCTGAAATTGTCGGAGCCGTGTGTAAGAATACTGCAGTTGCTGCATTGGCTGTCGACAATGCGGTGTGTAGTTGTAGCATGAAAACCAAAAGAGCTCTTCAACAGGCCAAATCAGCTGGCACCAAGATCAGCGATAGATTGGGGAAGCTCAACATTACAGTGAACACCGGAAAGACTGATTGCATAATATTCTCATTCCACAAGTGAAAGTAACTACTTCCTACAATGTAGGAAAGCAGAAAAATTCCTCAACTAACAGCATCGTATACTTGAGCATAAAAATGGATCGTCACCTCTGTTTTTCTGGCCATTTTATGAAAAAACGGAAACAAGTACGCTTGAAGTCTTACCAGCTGTCGCACTTTCTGACATTCTCCAATCTATCAGTGCACCTCAAGTTGATGTTATGAAGCACCCCCTTCATCCCAAGCATCTAATTTCATGACGGTGACTATGGCTGATTCCAGCAGCAGAGAAGTCTTTGAATTGCCTATGGTGGATGTGTTCATTTGTCGTAGACATATCAAATTCTTCGACTTGCTGCAATTCCTAACCAACACTGTGTTCAACACCATCTCCCCACCTCCATTCCCTTATGGGCGGTGCTAGGCAGTTGAATCGCGAACATTATTGTTTTAAATTAGTTTGTAAGTTAGCTTTAAGATAGTTTTAGCTCCCTCTCTCTGTAATTTGAAGGTGAACCCCATCTCCACCTGGTTCTGTTTGCTTGTTAGCTTAGTTTTAACCATAATCCAATATTCGTTAATTTCTAAGAACCTGCTTAAAATGCGTGTTAGCATTGCATTAGAAGCTCAATATGTATTATTTGTATATATTTAGTTTTTAATAAATAAATAAATAGGGGTTGAGGGGAAAAAAAAGACTCTTGCTCTCTTATTATTTCTGGAGCAGATACAACTAAATGAGTATTAGGGAGTCAACAGATATAAGGTTGGGTACTAGGCAGGAGAGGCCAACAGATTAGAAACTTGTAGACAACAAGTAAGAAGACCATGTATTGAGGCAAAGTTTTTAGAACAACCAACATTGTAAAATAGTCGTGAATAATAGAAATCACAGCACTATACTGTAATAAAAAAAAAAAAAAATGTTCTGGGTAATATCTAAAATGCTTCATGAGTAATACAAAACCTTATTTATTCATGAGAATTTCTATGAAAAAATATCATATAGAAAGTTTATATGACTTTAGCCATTGAGCACTTGTTAAAATAAAAATGTTTTGGTTTTAAAGTTGAAAAAAAAATGGTCATCTTATTTATGTAATTTTGCTGTATAAGTGAATAAATGAACACCTAATATCCCCTAGTGCCATGAAATTTTAAATATATATATAAATGACCTTGATGGAAAGTTTACGTCTCAAATCAAGTAAAATAGGAATACCCTTGGGACATAACTTGGGTTTGACATGAAACAAATTGTAGATTAGCAGTTGAGATTGATTAGTAAAGGTATAGTTTACCATTTCTATTAATTAATTTAGATTTTTTAATTCTATTACATTTATTTTTATGTATTTATTTACTTACAATTAACATTTACATGAATGTATTGGTCTTTGCTGCTGCCTTCAATAGATGACATTTGGAAAGCTCTGCACAAGTATAGTCCAGCATCGTTCCTAGTTATGTTGTCTATGTACAATCCCATAGGTAATTTTTTGTAGCGCTTTCCTGAAACTATGATAATAAAATGCGATGAAATGAAGTACAAATTAGCAATTTTTATTTGGTTAAAATTTTCTTCATGAGTGTAAAGATTATTTAATAAGAATTATATTGTATAACTGTTCTGGTTGATTTGCATACTAGATGGCATATAATTAGAAAACCATTCCATAAAATTATTCCAAATATTGAACAAATGTTTCTTTGAAAATTCCATGTTTAACATCCATTCATATTTTAATTTGATATTTCTTGAATTATTTTTTCTTTAGCCGTTATTTTAAAAAAACAAGTCTATATTGATCAAATATTAAAAAAAAATAGTTATTATGTTGGGATATTTTCTTTAATAATTAAAAATAAAGTTATAACTATTTGGATGATCAAATATATATATATATATCTATATAAGTTAATGTTCTAAGGCTATCAAATTAAAAAAAAAAGGATAAAAGGTGCTAAGAAACAACACACATGAAAGTTAGAACTAGACTGTCTATTTTAAGTCTATAATCCTGTATATTTACATTCGGGGTGTTTAAATCCCAACATTCGGGGATTAAGGTTGGATACTAATGCTGCCCTTGGGAGGTTAACTCCCCCCTGCCAGTTTACACACACCTCTTTATAAACTATGAAGTCTAACTTAAGGACGACTTAGGCAATATTACGAGCACTCTCCTAATCATACTAGGGAGCGAAGGCCAACCCCAACAGTACACAACCTGTAATCCCTTATATTTGGTGGTATTCCTAAGACACTTATAGTCCAAATAGAACGCTGCCTCCAACACTGCAGCTGCTAGTGACAAAATCAAAACAAGCAAAAAAAAAAAATTACACGGCTTATTACTCAAAGAAAACAATGGTATCTTACACACTACACTAAATCAATAATTCTACGTAGTCTGTGTACATTCTAAAAAAAAAAACAAAAGGAAATACAAAAAAAAAATGGATAATACTCCTACAAATAGTACAAAGTGTACGTATGTATTCAATACCAAATTTGGCTCCGTGCAGAAGCGAGGACACTCGAACTCACTCATGGCCTGCACCCTCCCTCCCTGGTGGGAGTTTTAACTGTTCGACTTGGAGTACTAACCGGTACTCCGTTTCGTTGGAGGTCTTGTACTCTCGATGGTGATGATGTTATGCTCCCTGATCAACAACACCTTGAATGGACCCTTGTATCTGACCGATAAAACTTCTCTCTCTCTCTCTCTCTCTCTCTCTCTCTCTCTCTCTCTCTCTCTCTCTCTCTCTCTCTCTCTACCGGCTCTTTGTATCATGTCCAAAGGTCCCCCATTCGATCCCGGACTTTGAGGTTTACCCGAGCCACTATCTTGACCTTCTCCCTCACGATCCTGTCACGAACTTTGCCCCAAAGTTTGCCGATTTAAATTGTCCGAGATGCCCGGACGTTTCCCCCTCCTGGACTGCATTTACGGTAATCGCTCGGGATAGCCAGTCCACCACAACATTGTCGTTCCCTGGTTTGTATACAATTTTCAGGTTGTATTGTGACAAAAACTTTATCCAGCGTGTCACCCTGGCGGATGATTCCTTCAGCTTCTCCACCCTTTGAAGAGGTCTGTGGCCCGTGCGTACTCTAAATCACCACCCGAAGACGTATGGTTGAAAATGATCAATAGCCCATATGATGCCAAGAAGTCGCGCTCAAGGGCACTGTACCACGCCTCCGTGTCGGTCAGTATTCCAATCGCGTACGCCAACGGTCGCTCCACGCCATCTCCCTCCTGCGACAGAACCGCTCCCAATGCATACTCACTAGCGTCGGTGGTGATAGTGAATAACTTCTCAAAATCGGGAAACACCAGGATTGGTTCCTCTTGCAGTTTTCTGATTGCAGATTTCTCTTCGAGCCATGCATTTTCGAAGGTTTTGCTCCATAATAGGTGTGCTCACTTCCGCAGCAGGTTACTGATGGGCACGAGATACTCTGCCATGTCTGGCACAAAACACCGATTGTAATTGAGGTTACCTAAAAGTCCCCGAATGCCCTTGCCGTCTTTCGGCACCACCAGCTTCCGAATTGCGTATAAACTTTCCCAAATCCCGGCTGGACTCACTCCCTCGAGATGGTATGGCCTAAAAAGTTAATCGGATCCTCTCCCAGCGATGATTTTTCCAAACCCGAATTCACGCAATCGTCGGAATACCCTCCGGAGATGTTAAATGTATTCAGATTCTGTTCGGCTGAAGATCAACGATCGTCCATATAAATCTGGTATACCGCCTCGTCAATTCCCCTCAGGATTTCGTCCATCAATTGCTCGGAGCGTTCTTCAAACCAAATGACATCCGAGCAACTCATAGTGCCCCTCTTGAAAGTAAACGCTGTTTTGTGTTAATCGGGTACCCTGCTTTCAAATCCAAGGTGCTGAAGATTGTGGCTCCATTCAGTCTGTCAAGGATGTCCTCAAACCGGGAACTTGGATACTTCTCATCCGTTGTGTTATCATTAAATTTTCTAAAATAGACGACGATTTTATCGTTTTTCTCCTCCTTTCCCGATTTACTTTTCTTTCGTACTGCCCACAGAGGACTATTATACGGTGATGTGCTATCCACGATTATACCCTGTCGTCTTAAGCTGTCGATTTCTGTCCGAATATGCTGGGGGAGTGCCTGTGGATAGTGTCTCTCCTACACGTACGTTATTCGGTCCGATTTTAATGGGATTTCATGTACTGTCTTCCCCGTTGCCCCTAGCATATCACCCTCAGCGTAAAAAATATCTCCGAACTCCCTCCGTAAGCTTTCCCTCCAGTCCTAGACTTTCTTGACTGCCCCTATCCGCACTCTCCCACCTCTTACGGTCCGTTGACTTTGATAAGTTCCCCCCCCCCCAACTTGATCCGCCACACTTTTCCCTAGTTCTCAACTCGTTCACCTACCCATCCCAAAAAGTCACACCCTACTATTATTTGATACTCGCGCGGCATGTACTCAACAATATGCATTAATATCGTCCCCTTTTTTCGCCCGTTTCTCTAACTTTACGACCACCTCTCCCGCCACTTTACAGCCCCCCCCCCCAGGGTAATCAACTTGCACTTACATACCTTCATCTGGAGCGCCTTCTCTCTGCCACACTGCCGCTCCAACGCACCGCGTGACATTATGGTATTGGTGCTACTTGTATCCACCAAGCATCTCGACTCTGATTATTGGTGACTCGCACAGTATCCCTCTCACTGTATTACACTTTAGGGTGCGGTTGCCACCCTCCTCAGTCTTCCACACGCCGCTCCCATTCAGATTACTTCGAGAAAATCTTCTGACTCTCGAGCTCTCAGCTCCTGTCGTGACTTGACTCTTCTCCTTCCGTTTCCAACGTTCCTGCCGCCCCCGACGATTCCTCAGCTGATGATCTATTCCCTCTGGGTGATATCTTCCTTCTTTCTGAGTATTCATTTCCATCGGTTCTGTCCTATGAGGATCTCTCCTCCGATACACGTAGGGGCAATGCCTCGTGATATGTCCCTCCTCACTGCACTCAAAGTTGTGTGAGGGCACTGTGCCACTAAATGACCCGTCTGTACAGTCGTGGATGAGCACGGAATTATTATTTTCCGACCTATAGGTAATTAGTATATGCTTTAAGTGTGTATAAGTGGTAAATTGGAGTTCCCGACGGATGGTCAGGGGGACAGAAGCTAGAGGCCTGACTATGTCGAATACTAATACGATCCTGGAATGTAAACAACCCATGATCCTATGTATGTCTGATTATCTTCCACAATAAAGCAGTCTTTTACTGGAGTCAGAGTGTGTCGGTGCATTTCCCTCTTTCGTTATTATCTTCTGAGTGATTATACGCTATTACCGCCTTATGCATTGCCTCTGCAAAATATCCTGGTAAAACTATATACAAAAAAACTAAATGATGACCCCATTGAGATGTGTGGTGGGGCGAGGATACTCGAGCCAAACTATATTATTTCGGAAGGCTTCCGAAATAATATTGCTTCCCCACCGGAAGCTTTAACTGCTCTACATGGACAGTCCTGCGCCTCCCGAGTTCATGGACACTTTGGATGGTCACTAAATTGTGTTCGCTAATCGCGATCACGCTGAAGGGTCCCTCATAATAGGACAATTCTTTAGTCCAATTGGAGCCGATCCTTCGATACACGGTGGTGCCTATCGTAACGCGTCCTTTTATCGGTTTGACGCCTGCATTCTCCCTGACCACCCTCCTAGTCTTTTTGGCTGTAATTTGCGCGTAGACTTTTCCCCACAGTTTCCCCAACTCCACGCAGTTGTTGGGGAGCTGTGCTGACGTCTCATCTCCCACCACCGTTCTACTCGTGTCTCGGCGACGGCCGCGAAGACCGAAAACGATTTCAAAGGTCGAGAACCCTGTGGTCGTGTGAACTGAGTGATTATATGCTCCAGAATGGGGTGAATGAATGGACATGGCTGCAGCTGTTTCCAGAATTTTGTAAAACTAGCATCCCTTCTTTGATTTTGCGTTTAATTTGATGAAAATCTTTTTTATCCTTTAAAATGTTTATTTATCGAGCATTCATTACATTATAACAATAGTTTTATGATAAATTGAGTTTTGTTTTTAAATGAATATTTGGTGAGGTGGAAAAGCTGAAATGTGTTTTGTTATGAAATTAAGTGGGGGGACAGGTAGCCAAGGGTTACCTGTGAGAAAAACCACATATATGTGGTAGAGGATGACAATGGTTGCAATAGCAGCATCTATCAGTTGGGTTCTGTTGAGAGCTAAGTCAAATTTTAGCAAAGCTGGATTATTGTTTTATATATATATGTCGGGAGCAGAGGTAACTGACCAGCAGATATGGATGCAATTATTTAATGGAAGGGCATCATCCAGGTCATTTTGTATTGGTGACTGGTACAGTGCAGGTCGAGGTATTGAGGGAGTCCACCTTCTTGCTCACGTACTCCTCTGTTGTAAAATTTATAGATATAGGTTATATGAATTTGATGGTGTTTGTTTTGTCTTTCATCATTTTGATGATTGTTGTATTGCAGTATCTTTTTAAACTTTAGCTCTTTGAATAGTCAAGTTTTTAACTATTGAACTATTATTTTTTTTTAATTAATTGATGATTAGATCATATTAATAACTGTAGTCCATATTTAATTCTTATCATAGTATTTCAAATGTTGCAGCACTGAAGATGACTGTAGTTTAGTTGAAAGCACTTTAGCCAAATATTAAATTTTGTGGAGAGGCAAGAAAATTTATTTTTTATTTTTATAATAATATTGTGCACATGTATAATTGCATTTTTTTAAAATTACTAATTGAAAAAATAAAATATAATTTAATAAGTCTGTGCTATTCATTCGGACAAAAGAACATAAACCATTTATGGGAAGTGTTGCAAAATGCCCCATTAATGTATTAGATGTGATATATTATAAACTGAAAATGATCAAACATGCATTGATTTTATTTTTATTTGACTGGACTGCATCAGAAGTTTGATGAAATTGGTCTATTGGCTAAAATGTTTACCATCATTCCCCTTAAACTGCCAGATTATAGTCGGCGACGGATCTCCTCCAGCTTCACACCTCACAGTTTCTGACTTGCTTTCTGTAAGATTCTGTACTGCCAGACTGCCTTTGAAAGTAATTGGTTCTGGAATTAAAAGACATACAAAACCATTACATAAAGTAAAAATTAAAAAAAAAAACAAAAAAAAACTGAGAGAAACTTTTGTTTTATTTTTGAGAAAGCACAAAGGGAAGTTATATAGAAGATATAAAGAAGATGAGAAGGAGCCCTAATTGTTCCACAGCCTCCTAAGCAATCATCTTCCAGCCGTTGGATAACCAGGGTGTGTCCGATTACTGACCAATTTCAGCTCTAATCGTTATCTTTTCTCTTCACTGGGCCAATAAGTTTTACATAGCACCTCTTTTAATTGAATCTACTGATATATTAATTCTAAAACCAACGCTTAGGAAGGTTTTTAAAAATTTATTTCCAAAACTCTAGCTATATGAGTTTGTCCCTAGATCAGTCATAGCCTTGCTGATATTCAAATAAAATTCGTTTTCTCTTTTACATTTTAAAATCTATATAAATTTACATAATAAAGGCCGTAAAAAGTGAATAAACAATATCGATTTTTTTCCGTAAATAAATACCCTAGATAGGTTTTGTGAAAAGAACTACCATTGAAATAGTCCATAACATATTTGGTGCTATGAATGTTTACTTACGAACCTAACGGACTTAAATTTATAAATGAAAAACGTTAATACTTAATTAAAATAAAATCGTTCGGGTAACCCTCATTTTTTTTTTTTTTTTTCTTCATAGCCCCTTCAAATTTACAGATAATTATATATAATTACAGATCCTCAGGCGAATCTATTTACAAATTATTTTGTATTTCCTGTAGCATCACTACATTATATACAGGTTTAGTTATTTTATAGAAATTATATAATGAATAAACAAGTATAATGATATACATTATACGTGACTTGACTAAACTGACTAATAAGGTGATGGGGCTCACCTTTTTGATCAACCTTAAAACTAACTTACATACTAATTCTTATCCTAATTTTTCCCCGACAGTCTGTTGCCATCGATGCGGGAGGGGTGGCGGGGTCATAGTGTTAAACACTGGATTTGTCAGGTGCTGCAACGAGTCAAAAAACTTAATGTGTCTCCGGCGGATGAACACCCACCGACGGCACACCAAGCAACGGGTACAGGTCAGCGTTCTTCAACCTCTCGAAAGAGGTATGTCGGACCACTTTTCGCATGATTCCATTCTGGAAGTGTTGGAGACATTTGGCTGTATGGTCAGTCAAGTGGGTAAATAGTGGGGCACCATACAGCAGAGCTGGCCGGAGGACACATTTATATATCATCAATTTAAGACGAAGCGACAGGTTAGGTGAAGTATACTTAAACCAATACCGAAACCAAGTTAGCAAGTGCGATAGCCGGTAAGACCTTTGTCGTACTTTTTCTATTTTATAACTAAAATGAGTAGAGAAATGGAGATGCCTATCCATTTTTATTCCCAAATAGTGCATTGAGAAGGGTAACCCTCAGAACTCGGTTTTTCGATTTCTATTGATTGTTACTAAACGTGGGAATTAAAGTCCACGGGACTGACAACAATCAGCTTAGTGAGCCTAAAAAGTACGGGTGGTGCAAGTAATTTCATTTTTCATTCCTCATATGATGGGGCTAAATTTGGGAGTGTCAATATTCGTCATAGAGACTTCGAAAACTAAGGATTCGACATTACTATCGGTGGTCGAAGCTCATCTCTCGGGCTTCATCAGCCTTGTTAGTTCTAACTAGCCCGGCGTAAATATTTATGACGATTTAACCAGCTAACTAATCTAAAGAATAACAAAGACAAGTTTAACATTTTTTATATATAGAATTCTGAACTAATTAAAATCAATCGTCGTATTATATAACACCAATCAATTAGTTACCAAATGTATTTTGACTAAAATAATTTCGAATAGAAAAAATGTTCATTCTGGAAGCATGTCCCCTATGAATAATAACAATACACAAATAAATAAATACAGCACTGGATAACAAAAAAGAAACTTAGGGGAAGAAAATAAAGTAATAATAAAAAACTAGAAAGTATATCTCAAATTAAAAAAAAAATCAGTCAAAAAAAAATATAATACAGAATCAAAAAAAGAGGAGGGACTAATTATAGTTATAAAATTAAATACATAAATATTTTTTATATATAACTTCTTTATTGTGCTAAAATTACAATCTGCCTTATTAGGCAATAAGTAATTAAGATAAATTTTCTCATTCATACCATATTTACAATTCATCATTCACTCGCTCATTCATACAATATTTACAAACAGCCCAGAGGCCTCACAAATCCACATAGTTCTCACCTCCCTTGCATGCGAAAGAGGAAGTGGAGTCTTTGAAAGTCCCCCACGCTCCTCCGTCAGCCATGTCACCGGATACGAGCTAGTGGAGGCTGACGAAGAGCGCGAGGACACGATTGGATCCAAGTCACGCTTAGGAAATGATTGGAGAAACTGGCTGTCGAGTCGTCACGAGAGGGTGCCTAGTTACCCTAGCCGTAGTGACGATTAGTTGATTAGGCTATGACCTGGACCATTGCTTCATGACGGGTCTTACTTCCGTACTATCTGACTCCATATCTGAAAGGTATTGTGTGCCCCGACAGTGCACTATGTTCAGGAGAAGAAGTATAGGGTAGGTATTGTAGGTAGTTTATGTGGTCTTGGAATGACCACGGATTTACACTCGGTATCTGAGGGTAGGTGAAAACCGTCCGGATCCTAAGGGCGAGTGTGAACCGGAGAGGGGCAGTCTGGATTACAGGGGGAGACACTACTAGGTAAAGTTCGTAGGGCCCCAGGTGACCGTCGTCCGCAAAGAAGAAATCTCTTCCAAGGAGGTGCTAGTTTTACCGAGACGAAGGCAGAGAATCCCACTAGGAAAGTGTGGGGTCTGACAAGGCCGGACTAAAACATAGCGAGGTTAGGAAAGAGAGATGTAGTTATTAGTATGGTTTTTATAAATGAGAAGGCCAAATCTAGAAACATCAGTGCAGCTGCAAGTACTAGTCGAGAAAGCCGTAGTTAGAATGACTTATCGGCTAAAACTATAATGGGGTATATATAATCCTAAGTAGCCAATGGGCTGGGGTTTTATTCTGGACAATCACATTGCAGGCTTGGATGACGCTTGAATGTTCTAGACCAGGATCCACCCAGCCCCAGGAGCAACCTGACTCCCTCTGCAGGACCCTCTGAGCTAGTTTTTTGTAGCTGCGTCCTTTATTGTTTACAATATTTACACTGATATGACTTATGGTTTGTTAATATTATTTACATTTGTTTAAATTAATTTACAACATATTATAAACAATTTACAGTATTACAATAGAGTATAGGGTGATTTATTTTATGTAGTTAGCGGTCGCTACACTGGCCATTGCCAGGACTCCCCCTGCCACGCATTTATAGCAGGTGACGAGGCCACTACTGCTTCAGTCTACGAGGAGGATTACAGGGATGAGTGGTGTTGTGCAATGACTGTACTACGGTATTAGGGTGGTTGAATAGGTTACGATGGAATTTTATGAACTTGGAAGAGATGAGTTCAGGAATGTAGGGTAAGATTAATTCATTTGAAGCTGTTTGACAGGTAGACCTGTAGGATATTAGGAAAAGGGTCTGCGGTCAATATCTTTTGAGCTTGTAAAGCAAACCTGCGTGGCAAACCCTGTCAAAACTCGAGCTATATCAAGAAATGCAGCAGTGCAATACTGTTTGGTTTTAAGTGCTGAGGAGATGTGATCAACAACGTTAAGGTCTTTTTGAGCAGTGGAATGTCGTTGACCGAAACAAAACTGGTGTGTAGGAACAAGGTTTTTGGATTCAACAATTGGAAGTAGACGTTTTAATAGGTTTTTCTCAAATATTTTTGAGAGGATAGGGAGTAGGCTTATTGGACAGTAAGATGGGTTGCCATTGGGTGGTTTACCGGGTTTGGCGAATAGGACAATAATGGAATGTATGGGAAAGATGCAGAGTGAATTCTTCCGACCAATCCCCATCCACCCAGGACCAGTCATCACGACGGAGTGGGTGTGAAACAGGATGATATTTAGGATTTTTTTTTGTTACATTCCACAGGGAGTTATCCCAGAGTTATCCCTGGTAGACAGAGAGGAGAGGTAGGAATTGAAGGAATCGGAACGGAAGGACGCCAATTGCCAATTTACCAATCTGCAGTACTGATTGTATGAGCGGCGATCAGCAGGATGTCGGGATCTTTGCCATACTCTTCTGGAACGGCGTTTGGATTGGATTAGGTCCTTGAGATGCTGAGGTAAACGGTTATGATTGTGGATTTTCTAGTATAGCCATGTGTTTCTCCAGGGATAAAATATAAAATAAATTAACATTTAATTGTATCATCTAATTGATGGTATCTTCATCAAAATTTGTCTTCCCGAAAAATATTTTTATATTTCATTGTTCGATGTATATCTGGTAGATAACATAATTTGTTTAAGCCATATAATAACTACAATATAATAAGTCTAGCATTTGTCCAGAGCTACTGTGCCCTGAGTTTTATTGGCTTAGGAAGTGGATTAGAGAAACTTATTTGAGACGTTGGATGTTCAGTTGAGGTGCAAAGGACACGGAAGCGCTCCGCTGGACTGAAGCGGGACGGTCGGTCTGACAGAGCGGCTGGCTGCCTGCCAAACAATAAAACAGATTGTGAGATAATTTGATTCCCTCTCTCATTTAGATTGCGTTCCAGTAAATCCGACTTCACTGCTGCCGACATATTATTCAGGACAACACGGCGTATTCTGCCTGATTGGAAGCCATTTCCAATGATCGCCATTCCATCACAGATTTGAATTTAAATTGTGAATTAGTCTATTTCCAGATTATTAGGATGATCTTATTGTTTTTTTCAGTTAATATAAAACACTTTTGTTAATACATTATAAATAAATTAGTAGGGGTTGGCAGAGGTCGTTTTCGGATTTTGTTGGGATCAGCCTCGGAATCAAACATGCCAAGAATACAAACTAAACCGTCAAAAATTCTTTGGTACATTATTATATTTTAAAATGTACAATACAAACTAGCCTACAAACACCGTACATATAATAAAAAACGTAAAAAACTGCATAGCAGATTACAAGGATATTCCAACACAGAAATCAACAGAATTTTATTTTGCTCCCTTCTCGAAAAATCCTTTGGGGGCTTTGCTGGATGAAATAAATAATAATATCAGATTTCGAACACGATTCAATCTTATTATAATTACAGTACACAAAAAAAGACACACTGAGATTAATCAAAAAGAAAATCATAAATACAAAAATGTCACAATATATTTAATTATAAAAGTCTTGAAGGCATAAGTAAGTTAAACGTTCTTGGAACTTTATGCTTGCAAAACAACTGGCGTTGTAATAACTTAAGCAGCATTTCTATATGCACCATTCGCTCAGAGATTGATTTCATATTGATCAACGCAAGTAGTGACCATAGGCAATTGCTGACCAAGTCGTTCGTGATCGTCGGCGTAACCTGCCCTTTAAAAGTCAAGTGAAACCTCAAGCAAGTTGGATTTCGCCAATGTCCACCCAGAAACTGTTCACTAGTGGCAGTTTAAACTTCGTTGAGAAATTTTCAAATACATAAAGTATTTAAGAAAAGATAAAACATGAATAAATGTTAAAAGTGTTAGCCGATGGGTGACAGTAATGTGTACGTTGTTTATTGCTATGGAATAAGAACTAGCAGACATCATATGACCGTTTGATTGTTTCTGAAGATTCTGATCTTAAGGATTTAACCATAACCACCAATAGAAATATTTTTTTAATTCTGTAAGGACTGACTTACTTTTCCTGAGAGTTTGTATTTGTAGGTACACGTGAACTTCTTGATTAAGTCTGTGATTGGTGGACCTTGAAATTTCGTACGCATCAAAGGATTCAAAGGTAATATGTAGAGGACTTAATTTTGGAACTATTAACGTGGCTTGATTAATTTTTCTAATATGGATAGTAAAACTTAGGAAGCATAAGTGAATATTGGATTTAGTATTTGGAGTAGGATCGTGAATCAGTGTTGTCTTTCTATTTTGTGAAAGGGTTACAGTTTGAGTAGGTGTGCGTATACTTGTAAACAGTAAATGAAGTTTCCGTGTTAGATTAGGTCTAAGTAAACGCCACGCCTTCGTTCATAGATTTCCAAGGTATCTCCTAGTTTTTGATTATTAGTTGTTGAAGCTATGAAGAAAATATTTTGGCCAGCGTTTTTAAAGTGTTGTTCAGTTTCTATTCGAAAAACCTCTTAGAAATTTCTTTTAAAGGAACTTGAACGTTCATTTACTTAAATGTATTTTAATTAAGTATTTTCCTAATTTCTGTACAATAATGCATTACGGAAATTACCCTTAGATTATATACCTAGTCACAATGGTATTATGTTAATAATTTCCTGAGCATCTTTTCACTTTACTCACACCCATCACATTGATTCCTTCGTTTTCGTACTGTAAATTTCAGGTAACTAGTATTATTTTTAAGCTTAAAGATCTGTACCAAAAAAAAAACAAATGCCATCGACTCCGAATTTTGAAACAGCTACTAGGGCGCTAAAGATGGCAATTTTTACGGTGCCTCACTCGCTCCTAAAGCATCTGAACCAAAACTGTTCTTAGAGAGTATTATAAATTCTATATCCAAAAGTACACCAATTATCAAGTAGCTCCAATAGTTCAGGTCAAGTTCCAATTGGGTTTGATTATCACTTTTAAGACATCTGAAACAAACCTTACTCAGGAAAACTGCTAAGAACTCTCAAATTTAGGAAAAGGAACAATTTGACGTATATAAATAGTCTGCCTAAAATTAATTATTAGGTGGGTAGAAAAATTGACTATTAATTTTTGAACGTAGAAACGGCAACCAGCTTTTATGAATTAACGTTTAACATAAACGAAAAAAATCAATAACATTCCAGGGAAAGTGGGGACGAGGCATTGAACTCGTATGCATGGAGCATGGAGCATGCCAGATTTATAACAATGTAAACTAAGTTCTCATTGTAGGATCATATTGAAACCTATCCTTTGCACAAATAAAACGCTATAATTTTAAAATTATACCATTTAACCTTGCTAATACGGCATCATTCCGGAATCCTCTTGATTAAATAAGTGGGACGGTGTTTTAATTATATATAATTTACTTTAACAACTTTATCATGATGAAATTACAATCTGCCTTTACTTAATAGGCAATAAATAATTGAGGTAAGTGTTTTCATTCATACCATATTTACAATTCATCATTCGCTCGCACATTCATTCAATTACTATTGTTCTCAGGACTTTTGATTGAAAGGATTGGATGCGCTTGATGTTCGACTTTTTTGCTGTCCCCCATAGCTCTATTCCGTATGTCCAGATTGGTTTAAGTATAACTTTGTAAATAAGTAGTTTATTTTCTATTGAGAGATGGGATGTCCTTCGAAGTAGTCTGTACAGTAGTCCAAAGCGTCTGTTTAGTTCTTGTCTTTTTAGTCTCGTATGCGGGTTCCAGGTCAGTCGTTTGTCGAGATGGAAGCCTAAGTACCGTACTGTCTCAGACACGGGGAGAGGAATCGAATTGAAAAAGACTAGCGGACAGGACTTGTGGCAGAGGGTAAAGGTTATGTGGGAACATTTTGCTTCATTGACCTTGATTCGCCATTGGTTGCACCAATACTCGATCTCATCAAGGTGTTTTTGAAGGTTTTGGGACGCTGGAAGTGTGATGACAAGACTACAGTGTCGTCTGCAAATGTTGCCAAGAAGGTATTGGGGATAGAGGGGACATCAGCGGTGTATAGGTTATAGAGGTTGGGACCCAGGACGCTGCCCTGTGGAACTCCTGCTTTTATGGGATAGTAGTTAGAATATTCTAAACCACAGCGGACTTGGAAGAAGCGGTTTGAAAGGTAGGACTTTAAGATTAGGAAAAGGGTCTGTAGGAAATATGTTTTGGGCTTGTAAAGCAAACCTGCGTGCCAAACCCTGTCAAAAGCTTGATCTATGTCCAGAAATGCAGCAGTGCAATACTGTTTGGATTCAAGTGCTGAGGAAATGTGATCAACAACGCGAAGGCCTTGTTGAGTAGTGGAATGATGTTGACGGAAGCCAAACTGATGTATAGGAAAAAGGTTTTTGGATTCGACAATTGGAAGTAGACGTTTTAGTAGGAGTTTCTCAAATATTTTTGAGAGGATAGGGAGTAGGCTAATTGGTCGGTAAGATGAGGCGTCGTTGGGTGGTTTTCCGGGTTTGGCGAATAAGACAATAATGGAGTGTTTCCAGAGGAGAGGAAAGTGCGTCGTTCGGATAATGCAATTATAGATGTAGGTTAGGAAGATTATGGCTTTATGAGGAAGCTGTTTGAGAATTTGAGGAGTAAGAAGATCATATCCAGGGGATTTTTGGTAAGGTAAGTTTTTCAGAAGGTATTTGACCTCAAAGGGGTTAACGGCTTTTGGTGGAAGTGAGAGAGGAATAGGTGAAGTGAGGTAATCTTCTACAGTTGTGCTATCAGTATGGTTTTGATGAGAAAGGGCAGGTGTGAAAGTATTAGTAAATGCAGAGCAAATTCCTCCGACCTATCCCCATCCGAAGCCGCCCAGGACCCATCATCACGACGGAGTGGGTGTGAAACAGGATGATAATTTAGGATTTTTTTAGTTATATTCCACAGAGAGTTATCCCTGGTAGAAATAGAGGAGAGGTGGGAATTGAAGGAATCGAACGGAGGACGCCAATTGCCGCTTTACCAATCTGCAGTACTGATTGTATGAGCGGCGATCAGCAGGATGTCGGGATCTTTGCCATACTCTTCTGGAACGGCGTTTGGATTGGATTAGGTCCTTGAGATGCTGAGGTAAACGATTATGATTGTGGATTTTTGGGTGACGATGCCTCCCAATCCGACTTCTGGACTAGAGTAGTGAAAGAATGCACTGCATCGTCTAGGTCTTGGGATGTTTTCAGAGACACTTTGAGGTCTACGGAATTTGTAAGAAGCTGGCGGTAGTGGTCCCAATCGGATGGGCCCCTAATAAATGAAGAAGGAGGCAGTTTGTGAATTGGTCTTAGGGAAATGATTAATAGCAAAGGGCTATGATCGGAGGAGAGGTCATCGAGGCGCTTGAGTGAATAGTTTAATGTTCCTAAACTATTTTAGAAGAAGAAGTCTAGGAGATCTGGATTTTGGTTGGGATCTGATGGCCAATAGGTGGCTGTGTCAGGAGAGATCGTGGAGCAATGTTTCCGTGTGAGTCCAGACAGCAAAGCACGTCCTCGTGTATTTGTGGATCTTGACCCCCCAGTGTTGGTGCTTCGCATTAAAGTCCCCTCGCATTAAAGACACTGATGCTAGAGTAAGGGGGAAAGGGAAGGTGATGATTGACACTCCATTGGACTAAAGGAAATCATGTGCTACCAAAGGAACTATGTGATGAGACATGGAATTATGAACAATGACAGCGGTACCTGCATGAGCTCATCCATCAGGGTGATCAGTTCGGTAAGTATGGTACTGTCGAACCGTAAATGGTCGTTTACTAGTAAGTCTTGTTTCAGTAATGAGAGCTACGTCGATGTTCTTGTCGTGGAGTAGTGCTGTCAGTTCGTTAGTGTGGGTGCGAACACCATTCGCATTCCAAAGGAGAATGGATAAGGAGCCGGAAGGTTCCACTTAATGGATTTTGTTTAACGGGGATAAGGTAGGAGACAAGATTTGTAAGTAGGGAAATGAGAGGGGTAATTAGGGTTCTGAACTCTGTAAGAAATGAGGTTAAAAGGCTGGTGAGATCCGAAGAACTTGAAGGTGGAGGAATGTACGAGATATGTGACTGAGGATGGGATAGAGTTTGTGGGGTTGACGGGATGAACGGAATGCTGGGAAAGGTGATCTTGTGGACAGGGAGTGGTTGGTGCCTGTGACTGCTCTCTGTTACGAACGGCATCGGCGAAAGAGACAGTAGGCCTCAAATTTCTGACTGGACTGCTTATTGCTGCAAGTTTTTCCACTTCTGACTGACGGCGTTGTTTGGTCCTCGACTTCAGCGTTCTGTAAGCCTCGCAGCCCTTGTAGTTGGCCGGATGGCCTTGCTTGTAAAGTACGCATACCACAGGCGATTTCAGGGGCTTTTTGCACAATTCGCTTTTGTGCTGCCCACTACCCTTTACACATCTGGGAGGGTGGTGGCAGTAAGATTTTGTGTGCCCATATGCCTGACAGTTATGGCACTGGACGATGTCTCGTTTGGGGTAAGGTTTTTCAACCTGTACCCTTGTATAATAAAGGTGTGTTAGATCATATATCTTCTCCACTCTAGGTGTTTGCTCTAGATTGACGAAGAACAGTGGTAACGCCAGTTTTATTGATTCATCTTGTTGTTTATCCTCACGCAACACGTTCGTTATTTGGCGAACTTTGAATCCAAGAGCAGAGAGTTCATCTTCTATTTCATCAGCTGGTGTGGTCGGGTGCAAATTTCTAATCGCTACTCGGAGCGAGTGTTCTTGTTTCAGCTGATAGGTGTGAAAATCAGCATTGGTTTCATCCAAATATTTGATAATTGCCCGATAAGTATCGGGAGTGTCCGGAGATATTTTCGTGTCCCGAGAGCGATTGAGGCACGTATATTTTCCATATAATTTACTAAGGAGCTTTCTACTTCAGCTTACGATAAAAGCAAAATATACAGTATTTGGATCCAAATATATATAAGGATAGTTCTAGGGTGAAACTAAATTTAATTATTAGAAGCTGTTTGATTTTAAGGAAGTGAATTTTCGGTTGGAATCCCTTGTAGAAAAGAGCCCTCCTCGCCTCCTAAACATTCTTCTATTGGATGATTACCGCAGGTGATTAAGCTACAGCATCAGACATTGTGGTAAACGAATTCCCTTTAAACTGTCTTACTATTTATTCTGTCATTCTGCCGGATCTGGAAACTCTACACTGGAATATAATTTACCACTGCTCTACTGTTTGGGCAACTTCACTGCGAACCACCTTCATGGGCCCTTGAAAAACACTACCTTTCGTTACAAGTCCTCTTCATGAATGTGTCAGATCAGGGAAAATGGAGGAAAGGCGTGCGGGTGCCCAAAGACGCTTCAGGTGAACAGATTATGGAAGGATGTCAGGTTCAGGGTGCTCCGCAAATAGACCTCTGTAATTAGTCTGGCGGTAAAATCGCACTAATTTTACGAATCTTTTTTTTCTAATCCTGATTAAAAATTGGAATGACAACTCCTTCGAAGATTTTTCCTCAGAAGTATTCCTTTTCTGCTTAACAGCTTCACTCCCTTCCTCATCCTGTATTTCTTACCTGTTTTAATGAAAATGATTTTTATGTTATCTGCACCTTTCCCACAGATCTTATAACCTCTGTAATGAGATCGCGCAATAACGCTTCAGCTTTGACGGCTTCCCGTTACAATGTTCCTTCCCCTTCCAGTTGTCCTGTCTATTCTTATCTATATTTACATTTCCCCTCTCCATAAGTCTTCTCGAAAAAAAGCCTTATCCCCACGCTTGAAAAGATCACAACCCTACATCAGGCTATCACTCAAGCAGTATCATGTCAAACCTCTCCAAAACTCTTGAAAGATTAGTCTGATATCAAATCTCTACACTCCTTGTAGTTACAAACTTATAGTATAGTAATATCAATAGTGAACATCATGCCTCTATTGATCTACAAGAACTGACAGTTCTAATTACTGCAGATGTCTCCAAAGCTTTTGAAGCCTTCTATCCGGTGGTTTGAATTATTTATTTCTGATCGTACCGAAATAATTCCTATTCCTAACCAACCCCTATCCGCTTCCCTTCCTTACAGTCTTTTCGGGCACAGCCCAGTGATCGACCATTTCACCTCTTTATTTCAGCTCCTGTAATAATCTTCATAAGTTTACTCAACAGTGTTCCCAACACCTTTACGCTAACGAATTAGAAATCTATTTAGTTTTCCCCTTTCTGATTTATAAGCAGTGTTTGCTAAAATTCAGAAATCCATACAGAGCCAGGGCAAATAGAGACAAATTAAGGTTAAGCACTGAGAAAACTCAGGATATTGTTGTGTATTCCAGATCTCTCCTTAGATCCTTTGTCGATTCTTCCATTTTTCTACTTTATCCTATAATAACTTTCCGGCCACTTTCTGGTACACCGTTAAAAACCTAAAGAGCAATGTTGACCAAACACTTTCCTGGAACCAAAATATCTACCAAATTTCCCGACGGTCAATTTCCCTTTAACATCGCTCTCGCCATCTCCTCCTCCGTCTAGCCTTCACCTAATTCCCTTGTATACTCTCCTACTATTGGTTATTTCTTTTTTTGGTATTAATTTAAGTCTTTTCTTTAAATGAATATTGTATCATATCGGGTTTTTCTTATAGTCTTATTTTTATTACGATCCATATATGAATTCATTAACTGGAACACTTTTAAATACATTTTTATCTTAATTTAGGTATGAAATTTATTTTACTTTGTCGTGTAATATTTCTCTTTTGATCTGAAGCAAACCCATACAGGGATAGCTCCTTGGAATGGGCACCCACGCATAGGTTGAAATGTCCTGGACTAAATCCCGGCCATGTTACTTACTTTTTCCTTTTTTTTGGGGAAAAATTTTGGGATCACGTTCTTTAACAAATAATTACTAATATAATTTATGAGAAATGATCATTAACGGATGAGACATGCTCATATACACGACTACCAGTCAGAGATAAAATTTGGACAAAAAAATAATCTTAGTTAAATATTGCACTATGTTACATTTTCCTAACTTCTGATAAGTTCTTGCAAAATTTTCTTTCCTGGTCTTATGAAGGGGACCGTGTTCTCATTGTTGACATTCGTCTCCGTTGCAATGTAAAACTATGACGTCGAGTAAAACACGCAGCGCTTATTGGAGTTAGAATAACTATTTATGATTTAAGGGCTTTAATGAAACTCTTAGGCAATTTCGATAGAATTTTAATGGAAAATATTGAACATCGCCTTGGAGAGTTACAATGGAGAGTACCATACTTCATTGCTGTTTACTCGATTTCCCTTAACGAGAACGCCATTCCGTGGAACAAAAAAAAGTGCGTAGTAAAAGCTGTGTTCAGAGAGTGGAACCAAAAAAGACGGATAGGTTTCCACGAGTGTTGAAACAGGAACATTATGTTTTTGCAGCCTGGAGCCTTGCCAGCATTATGAGCTAGCCCCGGCCTCTATAATTTCAACACTTACCCCCTCCCGCAACCACCTCCCCACCCAACTTCAAGTCATTCTCTAACTTATTTAATAGGTTCTTGTATAGTAATTGTCAAATAGTTTATTATATTAACACTTCGTAGTGTCAATAATGAATGAATGACTGAACGAAGTATGCTTTAGTATGATCTCACAACAACAGTTCCTTTGTTTGTTGGGGATCGATGCCAGTTTTTGGCGTTATTCGAATAATTTTATATTTAAATAATAATAAATTTTAATCCGTTATCCCTTATTCGGTTGCTTCTTTACAATGGATTTATTCGTTATTCATTATTCGACAGATAATCTGAATCATCTGATATTTTTCGTTCGTTATTGGTTATTTAAAATAATTATGCCATTATAAGGAAACGATGTGTTTATTTTGGATTATAAATCCACCATTCTTATGGTGTCCGTACTAACCGCAGTAACCGTATCACCTCTCTCACTGATGTGATCTTCCGACTTAATTTTTGCTGATTCCGTTGCCGTTTTCAGTACTTTTTCTTTACTTAACTTTTTTTTGTGTATGTGCACCTACAATAGGAGGGATGTGGAATACACCTAGAGTAATAGCCGTGTTAGCCTCTTTCACGAGATATAACAGGAAGTGCGAATGAAAAGTCAGAAGATTTTTCACACATGTTTCCCTTTTAGCCTAGGCGAGTGGCAGTCCCAAAGGACCGGTGGGTGTGGCACAAGATGGAAAGAAACATCCATTAAAAAAAATATAGATATATATATATATATATATATATATATATATATATATATATATATATATAAGTTAAGATTAGCACAAATAGAATCTCAAAAAGAGGGAAGAGGTTTAAGTAAAACACATCGAAAGTTAGCATAAGACTGTCTTTATTTTCATTACACGTACATTATAGTAAGGAATAGTAAGGTTTCCCTAATCTGAGAGGGAATTAACCGAAGAGGCTTGCTTATGTTTACCTTCTCATAGCAGCCTCCCCAGTTAACTTATGCATATATGTATATATGTATTTCGGCGTGATGGACTGACACCGTGGCGTTATGCGATTTTACCCCTCATCCAAAAAGTGCCAAGCCAACTAAAGAAGTTCACACTATAATTATTCGTTTTATTAGTTAAACAAATTGAATAACGAATGAAAAGTAATAGATAATTTCATATTATTCGTTATTTAGAATAATATATAAACAATATTCATTCAATACTAAAAAATCATTCCTTATCTCTTATTGCTTATTCGAAACAAAGTTTTTCCTACACTGATTGGCGCCTTGTGAAATTCGGCCTTAAGGGCACAAAAAGTTTCCAATGTTCAAAAATTGTTTCTTAGCCTACACCAAATATAAATTTTTAACTAACATTTATTTATTTTGTTGTGGGTTTTCCAACGGGGGTGAAGTAAATCCAATGATGAAATGACGTAATTGCCCTGAAGAATGACTCATTTCGGTCATCAAATGAATCCCAAGAAACTGTCCAAAATTGAAGAAAATAATTTTAAAGAGATATTAGCATAGGTCAAGTATAACCCATTAAATGATGGATTCCGGAAATGTTTCCTTGGATGGATATGCCTATGAAATAGTTGTGACATGGGAAGTGAAAGCAACACACCCCTGCGAAAATATGAGTTACTTGAACATAATAAATTGAATACATCATGTGTATGAGTGGCTTACATACAATAGAAATTTTGGATTCTGGTGAAGGAGTAGGTTGCTGAAGCTGACATAATCCCAAGAACTCAGCCTCTGGCTTTAAAACTGGCTGAAACATGTTTCGAAGGATATCGAAGGATAATAGAAAGATATCGAAATATGCATTCATATTTAATTTTTTTTTTTTTTTTTTAAAATCAAGATGTATTTTGTGATAGTACTAAGGAAGTGCCCCATCAGTAATCGAATCTTATCATGTCGAGCTAGGTAATAATTACTATTCACAGAATAATTAAAGTGATTAAAATTACCTACGTGTACCATTTGGCATTGGTGAACTATTCGGAACACGATCTGAAGGCTTAATGCCTCCCTTTCCCCAGCAAAGGGCCTGAGGGTATGTTCCATCAGAGTTTATCCATAAATTAAATCCGCCTACGTAGCGAAAATGTCAGGGGGTTGCTCCCACAGCTACTGAGGTCGACTGATCCAAAGCATAAGTCTAACATCGACACCCCTCAAGATGACAAGCACGCCACATGTATAAGCAGTAGAACAAGACTTATTAATACTTTGATAATACATTTTGAATGGGTTTTTAAAATATCAAAAAGTTACAGTATAAGACCTGTCAATTGTCTAAAATCTAACCATTATTCAATGTACACGTTTGTTTTGGTCTCAGATAAGCGAAAAGAAAAGGCCTTTGATGAATTAATATTCCTCAGAGGTGATAATTAAATTGAAGTTGTTATAATATATAATTTGATCCATAATTTATTTTTTCTTTCCTTTCATAGCCCCTTTAAATTCACAGATAATTATAGATCCAGGCGAATCTATTTACAAATGATTTTTGTATTTCCTGTAGCATCGCTACATTATATACAGGTTTTGTTAATTTATAAAAATTATATAATGAATAAACAAGTATAATGATATACATTATACGTGACTGGACTAAAATGACTAATAAAGGTGATGGGACTCACCTTTTTGATCAACCTTAAAACTCACTTACATACTAATTCTTAACTTAATTTTTCCCCGACAGTCTGTTGCCATCGATGCGGGAGGGGCGATGGGGCCATAGTGTTAAACATTAGTGTGTGCGTTGGTTAGGTGATGCAACGAGTCAAAAAACTTGATGTGTCTCCGGCGGACGGCACACAAAGCCATGGGTGCAGGTCAGCGTTCTTCAACCTCTCGAAAGAGGTATGTCGGACCACTTTTCGCATGATTCCATTCTGGAAGTGTTGGAGACATTTAGCTGGACGCAATCGTTAAAAAAAATTGTGAAACTACATTTGATCCATCAAAATATTTCCAATGTGTTAATTTTAGTCATAGTGTGAGCGGTTTTAGATAGTTTTAAAATTTACTTTATTTTACAACCTCTGATGAGTTATTATATCTCATTAAATCTTTTCTGGAGATTATAAAATGCTGCGTAACAGATCCAATCATGTACCGCAGCAATGGCTAGAGACACCACATTCTGGTTTTATTACATGAATGCTCGTTTTTTATCTTTTCTTCTTCTTCCAGTTTCTAGTATTTGTTCGACGTCTGGCTGTTGACTGAACAAATCCGATATACATTGAAGACTGAAGGTTGTACATATTTTATGACTGCCATATCAAGAGACTTCTGTTTCCATTATTAATGCACATCAGGTTCTGTAGATGCTGGGGAAGACCGTTTCTTTGATTTTTATTCCATAATAGCGGATAGGTGAGTGGACCAGGTTTCACCAAAAGGCAGCGAACTACAATCGAAAGTGTAACCATACTTATTCTTGCGTGTCATATCCCAAATCTCGTTTGGTACTACTGTTTTGCGACCAAGCAACCGGTTCTTCCTTGATTTCCTTGAGCTTCTTGGATTCTGGGATCGATGGACAAAACGTTACCCATGCTTCATTACATACTCAGGAAACAAGCTTATCAAAGCCCATGCATTGGAATAACAACATTAGGTATCGGAAAGATAATAGTCACAAGATCATCTCTTAGTTCATTGTGTTCTATACAAACTTGGCTTGGGACGCAAAAAACACAAATTATTTGCTGGAATATGTCAATTCAGTGAATTTTAAATTTTTGAAGTTAGAGGAGGTTTGATTATTTTGTATTTTTTAGATGTATTTGTTAGTACATTAATATAATTAACATTTAGGTATATTACCAACAACTTAGCAGAAAAAGAAACTGACAATATGGGGGAAGGGAGATCACAACTACAAAACAACCTATATCATCGTTTGTTTTAGATCTGTCCATGTATACAAGAAAGGATTAAATATGCAAGATAAATTAAAATACGCTTTTATGACTAGCTCAGGTGAATTATTTTGTTTGGGAAACTGTTAGATTGACAAGTAAAATATTCTTTGCTAGCCTAAGCATGGAAGAATTAGATCAATGTTGGTATTTTTTTTTTTTTTTTTTTTTTTTTTTTTCCCCCTTAGCTCTCAAACTTATAAAAAATAGGATGTGGGAAAAATAAAGGAGAATTATTTAGGGCTGATGAGTGTCTTTCACTAAGGGGAGTCCCCCATTTGAAGGATGTATGAGAAGGATATAGGGTGTGGAATGCCTAAAAAGGCGGATGGAATCAGGAAGGTAGTGAGATCAATGTTGGAAATAGTAAATTTATTAGATAATAGAGGAAATTCAACAATAAAATACGAGAAGATATTGTTTGCAAAGAGAACGAATATAAATTAGGGATGGATTGGAACCGATCAAGAAACTTGCAGAGAAAACAAGAAAAAAAATGCCAGCGAAGTACAACAGGCTTCAACTATTGGTCATATGGCTGATGACATTTTTATTTTAGGGAAAAATGAGCTCTGTTTGAAATAAAAGAGCGAAAGCCACTGTAGGGTTTCATAATGGATATCCAAAGATGCATATACTAAAAATTCATTGGAAAACCGAGATTTCTTGGTCCGATTCGATTACTTCTATCATTGAATACTGCATGGAATGAAGTTTGGCCTAAGATTGAACCTTGCGCCCCCCGTAATCTAACTCGAATATATCTTAAAGGTAATATTTCGATTTAATAAACGACTAATAAATGGCGAAAACATACCCTTTGAAATCCCAGACAATTTACGCCTTAAATGTTTTGTATTTCCCCCAGTAGGTGTCAGGGGTTTTTCCCAAACCTAAAAATATTGTAATAACGTGAGATTAATCTTAATTTGTGAAAACCAAGCTAAAATAAATTAGATTTGAATTTTTACTTCTACTTCCCAAAACAATTAGTGATTATTTTTTTCTTTTAATGAGATATGCATATATTTTTCCAAGACTTTATTTTAGTAGGAGGATAAATATGGCGGTTTGCCAATATTTTGTAAATACTTTGTTAACCCAGATATTATTAATTAGTTTCAGAATTAAGCAGATTTGAAATGCGTTATATATTCTAAAAGCGACATACGTTCAGACTATTTTATTGAAAAATGAACACTTTTGTGATGGATTGAGAGCTGAACTGATCTGAGTAACGATTTAATTAAAATAGATAGAAATAAAATAATAATTATTATTTGTAAAATATGGGCTGTTTAATAGTATGATACACAAAGAATAGAAACCGAACATTTAATACGTTCCAATCGAAGTTATTTTTATATTAATGTTTTCGTCATCAGTATGATTTTTTTTATTTTCGTACAGGGGATTTAAAGTGGCTGAAATGGCTTCATAAATTAAATAGAGTACTTTTGTTAAAAAACATCAGGTAGTTATTCCTCAATCATTTTAGATGTACATACATATACTCGTATATTGTTTTAGGTTTATTTGCACAAAGAACAAAATTGCTGAATTCCCTAACCATTTGATATGTCTTTTAAGAAAAAAGTCCTGCCAGTGTCCTATGTCCGATATTATTTCTACGTCTTTATTTCTTTAATACCCATTTAAAAAAATACTAATGATTGTTGTAAAACATTTGAAATGAAAGTATTGAAATAAAGGATATCAAAAAACCTGATCTGGGAGATTAATAATGAGAGAAGATACCGGTATAACTTTTTTTTTCTCGGTCTCTCCTAAAAATTTCGGCAAGAGTCCTGGCTTGTCGCTTCAGTGTATGACCAGGATAAGAGTGCTTAAAAGGAAGAAAAAAAAATCCTTTCTCTAGGCCGTCTTGACCACCCACCATCTTTGAGCATCATTTTTATTCTGGGTGCTAGGTATTACTTTGAAATATGAGAACCGTTTCTCGTTGTTCTTTATTCCCTCAAGAACACTCCTTACCAGTTGAAGGGTGGTTGGGGGGAAAAAAATAAGAAAAAAAAAGTGGGTGGCCAAGAAGTGAAGTACGATTCGAAGGGTTTCGTCAAGGCAAAAAGGAATATCTACCATTTATTCAACTCTTACTTCTGTTTTCGGTGCTTTTATCGGACCTGAGTTATCGTTTATATCTTATGTCATTATATGTCGTTGACTTCGATATTTATTTTTGATGTGGTTCGATGGTTTACATTACATTAACAAGTAAGGTAATATTTGATATGTAGCTAAGAGAATATCTCGTACATAAAAATAAAAAATATTTGAAACATAGAAATGTAAACATAACAGATTAAACCGGCCCATGACGTATCAAATGACTTTCATTGTTGGCTCTTAAAACATTATTATTTACAGTATGTCTCAACTTATACTCAGATTATTGTCATTAGGGTTTTTATTAACCATGAAAAATATATCACAACTTTAAAACTTAAATAGGTTCTGACAATAATTTCAAAAGTTAGTGAAATAGTCACAACTCTTTTCATGCTTAGTTTTAGGTTCGTTTCCCGTTAGAAATCTAGATGGTGGAATATACATTAAAAATTTTACATGAACCCTACATTAATGTTTTCAATGTATACTTTCATATCATGGATACTTAGTAGTGTGGGTCTTACTTTTCTCCATGCTCATTTCCTGTACTGTAGTAATGATTTATAGCACGATCACAAATATTTAAATATAATTATTTTTTGAAGAGGATTTTTACTTCAGCTTCGGGAATATTTAATAATTGAAACTTCTTTATTGTGATTGTCGGGAGAGTTATCAGACGTGTGAGTCCCCAAGGTGGGGAGGAGACGCCCGCCGCAGGCTACGGTTGCTAAAACCTCTAGCCACCATCCGGCGAGCGCCAAGAAAGAGATAATAGTGGGTGGACCTATGGTCTTTCACCCTTGCTGGCAGCCTAGTCGGTGGGCAGATTAATTTACTTTGATCTGACTCCATAAAATCTTAGAAGGTGTGCCCCGACAAAGCACTATGTTCAGGAGAAGAGAAACAGGGTAGGCTTATAGGTAGTTGTAGCGACCGCTAACTACATAAGATAAATCTCCCTATACTCTATTGCATATATGTTGTAAGCAAAAGTAAAATAACATGAACTAAATGTATTATAAACAAATGTGAATCATTGTAAAAGTGTTAAGCAATAAAAGGCGGAAGCCAACTAAGTCACACGAGAAAGGGTCACCAGCTGGCAGTCATAAACATGAAAGGGTCACCAGCTGGCAGTCATAAACAGTCATAAACTTAACTTAAGGCCTCTCTACCTCCAAGGAGCAAGGGGTCGGGTAGCACCACAGGTGTCCACAGCCCCCAAACGCCGGATTAGACCCTCGCAGCCTCCCAGCAGGAAGTAGAGAGGGTACTTAAGGCAGGGCTACTGCCCCTGTTAGTTGGTCTCTTAGTATCCTCGCCAGTCTCCTCGCGAGGCTCTCGCGACTCTCCCGTGGCCTTTACCCGTGACGCTTGCTTGGTTTCCGCTCGAACTCTGAAAACTTGACTAATTTTTTATAAAACCTCTGTACCTCTTCTCTTGAACATAGCGCATTGTCGGGGCACATACCTATCATAAATGGAGTCAGATAGTAACGTATTTACAGTATTTACAAACAGCCCAGTGGCCTTCCAAATCCACATGGTTGTCCACCTCCCTCACTTGCGAACGAAGTAATGATTGAGTTGTTATCCCATGATTTCACTCAAATGTACGAGAAATATAAAACTTCGATCTAATAAACATTTAAAGGATAACACATTTGCTTTGAAATTACTGTTTATGCCTCACGCAGTTTGTGTTTCAACAAGTGTCAAAGCCTTTTCCAGTGCTAAATAAATTGTGAAAACGAGAGTGCAATTTAAAAATATTGTGTGAGGTTGACGGCTACTTTTTGAAACTACAACAAACATTGATTAGTGGATTCGAAGTTTAAATTCCAAAATCAGTCGGGGACTAATAATTTTAAGGAATGATAATGACAATAATAAACCTTATTGACAGTAATTAGCTGTTCCGATTACAAATTTCCAATTGATACACTAACCATAACGTAGTATTGTAATGAAGGGCCGTTATAAGGTGACCAGCCTTTCAATAAAATATGTTATATTATCATTTATTGTAACATAGGAAAAGTGGTTCTAGGTAACTTGAAATTGAAAGGTGTCGCAAGGTATCATCACTGCCACTGTGATTCGGTGATTGTAGTAGCGACGAGTTTGGTCAAAAGTGACTCATATAATAACAATAAGTGACTACACTTTGGCCTTTGAGGTACACCATTGATGATATTATGATGGTGGGGGGAGGGGGTATGGATAGAGCGGTAGACAAAGCAGAGATATTAAGAAATTCTCTTAAGCAACACGTTGTGCTACCAGTACAAGTTAGACTTCAGACCGTCTAACTTTGATTCTTGTTGTTGATTCTTGGGTGATTTTCAGGCATCAAAACTCGTTTAATATTCACCTCTTTGTTTCCTAATCATCATTTTTATCCAAAAACTACTCTTTGTTTGATAGGAGATTGAGCTAGATCTTCAGACACTGAGGTTTAATAGAAAAACATTTTTAACATTATTACAAGGGTAATAATAATGAACATTGCTGCTTTTGCATCTAATGCTAGATAAATCAGGATATATTATCTCTTTAGAAGGCAGTTTCAATGTTTAAAGAATCATCTTTGTAGAGTATCTTTGGCATATAGAGAAAGAAAGCTACCTTCTACTTCTTCAAAGAAGTCTTTAAATTAAATAAGTAAATTAAAGGAAGGCCCTTTTATTCGAGACTATTTATACAGAGGGAAATATAAAAAAACTTTGGTGGCTAAATAAAAAAGAAATGTAAATAGAAGCGGCGAAAGAGCTTGATGTATGCGGGGTGAAGTGGTAAAGTAAAAAGAAGAAGCATTAAGACATTTCTCTCTTTCCTTCTAAGCTTTGATTTACATAATCTAATATTCCAAGCCACGGAGCATATTTTCTTTTCAGTTTCCTTAACTAAGTACTTTGAGTCTGGTTCTGAACTTACACAACTCTCTTTCAAATTATTTCCGAGTTTAATCTAAAAAAAATGAAATCCGAAGGAAATTAGAAATAGATTAGATCTAAAAAAAAAATTGAAATCAACAGTCAACAAGTTAAAAGTAATCAGAAATAAAACTAGTAATCAAGAATTTTTAATTAATTAAAGTAAAAATTCATATATACAATGGTTTTTTTTAGTTTCGGAGTTGACGACTATCGCGAAATGGCAGAAATGCTCCCAACCCTCGTCGTCAATTCATTTCGCTGATGCTATAGACCATACAGAAGTGGCAACATCGATTACAGTGAACTTAAAAAGCAACACTGATTACTAGTAACTGAATAAAAACGTACCCAAGAAAGATTAAAAGAAAGTAATAAGTTTTTAAAGGCATTGGCCTCAGGATTTTTCCCGTAGCTTTCTACCTTGCTCACTCTTATATAAAGAGCAAGTAGATCAGAAATGACAGACCAGATCGCCGAGACCCACAGCGATGGTAGAATAAAGGCGAACATTTATCAGAAATCAGAAATCTGCATCCGACCACGCCAGCTAATGAAATAGAGGACTCTTAGCTTTCGGATTCAAAGTTCACCAAATAACGAACGTATTACGCGAGGACAGGAAACAAGAGGAAGCAATTAAAACAGCCTTACCTTTGTTCTTCGTAGATCTCGGGTGAACATCCGCGTGCAGGAAATATACGATTTAACACACCTGTATTAGACAAGAATACAAGTCAAAAATCGTACCCCAAAAGCGACATCGTTCAGTGCAATAACTGCCAGGCATATAGGCATACCAAAACTACCCTCCCAGGTGTGTAAAGTGTAGAGGGCAGCACAAGAGTAGATTGTAGAGCTGTAAGAGGGCAGTCATAGGCACTGCCCACTCCTCGTCCGCAAGTTCCTCTTCCCCAGCATTCCGTTCATCCTGGCTACATCTCGCAAATTCCTCCACTTTCAAGCTCTTAAACTCTAACTAGTCTATTAACATCATTCCTTACAGAACCCTAATTACCCCTCTCATTTCCCTTCTTACAAATCTTGTCACCTACCTCATCCCCATTAAACAAAACCCATAAGTGGATGCTTCTAACGCCTCATCGTCATCAAAATATTCACCATCAAGATCTCAAAGGCCTAATTCAATCCAAACGCCGCTCCAGAACAATGTGCCAAAGATCCCGACATCCTGCTGATCGCCGCTCGTACAATCCATACTGCAGATTGGTAAAGCGGCAATCGGCATCCTTCCTTTCCGATTCTTTCAATTTCCAACTCTCCTCTCTGCCTACCAGGGATAACTTCCTGTGCAATGTAACTAAAAAAATCTTGTCATCCTGTTTCACACCCACTCCATCGTGATGGGGGGGGGGGGGGGTCTTGGGAGGCTTCGGATGGGGATAGGTCGGAGGAATTCACTCTGCAACTTTCCCATACTCTCACACCTCACCTTTCTCATCAAAACCATGCAACTGTTTAAGATTTTCGCAATTCAGCTATACCTCTCTCAATTTCACAAAAAGCCATTAACCCCTCTTAGGTCAAATACCTTCTGAAAAACTTACCTTACCGAAAATTCCCTGGATATGATCGCCTTACTCCTTAAATTCTCAAATAACTTCCTCTTAAAGCCATAATCTTCCTAACCTAGATTATATAATCGCATTATACGAACCACGCACTTTCCTCTCCTCTGGAAACATTCCATTATAGTCCTATTCGCCACACACGGTAAATCTCCCAATGACGCTTCATCTTACCATCCAATTAGCCTTACTCCCTATCCTTTTAAAAATATTTGAGAAACTCCTTCTAATTGTTGAATCCAAGTACATTTTCTACGCACCAGTTTGGTTTATGTCTATGACATTCCACTGCTCAACAAGACCTTCGCGTGATGAAACAACTTTTGAAACCAGAAAGTATTGCACTGCTGCATTTCTGGACATAGCTCAGGTTTTTGACAGAGTTGACACGCAGGTTTACATTACAAGCTCAAAACATATTTACTACAGACCTGTTTCTTAATCCTACAGTCCTACCTTTCAAACCGCTTCTTCTAAAAGTCCACGGCGGCTTATAATATTCTAACTACCATAAAAGCTGGAGTTCCTCAGGGAAGTGCCCTGGGTCCCATCCTCCATAACCTATACACCACTGATGTCTCCTATACCCCCAATACCTTCTTGGCACATTGGCAGATGACACAGCAGTCTTGTCATCCCACCCAGACCCCAGACATATAGCATCCCATAACGCTAAAAAATACCTTGATGAGTTCAAGCATTGGTGCAACCAATGGCGTATCAAAGTTAATGAAGCAAAATGTTCCCATACTACCTTCACCCTCTGCCACAAATCTTGTCCACTAGTTTTCTTAAAATTCCATTCCTCTCCCTGCATCCAAGATAGTACGGCACATAGGCTTCCATCTCGACAAAAGGCTGACCTGGAATCCACATACAAGCCTAAAAAGACAAGAACTAACCAAACGCTTTGGAAAACTGTACAGGTTACTTCAAGGACTTCCCATCTCTCAATAGAAAATAAATTACTTATCTACAAAGTTATACTTAAACCAATCTGGACATACGGAATAGAGCTATGGGGGACAGCAAAAAAAGTCGAACATCAAGCGTATCCAATCCTTTCAATCAAAAGTTCTGAGAACAAAAGTAAATGCCCCTTATTACGTCAGTAACAAAACCCTTCATAACGATCTTAATATACCCTAAATTCTTGTACTCATCCCTTCCAAGTTCATGAAATTCCATAATAACCTATCCTACCACCCTAATCCCGTAGCACAGTCATTGCACTGCACCACTCATCCTCCTCGGATACTGAAACGCCTTGGCTTCGTGACCTTATATAATGGCGTAACAGAAGAAGTCCTGGCAATGGCCAGTTTCTCCAATCATGTCCTGAGTGTATGTGGCTCTCGTGCTCTTTGTCTGCCTCCACTGGCTCGTATCCGGTGACGCGGCTGACGGATGAGCGTGGGGGATTTCCCATGACTCACCTTCTTCTTTGGCATGCGAGGGATGCAACAACCATGCAGATTTAGGAGTTCTCTAGGCTGTTTGTATATATGGTATGAATGAGAACATTTATCACAATTACTTATTGCCCAATAAGGCTGATTGTAATTTTAGTACAATAAAGTAGTTTAAATAAAAAAATAAGAAAAAAATTATGTAACTTTCATTTTCACCAAAGTTTTAGTTTGCTCATGTGTTTCCTTTCTTTGTATCAATCTATTTGTATCAAGCCCATGACATTTATTTTATTAATTATTAGGTACAATTTATAACCCGACCTTTACTCCTATAAAATCCATTTCTTTAAAGTTTTTATTTCCAATCAGTTGATGTGTCGTATATTCAGGCATCTTCACAAATATGAATGATATAATTTTTAAAAATCATACTTCGTACTCTTCTACTATACCCGAATTGGGGAATGATAAGGGAATTCTTAAAAAATTGAATATAAAAACAAAACATTCAATATAAAAAGACACCAAGTAATGCTAAGATAAGATTTACCAATTCGGCATGCAAAAATTATAATGTATACAATCGATGTTAAAATGTTAATTGATGAGAGTTAATGAGACTTCTGATCCTTGAGTTAATCAGTTGCATGTGCACACGGTGATATACGCAGAGAGACGATTGCTCGTGTATGTTTGATGGGAAGATTCTCTCTCTGGATTTGGTAGTAGAATCGTCGCACTTTAATATAGTGAACCGCAAAGGGAGTTAGCAGTGGTTGATATATTATAGGAACCGAACGCGGGGAGTGTTCTGCCAACAAGATGCATTGATCTCTTCTAATCGGTTAAGTTTATTATTAATTGCCGAAGGAAGGGGAGAGGGAGGTTAGACTTGGACTAGTCAACTATTAATTAAGCCAAGTCTGGGGGTAGCAGGCGTCACAGTTGGACGCCTGGTAGATTTAAACGTCATCTAACATTGCTTGATTACAACTCACGTGACATTATAATGCTTTGTCGAATGAGCATTGCATTGTTATTAATGCTATCTAGCAGTTAGATCATTCTTCTGTGTGCTTTGAATAGTTTGAATAATGTAGAATATAACAGCCTGGATCCTGCGGAGATTGTTTCTGTGCCCCTCCTCCTTTGATAAATCAAACCCAAAAAACTCAAGCCAGCTGAGTTCCGATACAGACCTACAGCATACGAAACAAAAACGCAAACAATTGATTTCCGCATAAGACATCGCTACCCCCCCAAGTCAATCGCATCATACACTTCCAAGACTTCTCTAATCAACCACAAATTTAAATTAGAACGTCGGAACGCTCGTACGCTTTACTTAAATTAAAGTAGACTCCGTGGCACAATGCCTTGTCGAGTTATAAGGCCAACCAAGATTGTCACCGTAGTGGTGGTGAGGTGCCATTATTGAGGATGACACTAGAAACCTCTCCAGATTTACTTCTGTTATCTAAACCAGATCCGTTACTCTTTCTTTTCACGAGACTGATTCCCTAACAACTGAAGGCTATCAAAACTTTTATATCCACTCATAACCTTTATAACACATACATATAAATCGGTAAGTTGATTTAATTTTTTGGGGATATTTAAAATTTGACAGGTTTCCATTCCGTAGAAATATTCGCCTGTTTTGGGAGAGTAAGCAATAAGTCCGACGCATTTTCGCTGTTTTATGATAGTGGTTAGTTATCATTTAGTTCCATGTAAGGGGGTGACTCTACTCAACGAGCATAATGATTGCGGATTGACGATCGGTACACAACTCGGAGTTCCTAAAAACCACGTTTTCACTCCCGAAGTGCGAGAATTCAGGGGGTAAAAATCCTACCAATGAGAAAAACCTGAAAGACCACCAAAAATTCAAACCGTTTCTGTCATATGGCCAAGACATTAACAAATTTTACTCAGGTATTTTCCAGTGGTCCTCATGTGAAAGGGATGAAGTATCAGAAGCTGACTAAACGAGCCTAATTGTACGTTTACAATCAGAATGTGTTTGCTTTAATTTTCTTTTAAATGATTTTATCACCAATAAACACATTTTTATATATTTATTGGTAATGGTTATTTTTCTTACTCCCATAAACTTGTTTGATTTGAGAAACCCCATGAGTTCAGCAAATTTAAATAACACAATGAAATTATTGTTATTTTCCGAAAATTTGGTCTCTATGATTTATGGGGTCACTCAAATCACCGATTACATATTTTCTATGGGAAAAATAGGGCACTCTGATTTCAGTTAGTGTCACAGATCTACTACATTTTTATGAAAGGCATCACTTAATATTACAATAAGAATAATGTTTATCAACTAACAAATTTTAATTCACATTACTTGAAATGAATATACCTGAAATTAGTAGCTAGATAAATGGTGTACTTACTGAAAATGGTGAGCTTGAAGGATACATTTTGTTTTGTCCCGTTTATTATTGCCGTGCATGTGTAAGAGCCTTTATCTTGCCGCGCGATGCTTTCAAATACTAGAGACAATCCTGTTACGGGTTCTTCTTTTTTTTCCACATGGACCCTAAAATAAAATATTTCAATTTTGTATTATACATAAAATATACAGTCATTTGTGGACTCACATTTTGGTAATTTGTAAATAAATCAAATTAATGCAGGAGAGGATTCATCCCTTCTAAAATAGAATAATTCTATTAATTATTACCATTGAAGCTGATTCTCGTTTACACAAAGTATCTAGCTTTAACATAAATTTTTACTTGAGTTAAGTTGCATAAATCAGGTACTCCTAGTAAAAGGATCCGCTCACCACAAATAATAATAATAAAATTCCTTTATTGTGCTAAAATTACAATCTGCCTTGCTAGGCAATAAGTAATTAAGATATACGATCATTCATACCATATTTACATTTCGTCATTCACTCGCTCATTCATTCAGGACATGATTGGAGAAACTGGCCATTGCCAGGACTCCCACTGTCACTTGATTATAGCAGGTCACGAGGCCACTGCCGTTTCAGTCTCCGAGGAGGATTATAGGGATGAGTGACGCAGTGCAGTGACTGTGCTACAGGATTAGGGTGGTTGGAAAGGCTACTGTGGAATTTCGTAAACTTAGAAAGGGATGAGTTCTAGAATGTAGGGTATATTAAGGTCGTTATGAAGGGTTTTGTTGCTGACATAATAAGGGGCATTTACTACTGTTCTCAGGACTTTTGATTGAAAGGATTGGATACGCTTGATGTTCGACTTTTTTGCTGTCCCCCATAGCTCTATTCCGTAAGTCCAGATTGGTTTAAGTATAACTTTGTAGATTAGTAGTTTATTTTCTATTGAGAGATGGGATGTCCTTTGAAGTAGTCTGTATAGTTGTTCAAAGCGTCTGTTTAGTTCTTGTCTTTTTAGTCTCGTATGTGGGTTCCAGGTCAGTCGTTTATCGAGATGGAAGCCTAAATACCGTACTGTCTCGGATACAGGGAGAGGAATAGAATTAAAATAAACTAGTGGACAAGACTTACGACAAAGGGTAAAGGTAATGTGGGAACATTTTGCTTCATTAACTTTGATCCGCCATTGGTTGCACCAATACTCAATCTCGTCAAGGTGTTTTTGAAGGTTATGGGATGCTATGTCGGGGTCTGGGTTAGATGACAAGACTGCAGTGTCATCTGCAAATATGGCCAAGAAGGTATTGGGAGTAGAGGGGACATCAGCGGTGTATAGGTTGTAGAGGATGGGGCCCAGGACACTGCCCTGTGGAACTCCTGCATTTATAGGATAGTAGTTTGAATATTCTAAACCACAGCGGACTTGGAAGAAGCGGTTTGAAAGGTAGGACTGTAGGATTAGGAAAAGGGTCTGTGGTAAATATCTTTTGAGCTTGTAGAGCAAACCTGCGTGCCAAACCCTGTCAAAAGCTTGAGCTATATCGAGAAAGGCAGCAGTGCAATACTGTTTGGTTTCAAGGGCTGAGGAGATGTGATCAACAACGGGAAGGCCTTGTTGAGCAGTGGAATGTCGTTGGCGGAAACCAAACTGGTGTGTGGGAAAAAGGTTTTTGGATTCAACAATGGGAAGTAGACGTTTTAGTAGGAGTTTCTCAAATATTTTTGAGAGGATAGGGAGTAGGCTAATTGGACGATAAGATGAGGCGTCATTGGGTGGTTTACCGGGTTTGGCGAATAGGACAATAATGGAATGTTTCCAGAGGAGAGGAAAGTGCGTCGTTCGGATAATGCAATTGTATATATAGGTTAAAAAGATTATGGCTTTAGGAGGAAGTTGTTTGAGAATTTGAGGAGTAAGGAGATCATATCCAGGGGATTTTCGGTAAGGTAAGTTTTTCAGAAGGTATTTAACCTCAGAGGGGTTAACGGCTTTTGGTGGAAGAGAGAGAGAGAGGAATAGGTGAAGTGAGGAAATCTTCCACAGTTGTGCTGTGAGTATGGCTTTGATGAGAAAGGTTAGGTGTGAAAGTATGGGTAAGATGCAGAGCAAATTCCTCCGACCTATCCCCATCCGAAGCCGCCCAGGACCCATCATCACGACGGAGCGGATGTGAAATAGGTTGATACTTTAGGATTTTTTTGGTTATATTCCACAAGGAGTTATCCCTGGTAGACAGAGAGGAGAGGTAGGAATTGAAAGAATCGGAACGGAAGGATGCCAATCGCCGCTTTACCAATCGGCAGTACTGATTGTACGAGCGGCGATCGGCAGGATGCCGGGATCTTTGCCACACTGTTCTGGAGTGGCGTTTGGATAGGATTAGATCTTTGAGATGCTGAGGTAAACTATTATGATTATGAATTTTTGGGTGACGATGGGGTGACGATGCCTCCCAAGCCGACCTCTGGACCAGAGTAGTGAAAGAATGCATCACCACAAATAAATTCCCTTTATTTTTCCCTTATCTATAATCTTAAAAATTTGAAAGCTAAGGAGAAAAAAAAAAAAAAATTGCATAAAGTAATTTAATCAATTTGTTCCAATAATGTATATTAAAATACAAAATATGCTTCAACCTCGTAGCTATTAACTCAAAAGCCGACATAGTGGCAATATACAAAACAGCAAGTAACTTTGATTGTTCTAGGGGAAACTAGGGAAAATAAATACACATTTTCAAACGCTCTCAATCAATGGATAGCTATAAGTGTTCACTATTTCGTGTACCGTTTTGGTTTCCTCTTTTGACACGACAAAAAAAAAAAGCAAGATTGACAATTAGCCTGGGCAGAGAGAAGAGAAACGCTGCTCCCGATATGGAGTGGGGGGGATCCCGGCATATATATGCTCGCAGTTTTAAGAATCATAGATCACTTCACCTTCAAACAGGCACTCCTAGTAAAAGGATCCGCTCAGCCCAAATAAATTCCTTTATCCATAATCTTAAAAATTTGAGAGCTAAGAAAAAAACAACAAGAATCGTAGACAATTCCCTCAGTTGCTACGACTTCGGTTTGAGACTAGACGCAACAACCAATATGGAACCTACTTTGCAGCTTGGACTTCAGAGAACCAAAGATAATATTCCATCATACATATTATTCCTAAGTGAAACAACATGTTGAGCTCCCATAAGTTTTAATGCAATACTGCAGTCGTTAGGTTTTATAATCTAGCCATTAAATATCAAAATTAATAGTAATCACGTTAAATATAATTAAATAATGGTATTTACATTAGTTTTATTGGAACTGTAGTGTATGGTGGTCGTCTAGTAAGGTAAGTTAATATATACATCTATATCCATGTTTTTGGGAGATGATCACGTGTAGTAATACCTATTAGCATAATAATAATTAACATAATGGATTATCTTAAAAATCTTCTGTTGTGCCAACCTCTTCAATGACAAGATTAAGATTTCCTGTTCTGTGTGTTTTATATCAAGGCAGATATTATAATGTAATATAATAATACTCTGTCTTATTTAAATAATGTAAATATTGTCATACGGTAAAACCAAAATCTGTAAATAATGATTCATCTTAATAAAGAGCGAGATACGACTAGTTCTCGGCCACCGCGAGGAGCTGTACCAAATGTAACCAATTTTTATTGGCTAAAACAAACGGCGTTCTGGTTGCCTGCTGCCTGGGTATTAGAATGTAGCCTTGGGACTGGTATTCGCAATAGCATTTATGTTTAAAAATATTCTCTTCTTCTTTTTTCTTTAAGCTTTAGTCTGGCTTTCTAATTTCTAATTTTAGGCTCCAAACCTATCCAATGGAATTCCCAGGCTTTGTCTCGCTAAATCTAGCACTTCCTTTGACAACGGCTTCTGGGGCCCTCTCCCCAGCGTTCCGTCCGTTTCTTGTTGGTTCACATTCGTCCGTGGGAACGGCTCTCGCCTAACCTATGATTCTGGGTATGAGCTCGTGGCAATCCAAGACCACTTAAAATCCTAACCTCTACCTACTTCTCCTCCTTGAAACAGTGCTCAGTTGTGGCCCACACATCTATCAAAAGAAAATGGAGTCAAATAGATCAAACATGTTACCCGTCATTAAGCCGTTGCCATGGTCATAGACCATCTAACTCTTTCTCCAGACTTCCTTCGTAACATATCAACAACGGTGACGACCTGACATTCTCAAAATCCTTTTGTTATTTGTTCTGAAACACTACGTTTATAAGAAATGTTTTTTTTGTAGTATTACTTGTTTACATAACACAACTGTAAACCATAAATTTATTTAAGATAGAACTGACATGACTACAGCACACGAAACAAAAATACTAACAATTAATTTCCACATTAGACGTCGCTACTCCCTAAGTTTATCACGTCACTTCAAAAAGTTCTCTAATCAACAACAGATGTAAATTAGAATGTTGGCAGACTCGTGCATCCCTACTTAATTTGAATAGACCATCTGACCCTTTCTCCAGACTTCCTTCGTAACATATCAACAACGGTGACGACCTGACATTCTCAAAATCCTTTTGTTATTTGTTCTGAAAAACTATCTTTTATTATAAAACAATAGATATAAAAATTGACTCCGTTGTGCAATGCCTTGTCGAGTGGTAAAGCCAACGAGTGTGTCAATGGTGACATGGTGTGATGGTGGCGAAGTACCATTATTCAGGTTGATGCTAGAAACCTCTCAAACTTTATTGCTGTTATCTAAACCACATTCGCTACTCTTTCTCTTCACGGTATTGACGATCAACTGGGGTTCGAAGTGATATTCCATCTTTGTGAAAATTGGTAGGCAATAGAGTCTCGGGGAGGAGGGCTGGTTGAAGTTGAATAGGTTTAACACAACAGTTCAAATTAGTGTCCCTAACTAGTTCGCCCGTCCCTGTGGTCAAGTGTTTAGCGTGCTGGCTTCTAACCACAGACACACAGGATCGATCTCCACCTCACCCAAGGGTTTTTTCTTTTGAGAATGGGTCTAGTCGGGGTACACTCAGCTTCGTGAGGATACATGAGTAAATAGTAGCTACTTGAATGAAAAAGCAACGAATCCAAATAAGAAAGCCGAATATTTGGTTGTGAGTTAACGTCTAGTTTCAGCACCACCTACTACTGGCTATGGCAACAACATTTGGCCGCCTTACCACTCATAAGTTGTTATGGATTTTACTGCTTCTCTATCGTTAGTTGAGTCCTCTTCTTAAATTTGTCACCAATATTCTAGGATCTAAGACATAATTTTATTGACGTAATCGTCTTTTGTCAGAATCAACCTGCATCTGACATGATAGCAATTATATAATTATGAATTTTGTTTTATTGATGGTTTTATCTTTTATATTTTTAAATTTCGTAATCCCTCTTGTCGGGAATTATCAGATGTGGAAAGGACGCCCACCGCAGGGCTAAGGTCGCTACAACCTCTAGCCGCTGTCCGGCGAGCGCATAGAAAGAGTTAATAGTGTGAGGATATGTGGTATTTAACCCTTGCTGGTGGTGGGCAGCTTAATTCGTTTTGATCTGACTCCATAAGATCTTAGACGGTGTGCCCCAACAAAGCACTATGTTCAGGAGAAGAGGAACAGGGTAGGTACGACAGGCAGTTTATGTAGTCTTGGAATGACCACGAATTCCCACTCGGTATCTAAGGGTAGGCGAAAGCCGTCCGGATCCAAAGGCGAGTGTGACCTAGAGAGAAGCAGACTGACTTGTCGTGGGAGACGCTACTAGCTAAAGTTTGTAGGGCCACGGCAACCGTCATCCGCGAGGGAGAGGTCTCACCCAAGGATGTGCTAGTTTTACCAAGACGGAGGCAGAGATTCCCACTAGGAAGGTGTGGGGACTGACAACGCCGGACTAAAAAATTGCGAGGCTAGGAGAGAGAGATACAGAGGTAGTTGAATGTTTGAGTAGAGCAGCAAGCGGCATTGCAGAGAGAGAGAGAGAGAGAGAGAGAGAGAGAGAGAGAGAGAGAGAGAGAGAGAGAGAGAGAGAGAGAGAGAGAGAGAGAGAGAGAGAGAGAGAGAGAGAGAGAGAGAGAGAGAGAGAGAGAGAGAGAGAGAGAGAGAGAGAGAGAGAGAGAGAGAGCAGTATTCCAAGTGCCGGGGTTCTGTACATCCTGGCTACTGTTTTTTTTTTGTTTTTTTTCCTTAACCCCGTTAATTAAACATTTTTAAGAAATACAAATTCTCAATTTACAATATTTTCTTCTCTTTCTGCAATGCGCAGATGCATTCGAAGGAGGTTGGGTTACCTAACAATACAGGTTGTGGTTACAATTACAATGAAATGAATATAATGCTAGGTGATGGGGCTCACCTTCAATTTACAAAATGGGAGAAAACTTACTTACTAAAACCTAAAGTGTTCCTGCAACGACGGAGTCCTGCCATCGATGGGGGAACGGAGCGGGGGTTATAGTGTTAAACACCGGGTTTGTCAGGTATGGCAGGGAGTTGAAAAATTTGACGTTGGATGAATTCATCCACCGTAGGCAGCTCAAAGATCTCGTGAAGCTCGCTGTTGCTCCGCTGCTCGAGTGAAGTACCTCTGACCTCTTTGATCAGTATACTGTTGGAATTGTGTTTTGGAATTGTTGGAGTCGCCGAGCTTTCGTATACTTCAGATAACGAAAAAGCGGTGCCCCATACAGCAGAGTAGGCCTGAGCACATACTTGTAAATCAATAGCTTTAGACGCAGTGATAGATTGGGGGAAGTTAATAAATGCGTAAGCCGGTATGAATTCGTGCGAGTTTGCTTCAACTTCTTCGCAAAATGGTTACTAAAATGTAGGTGTCTGTCCATTTCAATTCCCAGATATACTAGGTTGTAGGCTAATTAATTTTCCTCCGTTCCTACTATGTATGTAGCAGGTAGCGGACCTTTTTCCCTTTTGAAAAGAGAAAATTACGCAGTCAGTCTTACCCGCGTTTACAGAGATATTGAGTCTCCCCAATCTCTCACTGATCTGGTTACAGGCTGCTTCAGCCTGTCTAAGAGCTACCTTGGCGCTCATGCTGCTACTGTACACCGCTATGTCATCAGCGGAAGCAGTAATTTTTGTGTTTTTATATCGGGCTCCTACAATTTTAGACATGTATACGTTAAATAGTACAGGGGATAAGACGGCTCCTTGGGGTACTCCACAGGTCAGTAGTACAGCTTCGGATAAGCTATCACCCACCCGCACCCACAGCGATCTGTTTTTCAGGAAGCTAGCCACAGTTGAATATAGTGGCTCCGGGCATTCGCGGTCGCAGAGCATTTGACACAGCGTCCCGTGGGACACCGAGTCAAATGCTTGAGTGCAGTCTATCGAAATCGTAGCCGTGGCTATGTTTCTATTCAAACTATGGCTAGCTTCTGACTGTACCTTCAAAAGAGGATGCTCTGCGCTCATACTCGATTGAAATCCGCCTTGAGCTGCTTCGGTGATACAAACATGTGGTTCTGTTCAGAATCTACCGGAGGAAGCATGTGGTAGTAGCCCGTCCTAGCCGTGATGTCCCTAGCGTAGTGGTCGGCCAGATTTGTTGCCTCTTGTTCATCAGTAAGAACATTGTCGCCTTCGTGAAGACGGACAGTGGCTGCCTTGCCTTTTGTAGTCTTCAACAGCTTCCAAAACTTTCAGTCAATCATCGAGGTAGCCTGCGGGTTACCTCTATGTCTAAAAGTAAACGTCTGGGGGTGAACGACCGTAAACGGCGTTCTCAACAGGAGTCCCCCTTGTTTGTTGCAGTGTTATACCACATGGTATGTTTCGCATTGAGATCTCCCACCACCCAGTGGTTCCTGGCTACTGCCCCAAGACGGGGCGTTTATATAGGCAGGCAAGCCGTGGTGAGGGGGTTTCCCCACCTGTGGCTGTTTCCCCCACCAGCAGCTTCCCTCTCTCCTACTGATGCCTGAAGTTTGTTATTACAATATGGAAACACAAGTAGATATTTTATGGACCGAGAAGAGGGGAACTTCTAATTATTCGTAGTTGCACTATGTAAGAGTCCGACAAGGTGCCATTCGTTGTGTGTCTGTCCTCGGAAACCCAATCTAATAGCTGGGGTCTATGCAGTTTTCATCAACAGCAAGTCTCGTTGGTGGTTACCATCAAAAATAGTGGCAATTTTAGACAAAATTAAATTATTGATATATTGTTTTGGAGACTAGCGCTCTCAGAGCAATCTGGAGAGCTTATTGAGCACTTGTCACAGTAGTGCGTTCCTCAGAGCGTTAAATTTAAAAGCCTCATGTTTACATATACATACAATACACATTGTGAAACATTGGAGCTTAAGTGGTTAGTCATCCCTACATTTCTCACTGAAACATCACCTAACAGGAATGGCTAGTTTCAGGTATTCGGTTATATAATTAATCGACCAAAGGGAGGGAAACCCGGGACTATTATATCATGGTCTAATGCGATAATTAAACACAACGCAATATGTCAATACAGGCTTCGTACAGGGTATACTTTACCTACTGTCTAAATAGGTAACACAGTTTAAACAGGTACAAGGTTCGTCTGTTTGTATATATTATTATGTTTTTTATTTATTTAATTAATTTTTAAAATTTTATCTTTTATATATTTATCTTAGGTCTCAATGGTTCTTGTTAATATAATACAGGAAAACTTTGGTTAAAGAAAAATAGAAGATTTTACAAAATTTACACTAATTTTATTTGAATACACTACTAAAATGTCAATATCCGAATAATTTTATTATTTACCTTAATATTTAATTCTATAATGGCCAGATTTACTATTTGTATACATTATTATTCTTGTCTTAATTGTTTAACTTGGTTCGCTATGCTTTCAGTAACTATCACTTTTATCTACTCAATCCTTCTTCTCTGAATAAAATTCCTCTCCTTAATAATGTCCTTTTACGTTCCTGTTCGCTATTAATTGAAAATTGTTCATTTTCTTCAAACATTTATACTTTGCCTCATGCTTTCACTAAATGAAAAAACGCTAAAACATTCTTCTCTCAGAACAGGCTAAGAACACAACCCTGACTCATCTCCCTCTCTTCCTCTCAGCTGAACCCTCACTTTCTCGCCTTTTCTCATTTTCCCCACTGGTCATTTGGCGTTAATTTTTCAAATTCAAATTCAAATGTCTACTATCACAACAATATATATAGGCTGCAAAGGTCGCTCTAAATCGTTTAATATATACTCTGAAACAGCTGGAAATATGGTAATTAGCTTGTGGTTAAAATACGAAAACGGAAAGAATAGTAAAAATATTAAACCGTTTAACAAACTTTTAGCATTTTTCTGTCCCAGCTGAGAAGCTTAAGATAAGGGATATTTAAAGCTCTAATATATCCTTATGATTAGGTACACATTAAATACGATAACATTAATTCCAAAATTAAGTTTTGGAATCCAACAATAGAAATTAATATATAATAAGTACAATTGTTATACGAGGGAATTTCTCCATTTTTTCTTCGACCATTCATTATCTTATTTTACACCGCATCACCACAAGAAGTTATTACAGATAATTATAAGATACAAGTGATAATAATTCGAATAATGAACCTAACGATCTATATAGAGTCATATTGTTTCGGTAGTTTAAAGAAACAATGTATCAATAGCCAGTACCTTTTGTATGTCAATAGTGATAATTAGTATCAATCAAATTCAGCAGATTTGTTTTGTTTTTACCACATTGATGTTTAGTAGCCAGAGAACATTCTGATCAGTGTTCGGGATGCTATGTATGCAATAATTCAACTTTATTATTCCATAAATAAATTAATCGTCAATTATAACTTTGCTAATCAAGACTTCTTAAAAAAAACTTTTATTTCTTATAAATCACAATATGTACAGTATGGTTGCAGCTGAGGGCTTACAGAGCTACGTGAAAGGAACTACAACGTTCTTAAGACTAGGGTAGAATATATATGTAAGACAATTATTGAAGGTGGGGTGAATAAACTGAAATCAGTTTCTCTGTAAACAAAGTTAGCAATTTTATTCACTATATATTATATTATAACAATTATTAATATTGTATACACAATCTTACCTGTAAACAAAGAAACGACAATTACAGTTAATAACTATCCATTCTCTAGTCACACTATTTACATGTTCTGTTACCTCACATAACCTTCTTTATCTCATAATTGCTGCTCCATCTGGTGTCAGCCAGTGGAAGCAGCACGGCGAATTCAAATTAAAGTAAGGACACTTTCATTACATCTCCCCTCTCTGAGGTGAAAATTCTTTGAAAATTTTCAGTCTGGTAATATCGGAAGTAATTTTGTTATGTGAAAGAATCCAGTTTCTTGCTTTCCTCTTCCGGTTTTTATTTTATATATTGAATTTGATATCTTTTCTGTTATTTCAAAGGGACCAATTTTTAATTCATCTAGTTTATTCCTGTTCAATTTGTTGCCATTTTCTATATATACTGTATCTCCTGTGTTAAATTCCCAATGTTTTCTTGATTTATCAAATATTTTCTTTTTATATTCATGAGACTTTTTTGTTCTTTCTAAGGCTAATTTACTGTCATTCATCCAGTTTTCTTTATTGTTTCTTTTTTTTAATTCTTCAGGTAAAATGCTAGTATCTGTGCCATCCAATAAATACTTGGGTGGAAAACCAGTTACTGTATGTTCTGTTTCATTATATTTATCCACACATTCTTTAGCGACTGTTGTCCAGGCTCTTTTCTTCCCTTTTTCGTTCATTTTACATCTGATTTTATTGACTAGAGTTTGATTTAGTCTCTCATTTAAACCATTGGAAAAGGGTGCATTAACTGCTGTAAATACCAATCGAACCTCCTTTTCCCTTAGGAAATCTTTGAATCCTCTTGAGTTGATTCCTGGGTATTGATCTGTAAGTATTATACCTATTTTCTCTGTTTCCAGCACATTATTTACTAACCTGATGAAGTCAGTGTCACTCTGAGTTTTTGATGTTGAAATGAATGCATATCTTGTGAAGTGGTCAATAAGCAGGTGGAGGTATCTTTTTGTTGATCGTTGTCCTCCAAATCCTCCAATAGTGTCGATTGACATTATTTCGAATGGTTTTGTTGCTGGCCCTAGTTGTGACATCAGCCCATATTTTTCTTGCCCTCTGGATTTGTTTTTAATACATATTTCACAGATTTTACATACTTTTTTTATATTTGCAGTTATATTTTTTGCTGTATAATAAGGGCTTTTTGGGTTTTTGGAGTTGGAAAGTTTTTTATTGAAATTAAGTTGTCCTTTATTGGTCTTCTGTATTGTGTTGTATTATGTGTCCAAGGTATTTTGCTGATTCTGCTGCAAATGTACACTTTTTAAATTTTAATCGGAAACCTTCATTGACTATTGCTTTTATTACTTTTTCTATATGTTCTATATGTTCTGTGAATGATTTCGAAAAAATTAAGATGTCATCTATATAATTTTCTGAAAAGTCTTTTAAATTGTGCTTTCTTAAGATGTTGGATAAAATTCTTTGGAAAATAGCTGGTGATGTCTTTAAACCATAGGGTAGGCATGTCCATTGGAAGTGCCCTTCTTGTGTGACAAATCCTGTTTTCTGTCTATCTTCAATGCGTAATGGAATTGACCAAAAAGCGGAATTTATATCTAGTCTGGTGAAGTATTTGCAGTTTCTTGTTTGTATTATTAAATCATCTATTAATGGGAATGGTTGAGCTTGTGGTATAGTTATACTAGTTAGTTTGTTCAATTCACGAAAATCTATACACAATCTTGATCGCTTGTTTTCATCTCTTTTGAATGCTAGGGTCACGGGGGCTGCGAATGGACTATAAGACTCTTCAATTAAATCATTTTGTAATAATTTTGCCACCTGATCTTCTATTTCCTTCTTATCTGCTATAGTGCATCTATACGGCCTTTTGCTGCAGAATCTGTCCACCAGTAAGTCAATTCTAGCTTCGTAATCCTTAACCGTACCCACATCATATTTGTTCCTGGCAAATACTGTACTGTACTTTTCTATCAGTCTTTCTATCGTAATCTTTCTCATATTATCTAAGTGATCTAATTTTATTTTGAACCCGTCTTCTTCGATATGTTCATTAAAATTCACTTTAACTTCTTCATTTTTTCTTTCTTTTTCTCAGTATTTCCTGTTTCATCTTCTTTCTTCTGTAATATTTGTAGATTCTCATTTTGAATTAATCTAATTTTTTTGATAATATCTAATCCTATAAGAAAATCTTCAAAATCATCTCTCTCTACAATGAACACATCAACATATTTTTCTTTGTCAAAAATTTTCACTTTTATGGTTACTAAACCTTTTGTTTGTGTCACACCATTGACTGTTTTTAAATATATCTTATTAACATCTTCTGTTTTTTTCTTTATCTTAATTAATTTTGTATTTATTAGAGAGACTTGGGATCCTGGATCATATGTCCCATTTACCTGTAACTTCTCTTCTAATAATATTTTTACTTTAATCAATGGTGTGATTATTCGTTTTTTTGTTCTGTATTTAGATCTACTTCTAATACTGAGTTGCTTCCCAGTATTCTAGTTTCATATTTGTCTCTCTTTTTAAACCAGCATGAAGCTTCTGGATGATATCTGATGCCTTTGTTCAATTGTTCACAATTATTGCATGGCTTTTTTTCTTGAAATTTATTTTTACTAAAAAGTTTTTCATCTTTCTTTTTCATAAAATTATTTTTGTTCGCTAGACCCTCACATTTTCTAATTTCATGAAATAATTTGGTCGAATTCTCACATTTTTCCTTATCTAACTTATTTCTAATGAACTCAGGTAAGCCTGCAGCTATAAGCATTACTAAAGTCTGTGAACTAATATTCTCATCCATATCAAACAATAATTTCTCTTTTTTCATGGCATATTCCATCAGTAGACCTTCTTTAAACCTATATGATATAGCATGCATTCCTGTACTCCATCCTTGGTCTTCAAAAGTTTCCAAAAATTTTTCTTTCCACTCAGACCACACAGAGTCCATTGTTAATATTGTTAGGGTTGCTGAGTACGAGTCTAAGCATGACTTTTCCAAAAACAACCTTAATATCTCAATCTTATTACTGTCTGCATTGATTCCACATCTTCTACATTTTTCTCAAACATCTCTAGCCACTGTTTAGCATTTGAGTGTTTACATGTAAACTTGAACCATGTAAACCATGAACTTCTCTGCTATATGTTTTAAATTTAGCTCATTCTCTTTATTTTGTGTGGATTCAACCATCTTATCTTTATTCACTACTTGTTCTAAATATAAATTATCAAACATTACATTACCTTCTTCATCAAAATATATTGTTTTCATTTTCTCGGTTAATGTAATCCACACACTCTTCTGTTGACCTCTTTGAGTAAAACTGTTCCTCAATCTTTTATAAATAAGTGTCTTAGTCAATTCTTCATGATCACTCATAAAGCTTTTCTCTAGGGGCAACACATATTTTTCGTTTTCCTCTGTCTTAATTGTGGTAATTGAGAGAACATTTGTCTTCTTATCCTTCGGTGATCCCACAAAGTTAATGGTGAATTGCAGTCTTTTCGCCATTGTAACTCCTATTGTCGTTTTGTAAGACAATTATTGAAGGTGGGGTGAATAAACTGAAATCAGTTTCTCTGTAAACAAAGTTAGCAATTTTATTCACTATATATTATATTATAACAATTATTAATATTGATTTACACAATCTTACCTGTAAACAAAGAAACGACAATTACAGTTAATAACTATCCATTCTCTAGTCACACTATTTACATGTCCTGTTACCTCACATAACCTTCTCTATCTCATAACTGCTGCTCCATCTGGTGTCAGCCAGTGGAAGCAGCACGGCAAATTCAAATTAAAGAGAGGACACTTTCATTACATGTATAGTAATAGAAATGATATCATTTGTTAATGATATGATTATAAATATTACATAACTGTCGATCATCCCTTGGTTGAATCCCAGAAAGTATTCGCCTTTCGGAGAGCTATGACGGTTAGAATGATGTATGTGGCCACATCCATAATTTTTTAGTAGACTGAATTACTGTATTAGAAGATTTACCACTGAGTATTCCCCAAATAACATGTTTAGATCATAAATATTAGTGGAGTGCTTCAGTTTTCTAGTGAGAAGAAACTGGGGCACAATACAGAATCATATGAAAGATCTGTTTATTTATTTTAATCTTGATAATGTGCTTTATTATGTGTATGGAAGTAGTAAAGGTCGGGATATTCGACTAGGGTCAGAATTTGTACCCCGTTAATTCTGTATTGTTATATGCTATTAAAGCTAAGTAAATTAGTTATAGTCAGAATTCTCAGTTTTTCCCTAATCCATAATCTTAAAAGTTTGAGACCTAAGGGAAAAAAAATAGTCAGAATTCTCAGCCTTCAGTGGACTCTCACCACTGCACAGCAACATTTCCACCTCTTTTTATTCAGATACAATATATATATAATTCCTTTATTGTGCTAAAATTACAATCTGCCTTGCTAGGCAATAAGTAATTAAGATATACGATCATTCATACCATATTTACATTTCATCATTCACTCGCTCATTCGTTCAGGACATGATTGGAGAAACTGGCCATTGCCAGGACTCCCACTGTCACTTGATTATAGCAGGTCACGAGGCCACTGCCGTTTCAGTCTCCGAGGAGGATTATAGGGATGAGTGACGCAGTGCAGTGACTGTGCTACAGGATTAGGGTGGTTGGAAAGGCTACTGTGGAATTTCGTAAACTTGGAAGGGATGAGTTCTAGAATGTAGGGTATATTAAGGTCGTTATGAAGGGTTTTGTTGCTGACATAATAAAGGGCATTTACTATTGTTCTCAGGACTTTTGATTGAAAGGATTGGATACGCTTGATGTTCGACTTTTTTGCTGTCCCCATAGCTCTATTCCGTATGTCCAGATTGGTTTAAGTATAACTTTGTAGATTAGTAGTTTATTTTCTATTGAGAGATGGGATGTCCTTTGAAGTAGTCTGTATAGTTGTCCAAAGCGTCTGTTTAGTTCTTGTCTTTTTAGTCTCGTATGTGGGTTCCAGGTCAGTCGTTTATCGAGATGGAAGCCTAAATACCGTACTGTCTTGGATACAGGGAGAGGAATAGAATTAAAATAAACTAGTGGACAAGACTTGCGACAAAGGGTGAAGGTAATGTGGGAACATTTTGCTTCATTAACTTTGATCCGCCATTGGTTGCACCAATAATCGATCTCGTCAAGGTGTTTTTGAAGGTTATGGGATGCTATGTCGGGGTCTGGGTTAGATGACAAGACTGCAGTGTCATCTGCAAATGTGGCCAAGAAGGTATTGGGAGTAGAGGGGACATCAGCGGTGTATAGGTTGTAGAGGATGGGGCCCAGGACACTGCCCTGTGTCCTATATAGGATAGTAGTTTGAATATTCTAAACCACAGCGGACTTGGAAGAAGCGGTTTGAAAGGTAGGACTGTAGGATTAGGAAAAGGGTCTGTGGTAAATATCTTTTGAGCTTGTAGAGTAAACCTGCGTGCCAAACCCTGTCAAAAGCTTGAGCTATATCAAGAAAGGCAGCAGTGCAATACTGTTTGGTTTCAAGGGCTGAGGAGATGTGATCAACAACGCGAAGGCCTTGTTGAGCAGTGGAATGCCGTTGGCGGAAACCAAATTGGTGTGTAGGAAAAAGGTTTTTGGATTCAATAATTGGAAGTAGACGTTTTAGTAGAAGTTTCTCAAATATTTTTGAGAGGATAGGGAGTAGGCTTATTGGACGGTAAGATGAGGCGTCATTGGGTGGTTTACCGGGTTTGGCGAATAGGACAATAATGGAATGTTTCCAGAGGAGTGGGAAGTGCGTAGTTCGGATAATGCAATTATATATATAGGTTAGGAAGATTATGGCTTTAGGAGGAAGTTGTTTGAGAATTTGAGGAGTAAGGAGATCATATCCAGGGGGTTTTCGGTAAGGTAAGTTTTTCAAAAGGTATTTGACCTCAGAGGGATTAACGGCTTTTGGTGGAAGAGAGAGAGGAATAGGTGAAGTGAGGAAATCTTCCACAGTTGTGCTGTGAGTATGGGTTTGATGAGAAAGGTTAGGTATGATGCAGAGCAAATTCCTCCGACCTATCCCCATCCGAAGCCGCCCAGGACCCATCATCACGACGGAGCGGATGTGAAACAGGTTGATACTTTAGGATTTTTTTGGTTACATTCCACAAGGAGTTATCCCTGGTAGACAGAGAGGAGAGGTAGGAATTGAAAGAATCGGAACGGAAGGATGCCAATCGCCGCTTTACCAATCGGCAGTACTGATTGTACGAGCGGCGATCGGCAGGATGCCGGGATCTTTGCCACACTGTTCTGGAGCGGCGTTTAGATAGGATTAGATCTTTGAGATGCTGAGGTAAACTATTATGATTATGAATTTTTGGGTGACGATGGGGTGACGATGCCTCCCAAGCCGACCTCTGGACCAGAGTAGTGAAAGAATGCACTGCATCGTCTAGGTCTTGGGATGTTTTCAGGGGTAATTTGAGGTTTACGGACTCTGTAAGAAGCTGACGGAAGTGGTCCCAATCGACTGGGCCCCTAATAAATGAAGGAGGAGATAGTTTGTGAATTGGTTTTAGGGAAATGGTTAATAATAAAGGGCTATGATCGGAGGAGAGGTGATCGAGGCGCTTGAGTGAATAGTTTAGTGTTCCTAAACTATTGTAGAAGAAGAAGTCTAGGAGATCTGGATTTCGGTTGGGATCTGATGGCCAATAGGTGGCTGTGTCAGGTGAGATCGTGGAGCAATGTTTCCGTGTGAGTGCAGACAGCAAAGCATGTCCTATGGAGTCTAGAAAGGAGATGAATTGGGAATCGGAAATGGATTTATTGGGAGGGCAGTACACTGATGCTAGAGTAAGGGGGAAAGGGAAGGTGCTGATTGACACTGCAGTGGGCTGAAGGAAATCATGTGCTACCAAAGGAACTATGTGATGAGAAATGGAATTATGAACAATGACAGCGGTACCTGCATGAGCTCTTCCATCTGGGTGATCAGTTCGGTAAGTATGGTACTGTCGAATCGTAAATGATCGTTTGCTAGTAAGTCTTGTTTCAGTAATGAGAGCTACGTCGATGTTCTTGTCGTGGAGTAGTGCTGTCAGTTCGTTAGTGTGGGTGCGAACACCATTCGCATTCCAAAGGAGAATGGATAAGGAGTCGGAAGGATCCACTTATGGATTTTGTTTAACGGGGATAAGGTAGGAGACCAGATTTGTAAGTAGGGAAATGAGAGGAGTAATTAGGGTTCTGAACTCTGTAAGAAATGAGGTTAAAAGGCTAGTGAGATCCGAAGAACTTGAAGGTGGAGGAATGTACGAGATGTGTGGCTGAGGATGGGATAGAGTTTGTGGGTTGACGGGATGAACGGAATGCTGGGAAAGGTGATCTTGTGTACAGGGGGTGGGTGGTGCCTGTGACTGCTCTCTGTTGCGAACGGCATCGGCGAAAGAGACAGTAGGCCTCAAGTTTCTGGCTGGGCCGCTTCTTGCTGCAAGTTTTTCCACTTCTGGCTGACGGCGTTTTTCGGTCCTCGACTTCAGCGTTCTGTAAGCCTCGCAGCCCTTGTAGTTGGCCGGATGGCCTTGCTTGCAAAGTACGCATACCGCAGGAGATTGTAGGGGCTTTTTGCACAAATCGCTTCTGTGCTGCCCACTACACTTTACACATCTGGGAGGGTGGTGGCAGTAAGATTTCGTGTGCCCATATGCCTGACAATTATGGCACTGGACGATGTCTCGTTTGGGGAACGGTTTTTCAACCTGTACCCTTGTATAGTACAGGTGTGTTAGTTCATAAATCTTCTCTACTCCAGGTGTTCGCTCGAGATCGACGAAGAACAGTGGTAACGCCGTTTTTATTGATCCCTCTTGTTGTTTATCCTCACGTAACACGTTCGTTATTTGACGAACTTTGAATCCAAGAGCAAAGAGTTCATCTTCGATTTTGTCAGCTGGTGTGGTCGGGTGCAAGTTTCTAATTACTACTCGGAGCGAGCGTTCTTGTTTCAGCTGATAGGTGTGAAAGTCAGCATTGGTTTCGTCCAAATATTTGATAATTGCCCGATAAGTATCGGGAGTGTCCGGAGATATTTTCGTGTCCCGAGAGCGATTTAGGCACGTATATTTGCCGGTACCAACAATTTTGCTCATTTGTGAGCATAGTAATTTAAAGTTGCTAATATTGCGTACAAATATAGGAGGCGGCTGGGGCTGTGTTGGAGTTTTGTTGACTTCCATTTCTTCTGCTGGGATATTTTTCAACGCCTCAAAGGTGTTTGGCGTGAAGAAAGGTGACTCTATGGCGGGATCATTATTGGATGTGCTGGCCTGTGGAGGTATCTCTTCCATGGAACTAGCCGCAGAAGAGGTTATTTGTACATTCCTGGTTGATCGTCTTGGTTTACGCTTTACAGGCGACGTTGTCGGGGTTGGACCTAGTGATCTCGATCTTTTTTTTTTATTTTGAGAGATCACTTGTTGATAAAATTTCATTTTATCATAACAACGGTTTTTAGTTTGTAAGAAAAAAAGTACGTGGCGCCGGTGGGAATCAAGCTCACAACCTCCAGTGGCGAGTCACGGGTCTTGGCTCTGAGCCACAAGACCGACTGGCTCAGAAACAATTGCACGACGTTAGTGAACGATCCGAATGGTGCTAATGTCTAATGGCAAAATGGCCGACCTCTCCTCTGATTTCACTTCACTTTTGTTCTGCACAAATGTAATAATGAAAAACTGACCACCTCTACCGAGGCTTCCCTCACTCCTTGATTCCCTCACCCCACCTTTAAACAGGTACTCCTAAAAGGATCCGCTCACCCCTAAAAAATTCCTTTATTTTTCCCTTATACATAATCTTAAAAATTTGAGACCTAAGGGAAAAAAAAATAGTCAGAATTCTCAGCCTTCGGTGGACTCTCACCACTGCACAGCAACATTTCCACCTCTACCGAGGCTTCCCTCACTCCTTGATTCCCTCACTCCACCTTCAAACAGGTACTCCTAAAAGGATCCGCTCACCCCAAAAAAATTCCTTTTTTTTCCCTTATACATAATATTAAAAATTTGAGACCTAAGAAAAAAAAAAAAGTCAGAATTCCGACACATTGCATCCAGCTTTATTATAAAGTGGTCGTCAATTAAGGTAATTGAATGTATATTCGAGGGACAACCACTCATAGAAATGCTTTAGCAAGAATGTTGAAAAGTGAATAAGTCACGGAAATGGACAGAAATTGGAGACCTTTCTCTTTATTGCGAAATATCCTCATCGGTAAATTTTATCCTTCGGTGGCTGGGATCCACTGGGGAGCCGTTTCAGCCCCCCTGGGGGTCATGCGAATTGTCATTCATTTCGGCCGGGATCAATATTGAAATTACAAATTACCATTTATTACCCTTATGGGCCAAGCCCACTCAAATCCTTTTGCGAAAATTTTCTCAAAATGAATTCGGTTTAGTACCACGTTTTCGAAAGAAAATTATGGCAGCGGCCGTATAGGAAATGATGGATAGGTCTTTCGTTCGAATCCGTCAAGGTACTCCATTAAAAACGTCGGGAACTCAAGAAGCTCTATTATCACCCTGTGCAGGAGTTATGCGGCAAGAGCTTCCTCGCTTATTAATGTTTATTAATGACACTCACTTTTCATTACAATTTGTATATGGCGTTTACTCTTGCCGGAAGTTTGAATATACCCACGTAGCTTACATGGCTTGATTAGTTTCCAGTCTCCAAATTAATTATAGGCTCGCCTGAAGGGAAACACTTCCCTGTAAGTGATATGCATGAGCATTAGCTTGATTAAACTTAATGCTGTAATCCAAGCTCGCATTGTTATTTGTAATATATGCATCAAAGGACTTCTCGTATGAACATCAATTGACTAAATTGAGTTCTTCCAAATTTAGAACACAATTTCTTTTTATTTTCTCTTGTGCCTGCATCTTTATCTATTTCCAAGTGTCCCTAATTATCCTCTATACCAGACACAAATACGCTGGTGTTTACTTCTACACAATATCGTGTTTATTACCCCGGTCAATTGCATGACATTATAATTGTTTGGGAAAATTCTCATACAAACCTAACCAAATAGATATCAAAATTGATTCCAAACAGCTTTAATTTTTCAGTTTACTTTTGATATTGTATCTTTCTGATACTTTCAATTTATAAAGGATTATTGGTTTTATTAAAAGAAATGTAAAATCTTTATTGTGATAAGATTATAATCTGTCAAGCAATAAGTATAAATTTTCTCATTCATGCCATATTTACAATTTTCATTTACTCGCTAATTCATACAGTATTTACAATCAGCCCAGAGACCTCCCAAACCTACATTGTTGTCACCTCTCTCGCATACGAATGAGGAAGTGGAGACTTGGGAAGTCCCCTACGCTTCTCCATCAACCGCGTCACCGGATACGATCCAGTGGAGGCTTACCAATAACGCAGAGCCACTCACACTGCAGACGCTTAGGTCATGATTGGAGAAACTGGCTATTGCCAAGACTTCCATTGTTAAGGATTAATAGCAGGTCACGAGGCCACTGCCGCTTTAGTCACCAAGGAGAATTATAGGGATGTGTGGTGCAGTTTAATGACTGTGCAAGGGGATTAGGGTGGTTGGATAGGTTTCGATAGGTTGGTTTTATTAGTCTATGTATTATACTTTCTTTGCTTTTTGATTTAATTAATAATTTTTGTTTATTACGTTTGTGTTGTTATTGCAAGTAAAATATTACTTAATATTTAAAATGAACGGGGACTACAGAAAAAAGGCCTTTCAGTGGTATCCTTACATGCTGTTAAATATTTATTGTAGATCCTACATTCCCTAAAAAAAACAAAAAACAAAAATAAACAACAATCTCAAGATTCAGTTAATTTTTTTTTTTTTTTTTTTTCTAAGCTCTCTAGTTAGAATTTTAGGATGAGGGAGAAATATAAAATATTTAGGGTGATCGGATCCTTGTACTAGGAGGACCTGCTTGAAGGTGGTGTGAGAGGAGTAAGGAGTGTGGGAATCCTCGGTGGAGGTTGATTGTTACAGTACAGTGGTGAGAGTCCACTGGTGGCTGGGCCTAGAGTCTTCTTTAGGCATTTAGTGCAGTCGTAGTTAGTCAGATATCAGTGAGGGTGCCCCTTAGAGGCTTGTTGTTGGTGGGCCAAGCGCCGTGATCTCAACAATTTCTTCTGCTTTTCTGCTACTGAGTCGAAGAACTTGATGTGACGTCGTCTGATGGCTTTGGTTATGGTGGGGAGCACGAACTTTTTGTGCATGTCGGAAGCCTTCATTTCACGAAAAGGGGTATGCCACAGTGCCGTTCGCACGATGTTGTTCTAGAAGCTCTGGAGGCGAGTTATGGTGCTGGCATGTAGGAATCTAAAGAGTGGTGTCCCAAACAGTAGAGCTGGCCTCAGGACGCTCTTGTATATGAGGAGTTTTAGTCTAAGGGATATGGCCTGGCTGGTGATGAGATGCTGGAGAGAGTAGTAAGTTCTGCGGACACGTTTTAATTTCTTTTGCAAGTGTGTGCCGAACGTCATGTGCCTGCCTAGGTTGATGGCCAGGTAGCAGATGCTGTTGGCTAATTTACATTGAGTCCCGTCTATGGTAAAGCTGGGTGGACGCTTCTTTTTCCCATGCTGGAAAGAGAAGATGATCCCCTGAGTCTTGGCCTGGTTCACTTGAATGTGGACAGCTCGCAGCCTGTCGGCGATTAATTGGCTAGCACCCTCTGCAGCATTTAGAGCTTTCGTTGGGTTGAGGCTGGTGCTGTAGACCCCTATGTCGTCCGCATATGGCGCTACCTCACAATTGGAGTATGAAGCTCCTACTATATGCGCGGTGTATATGTTATAGAGTAGGGGTCCCAGCACCAACGCTTGGGGAACTCCGACCACAAAATCTCTTCTGGTGGTTAAGACGGCTCCTATTCCCACAGAAAATGTTCTGCCTACTAGGTAGGAGGACATAATGTTCTGGAGTTGCGCAGGAAAGTCGTGCTCGTTCAGGCGTCGCAGGAGAGTACGATGATCTACGGAGTCAAATGCCTTTGTGCAGTCAAGGGAGGTCATCGCAGTGACTCTGTTGTGGCGCATGTTCGTTGCAACGTTCCGCTGCAGTTTTACAAGGTTGCAGTCCGAGCTAAGTCCTTTGGTGAAGCCGGTCTGTTGAGGTGGAATGATGTCTTGAGCGTCACAGTGTCTGGTGAGATGATCGTAGAGAATCCTCTCGTAGATTTTTGACAACTGGGTCAGCAGACTGATGGGCCTGTAGTGAGCTGGCTCATACCCATTCTTGGCCGGTTTCAACAGTGGAACGACAACGGTATGCTTCCACATCTGGGGAAAATAGTGTAGTCGCAGTGAGGAGTTTAAGATGTTCACTATGTGGGATATCCCCTTCCCGTGGTAGCTGTTTCAGAAGGATGTTCTGGCCGTTGTCATCTCTTGGTGCTCTGTTGCCTCTGGTGCGACGAATGATCGCCGAAACCTGGTATATATATGGTAGGAGGTATATATGGAAGTTTGGGTGGGGGTCCGCCGGTTGGGCGCTGTGATTGGCTCACTGACTCTATCCCCTCTCAAGTGGTCAGCGAGTATGTCGGCCTGCTCTGCAACAGACATGAACTGCCGATTTTTTACCAGTCTTACAGTGTTTTTCTTGGTTACAGATGTTTTAACCAGCCGCCAAAATGCTTTGTAGTCACTGTGTAAACTGCGGACACGGTCACCCCAAATAGAGCTCTTCCACTGGATCATTAGAGATGTTATTTGGGTAGTCAGAGCGTTTAGCACAGGCCTCAGGTCTTTGTTTTTCGTCCGGAACCAAGATTCAGTTAAGTGTATTGCAGTGGTATTTATAATGGTTTAGCCATGCAAATAATTAAATAAATAACGAGAAGCCGTTATTTACTAAATAATAAGTTAAAAAAAACCATGTTACCATTTAGGTTGTATAATCGTGAGCTGTATTTGATGTGGTTAAAATGAAAATAAATCAGTCAAAATATTATAAGGCAGCTATCATTACTCCATACCTATGTCAGGAATGAAAGAAAACCAGGAGCTGAAGAAAAGACGAAGCTCCTGTGTTACAGGCAATATATAAATATGGTGACTAGCTGGAAGGTCATTATTTTTTATCCAAGGGTCCCTTGGAAACCTTCCACAACAGCCCCGGGGGATCAACACAAACAAACATGATCATCTTCTTTTATCTTTCACCACGTTTCCTCGTTCCGATACAGCCATCTTGTCTTTATCCCGACATTACCTTTCATAACATTTTTTTTTTTAGATGCCTTCTGTTATATCTTAAAGAAATCCTGGATTCACCAAGGATAAAACTTTATTTTTCTAAAAAGAAAAGCATATTGCAAGCAGAAGTTTACCGATATTACATGTTATGTAATGTTCAGACCATAGTCATATATACGAGTATATAATGATATTTTTATGATCAAATTAAATTTATTTTAGAGGTTGAATTTAAAGAAGTGAGCTTTCCTTTGAAATCTGAGTTTTTATGTCATGTGTAAATATCAAGGGATTACCCCTTTGACCAATTGGGAACACCACATTTATTATGGTAGGGTATAACCAGTAAATGACATATTGGCCGACACAACCAGAGTTATTTCGAAATAACACGCAGTGTAATCTCAGCGAAAGTTAGATTTTACAGTGTTATTAGAGGATAGTTGGGACCTCAGAAGCTTCTAATGATCCTTTACTACTCACGTCCTTGCTTCCTAAACATTATTTCTACCTAATAATTACCACAGCGAATGAATTTTACAATGTCTAACCTTTTTAATGTTGCACCGTTCGATTTTATGTAGTAACATTAACAGCTCAACTAGCGCCTACAGAAGCGTAATTGAAATAATTGTTTTATATCGAAGAAATAGTATAGAGCTACATTTTTTAAAATATTTATTCCTGAATCTTTTACCTATACCATAAAAATTTTATTAATTTAGAAGTTCTAAACTATTCACTCACGCGTCTCGATGACCTCTCCTCCAAACATAGTCCTTTGTTATTAATCATTCCCCTAAGACCAATTCACAAAATGCCTCCTCCATCGTTTATTAAGGGCCCAGCCGATTGGGACCACTACCGCCAGCTTCTTACAAATTCCGTAGACCTCAAAGTGTCCCTGAAAACATCCCAAGACCTAGACGATGCAGTGCACTTTCACTACTCTGGTCCAGAGTTCGGCTTGGGAGGCATCGTCACCCCATCGTCATCCAAAATACTCACAGTCATAATCGTTTACCTCAGCCTCTCAAAGATCTAATCCAATCCAAACGCCACCTCAGAACAGTATGGGAAAGACTCCGTTATACTGCTGATCGCCGCTCGTACAATCAGTACTGCCAATTGGTAAATCGGCATCCTACCGTTCCGATTTTTCAATTCACACCTCTCCTCTCTGTCTACCAGGAATAACTTGGTTACATTTCACTGCAGTCTTATCGTCACACCCAGTTCCCGTTATAGCATCCCATAACCTTCTAAAACCACCTTGATGAGATCGAATATTGGAGCAAACAATGGCGGATCAATGTTAATGAAGCAAAATGTTCCCACATTATCTTCACGCTCTGTCGCAAGCCTTGTCCACTAGTTTATTTTAATTCTATTCCTCTCCCTGTATCCGATACCGTACGGTACGTTGGCTCTATCTCGACAAACTACTGACCTGAAACCCACATACGAGGCTATAAAGACAAGAACAAAACAAAAGCTTTGGGCAACTGTAAAGACTACTTCAAAGGACATCCCATCTCTCAACAGAAAATAAATTACTAATCTACAAAGTTATACTTAAGCCAATCTGGACATAAGGAATTGAGCTATGGGGGACAGCATAAAAGCCGAACATCAAGCGTATCCAATCCTTTCTATCAAAAGTCCTAAGAACAATAGTAAATGCCCCTTATTATGTCAGCAACAAAACCATGTCAGCAACAAAAAGATTCATAATGATCTTAACATACACTACATTCTTGAACTCATCCCTTCCAAGTATATGAAATTCCATAGTAGCCTATCAAACCACCCTAATCCCGTACCACAGTCATTGCACTGCACCACTCATCCCTATAATCCTCCTCAGAGACTGAAAAGGCTGTGGCCTCATGACCTGCTATAAATGCGTGACAGTGGGAGTCCTGGCAATGGCCAGTTTCTTCAATCATGCCCTTAGCGTCTGTGGCTCTCGCGCTCTTCGTCAGCCTCCACTGGCTTGTATCCGGTGACGCGGCTGACGGAGGAGCGTGGGGGACTTTCCAAGACTCAGCTTCCTTTTTCTTATGCGAGGGAGGTGACAAACAACTGGATTTTGGAGGCCTCAGGGCTGTTTGTAAATATTGTATGAATGATGAATTGGCATGAATGATAACATTTATCTCAATCACTTATTGCCTTATAAGGCAGATTGTAATTTTAGCACAATAAAGAATATTATTTATATATTTGAACTTAAAAACATATATTTGTTATCTGTCAGCTGGCTAGAACGCCTGATCTCTTGATTTCTCTCAAATCCTTCACACAAAATAAATGGATATTTTCCATTTCTTTTTTGTACTCTTTGTATACCATGCTAGGCTATAATACGAAACATTCTATCACTGCTGTAAGGTTATGGTAGTAGCATCGGTTGGAGAAAACCATATTATACAAGTATGCAGTACGTATAATATAAATAAGTGAGCCCATAATTCTAGCTGAAATCACATTACAGATGTGAAAAAGCATTTAGATGTATCTAATGCTTGAATACAATAAAAAAAAACATCATGAACTGCTTTGCTGTCTTAATGACACCAATAAAGATGTCATAAACATCGGTTTTTATTTTGGCTTCAGGAGATTTATCGATTTTCTAATTATCTTAGATTTCAAAAGAAGAAAACCGTTTCTCACGGTACAAATGGTTACACGAACTTCTTTATATCAGCACTATTTTTTTTTACTCACAACTCAAAAAATAATGTCTGCTGTAGCATGACTATAAAGAGAGAAACGATACAGACCGCGTATAGAATTGCAATTAACGACTGGTTTCCTGTTCCCTGGTCACGTGACATCGAGTGCCTGAGGGAGGGATGAGATTTATTGCTTAATCCTGATGGGGAAGTTTCTATCAATGGTTGTTCTAATGATGTCAATGGAAAAATATTGAATTATCACCGATAGTATCCTGTAGGCATGTTAAGGAACAGCCTAGTATCGTTCTGTGCCGCGTTGAGCCACCATACTCCATGTATTCCATATTCCACCTCCAATTTTTTGTTTCATTTTTAAAGACTAATTTTATCCACAGTTTGTTCAAAAGACCTATCAATTTCGCAACTAATAATTAAATGGATGCCAATAATCCACGAATGAAATCATCAGTTATATATTGCTAAGAATATTGTAATGCTAATATTATATATAATGCTAAAAGTAGAAGCAAGCCCCTTCTACTGTTTACCTGCCTTGTGACTTCATGGAAGTCACTGATGGTTCCTGTTATTTTTTAAGTATGCGACCGCATCCCTCCTAGACCTCCCTCCCATTTCCCAGAACTACCCTTTTCTTATACATATATGTCTCAGCTTTAGCCCCAGAACCCACTTGTTCCCAGACACTTGTCCTTACACATTCCACCCAGTATCTATAACGTAACTCTTAATATTTGTTTAAACCACTGTTTTTCTTGTACTTCATAATAAAGCTTTTCTTTTAAAAGACTCTCCTCTAGAAAGATTATATAACTATCTATTCAGAAAAAAAGAGTTAATTAAAAAAAATAAGGCCTCTTTTAGCTCTCTTGTTTTTTGGTGATTGGTTGAATCACTTTACACGTTTCCATGCTTAATGGGTATATTCAGGACAAAAAGTGATTTTTTTCTCTCCAAACTTTCTGTCATTCGTGTAATATTTACTTACTTAGAATTTCAGATCGATTGTACCGTTGTTATCTTCTGTTTTCTTCTGTTATCCTGTCTCATCTTCGGTGCTTCTTCATATTTTGTGTATGAATATACATTGCTATTGTCCTGGAAATGTATCAGTGTTGTAAAATATTCTTTTAATAGAAGGAATGTTTATATAAAAGTTGTGCACATTGTTTGTAAGGCCTCGTTTATCGTTAGTCACAGAAATGAAAACAAATCACGGCTACGCAAGGCCACCAAACTGAATACAAATTCAAGGGTATATTTATCTATGTAGTCTACCTGATGAATACATCTCAACCTACAGTTCGAATAAATTATATATTTTGGATATGTTAATTATTTATCGTTACAATAACTGAATAAATTAATACATCAATAAACGGGGTTCCTACCAATTTTTCAGAACTTCTCGAGATTGGAACCACTATCATAAATACTTACAGCGTGATATCTCAGGATCAAAATAATATAAATAAAAAGATCGGTTTAATGGTGATTTCTTGCATAAGACTTCAGAAGAGAATACTGGCCTTGGCAGTACTTTCATCTGACTTCTTAAAGACCAATGCACGTTTTTATATTCCGTCCTTGTTTTCTGCACTCCGAAATTAGGATGTCTGGGGTATGGTCAACGGAAACCGCAGACAGTTTAGACAGTTGTGAACCGGTGCCGTTAGATTTCTTTAATTCACATCATGGGCAAAACCTGGTCCGATAAATCCGAATTCCGGCATAGCCTTTGGTCACGATGTCACCCTTAATTTTACAGCAGACTTCGTATGCCTATAAAGAGAAAGGCTATTAGGGGTTCCAAGGCATTTTTTTGTTTTTATGTTCCTGTTCTGACGGCTTGTTTGTCAGTGGAACCAACAGATTTGGAGACTGTTTAAAAATAATGTTATCATAAAAAAAGAGGACATCATACATTAACTAATCATAGTACTAATTATAAATATAAATAAACAACTTATACTCTTAATGGTAGTATATTGTCAGAATAACTAGATGGTTAAAGTATATTTACACGTTATTTCAAACTGTGGATATTTGGAAGAACCGAAAATAACATTAAATATTCCCGGTTGATATGATCGGTATATTTGTAGACTTGTGAATGGAAAATTCGAAGAAAACGTTTGTTTAACCGAAGTGGAGTATCATTATATGTATCTAAGGTGGTAAGAATGAATTTCATTCAAGATATACTGTAATATAAGCGCTATTTAAGCAATGTGCCTTCGGCTAAAAGATAGAGTGGAGTATAATGGGCGAAGATTTTCCCACCAGGAACAACCTTAATTCCTGGCCTTTTCCTCTCAGGGAAAAATACTGGACATGAATTTCCATGGGGTTTCATTAGCTTGGTCTGGTTGGCCCTTGGGTGGTTTAAGTTATGGTAATTGTGCGGTTCTTTGTATCATAAACAATATTTTTCCTCCCTACCTGTAGAAAAAAAAATCTAAGACATTTTAATTTTTATATCGCTGTGGTTGCCATGGTAATTTAACTAGCGGTGACTACTGTTGTATAAATTTATTTTCCTCTAATGTTTTTCTCGGAGCTATAGATTCTTATAAAAAAGGCTTTCGGACATTTTATTGTTGAGCATGATAGAGTATACTCCGGTACAATAGTTCAAATTATTAAATAGATTTTGTCTTATAAACTTAGAGAAATAATTTTCGTAGATTTGTTAATTTATTTGCATAATCACATTGATCATGTCAACTTTTCACGCCTACAAGGGTCTGCACTAAATTTAATAAAATAAAACATAAAATGGCATGATTACTAACAAATTATAACGATCACATCAAAAAGAAAGGAAAGGGAGAGAAGAATAATTAATTGTAATGCTGTTAACTTTGTTAGATGTCTGTGACTAACCGACTTTTGAATGACGAAGCTCTTGAATTTAGTCAATTCTTTAGAATTGTCATAATTTATAATAGAACTGAATTGGCAACTTTCTAGAACAATAAAGAAATAATTTAAACTTGTAATAAATATAACGACAAATAGCCCAGAAGGCTTAATACAAAATGAGGAAAAAACTTACACAGTCAATAAAAAACAAAATAATAAACCATGAATCCAAATACTGGGAAAAAGTATTTTATATCAGGTCACAAAGAGTAGCCAAATAATTTATATATTACTACTTAATAATTAATTAAATTAACTCTGTTAATTGAACGAATAGTCTTATTTTTATTTTAATTTATTTCGTTTTGTTTCTATTGTTTAAATAAAGCTAATTTTAATGTTATAATTTATTTTTCACTAGTTAACATTTTTTTTTCTTCAAGGGCATGCCTGTTTTCAATTGTTTAAATTTTATTGTTATTTTACTGAGTCCGGGAAGAGATTTATTACCATGTTTGGGACTTTTTACGCCGTTAAAACAGCAAATATATACTTTATGGATTTGAGTGAGCACGATAGCGAGAACTAAGTCCAAAGCACCCCTGAGGTCCACCTACGGATCCTTTACTTTTTTTAATGCTGAGCTAAATACTAATTATAGAACTGTTTTTATGTAGATAGATTCACTTCTTCAATGGAGATTTCTGGTTAAGGTTGGTATAGTATAAAAATGATAAGTATCAGAAAAAAACCGGGCTATTCTTTTATTTAATATCTTTCAACAAAAAAATACTGTTTGAATGCTAACACGATTATATTTAAATTATTATATTACCATGATATTTTCAATGTGAACAAATTTTTGTTTTTAACAAAGCCGTTTTCAATGACAGAGAAGAATAAAATATGAATAATATTCTTGATCTTAATGGTCATAATCATTCATGATTTTTTCATAATCAATTATTAGGATTAAGCGAAATCATGTACGTCTCTTGACATCGGTTCATGGTAAGAATTTCGGTTATCGTCCTTGGCACTTTAGTATCTGTATTGGTTATTATTTATATATCTTGATGTAACAATAAAAAATAAGTTAATATATATATGTAGAGGCAGCCGACTGGACTAATCACCAGATCCGCAAAAGCAAGCATAAGCCTCAAGCGCGTCATCTTGGCATGGGCAGCACCCTGACTTAGATGGTCTGTTCGAAATGCCCAGTGCATTAATTCAGTTGTGGTCACTGGTAGCGTTCTGACTGTGTCCAGGTGAAATAAGTTCGAAGATTTGAACCATCATATCATAATCACCACTACAAAGCATAATCATCACAGTCCCTGTGTCAAAATGTAACTAACCAGAGGATCAGTTGCAACGAGATATTTTTTTCATCGAACATTTTTTTTTATCAAAATTATAAATTCACTTGTAATGTTAAAAATGTATATCAGGTATTTCAGGAGGAATCTGCCATATTTTACAGGTGTTCTATCCATAACATTATAATAAAAAAGCTCATAGTTAATAAACATAGTCTCGGAACTGGCTTGTTAGCAAGTTATTTTGCTGTGGGGAATACACCTGTAAAGTATGGCTGATTCTTTCATCTCGGAAAACAAGGGAACTGATCCTCGGGTTGGTTACCTTTTGACCAGAGACTTTGATTATCATGCTTTGAGGTTGTTCTACTTCACATGAAGGTACAAACCTTCGGACTTATTCCACTATAGATTAGTTAGCTCTAGATAGGATAACCGGTGTTTTCTTCAAGCAGTACATAATGGCTTAAAACATAATTAGAAAAAAATATACGTATATTTATTAACTCATATATTAGTATTGTATAAAAAGGTACATATCAAAGTAAAAATATACTCAGACGTCAGAAACTCACCGTATAAACGAAATAAAAGAAAGTGAAAGAATTATGGATCCAAAATAATTCATTTCATTTGTTCGCCTTTTCAGCCAAAGAAGAAAAGAAAAATGAACGACAAAAATATTGATTTAAAAAAAAAACCTATTGAATCGGTTTGAAATGATATAAATACCTGATGATTATTTTTAGAACATACAATTTGTATAGGAATCTTTTTGAAATTATTTTATCGTTATTGGCTTTAATAAATACATATTCTTTAACAACCGGAGTTTTAAACCATGAACAGCTTCATAGCTGGAACTTATGAAATGTTATTATCTAAAACCGTTCAGCATATTTTCAGAGTTCTGGAATACACCTGTCAGATTCTTTCTGAGAACGTGATATTATTCTGTACAGAAGATAAACATATAAAAAAGACAATAATTGCAATACCTTTACCTGCACAAAAGAATTAAATTCACGTGTCATTTAAATCTAGTATGTGACAGTTTTAGAATTAACAAACACAAAAACATATGCGAAGTTTGATAAAAAGTAACAAGCATTTTTGTTTATCTTAAGAAGATTTTATATACTCATCATTAGCAATAAGTCCCCTTCAAAATAATCCCCCTCAGATATAATACACATGTGCCAACGCTTTTTCTAATCTTCGAAGCACTTTTCAAACTCACTTTCCGATATAGCTCTTAGCTCCTTCAGTGATTCTTCTTTTATCTCATCAATGATGCCAAAACGTCGTCATTTCAAGGTTTTTTTTCAACTTCAGGAACAAAAAGAAGTCGCAGGGAGCCATCAGCGAACACGGTGGCTGAGGTAACACAACAGTGTTGTATTTTGCTAAAACGTTAAGAATAAACAGTGAGGTGTGAGCAGGAGCGTTATCGTGATACTATTTCCGCGATTTTTCCGCCATAATTCCGGCCGTTTTCGTCGGATCGCTTCACGTAAACAGTGCTTTACTTCCAAGTAATATACTTTATTGGCTGTACGACCTTCTGGCAGGAACTCCTGATGCACTACGCCATTAAAATTGAAAAAAACAGCGACTATAAAATTCTCGTTATATTTTGATCAAATCTGAATTGATAAATATAGCGAACCTTACATACCGTTAAAATTTCGTTATTAATTCTGTTTGGCATATTTATATATTCAATGACGATCCCCGAACCTGGATGAAAATAGAATCCCTACCTTCAGGCTAATAATTGTGAAACAACTTTCAACAAAATAAAGCAATCCTGGCTCGTTTGTGATCCTCGGCCTAGGTTTTGTGGAGCTAATGTATTTGTCATGCATAAACACATCACTTGGGGTAGACACTGACAACAGTCGGCAGGAGAGCGTAAGTTCGTCACACTGACAAGTAGAATCCCGTATGCCACACGGTGTGCACTCACTCCAGGGACCACATAATATAGAGGAGATTGTCACATTACGACTGAGAGGCAATTGACACTATTCTACTAGAATCCAAACTCTTCAGGACCATTCATCTTCTCAGTTAACTTCTAATCCTTATGCCATTTCCCCCACCTCTTCGATTTTTTTAATTATAAACTGACAACTGATTTCTTTGATAACTTATTTTTGGATACTTAATTTATAATCAGATGAGCTTATGAATTTGATCAAAATGTAACAAAGCTATCACACATTGCCGTAAGGGAGGTTTGTAATATATATATATATATAGAAACCTTCCTCATTTTTTACCATTTCTCTTTTTACTTTATTTGATCAATTTAACTTAACTAATTTGGCAGGTCCGTCATGAGATCTTTAATTCAAATTGTTTTTATGTCTTTGACATAGTAATTTATCCCGATTGAATCACCCGATCTCAAGGCTTATGTTGTAGTTATTAATAAATTGAGAAACTGGAAATTGTGAAATATATACAAATAAAATGGTTATAACAAATAATTATAATTATATAGAGTGCTGACAAAAAAATATTCAATTCCTTTTAAAATAGGATAGTTACTACTAATTGCAAAAAAAATGAAATTTGAGCTCAAATTCTTTTAATGGATCCATAATAAAAACAATATTAAGATCACCTAATCGATGATCTTCCTTTTATCCAATCAACGTTACTTCTGCTGTTGGTTCTTCTCCTCTTTTCCTGTTGGTGACCGCCAATTCGGGAGCTTGCTAACTCCGCTCTTCTCGAGGGTTGTGCTAAGACTGCCCTTTTATCTCATCCCCACTCCTAGGAGCATAAGGGAAGATGCTTACCAGATGTGAGGGTTCCTGGCCATGATATTCTCAAATATCATGAATGTTACAATATATATTTGGCTCTGAGCCGGGTCTGCTATTGCATAAACATATATATAATGTGTGATGGATCTCCGAACAGTAATTTTAGATAAACTCAATTCACGGGCTGCAGGAATCGTTGACCAATAGATTTTGCATATTAAAGCCTTCAAAACTTTTTTTTTTCCAAAACCCCTTTCTTGATTACACAATATGTGAACAAAATGAACAAAATCAGTGAACAAATATTTACAGATTTCTCCTCTTGCTGCAGACGCAGATGCATTCGAAGGAGGGTAGAATTACAATAACAATTTCTTTGTGAAGTTAAAAGGTCAAAACATATATACAAGACTAGGTGATGGGGCTCACCTTCGGTTTACAGTGTGGTCCTTAAAAACCAAACAGCTAAATTCATAACACTCATAATTAAATAGTGCGAGAAGATATTTAATTAGATACACAGGTTGAGGTTAGGGAGATGTTATATTATCATCAATTAAATAAAGATAAAATATATTAAAAAATTGCTCCAGATACTATTGTGAGATGTTGACTTGTTAAATCACAATGTTGGAATGACGATTTCTTTTTTGAACATTGAGAAACATCTTTTTACAATAGCCTATGTGAATATAAAAACAAACTCATATCAATAACTATGATCTCCTAAAACGTGTAAAATGTTTTGTTTTTTTATATTATGATTTCTGTAATTAGTTAATAAGTACATTATTTGTCGCAAGTTTAATATAATTATCTTCATCACTGGGGGGTTCCATTGAAAAATAGCATACCTCTATGCATGTAGGGGTGCCCAAAATAGTTGCAAACACGATTGGAATCACAGTTTCATGATATTTTAATCAATATGAAAGCAAAATATATATTATTTATCATGTGGCTGTGTTACGTTTTTCACCACAGAGGCATTAATTGGAACCAATGAGTCAAATCTCTCTACGTCTACAAAACACACGTTGAGTATAAAAGTGACCATTACTTCGATCTTGGAAATTTTTAGAACTCGACTTATTATACATACCATTAATTACTTTAACCAGCAATATAGTAAAATATTTATATAGTCATTAGTTGCAATTAATTAATTAATGGATCTTCTTCATTAAAGCTTTACAGATTCGTCAATATAATTCATTACACAAAGCCATAAAATTTCCGCTATATAAAATTTTAATTTATCTAGTTGAATAGGAGACTCATAATCACCAGGACAGATACTATAAATAAAAAACATAAAATTTACTTATTATTTGTAAATTTGCTATTTGTAAATAATCACAAACATATTGTTTCATATCTTTCTACATTTTAGAAAAAAATTGTATTATTTATCATTTCTGAAATAAAATGTCGTGCATAGGGGTTTATTTAAAATACCTTTTCCCACTAATACTTTTTCAGCTAATCCAATCCACTTAAAGGTTAGGAATTATTCATTGGAAACTCAAGTTTTTTTTGGACCTCAGAAAAAAAAAGGATTGGGAAATAATGCCTTTCCCTAATGTATTTAATTTGTTACTGTAATCTGTATTTAGAGGCCCAGTAGAATAAATAGCATATTCTTGAATGGATTGTTTAATAACATTTCCGCAGAAAAGTTTACTTATGTAAATGACATCGTGACATTTATTCTAAAATTGATTATCAGTACTTATTTAAGATTAAGTAAAATGCTATATTTACTTTTGCAGAATATTAACTTGATTAAAAGAAAGGTCTAACCGAATATATATTTTCGTAGGTAAAGAACGGGGGATGATTATGCTCTGAAATTATTTTTTTGAATCTAATTATTTATTTTACAGTGGGGTCCCATGAATACGTATTGCTGCTTCTATCCTCTAATTTACATTAAGGGTAAAAAAAGATATTACTGACCCCAACATCTATTTCATTTAAAAGGGTTAGTATCAAAAATTGGTTGGTACTTCAACCATGTAAACGAAAATGGTTTTTTTTCTTTCTCAAAACAACTTTTCCTTATTAAGTTGAAAAAAAAACAATTATTTTTTTATTGCAACGAAAATTTGTATTTATTAGTTTTTTTGGAGTGCTTAAGATACAAACGTTATTTAGTTCTCAAAAGGTTTTTTTTTACTTACTTTACTAAAAGTGTTTCCAGGTTTTTGTAAATTTTCAATGGTCTAAGTCCATTGAATAACATTCCAAATATCATTTTTATATTTAATATATTATTTGTATATTATAAACGAATTGAATAACCATGATGTTAAAAACATTTTTTTTTATTCTCAGCTCCTAGGGCGTATTGGCAAAAACGCTCGGACAAATTACAATTGGTGACCCTATGACCGTAGTCAATCTATTGCTAGTAAGTTCGTCAGACTTTTTTATAGTATTTATGCAAACTATAAATGTAAAGATTTAACTACAGTAAGTTGTTTTATCAATATTTATTCTCCCAAACTTGAAGTAAGACATAAAGTATTTGATTAATAATTATTATATGATTTAACTTGCTTTAACTCTGCTTAACACATTATATAAAGTATAATTTACTTGTCTTCTTTGTAAATCCCCATTACTGTGGAACCGGTGGAAAATTTCACCACTATCAGAGATACAAAAGTGGGTGCTACCCCTCGTATACATACTCTTCCAACCTTCCCACTACACTCATTGAGTTACATGCTATAGAATTGATAGCCGTTACTTAATATTATGTTATTAATTATGGCACGCAGGTTTGCTCTACAAGATCAAAAGATATTTACCACAGACCCTTTTCCTAATCCTACAGTCCTACCTTTCAAACCGCTTCTTCCAAGTCCGCTGTGGTTTAGAATACTCTAACTACTATCCCATAAATGCAGGAATTCCACAGGGCAGTGTCCTGGGCCCCATCCTCTATAACATATACACCACTGCTGTCCTCTCTACTCCCAATACCTTGTTGGCCACATTTGCAGATGACACTGCAGTCTTGAAATCCCACCCAGACCCCGACATAGCATCCCATAACCTTCAAAAACACCTTGACGAGATCGAGTATTGGTGCAATTAATGGCGGATCAAGGTTAATGAAGCAAAATGCTCCCACATTACCATCACCCTTTGTCGCAAGACTTGCTCACTAGTTTATTTTAATTCTATTCCTCTCCCTATATCCGAGACATTACGGTACTTAGGCTTGCATCTTGACAAACGACTGAACTGGAACCCACATACCAGACTAAAAAGACAAGAACTAAACAGACGCTTTGGACAACTGCACAGACTACTTAAAAGGACATCCCATCTCTCAATAGAAAATAAACTACTAATCTACAAAGTTATACTTAAACCAATCTGGACATACGGAATAGAGCTATGGGGGACAGCATAAAAGTCGAACATCATGCGTATCCAATCCTTTCAATCAAAAGTCCTGAGAACAATAGTAAATGCCCCTTATTATGTCAGCAACAAAACCTTTCATAACGATCTTAATATACCCTACATTCTAGAACTCATCCCTTCCAAGTTTAAGAAATTCCACAGTAGCCTTTCCAACCACCCTAATCCTGTAGCACAGTCATTGCACTGCGCCACTCATCCCTATAATCCTCCTCGGAGACTGAAACGGCAGTGGCCTCGTGACCTGCTATAAACGCGTGACAGTGGGAGTCCTGGCAATGGCCAGTTTCTCCAATCATGTCCTGAGCGTCTGTGGCTCTCGCGCTCTTGGTCTGGACTCTACTGGCTAATATCCGGTGACGCGGCTAACGGAGGAGCGTGGGGGACTTCCCCTACTCAAAAAGACTCCGCTTTTTCTTCGCATGTGGATTTGGGAGGTCTCTGGGCTGTCCGTAAATATTGTATGAATGAGCGAGTGAATGATGAACTGTAAATATGGTATGAAAGAGAGCATTTATCTTATTACTTATTGCCTTATAAAAGGCAGATTGTAATTAAAGCACAATAAAGGAGTATATATAACTACATAAACTTTAATTTTTAAATATTGATAGTCTGTGAGTTGTGATTATTTAATTGATAGACAGGGGAAGGAAGACGCCAAGCACTATTATATAAATTGAATTTTCGAAGGTAACGAATTGAGTTTGATGTATTGTATTGATGGCTCTCAATCTGTTTTGGCACTACAATCCTATCAACATCAAGCTGTACATTGGTGGCCCAATAGTCTCCTCTTTCAATTTGCAGTAGTTTCACGGTTGAGTTCCTGACCATTTCAAGAGTCTGCACATTTTTGTCTCAACTGAATTAATACTAGTCATATAAGGTGATAATTTTACAGTTATTCATCTATGTAGATAAATAACATTCTTATAACAATTAAATTTCAACTATTAACTACTGCAGGTAAAGTGCATAATATATAAACAGTAGAGCTATCAGAAGAAATTCACGTTGCATTAGATCCTCTTCAAATAAAAAAAGAATAGCATTTTTTTAGAAGACCATAAAAAATAATTGTAAAGAAAATCATTTTTGGACATAAAGAGCCATATTTCTCTCACTAATTACAATAATGGTGGCTAACTTGTAGTAATTTATGGTTAGAACGGTGAATAAAAGTCACCAAGGTATTAGAGCAATCATATCAAGACGTAAACCACTACACCAAAACCTCTATTCCAAGTTTTCAAAAAGCCTCCACCAGAACTCTCAGTTTATAATTATTACAAAATAAATATACAAAGGTAAGTGAAATGTGGAATTAAAAATTAAAACAACTATGCAAACAATAAAAAAAGCATGCTTCATTCTGGTAACATAAAAATGAATTATTGTCCAAACCGATCCCGAATTTTAGTAATAGCTGGTTGGTGAATAACAGTAATCAGAATTAAATGAGGTAATGATCTTCTTAGAGAGTGCGCTAAGAAAAACAACCACTGGGTTGTCGGAGACTTAAATGCGCGGCGTCATCGGTCCTCCGGCCAGCTCTGCTGTACGGTGCCCCGCTATTCATGGTGAAAAGTGGTGCGACATACCTCGAGAGGTTGAAGAACGCTGACCTGCACCCGTTGCTTGGTGTGCCGTTGGTGGGTGAGTTTACCCGAAGTTTTTTGACTCGTTGCAACACCTAACTAACCCAGTGTTTATCACTATGATCCCACCACCCCTCCCGCATCGATGGCAACAGTCTGTTGGGGAAAAGTTAAGAATAAGTATGTAAGTTAGTTTTAAGTTCAATCAAAAAAGTTTTTTTTCCCCCTTAGCTCTCAAATTTTTAAGATTATAGAAAAGGGAAAAATAAAGCGAATTTATTTGAGGTGAGCAGATCCTTTTACTAGGAGTACCTGTTTGAAGGTGGAGTGAGAGAACAAAAAAGTGAGCCCCATCACCTTTATTAGTCAGTTCAGACCAGTCACGTATAATGTGTATCATTATACTTGTTTATTCTGTTATATAATTTTCATAAAATAACAAAACCTGTATGATAATAATCTACAGGAAATAAAAAAATAATTTGGAAATGGATTCGCCTGAGGATTTATAATCATCTGTAAATTTAAATGGGCTATGGGCAAAAATGAAAAAATAAATAAATATATGACGTAAAGCTCATATTAAACTGTGTAATAAATAAAACAGACTCTTTAGGTATTATTACTGTAAAAGACAATTATCTATATATTGTATATTTATATATTTATTTATGATGTAGATAAATGCGTCAGAGGAAATATCAGAACGACAGGTTTCAAATCTCTACTATGTCAATTTGTTTTTCTCTTTCATGATTAACTATTAATATTTGCATTATTAATTCAGGTTACAACAAAGTAATTATCGGAATAAGACTTTTTCTGAACGAATTTTCAAAGGGGCTCAATTTATTGAGCAAATATTTTATTGTGATCAATTGTCTACTTTTCGATTAGTATGATAATTTAGCATTTATTCATTCATCTTGAATGCGGCAAAACAAAATATTAGTAATTTTAAGACATTTTGAGCTCATGTTTATGATTACTATTAGGATTTTGAACTCATGTTGCGAGCTCAAAATGGAATACAACCACTGTCACAAGATGAGCTGGGTTAATACCACATAGGGTTCAAACATACATCCTCTATTCCATATATCCAGACTGGCTTTAGTATAACTTTGTAAATTAGTAATTTATTTTGTATTGAAGATATGTGATCAACAATGCAAACGCCATGTTGAGCAGTGAAATATAGATGGAAACTAAACTAGTGTTATATGTTCAACCCCCGACACGGGGAAGGTAGTGTACAATTGTTAAATAACGTAAAGGGTCGAGGGCCAGATGTCTTTTGATGTACGCCGACCGATGTCTCCCATCTGTTGGGTTACACAAAGGGGGAAAAAAGCCTTCTGTGAGCATTCGGTAATCGCCCTGAGGTCAGTTGCGAAGACGGATTCAGTCGGGGGCACTCGCTTAGTCGTAGGGCTGGAGGAGCCTTTGCAGCTGCGATTCTTCGGTACTGGTTGAGATGATTGCTTTTATCTTAGACCTCTTGGCTTTGAGGTTGCTTCTACATTAGATTGAAGACATCATTGTACGCTAGTAAGATTTAAGCTTTATTTATAGCTTGTACAATAGATGTAACCTATTCATCATTTTGAGTTAATAGTAAAATCAGTCATTGCTCAGTTAAATAATTTTTGTAGAGGACATTCTTTTAAAAGAAAAGAAAGAAAAATTTATTATGAAGTACAAGCAAAACCATGGTATATACAAATATTTAGAGTTACGTTACTGGGTGGGAAACAAGTGTCTGGGAATAAGTGGGGTCTGGGGCTAAAACTGAGACATATATGTATAGAAAAGGGTAGTTCCGAGAATAGGGAGGGAGGTCTTGGAGGGATGTGGTTGCTTACTTAAAAAATAACAGGAAACATACGTGACTTCCATGAAGTCATGAAGCAGATATATACTAGAACTAAAGTTGTAGATTTTAAACTTAACCATTTAAACTAATAAATCAAGGGTAAAACCCAATCTTGGTGCCAAATTTAAAAAGACAGAGCCATTGCCATTTTCACTAACAGCTGGTGTTACCACTATGAAATCTTCCAACTTAATTTCAGTTCCTACGGGTACGGAATGGGTGTATATTAATTTCTGACCCTGTGTCTATTAACCAATTGCCTCCGAGTAAGTCAGTAAATGATGGAGTTTCCTTCACTAGTTTTAGTTGATGTTGGGGGACAGGCTGTGGTTCGTTTAGTCCTAAAAAATGTTCAAGTTTGTCCTTCAAGTCTTTAACTTTCTGTTTCAATATTTCGTTCTCTTGTTCTAGTGGGCGAGGTTCGTCTAAGTGATGCACTTTGTTACTTCGAACAGTTCACATTGACACGGTGTTTTGTGAATGTGGATTGAAGAGTTGTGATAGGAAGGCTGTTAGTTAAGGTATTTGGAAGTTAAGTTGTTGTTCATTATTTCTAAAGTTCTGTCGGGTCATCATAACGTTGCTGATAGTTATTGCTATGTTCAAAGTCATTGTTTTGTTGAAAAGTATTTCTATAATTATTTTGGTATATTGCAATGTTGAAAGTTATTATTATAATCCTACAGTTATTATACAAAACGTTTTTCATTTGTATCAGGTCGTTAATACCAAATGGTTGAGTGTGTCCATAAGCCTTGATGGTAAATTCACAAAGAACGTGGTCTACAATTAGTACCTTTTGTGATAATATTTCTTGTTCTTTATTACAGATAGAGTTGTCAATTGTTATACGGTTCTCAATTAGAATTTAATGGGGGACAATTCTGTTAATAATGTAAATTGGGTGTTCGTTTCTGTACATATGAATCTGAGAGATTTCATATTGTAGGTGTGATGTTGTCCAACTGTCCTTAAAGTGATTTACTAAATGTAATTTGAAGTTGTATATTGATAGGAAATCTTTATACATGCATAATTGTTGCGCGTCACCAGTGAGTCTAGAAAGAGCTATTTGTATGAGTCTTTGCTCGTTATGTATTATGTTAGTGATTGTTTCGTTACATACTGTAGAAAATATTTTTTCTAGTGGTTTGATAAATGTTATTGAATTATTCGGATCTCCATTGTAGTGTGGAAGGTATCCATATTCTTCTTTAGTCATATGATAGTCGTTAAAAGCCATTTTTGATTCGTTAATGTATATTTTTCTGTCTAAAATATCTTTTATACCTGTTCTTGTCATAAAAATAAAAAAATAAATATATGTAAAATTACACTGTTTGCAAAAATGACACCTTAAAGTCTTTTTTATTGCTGTTGACGAAGTCTTCCGTATGGTCTTTATTAAATGTTTTGTGTCTGTATAACCAGCATAAAGCGTTGGAACAGCCCCAGGCTCTGTTAATATTTCCTCGAGCCTTCTTCGCCTGTCCGTCAGAGTGGTAGTCAAACAATCCCAGATACTGTTATCTAAGCAATTTTATTATTCAAGAATTACTTACGGCTGCAGAGAATATTTCTTTGGATCTTCTCGGCTTGATGACGAACCAACCGTCTTCTCTTCTGACTTCAAGGTCGCAGGTTCCAAGTGAATGATGTCTTCAATGAAGTCCAGCTTTCTTTTTTCCTTCAACTTCCTCAGATATATAACGAATTTATTTAGGTGATTACCTGGTGATAATCTATTGAAATAGATAAGTACCCAATATCGGTGAAGTTCAGTCCTGTGGGGTATCTTTCTAGAGTTACTTGCATCGGCCTTCTCAGGCTATTGGAGTGGTCTCACTGTCCGTGGCCAAATGACGGATCTCTAGATGGTGGACTACCGTGAATTTACTGAGTATACTGCCAGGTGCCTGTTTGGGGTGCCAGTTAAATACTCTTTGTAGAGGAGAGTCTTTTAAAAGAAAAGAAAGAAAAGATTTATTATGAAGTACAAGCATAATACTAGTATATTCAAATATTAAGACCTATATAGCATTATGTACAATATTAGCATTATAATATTCTTAACATTATATAACTGATGATTTCATTCGTGGATTGTTGGCATCCATTTAATTATTTGTTGCGAAATTGATAGGTCTTTTGAACAAACTGTGGATAAAATTAATCTTTAAAAATGAAGCAAAAAATTGGAGGTGGAATATGGAATACATGGAGTATGGTGGCTCAACGTGGCACAGAACGATACTAGGCTGTTCCTTAACATGCCTACAGGATACTATCGGTGATAATTCAATATTTTTCCATTGACATCATTAGAACAACCATTGATAGAAACTTCCCCATCAGGATTAAGCAATAAATCTCATCCCTCCCTCAGGCACTCGATGTCACGTGACCAGGGAACAGGAAACCAGTCGTTAATTGCAATTCTCTACGCGGCCTATATCGTTTCTCTCTTTATAGTCATGCTACAGCAGACATTATTTTTTGAGTTGTGAGTAAAAAAAAATAGTGCTGATATAAAGAAGTTCGTGTAACCATTTGTACTGTAAGAAACGGTTTTCTTCTTTTGAAATCTGCGATAATTAGAAAATCGATAAATCTCCTGAAGCCAAAATAAAAACCGATGTTTCTGACATCTTTATTGGTGTCATTAAGACAGCAAAGAAATTCATGATTTTTTTTTTATTGTATTCAAGTGAATACAATTTCGATACGTCGAAATGCTTTTTACATCTGAAATTAAGTCCAGCTTTTATTCTTTCTTCAAGTTACTCGGATATGTAACACATTTGTTTAGGTAATTACCTGGTGAAAATCTATTGAAATATATCAGTACGCAATATCGGCGAAGTCCTGTCCTTTGGTACAGTAAAACACGGCCATATACAAATATTTAGAGTTACGTTACTTCATACTGGGGGGAATATGTGGGAACAAGTGGAGTCTGGAGCTAAAATTGAGACATATATGTACAAGCAAAGGGTAGTACCGAGAATAGGGAGGGAGGTCTTGGAGGGATGCGGTCGCTTACTTAAAAAATAACAGGAAACATCAGTGACTTCCATGAAGTCACCAGGCAGGTACACACTAGAAGGGACTTGCTTCTACTTTTAGCATTATATATTCTTAGCATTATATAAAGCTCGATAAAACATTTTAACCTTGTGTTGTTTTGAGCGGATAAATCATTTTGTATAGTAATTCTATTTTACCATTGAATCCCTTCCATTTGATCACCATGTTAATTTTTTAAGGTAAATTACTTTGGGGTTAGAATCAATCACGACCAATAGTAAGTAAATTGAATATTTGAATAATTTATAATTTTGTACAACTTGACGCTAATGCAATACGCTCAAGATTCGAGCAATCAAATCTGTCAGTAGTTAAATAGCCAGATGGCATCCTCAAAAATCAAATATTCTAATTACTTAACTAGAACGTGGTTGATGAACCGGCGTTGTCAGCTGGATAGATAAACGGGTATATGTATCGTTAAAAATGTATCCTTTATTCATTGCCTTAGAGTTTTATGTATTTGGATACATACACGGATACTCTTTCTAAACAAGTTAAAAATAAAATCAAAAGTTTCTTTCCCCGTCCGGTGAACGTGAGCACTGGTGAGTAGGAAAATGGTTTTGGATTCAACAATTGGAAGTAGACGTTTTAATAAGAGTTGTTAAAAAAGTTTGGCGAGGATAAGTAGGAGGCTAATTGGACGGTAGGATGTGGTGTCATTGGATGGTTTACCGTGTGTGGCTAATAGGACAATAATAGAATGTTTTCATAAGAGAGGAAAGAGCGCCGTTCAGATAACGGAATTACAAAAGTAGGTAAGGAAGATTATGGCTTGGAGGAGTAGTAGGCAAATTTGAGGATTAAGGAGATCATGTCCGGGAGATTTTCGGTAAGATATGTGTTTCAGAAGGTATTGGACCTCACAAGGGTTAATGGCTGTTGGTGGACGTGAGAAAATCTTCAACGGTTGTGCCATGGTTATTGATTATTAGGGTGAGGTGCGAAAGTCTTTTCGACCTTTCCCCATCTGAAGCTACCCAGGACCCATCTACACGGCGGAGTAGGTATGAAACAGGATCATATTTTAGGATCTCCATAGTAACATTCCACAGAGAATTATCCCTGTCAGACAGAGAGGAGAGATGGGAATTAAAATAATCGAATCCAAAGGATGCTTAATGTCGCTTTACCAATCTGCAGTAATAATTTTAAGAGTGACCATCAGAAGAATGTTGTGTTCTTTGTCACACTGTTTGATTAGGAGTGTCGTTTGGGTTGGATTAGGTCTTTGAGATTCTAAGGTAAAGGATTTTCGCGGTGAATTTTTGGATGACGGTGGGATGACGATGCCTCCCAGGCCGGCCTATGGATCAGAGTAGTGAAATAATGCACTGCATCGTCTAGGTCTTTGGATGTTTTCATGGACACTTTGAGGTCTACCGAACCTGTAAGAAGCTTGGGGAAAGTGGTCGCAAATCAACTGGGCTCCTAATAAATGAAGGAGGAGGGAGTTTATGAGTTGGTCTTAGGAAAAAAGTTAGGTCTATAAATAGGTTATGATAGAGGAGAGTTAATTGGGGCGCGTAAGTGAATGTTCCTAAACTATTGAAAAATAAGAAGTCGAGGTGATCACGATTTCGGTTGGGGGGACATGTATTTTCGTTAATTGTGAGCATAGCAATTTAAAATTGCTAATATTCCGGACGAATATTGAAGGTAGGGTTGTGCTGTTTTGATATTTGGATAGCTTCGATGACCTCTACTTCTGATTCAGCATCTCAAAACTGTTTGGCGTGAAGAAAAGAGACTCATTGATGGTTTTTTCTGTCTCTTTAGAATCGCTTGACTTCGGTGGTGTCCTCCATTGAGCTAACTGCAGAAGCCTTGCTTTTTAAAACATCTTTTCCACCCAATGAATACCAGTGTACCAGATGTTGACTTTAACGATTTGATTACGTGCCTGACTGTTTCATTGCTTCATCGTTTAATTTTATATCGTAAAATTAACTAACTTATACAAGGTCCATATGTATTAGTTATAAATTAAAAAAAATGCTTAAGGTCCTTATCAACTTACATGTCAAATATTATTTGTATCGTCAGAACCGACCATCATTGACAATCACCTGTTAAATCGGCTAACCCTAAAAAAAAAATCATTTGTAAAACGACGTTTATAATTTAATTTTAAAAACACCATCATTGGCTCATCTGGGAATCGTATTAAAAATTTGATTGAGCCAGACAACTGGCGAATTAAACCAATTGGCGATACTTAGCCGGATGGAGTTTTAAAAACATCTCTATAGTTTCAACAAGATACAACAGACAACCTTAATACTGTAATGTACAGTTAGGGACGGCCAACTTAGAAAAGTTAATTTAACTTTGGTCATGTTTAGATAAGGAGGGTCCGAAACAGCATGCCCCAAGACTTTTAGGCGGCTCTGTAGCTGTCAAAGATGTCCAAAAGACACTGTCCAGAATTGCTAAATATTCAAAGTTTGAACCTCTACAGAACAGACATCCCCTAAGGATTTTAAACATATCGAGGCTAACAATAATTTTTGTGATGGTTTAATTGCTGGTTCTGGGTCTATATAAAATAAATAACTTCCAATTTCGCTATCCTACAAATTTTGTATCTCTATTTCAAAGGCGTTTTTAGCAGCTTATAATATCATCATCAAGTGTTCAATATGTTATTAGTGACAGCCATGTCTTACTTCATTTTTTAAATATTTTTATTTTGCTAGTAATAGTTGAGACTTTATTAATGTTAAAGTCACTGGCTCCCAATGGAAGTGCATTGTCTCATAAAAATTATAATATTAAAGATTGGATGATTTCTCTAAAAGTTTGTCTGGATGGTTCATTTATATTCAACATGGCACGAAGGCAATATGCCATGAACTTAATAATTGTGATGAGGTTTATAATTAAAACTTGAATTAAAGCTTGATTAATGAAGATACTATGTACATGAATAAGCCTAATATTTTTTATAAGCCTACATCACTTGAGTAATATATGTTATGTATGATTATTATTGAGCCATATCCAAATAACCTTCCATTGGTCCACACGTTTAAATTAATTTGCGGTAATACATCAGGGACAGTTGTATATTTATTTTGTTAATTTGATATAATATTTTTTTTATTATCTAAGTAAACGCCTTACAACCAATGCATATTAAATTATAAAACTAAAATGTTATTCTTTGTCTTCAATTGGTATCCCGTCAGTTCTTTAACATTAACCATAAATTCATCAATTGTGTCAGAATAGAATTGTTATAAAGGCAGCATGATTTCTGTATGTTATGTGAGCCAATGTACAGACAGTTAACACACCGTTTTTACAAGCAGTGATCAAAGTATTAAATCACAGTATATGTGCTCGTTGAGGAGTTATTTGATTAATATAAAATAAAACGTTGCAACAACAAAACAATTAGGCACTGTAAAAGTAATTCACTCACCTCAGTTTCTGATACATCTTAATCTCCTAGCTGTGGCAACCGTTGGTGTTTAGGTAGCAAGGAGGTGAGTATTGAAGGAGTTCAAGAATTTTTTGATATCTGGAAGCCACTCTAATATCTTAACCTGCACACCCTGTGTCGCTTCGAGGAAGGTTTTAACTCCCCCGAGTCCCTAAGCTTACCCAAGGGGAGGGCTGACGTCATGACAAAAAAATCGGAAACCCTCCAAATAAAATATAAGGAAATGTGTATATATGGCTGTAGCTAAACAGACAGTATGAGCTCCCGAAAGCTCCTATACGTTGACAATTACATTTATTTGTAGTAAAGGAAATTGGTTGATTCATAATTTATTTAATCATAACCCTTTATACCCTATACCCACAGGATATACAGGCTAAATCCGTATGCCAGCACAGGAGAATCAGCGGGTACAATAGGGGCTTCAAATGCCATCATTGGTATATTAATTTTAAAATGGACCTGTTTTATGCACAAGAACGTCTTTGCCACCCTAGTAGAATCGAACAATAGTTCATCATACCACCGAAAAATAACTAAAATACCACAATGATAACATAAATATGATTTAACTTAATTGTCTCCGGTACTCTTTTACAATTTACCAACTATTTTTTTCCGGGCTTGTGAGAGGGTTCCCCCCCCCGAATTTCTGTATTCAAGAGCCATAACTTTTTTCCGCAAAACGTTTTAGACTGTTTTTTTTACCTCGTTGGTTGGAATCAGCCATGTTTCTTGGAGATAAATCGACTATGAGGAAGCGAAGGGGTCGTGCTCCACGTTTATTCCCGTAATAGCCAATAAACGGGCGAGCTAACAACCAGTAAATCCTGTCCACGGACCCTTCCCGAAGACCGCTTCCGGCCATGGAGAATTTTATCTTCTACCAACTGTTTGACTAAAATGTCTGTTCACTGAATCTATTTCCGAAAGCTCCACATTCCAAATATGGAAATATGTTTTAACTTTTCAAACCATTCTGTCTAATATCGATTGTCTTGCTGTAATAAAACTGACTTCCTTTTTATGGGAGTACGCTTTCTCTATTATTATTTTTTTAAAGTTTACTATCAGAAGAACAATGCATCATGCTTTGACACTTGAAACCTTATAAGTGTCTGAACTGCATTTTTTTTTTAAACTGTTAATGTAATAAGAGTTGGATTTAACAACCTTCATAATAAAAAAAATAAAGTAAATAAAATAACAAAGAGATAATAATCATAATTAATTAGACATCAGTCTAATATTACATGTTTTTTGCACATGAGGAAGTTTTGAGGGCATGTTTACTGTAATTGCCTAGTTATTTTATTAAATTGTGTTCGGGTTTAGAAGCTAGAAGTCTGGATGTTTACGGATCGATTGCGAGTAACTGTAAGTCTGCTCACATGGTTGTTTTCTTTTCATCTCTATCTTTATTTTCATTCTTCTGTAAACCACTTTGCGATCTCCTACATATAGATGTGAGCACGTTTCAGTTGCTCTTTGTTCCGATCGGAAAATAATCTAGTTGATGTGATGATCAGTTCTCAACACTTTTCTCTTTAGAGTTTGAACGAAATTTGTTGACACCAATAATAAGCAAAATTAATTTTTTTGGATTGATATTTAAAAAAAAAACTACAGACGTAAAAATTAAAAGTAAAACTTTGGAGAGTTGTTTGAGTTCCTGTCGGAGTGTTCTCGTCAGTTTAAAAACTTATATAAGCTATTGAAAAAAGAAACTACACTGTATATTAATATACAGGGTATATCAAGAAACAGATTATTTTTTCTCATCCATGCAGAATAAATCAGAATGTTGAATCTTAAATAGCCTCTGTGCTGGGTTTTGAAGTGTCTTAAGTTAACGCAACTGAACCATTTTTTTTTCAATACTTTCCGCAACTGAATTTGAAAAGTAAACAATATATTTTGAGTGGTGACCATATTTGAGACCCTATTGCCACCTCTATTATAGGACGTCCATTCAGGCGAAAGATATGAATGAAATATTCACAATATGGAGGAACACTTCTCAATCTCAAACGGATTGTCTTCCACGGATTTGCCAAATAAAAATTAGCAGTTTTTCATTATTAAAAAAAATGAAGTGTTTCTCTCTAAATGTCTATGTCTGTTACCAAAAGGCAATATTGTTTATAAATTTTTAACAATTTTTTCTATAAATAAAAAAAATATATACAATCGGAAGGGGGCAATTTTTAAGGAAATTGTTCCTGAGATCAACTTCAATTACAATTTTTTTCAATTTGTCATTGGATGTTTCTAACTTAAATAACTAATATTCAGCGATTGTGCACCTTTGTCCATTGTGATTGGTTTCGGATATCTATTAATCTATTACTTTTAATAACCAATCCAGTGTTTGATAGAATCTAAAAAGTGTAAATAAAAAAACAATAATAACAGGTTTAGAGAATGGGGGACTGCCAAGAGGGAGGGGGGATATGGTCGGGTGCCGTCGTTATATGCCCCTACTGTCGTAAAAGAGTAACGACTGTCGATTCAGTGAAATGCAAATTCACTCTGAATACAAAATAGACTTCGTTTTATCATTTCATAATGGTCTAATAAATTTTCGATGGCTAATAACTTGAGCTGGGTCATTAGTCATTTTCTTGTCTGGTGCCAGAAGCCGTAACATAGTTATTAAAAAAGAATAGTTATAATCTTCTCCAGACATCTTTATGAATAGTAATATCTTTATTTTACAGATATTACCCCGGGACTATGTCCCTTAAGAACAAATATTTATTTAACATAAAACAGATTGATTAACAGAATCACTCCCCACTAAAATTTATAATGTGAAAAGAAATCAATAAAATGAAAAAAATAGATTATTAACATATATAAATAAAGAAATTTCAAGTATATTGAGCACATAAATAGGTCATTACTACGTCCACAATTTAAACTGTGTTGGGTTATAAACTTAAGCTATGTTTTGCGATATTGTGAAATTAATAAAAAGATGGCGAATAGGCACTTGGTGTGTTAGCGTAGTTTCATTATTTAAATTACTAAGTAAACGAAAAATTGCCTTTAGAACAAGTAAAATAGTTCAGACTCTACAATAACGATTTTTTTGCATTTTTTTACGTTGCCGAATTTAATGTGCTTTTAACATAGCTATTATAATGTCTTTGAATCACGAATAACTTCTTATCAGATGCTTGGGAAAGCTCATGATTTAGCAAAACGTGACAAATTTTTTTTCTAATATTTTTCGTTGTTATTTATTATCAAACAATTAATCAACGCAGCTTAAGGGAGGTGTGTAATATATTTACAAATAAATTTTGATAGTCTGTGTTATAGGGTAGTTATAAAAGGTGCAACCAGCTGTTGGTCTGACTTTATCTCGGTTGAGAACAGTAAGAAATTGACTGTGGTGGGAAAAAGTGTAGATATGTCAGGTGATCTTTAATTCCCTAATTTTCCATGAATAATATTTCAAAATTATAACACTAAGGTATGCATATTTTTTCTATATAAAGATCTTTATTTGCAAAAATAACAATTTCCTTGTACAACAATAATAATTGGGCTGTGATAATTTATTCATACTTACGTACACATTTTGACATGAGCCCCTCAACTCCCAAGACGATTCCTCGCAATAGCTAAAGGATGGGCACCTCCTCGTCGGCCATTACGCCATTTGGCGAACACCAGAGAGAGCACAAGAGAGCCACAGACGATCAGAAAATGACTGGAGATTTTCTCTCCACTTTTAAAGTTAATTTTAAAATAGATTGCCAGATCATTTGCGGTATTTATATTTAAAATTTCTTTTTTTTTATACACTGTGACCGAGGTTGGCCCCTCTGATAGAAAACACTTGTAACTTTGGCACTTTAAATAATTATTTTGATTATCTTTAGCGTTGAATTTAATATGAAATGTCATTGTACTCGTATATCTAAGATTGAGATGAAAAGCTAGAGTCATTTCGTTAAAAAACATTGACTTTAATTCCACAGTGGAAAACAGTAGTTTACCATAGAAATATCAGCTTGACAATACCATTAGTATATTTGCTTTCATCGTACCTTTTTTTGTTTACCATTATATAATTTCTTTTATGTTTGCCAAATTATTATTATTTTTTACCGGTTTAGAAATTATTTCTATTTTATAAAAACTTTGAACCAGGACATCCTATAAATGATGATCTTTTGGATATAAAAAGGCCTAATACCACAAAAACAAAACAATCATGATAACCTTTGAAATTTTGACTAAAGTTTCTTGGCTAAAATTTTGGCATGCGTTTTCTTTATTGCATTTGTATATATTGAAATTTATTCTTAAATTATTTTGCTAATTAATTTTCTTTGATTTTACCATTATATAAATTATTTGTTATGTAAAATTATTCTTTTATTATTTTTTATATACTTATTAATTATGTAAATTATTCTTAATTTTTCGTATATTGTTTCTCCGCTTGTTAATGTTGTAAATATTTCTTTTGTCAATAGATTTGCATGAAATAACTTCTGCTTGCTGCTTTATTGCTTTATCCTGGCCTTCTCCACTGAACTAGCCAAGACTTTGGATGGCTATATCTATGGTATGTAGCTTTTCTTTCTGTTTTTTCTCTGTGGTAGATTAGTGGTGAGTAAAAAAACAAATATATATATTCTATAAATAAGAAAGTGTGCTTTCCTATCGTTAACCTAGCCTGGTTCTCATTTTATTTTTTTGTCTTATTCAATTAAAATTTATTTTTAATTAAATATTAACTATTAACAATTAACTAACCACTCAGACCCTAGTTTGAATTAATTGTCATAAACTTTTAATGTTTATATAAACAGGAAGGAATAACCAAGAGATCTTAGTAACTAATAGAAACAACCAAAACGTGCTTGGCCGTTTTATCAAATTGTATAAAAAAAAAAAATTCAGGCTACCGGAGCGAAGTAAGGTTAAAAATAAAAGATGGTGTTCTGATATCACTTTGAAGACCCCTGAAAGTGGCCCATTTGTTTCTCTACCGACCTGATTTTAAATTTAATGCCTACTTCGCCTAATGGGGCTGGTCATTAGTCATCGATTCAGTTCTCTCTCTCTTTAGTTTGTCATTGATGAACATATAACTACTGCCCGTTACCCCCCCCCCCCTTATTAATATCAATCGTTGGGCCAGATGCTCCATTTCTCTTCGATTTCTTGGCGGGAATATCTTCATATTTTTTTTTCTTTTTTATAAAGAATCGTTCAGAAAAAAATAGGATCCTGGGAATCTCAAACTACTCTCAACTCGATGTAAATTGTTTTCGTATTTAACATTCCAGCAAGAGATAGAGCCATGCCAAGTCTGAATGCTCAAACACTGACAGTAATTTTTTAACCTTTTACAAAAGGGCACATGCCCAAAAAAAAAAAAGGGTTTTTTAATGTTGTTAATTTCATTTGGATGAACTGAATCGAATCCTCCAATAATTTCCCATCCAAACTAAACAACACCATTTCTCTTGCAAGGCTCAAGTTATGTATTTGTATCAAAAGGCAACAAAGGCATTCTCTTAAATATGGCTAGGTATTATATATATTCCGTTCAAAAGGGAACATATCCTAGTTCAACTGTATCAAACGTGACACATTTTTTTAAAAAGGGAACATGTCCTAAATGCAATATACCGTTTTCATTTTAATATAAGATACTTCTTTATTGTGGAATAAGTAATCGTGAAAAATGTTCTCATTTACAATTTTCATTCCCTCGCTCATTCATACAACATAGACAAACAGCCCAGAGACCTCCTAAATCCACATGGGTGTCACCTCCCTCGCGTGCGAAAGAGGAAGCGGAGTCTTGGGAATTCCCTAACGATCCTCCGCCAGCCTCGTCACTGGATACGAGCCAGTGGAGGCTGGTGAAGAGCGCGAGAACCCTCATACGCTTAAGACATGACTGGAGAAACTGGCCATTACCAGGAATCCCACTGTCGCGTATTTATAGCAGGTCACGAGGCCACTGCCGTTTTAGTCTCCGAGGCGGATTACAGGGGTGAGTGGTGTTGTGCAATGACTGTACTACGGTATTAGGGTGGTTGAATAGGTTACCATGAATTTTATGAACTTGGAAGAGATGAGTTCAAGAATGTAGGGTAAGATTAATTCATACTTAAGATCATTATGAAGGGTTTTGTGGTTGACGTAATAAGGGGCATTTACTATTCAGGACTTTTGTTAAGTCAAAGAGAAAAAAGATTGAATTATTGTTAGGAAAATTCAACTAATTGCTTAAACGTAAAACTACTTAGATGATTTGATGGGAGATCATATGGGTTGATAAAAAAGAGTTTGGATTGCATTGTAGTGACCGCTAACTACATAAGATAAATCACCCTATACTCTATTGCACACATATTGTACATATTGTAAATTGGTAATAATAGGTTGTAAATTAGTTTAAACAAATGCAAATAACATTAAAAAACCATAAGTCATACCAGTGTAAATATTGTAAACCATAAAAGACGCAGCTGAAAAAAATAGTCAGAGGCCCTTAAAGTGAGAGTCAGGTAGTGGGTAGGGGGCTGCGTGGGTCCTGGTTTAGAACGGTCAAGCGTCACCGTAACCGTTGGTCAGAATAAAACCCCACATCATTGGTTACTGGGGGCTATATATACCCCCTAGTTTCAGCCGATAAATCATTCTAACTACGGCTCTCTGAATGGTAATTGCAGCTGTACTAATGTTTCAAGATTTGGCCTTCTCATTTATGAAAACCTCTACGTATCTCTTCCTAAACCTCGCTATGTTTTAGTCCGGCCTCGTCAGACCCTACACTTTCCTAGTGGAATTTTCTGCCTTCGTCTCGCTAAAACTAGCACCTCCTTGGAAGAGATTTCTTCCTTGCGGACGACGGTCACCTGGGGCCCTACGAACTTTGCCTAGTAGTGTCTCCCCCTGTGATCCAGACTACCTCTCTCCGGTTCACACTCGCCTTTGGGATCCGGACGGTTTTCACCTACCCTCAGATACCGAGTGTGAATTCATGGTCATTCCAAGACCACATAAGCTACCTACAATACCTACCCTATACTTCTTCTCCTGAACATAGTGCACTGTCGGGGCACATACCTATCAAATATGGAGTCAGATAGTACAGTAGTAAGACATTTTCAATTTTAATTATAGAAGAGGGTTAAACTACAGATGCCAATCAATCCTAAATAGATCACCTCTTCTAATCTAACAACTGAACTATTCATAAAATTACTATCAAAATCCGATTGTTATTATGTAGTAAGTATCTGTTGTTAATATTATTAATCAAGATGTGAGTATTACCTATTAAATTAGTGTTGGTATTGTTTCAGTTAAGAGATAATAATGTTTGTCTGGTCCTTATATATTTCATCTTTTTATAATTTTTAAATATTATAATCGTTACCGTTTGGGCATATTGTGCATATTTTAATGCACAAGCCGATTTCCGTCCATGTTATTTTTATAGTGTTAATACTGTTAATCTTGATAATAATTTTACTTGTTTATTGATAAGAATATATAATATTCTTTATTGTGCTAAAATTCCTATCTGCCTTATTAGGGAATAAGTAATTGAGATAAATGTTCTCATTCATACCATATTATCATTCACTCGCTCATTTATACAATATTTACAAAGAGCCCAGAGGCCTCCATGTTTGTCACCTCCCTCGCAGGCGAAAGAGGAAGCGGAGGCTTGGGAAGTCCCCCACGCTTCTCTGTCAGCCGCGTCACCACATACGAGCCAGTGGAGGCTGACGAAGAGCGCGAGGACCACAGACGCTCAGGACATGATTGGAGAAACTGGCTATTGCCAGGGCTCCCACTGTCACGCATTCATAGGAGGTAACAAGGCCACTGTCGTTTCAGTCTCCGAGGAGGATTATAGGGATGAGTGGTGCAGTGCAATGACTGTGCTACAGGATTAGGGTGGTTGGATAGGCTACTATGGAATTTCAATTGATAATAATAATAATTTTTTGCTATTGATAAATTACATTATATAATGCAATATATTGTGATTCCATCTCCAAATTTCTTATGAGCTGTAAATTTCTTAAAAAAACAACAAAAAAACATTCATTTAAACATCCAAATATAATCCATAAAAGCCCCGCCAGATGATTGATATTATTGACCATGGTGTCTTTAATTTAGTACCCTACGTAGTATGAACCTAAAATATTTATTTTTCGTGCAATATGTAAATATTAAAGGCTCTTTATTATTTTACTATTATAAGGGCATCATGGAACTACTAAGTAATATACCTTTCAATTACAAAAACATTCTGGTTGAGTCGTACAACAAAAGTGACAGATTTTATTAAGGTCAAAGTTTTACTATCTTATTAACTTTCATGAAAAATTACACCTTTACACTTACTAAATTTAATAAAAAGTTGGTACTTATTAAATATTGTTTGTTATTTTGCTATTCCGAGCACCACAATTATAATCACAGGGGTTGAAATAGTGGGATGTTGGCGGGGACCTTATCAGACTCACCACACCCTGTTATTACGGTGTTAATTCAATCTTTTGCGGGTAAGCTTGACAACTTGTCATCCACAAGCAGGCTAATGGTTGTCTTGAATCATGGTGAATTTTTCAAAGAGGCTATTTTCGCTGCAGGGCAGTTGTATTTCGTTTCTGTTTTTTTTTTTTCTGTTTTTTTTTATGTTAGGCATATGAGTCACGTCAATAACATATAAGATCTTAAACACACTCTAATGAAAATCCACTTTAACTGTCTATCAGCGGGGAAGAAAACGACTGGTCTTTGTCTAGGCAGACCACATCATGGATATAGTCTGGATATTTTGTGACTAATTGTTTGTTGTTGATAAGTTTTGCAAATGGTAATTATGGAGCTTGTTAGGTTAATTACATGGTGTATAGTTCATAAACGGAAAGTTGAACCACTATAATTTACTTGTGTACGTAGTGTTTTGTTTTAAATCATATTGGTCCTGTTACTGCTTACTATCAGTCTTACCAAGACTGTAAACTGTAAACAAGCATTCTGTGTTAGGGTAATAAACCAGGTTCCACAGAAAAAATACACAAACGCTATTCCGGAAATAGTAAATATTAAGTATTGGTATACTTCTAGTAATACAAAGTTCTTTACAGTAAAGAATCTGTGTACATAATTGAATTAATTCAGTAACTTTTTATATTTTGTACTTTTTATTTTATTATTGCTGTATAGTAATAGATTGTTTCTTGAATCAAGTTTTAATTATTATTAATCCCTTTTATATCAATAGTGCATCGGGGTATTAAATATTTTACTGCTGGTATAATGGTTTACTAAGTGCACCTTAACTTTGTAGCTCAGCATAAGTAATAGATGAAAGACGGGAACTTAACTTCCTTCCTTGGACCCCATTAGTCAGATCCAGCGCCCGGGTACTCCTTTAATTATTAATTGATTAATTAATTGTGGTGTGTTGGTTTGTTAACCGTTGTGGTAACTAGTCAACGTTCGATCATCTTCTTAAGTTCATGGTGGCCAATCACAATAACTCTGAGTTGACCAAAGCTCACAATTCAGGGTAGTTAGTAGACAAGTCATGACCAACCAACCAAGAACAAGATTGGTTCAAACAAAAATTGAAATCGACAGAATATCGTATGACATCTTTCATGGAAACCCTCAGCAAGCATTCAAAGGGCAGAGAGTTTCACTTAGAAACCAGACCGCAACTATTCTTAGAAACCTTTTTTTTTTTTCACTTAGAAGAGTTTCACTTAGAAACCTAGACTCACACCGCCATAGATAACTAAGAAACCATTCATTAGTTTCACCACCGATATGAAATGTTTCAATGAATACATAACATTTGATTAAACATGTATACCAACTAAGAAATTTAAATGTTAGTACAGAAATGCTCTTACACATTGTAAATAGCAAGTGAATTCGAAGCGTAGATATCTTGTTTTCAAAAGAGCGGATTGAGTGAACGGTGCTCTGAGAGGATTCACTCAGGTTAATCAATCATACCTAATGGGTTCCGCAACGGGGCCATGAGTTGTTCTTAAGAACCAAATGCTGGTTTTTCGTGACTACTCATCTCATTTATAAATCAACTGTAGGTACCTATTTACATTTGAATTGTGACAGATATAATTTTCAATACAGACATCCGTTGGTAGCTTTATTAAAAAGCGTCACTTTTAAAATGTAATTTGTAAATTATTCAAAATTGTTGTGTTTCCAAGATTAATTAGAATAAATGGGTTAAATATTTATTAGTATATTTAGCATTAACGATCATACAATGTTTATAAATAAACGAAAGAACAATTAAACTATCCCTACCAAAAGCATTGAATATATAATGATGAAAGGAGATATTAACGAAGCATGTCATAAAATCATATGATAACAAAATTCAATATAAAGGGATATACGCCGAAACATCAAACAAAGTTAATAAAGGCCAGCTTACCTTAAGTGGCTTAACTTTATTCAGGCAAATGACAGGTTCAGTAAAATTAACGGGGAATCTTATAGGGTCGATCTTCCCCGTTGCAAAAGGAAAGGTTCTCAGATAAGCAACCAGGACAATCAAGATAATTTAGATTCTTATCATTCATCACATTATAACACTTCTTGAATTTCTTGCATTCACTTATATTTTATAAATAGTGTTAATTCCCAACCTTACGGATAAAGGGAAGGTCAGGGGTGAACGGAGGGCCAGATAAAAGTCCTGAGAGGAAATGAATTAACACGGAACCGTGTCTGCTATAAACTACCCGACAAAGGAAATCGCGGTCAGTCTGAGCTATCAAGTAGTAAGGACCAGGTTAGACCCTAGTGGGTGAACGACAATTATTTGAGCCACCTAATTAGAATTAATCTATATCGAAAAGGGAGGTGGGCGTTTTTGAAGACAACGTGGATGGGTAAAATAAAAAATCTGGCGGGGACACGAATCAGAAGGATACAAAGAGTAGAATTCAGAGAAAAATCTGCCTTGTGTTCTTCGTCTTTGGCTGTTAGTCTTGAAACTCCTTTAGACGCCATATACAGAGTCATTCTCCGCTCTGACCTAACTGGGTTAGCTTTTTTTCTTTGTGCCTTTTAGCCCTGCGTTCCCCTGCCGGGGCACTATCCGGACTTTTATTCTTGTACCAGGCTTTGACAAAGTTACCTGCCCTAGTCAACATCCTAGTCGAACTGATCAATTCATTTAGTTTGGGCTCTGCTGTTAACCATACTTAGAAGATGGCTTTTAAATGTAACCACGGCAACTGGACTCCTTATTATCAAGTCACATCAGGTCGTTTTGTTAGAGGAGTAAAACAAAATAAGACAGGCAGTGTTTACACGGAGGTACACTTTTTTTTTTCAGGAAATGTTTGTTAGTCAGTTCAATAACGGTATGTCATTTGGACCATCATTTGGATAATTATAAATATACTATATTCAAATGATGAACATAAATAGTTCACAGTATGCTTGCTCACTGATATATTCACCATAGTTATTATATGCTTTGTATTTAGGAACAGAGGTGGTTTAAAGGTATTTAAGCATACAGCCTACAGTGGCCTAATTTACCATATTTGTGTTACCAAGCGCTTGGTGGTAGTGAACAGTTCTTGCTAACAGAGAGCGCTTGGTTAATGACGACCATTACTATGTCAAATGATACAAAAACTTGTATATGCTTCACTACAGACCTTCCAGTGCTTTTGTTGACTGCCTTGTTCTCTGAGTCTTTCCAAGTGAGGTCTATTGCGTTGGCTCCTAAGCAGGTTACTACATAGGACTCATTCAGGTTCTTAGCGGCCTCTGATTGTCCAGGCGTCAACTGCAGTCGTCCCCAAACCATTCCTGCAACATTGGAATATCTATCTTTAGAACATGCAGATTGAGTATATTTGGGCACAGCATTAGTTAATTAAATCAATAATCATTAGTAGTTAATTATAATGCTTGTGCTTTCACCTTTCTGTCTGTCTTTCTTTAATAGTGGTTGCCCCTGATCAAGATAAAAACATTTTCATAAATTACCTGTTTTGTGTCAACCTTTTTTCTGAGCCGTGTCTTTATAAATTTTAAAATTACTCGATTTTTATTACATAAAATTTGTTTTCGTACTTAGTGCAGTTATATTTCAGCCCTTGATAGCGTGTTGTCAAACCTACGGGCTCTGCAATAATGAACTTGATAATGTTTCATTCAGTGTTTTCTGTAGTCCGTTCGTATGAAAATATATAGTATAACGGGTCACGTTGATTTATATCTACGAACCCTTCCGGGGCTACCCCTCTACTCTTCCGAAGAAAAATCGATCTGTTGATCGAGACCCGGGATGTTTGCTTTTAGTTTGCATGTTTGTTGTTAGATAGGATACCAAGAGGAGATAAGACGCCTCGTGAGGTGTTAGAAAGAGCAGGCAAATACAGGGAGGGCACCGAGCCAGCCGGTATCTAGGGGCTTAATGGCATGGATCTGATGCCCTTTCTGTAATACTCGAAAATAATATATGTAAGTATACTTAATAGTCATAAATGGTATTGATGCAAATTTCAGTACATTTCCGTTAGTGTTAGCTGGTAACATGAATCATGGTATTTGATCTCAAATCACTTTACTATTTAAATAAGAAGATATTTAGAGCTAAAACTGCATGCTGATGGAAACGCTGATGATAATTTAAGATAATACGAAATGTTGGTAACTTTCCTGTTTTTAACATCTAATGTCTTTGATTTAGTTGAACCCATTTTCTCTCACTTGACTGCATATCCCCGTTCAAAACCGATCAGGTAATCTTAGTATAAGTGTTCAATGGTATAATACATCGATAATCCAACATATTGTATAAGGAAATAATTGACGATTGGTATATTTTCCCCAGTAGCACTGCATAATTGACAAGTGTTTCTCCTGTACGAATAAAAAAGTATACCGCTTTGTAGTCAACTATATCCAAAAACCAATATTTGTGTATCGTTATAGAGGTACATAAATAATTTCAACTAGATAAAGTTTCAATAGCCATGTAGTGCTTGGGTAAAAGCACTATATTCCACAGGATATTTCTTGAATCAGTAGTTAATTTGCACTAATATAAACACTATTTAACCAGATTTTTTGGCTTAAATCCTCCTTGATCCTTAATAAATCTAATTTAGATGAGAGATTTCGAAGTATAGAGAACTACTGGGTACTGATCTAAGTAAAAACGACATGAAGGATTCGTTAATTAAAAGCAAGAATAGGGGGAAATATGTCTGCTTTCCTTTGTTTGAGGAAGGAAGTACTCACATCCACCTACCATCCGTTTCTCCATTGTTTTCGGCATTTACGTGCTTTAAAATTTACTATCTTAACGGTTTGTGTTTCTGACGTTTAATTATGGTTTTACCATATTCTTCTGCACATTACTATTTTTAGTACAGTTTGTTTTGCTTTTTAATTATTTTTTTAAGAAATTATGTATTACTGTAGTTTAGGTCACGGCCATACATTTTTTTATATTACCCTTTGTCGGGTTGTCACTAGGAGGTGCCTGATCACCTAGCCCTGGTGACAAGTGCGGGTTGTTCGAGTTAATAACATATCTGACTCCATTTATGATACCTATGTGCCCCGACAATGCACTATGTTCAAGAGAAGAGGAACAGAGGTTTCATAAAGAATAAGGCGAGTTTTCAGAGTTCGAGCGGGAGCCCAGCAGTGTCACAGGTACAAGTCGTCAGAGGGTCTGCAAGGAGACTAAAAGACAGGGTGACAGACTCAGAGGCGATGAGGAGAGAGTGGGTTTTAGGGTCAGAAGCCCCGGGATTATATACCGTTTCCCCTTCCTGCCGGAAGGTGTCACAGGTCTAAAAATGGTCTGTTTATGGTGGCCAGGTGGCTAACCCTCTCAGGTTTATGGCTGACGGCTGTCGACCCTCTTACGTTTGACTTGTTTACGACTGCCGGTCCCGTGCATTGATTGCTACAAAAAGCTTTACAATGATTTGCATACATTTAGTTCCTGTTATTTTACTTTTGCTTACAATATATACGCACTAGGGTATAGGGTGATTTAACTTAGATAGTTAGTGGTCGCAACACCCTTAATGTTTTTGAGGGCACCATTGATAATAGTGGATATGGTGCTCTCAATACAAGCTAGCCATTAATATTGATCAAAGAGTGTAATTTTTAAAGGAAAAAGAAGTGTCTTACCCTCCTCTATTATTCACTCCCTTGATTTCCAAACATCCTTATATCCAATGATTATCAGAGGTAGGAAAAGTGACTGCATCAGATATTGAGGCAAGTGAATTATTATAATCTCTAACTTTTTATTGTTGCATCGTTTAATTTCATATTGAAAAATCACACCGCATAATACCTCACCTTTGTCACAATTAAATCCTTAGAGAATCGAATCTATTATAATGAGTTGACACACGTAACGAATATAGCGTTTGTTGATTGTTTTTGATAATTTATAAAGTTTACTGATACGGTTCTGATCTAAAGCAGGAAATTTTGCGAAAAAATGTCGATGTGGCTGATCGACATCACTGACGGAAATAGGTGATATACCGGTATTTAGACGATGAGATGGAACAACTGCACCGCAATGACCGATCCAATTACCTTCGGAACATTGACAAACTATTGTTCAAATATTGAATGAGAGATGGCAGCATGGGTGGGGGAGGGTGGGAGGGGGCTAACGAATGAATGGTAGCCGCCAACCAGGCGCCCCGCAGCACTTCCCTCTTCCTTTCAGACTCATCTCTCACTCACTTTCGTATAATGTGGTCGAATTTGTTTTCTCAGGGCCATTTATTCTTCTGCACACGTGTCATGTATCTCCTAATGTACTCTTCAGGCCTCCGCTAACGAGCTGGAATTTGCATGTGTTTCCCCTTGTTTTTTCACAGGCACTTCTGTTACTGACTCAGGTTGATCGAGAATTGAACCACGGAATATATATCTTATAATCAGCATAAACAATAAAGTAATAAAGGGCCACTCTTGGGTGGGAGAGTGAAGAAAATATGAGTTCTTCGCCTGCTGACAATTATCTTTTATTTTTGTGAGAGTACGTTTGAAAAAACTTTTTTTATTTTTATTTATTTTTGTCATATACTCTTGTCACAAAATTATTTTATAATTCAATATAAATTCTACAAATTAATCTACAAACAATTTACTCCTATAGTTTGGCTACATTTTATACAAATTCTAATTTCTATATATTGTGATGTGCATGTAGAGAAGTATAATGATCAAAACATTAATTCACTGAACATTTTTAACAGTAATGGGACTCAGCTTATTTATCATAGAATTAGAACTTACATCTAACATTAAAAATAAAAAATAAATTTTTACCTAGTTTTTCCCAACATTTGTTGCCATCGATACGGGACGGGTGGTGGGGTCATAGTGATAAACACTGGGTTGGTTAGGTATGGCAACGAGTAAAAAAAACTTCGGGTAAACTCACCCACCGACGGCACACCAAGCAACGGGTGCAGGTCAGCGTCACCTCTCGAGGTATATCGGACCACTTCTCACATGATCCCATTCTAGAAATGTTGGAGACATTTGGCTGTATTGTCAGTCAAGTGGGAAAATAGTGGGGCCCTGTACAGCAGAGCTGACTGGGGTACACATTTACAGATCATCAGTTTGAAACGAAGTGACAGGTTGGGTGAAGTTATCAAATGCAAAAGCCGATAAGACCTGTGTCGTACCTTTTCTATTTTATTACTAAAATGAGTAGAGAAATGGAGATGCCTATCCTTTTTTATACCTAGATAGTGCATTGAGAAAGCTGGTGAATTCTCTTGCCCTGCTATACTATATGAATTTGGCAAGGCTTTTTCCCCTTTTGGAGGGAGCAGATTACACAGTCGGTCTTCCCGGCGTTTACACTGATGTTTAACATGCCCAGTCTGTCACTGATTACGTTACAAACTGACTCGGCCTGTGTAAGAGCTCGCTTTGCACTTATGCTGCTGCTTTTGTCGTTTTGTCGACTTTAGCTAGCTTAGAACCGGCTAGACCGGTATAAAACACCGAGAAGAAAGGAACAAGAAGGTTTTAAGTTAACTATTGAAGTATTGCAATAAGTATTTAATATAAGCATGCTTTTGTGGGGGGAGGGTAGTTTTAGAGCATGCCAACAACATGTGTCAATAATACCCAACTATATACGATAATTTCGGTTTGATAACAGCGATTTTATAATTATTTAAACTTTATTATTCTGTTACAGGGTCTGGAAAATATTCGCTAACGTGTTCTGGGTCGTGTAGTTGTTAATCTTATGGAGCAAAGTCAGAACGATAGCAAGAACAAAGCCCATGCCATTCTTGAGGCCGATCGGGACACAGGCAGTAGCCCACCAAACATAGTAGGATTTGAGGATGATTAATAAATAACGTTTTCCAAACCATGAAAAAATTATTAATATGATTCATTATAAGGAAACATTTAATAATTTCTATGCTCAGTACAGTAGTAAAAATATTAGCTTTTATTTTTTAAATGAATTAAAATAAAAAATTTGGCACTCGAACAGGGACTGTACTTAATTTAGTAAATATCACTTTTAGTATTGTGTGAATAATATAAATTATGAGTTCATACGTTACTTTAATCTTAAATGTTTTTTTTATATAAAAATTTCCATGGCTTTTTTTTATTCAAGCCAAACATTTTCCTCCATTTTCTATCCAGTATAGAACTTTACCCAATCATAATTGCACATCATAACAGGTAATATTGATCAGATTTTCTCGTAAAAAAAATGAAATTCTATTATGCTGACTGCACAGCAGAAATTGGACTTAAATGGAATGAAAACAACAGTGCTGGAAAATTGAAAAGGTGTCACCCATTGTACTTTTTTTAGAAGTCGTTCTAAATGAAAGCTGCTTTCTTTGTGAAAGAGCCTATAATATTTCATTATCAAATATACATTTTTCTTTTCTATCGATCATATGCGTCAAAAGAGTGTGAGGTCATGTAAGTGAGGTATTACGGTAAGAAGAAATATGTAAATATGATGACGTTTGAGCAGGTAAAAAGGTTCTCTTAAGCTATTTAAGGGTGCTGGGTCGAATCCTTGCAGTTCAGCCAATTCAGGTAGTAAATATGGATGGTCTGTTGTGGTAAACCCTTGGGAGAGGGCTGGCCGAACCTGGTTAGTAAGGGTTCCAACCACCGTATGGGCGCCCTTATTGGCAGCCTTTGGGTCTTTGAATGGCCACCACTTGGAGTGAGCTTCCTTTTGCAATAACTTTCACTGCCATCTTGTTCCTATCATTTCATGTGGTCCTTCCATCACGTAAACTGTACTTGGTTGATTAAATATCAATCTCTGCCAAATAAAAGTTTAATATCTACTAAACCTTCTCAAACGATAGATAAATAACTTATTTTCTACCGAGTTTTCAAAGTGTCAGAATTGTTCAGTGTTCTAATAAAAATTTTTTAACTGGGTGAGTAGAATATAATCAAAATCCAACACTTAGAAATTTTTCATTCCATAAATATTAATCTGACCAGCCATCTTTTTCATTTAATTGAATATATTACTTTCTTTTCATGTTTCCTTTTTTTTAAACTATTAGTTTTTTATATAAGCCAGATCCTAATCATCTGTGGTTTTTTAGGGTCAATGGGACAACGAGCATGATTCATATTTCTCATGTTCTCCCTTAAGATAATTTAACGGACATAATCCAATATTATATAATAAATAAGAGACTTTAGCTACAAAGGAAGATTCTATAATTTCATTATAGCAATCGTGTACCATGTCAGAATTAAAAGTAATACAATCGATCTGAAATTTGAAAGGTATTTATCACAACCATTTGAATAAAAAATAATAGAAAGGATTAAAAACAAATAACGCAAAGACTACCCTTCTTGAACGATTTAACGATTTCTAAAGTATATTTTTTTTGGAACAGATTCTTAAGAAAGGGTTTCATTCTAGGTCATCTTTTGATATCGTTTCTTCACTTTATACATCTTAAATGTCTTAGCACGTATTGTAAAAAATACAAATTGAAGTACCAAATTAATATAAAAAAAATGATACTAAGAAAATTGCTTGGATTACCAATTAAACTCAATACATATATTACGTCATTTTTCATTCCAGAACTACAATGATTCTCAAACATCAAAGTTTGAAATGCCAAAATTTGACAAAAGATATTTGATTACATAACAGAAATTCGATCACTAATTATTTCGCTCCAAATTAATGTCTAGAAGAAACAGTTTGCAAATGAATGCAGCGAAATCATAACACTGCACATATAAAAATTATCGTTGCAGCACTAATAAAATACTTTTCCTCTTTCCAGGTGAACAATGTGAAACTGAGTTACACATTCATGGTGGGACGGCGTGCTCAGGGTTTGAAGCTATTCTTTTGGTACGCTGAGAGCAAACATACTCCAAACGATCAGATACAAATGTAACCAGCTATATACCAATATAATCAAGCAATTCGATATACCATTTATATACCATCCCTGCATCAGGTGCCAATAACATGAAAATAATGTAGGAGTTAAACATGATAGGCAATAATTAGTGACAATATTTAGTACAAGAGGAGGATGGATATAATTGCAGTGTGGACAGCAAATGAATTGATATTGAGTTGTGAAAGTTGATCCATTTTCATTGTAAATAAATGAGACTGCTATATTGATACAATAAAATGTACGATTCGCTGTATACAAAGTCTGCTGCTTTGGTATAAAATAAATACACTCATTGAAGTACGGCACCTGCCAATGAGAAATTAATACAGATATGATAATCGATAGAAATATTTATAGGTTTCTTTTTTGTATTATAACTAAAATTGTGTTGTAAATAAGGGAGAGGCAAATGTATACATAGGTAAAAATTTGAAGGTAGGTAGATGAGATATAATTTGAAGCAAGTATGTTAATAGGTTTCGAGACAATTAGATTTGCATCCCTAGCGAGAAGGGGATTGCTGTAGTTTTTTAAAGACGTTTGGCCAAACTTTGGGAGCAGAGAAAAGGCAAACTGATTTGGGTAAAAAGGCTTCCATAAAAAAAATCCCGAGATACTTCTACCTAGTAAATAGAGGAAAAATAAAACTTAAGATTTTGAGAAAACAGCGTTGAGCCCCATAGGCGATATAGTCGCAATGTGTATATATTTATTATATAGTTTTTTATATTACCTACTTGGAAACAATGGTAGACAACTTTATAGCTGATGTCTAACAAGATGGGGGAGGGGGGCTACTACGGTCGTGGGGTCACTGATTTCTTTGTTTGGTGACACTAGGTCGAAGAATGTTTGACACATCTCCAAGTTTGGTTGTCAATGTGCCCTAGCAGAAAAAATATTGTATGTGTAAAAACCCTATACTTTTTGCATCGTTGTTAGCTGTAAAATAAAGATAAACATCATCCCATATAGTTTTTTTAAGTGAAAAATTGTCCGTATTAAATGAGCGTAGCTTATCAACATGTTACATACACCAGGCGACGCTTCAAGTATTATAAGTTTTGTAGTATTTTGTTCCATATAAAACGTCTTACTCCTCAAACTTTTATCCAAATTCTACCTAGATGCCACTGTTGCATAAAGCTCAATTTCTTATATTTGAGAATAATCCAGCAAAAATTATGAATTTGTGTATTTATAACTAAGAAAAATAATCATAAATGAACATAAATATTTTAAAATATTTACTTTATATCTCCGTTATTCTGTTGTAACTGCTTATAGTAATTAACAGGTCTCTAGCCATTAAGTTTTGTGTAGGTCATATCTATGGGCATATGTATGTTTAGAAACAAAAACATTGAAGGACATGTGGAAATTTTCTGATAAAAAATTTGATTTTCGTATGCAGTGGTTTTAGGGGTGCTAGAAACAAAATTGAAATTCGTGTATTGCTAGATAAAAAATATTTTTACCTACTTCATTTTGACGGTCTGTTATTTGTATACTTTCCCCTTGTAAAAAGTTTTATTATTATTTTTATAAGGTAGGTAATACAATTCAGTTTCGTTCGTGAGTAAATGTTATTCCTTACTTACTTGTCACATTGCGAAGTCTATTGCTTTTTCAAGATCTTCCAACAGTATTTTTATCCCAACACATTTTGTTACATAATTTTTTACTATAGTGTAATGAGAAATTATCATCTAGCTATCATTAGCTTCTAAGGACCAAATATTGTAGTTTTCTGTCCAAACCAATCCTGTCTGAAAATAAACAGTTTTGTGGATATATTCTTCTTTTCATAATTTGGGAAAGTCCATCGGCTTAAATATATTTTCAGACTGTTAACCTAAATCTGAATCAAAAGAAAAAGTTATTTACACGAGTCAAATGTGAGAAAATTAACTTCTATGTAGAAAACATTGTTAAAACGAAAGCCGGGAGGAAACCTCGGTAGAAGTTTACAAAAGAGCATCAAAACAACATAAGCTTGAGCATATATACATTTTGTGAAATCCAACAATAGTTCTTCTTTGAATAATCCATTTATATTTTTGTAAATTGATTAAGTTTGCGTGAACTTTCCTTGACCTTTCACCCTCAAGATTTTCGAAATTTGTCCTGTCCCACAGTTCTAAATCATTTTGTCAACTCCTTATAAAGTAACATTCATCCTTATAATTCTCCTCATCGCCTAAAAATGTAGTGGCCTCACCAATCTATTACAAATAGAAATTTCTGCCATAGAGTCGTGGTGGCACTAGCCATTATCCCCCATCATATTCTGAGCGTTTGTGGTTCTCTTTCGCTCTCCCTGGTCTTCGCCACATAGTAAAAGTAGGCGAGTGAGGGTGGGGGGCTCCAAAACCCGCTTGCTTGGTTGATTGCCTTGAACGTGGCCAGAACGTGTATGTATATGTGTAACAATGTAAGAATGTTTGTATGATTGTGAACTGCACTTAAGTATGAAAAAATTCTTACATTCCATTTAATACTACTGTACTTGTAATTAACTGTAGCTGCAAATGTAATTGTAATTTTTGAAATAATAATCCGAATATACATAGATTAGATATGAATGATACAATGAAATATCAAACAATTCCGAACCAGCTCGCAAATACCTACTATTACAGAATGGTAATTTGCAAGCAATAAAAAAGGTCCAATCGTTCATAGCCAGTTACAAAGGGGCCTTTCCCTGAAAAGGCTAACTTCCAGGATCTAAATATCCTTAGAACATCGACAAAGTGGGAACTTTAGCTTTAAACTTCCTTCCACCCTCACCTGACTACGAATTGCCTGTTAACCGGCTCTCGGCTACAGTTGGAGTCGACTTGAGCCACACACCTCCCTCTTCTGCTTAACAAATTTCTTTGGATAGAGAAAATGACCGTTTTCCTCTACCTTGAAGTGGAAACTAATTAATCAGTCTGGGAGAATTTCCCGTATCCGTGACAAAGAATTTACTAACGAGCCTTTGTGGGTTTGATAAGAGAATTTACAAAATATTATGTTTTATATTTTTTTGAAAATAAATGATGACAAAAAAACGGCTTAAAGACGTTAATTTCAGGTTATAACAAAGGTATCTGTGCATGTAAACATTGTTTACTTTACAATAACTTATTAAATCCTTCGTGGCTTATTTGTTAATGTAATTTGTTTTATTGCTTATGTCGGGCTCAGGTTAACTGAGTATCCCCGAAGTGGGGAGGAGACGCCCGCCGCGGGCTAGGGTCACTATAACCTCTTAGCCACCGTCCGGCGAGCGCCAAGAAAGAGATAGAGCGGGTGGACCTATGGTCTTTTGCCCTGGCTGCCAACCTAGTCGGTGGGCAGCCTAATTCGCTTTGATCTGACTCCATAAGATCTTTAGAAGCTGTGGTGTGCCCCGACAGTGCACTAGTGTTCAGGAGAAGAGGTACAGGGTAGGTTTATAGGTAGTTTATGTGGTCTTGGAATGACCACGAATTCACACTCGGTATCTAAAGGTAGGCGAAAACCGTCCGGATCCCATGGCGAATGTGAACCGGAGAAAGGCAGACTGGATTGCCGCGGGAGTACTGCTAGGTAAATTTGCAGGGCCACGGCAACCGTCGTCCGCGAGGGAGGTCTCTCCCAAGGAGGTGCTAGCTTTAGCGAGACGAAGGCAGAGATTCCCACTAGGAAGGTGTGGGGTCTGACAACCCCGGACCAAAACATAGTGAGGTTAGGAAAGAGAGATGCAGAGGTAGTTAAATGAGAAGAACATGGTTTTGAGTAGAGCAGCAGGCGCTAGTGCAAAGAGAGAGGAGAGAGTAGTGTTCCAAGTGACGGTCCGATTCGTTATGGCCTCTGTCTGAGGGGCTTATATAGCTGGCTCACCCTGGAGGGGATGGCCTCCTACCGGGTGGCTAGAGAGGAAGTGGGGATGGGCCCCCACTCTACTGACTCCTCCCCCTACTCTCACTGACGTCATAATCTTTGTTAACATAATGAAAAATAGATACATATTTTATGATATTCATTTGATGATATGGATACAAGGTCTGATACGAGAAGAGGGTGACTTATAATTATTTGTGATTAAGAGGTGGCCACAACAGCTTACATTGGCAAATATTTTTAAATTATGTTTCCCACCCTTACTTCGCGTAATTATGCATAGAAAGATGGATGTATTAAAAATAAATCGTATCTTAAGACACTACCGGAAAAAATGAGTGTGAAGAAAGCCAAAGAAATTTTTCGGTGGAAGATATAGTGGCTATATGGATGGATGTGGATGAACGCTGCTGAAAGGAAATATGCCTTGTGAATCATTCTGTCTTCTAAATTTCAATGGTATATTTCCTGATTCAAAATATCGTATATTTAATGCTTAATTTGATTATGATTAAAAGATGTGCACAATATCCTTAAAGTAATTATTAGTTTATATAATAGTTCTTTTCCACAGGCAGTTTTTTTTTATTTAGCAACAATCTTGTGTACAGTTCTAAGCTATCATCTTCAATTGATAATTAATGATAAATTAACAATTTTAAACATTGAAACATCTTTGTATGAAGCCCAACGATTAAAAACGTTTAGTTAACTGTACTGACTTCACTCTATGACTCGTAGAATGTGTGTAAACTTTCTCGTGAAGAGCAAGAGGAATTGTTATTTAGTTGAAACCTTCCACAGCAGAATTGTTAGTTTGTTGCAACATTTCTGACAAATGTCGGTCGATCCTCACGCCAATCCATGTATACAAGAGAATATAAAAAAATACTTAAAATATTCCTGTTTTTTTAAAAAACAATATTTAATCCGAAAGTAAATGCCTATTAATTGTATGTAGATGTTACCTGTGTACGGACTGATATCAGCCCGAAAACGTTGCAAAAATTTAATGATTATATTTCGAAGAGTATTGTGCACATCTTTTTATCATAAAATTCTAATTAGTTTGGGTTGAAAAAAAGGGAAATATAGGAATACAATTAAGATTCAAAGGTCTGATTTTTCTTCATTGATTAAGCATTTATCAGAGGAGAGGGTTAAATAGTCATCAAGATTATTGCATATGAAATACGTTTCAAATCGCTTTTATAATATGCTAACAAGATGATTTTAAGCGATTTAGTTTGTTTAGCAAAGAACATGATGTATTTTTAGTAGGAAACACACAACAGTGTTTTTTTCACAATCATTTTATATCTCAAAATATTATTATTCTCATACATACGTAACATGAAAACGTTTGCGGAAATAATTTATGACACCCGTAAAAGTGTCTGAATCCTGTGACGTAATTAAAATCTACTTCAGCCCAGCCAAAGCTGGAAAATAGTTTGTCACAGGAACGTGATCCTGGGAAAACATCAAACTTCTGTTAGCCAGCAGTCAGCAAGCTGTTGCCATCCCGGCTTTTTCACTGCTCACTCTACTTAGCCAACTTAGTTCTGAAATTGGCTTGTCATTGATGGCTGCCAGTGCTTAAAGGGGAACTTTTGAATTGAAAGCCGTAGCACATGGATTACACCTAGTATTAGTGTGGTTCTCATTTAAAACCGTATAGAAAACCCCAAAATAAATACAACAAACTCCCGATGAAACGAAAATCTCTTGAATTTAGGATTGAAATAGTTTTTGTCATCCGATACCTAGTGATTGGGTAGAAACCATGATGGCCAACTTCCCATTGGGGTTGTTCTTGGGGTTCCTATATTGATTGTAATAGCACACCCTTCCTGACAAAAGCTGACAGCCAGAACAAAACAGGGCAAAAACCCTCTTATTGTCTAGTCAAGTGTTATGTTTCATATCTGTCCCTGCTAATTCATACAGTTTCCACTCCTTTAGCGGCCTTGCCATTCGGATTTGCCAACTTCCCGTCGGTGTTGTTTTTGGGTAAGTGTTGGCTTTGTCAGGGTTAGCTATGAGCAGTCGCAACTTCCCTTAACCAAACATTGTTGGTGTTAAACAAAATTGTTTGCTAAGAGTAAAATAGGCCAGGGAACCTTCTGTAAATTGGATATAGGTTCTACAGCTATCTTGCGTCTCCGCTATTTATTATCCCATAATTTTTAGTTTTGTAATATAATTTTTATGAATTTAAGCCTACAAACGGCTTTCACTAAATTGAACAAGTTTCTGGGCCAATTATCCAATTAAGGGATATCATTTCGCTTGAATTATTATTGTAATCAAAGCCGACTATACGATTTATGACCGCTGACATAATGGTGAATGGTGGTCAGGTGTACTAAACAATTCTATGTCTGCTTAAAAGGTTAAGAATTGTTTACATGGGCATATTGTTTTGGCGATTGTTGGCCGATGGTCCATTCTCTTTTTCTATACGGATAGAATAAGATAACTTTATTAACAATTCAACTTTTTATTAGATTAATATCACATGTTCCGGTATGAGTGAACAGATGACTGATTTGTAGAGAATATGTTTGTTTTTAGGAGTTAACTGGGAATTTTTGTTTAAATCTGGGGACATTTTTGCTTTCTCATTTTTCTTATAATAGTTATGTTCTCTTCTCCACAGGATCCTTTTTCAAGTTTACTCCGTAATTATAGATTATGTCCAAATAGTCTGTTGAGGTATACAGTAGAATTGTACGAACTGTAGGATTTGCTAGAACAAAAACACTTTAATGGTTTTTATTGTTTTTTTACTTTTACTGTTTTTATTTTTACCTTCATTCCTTATCAAAAATATGTATTTTTTATGTATTATTATCTTAAATTATGTATTCTCTATGTATTATATCTGTTTTTTGTATTTATCAAAAAATAAATACACATATAATATTTTATTTTTTGTGCTCCTAAGAGATCTACTGGCAATGTCGATGATTGAATCTGTTCATGAACCCATAACTAATGTAAAAATATTATTTAATTTAATGGTAAACGCTAGAGATATTTCAACCCTTCATGTGTAAGTACCCTCTACCGAAACGACCACGATGAAAGACCGGTTGACATTTGTAAGTTGGCTTAGGATGAGTGGGGTTCCTATATTGATTGTAATAGCACACCCTTCCCGACAAAGGCTGACAGCCAGAACAAAACAGGGCAAAAACCCTCTTATTGTCTAGTCAAGTGTTATGTTTCATATCTGTCCCTGCTAATTCATACAGTTTCCAATCCTTTAGTGGCCTTGCCAATCGGATTTGCCAAGTTCCCGTCGGTGTTGTTTTTGCATAAGTGTTGGTATTGTGCTGAGTTAGCTACGACAAATTCCCTTAACCTAACATGGTTGGTGTTAAACAAAATTGTTTGCTGAGAGTAAAATAGGTTAGGGATCCTGTGTAACTTGGATATAGGTTCTACAACTATCTTGCGCTGTTTATTGATACATAATTTTATTAAAAGTTTTGTTATGGAATTTTATGAATTCACGGGACATAAAAAGTTAGTGATTATTCCTGTATTTAGTTTGTTGAATTATTTTTTTTCTGAATAAAATAAATTTAAAATTATTTATTGGATCAATAGTGGAAGGAGATCACTGATATGACGGCTGAAAGTGTAAACTACGGTCTTACGGTTACGTGTGCTACTGGTGGCGATTGTTCCTTAAGAGCTGATGGCAATGAGGTAAGATGAAACAAAAAATTGGCTTAGGATGTCTACTAAAACTAAAAATATAAAAAATACAGTTAATTTGATAAAAAAATAAATGTGCAGGTTTGCCCCGTATATTTAACAGATTTAGTAGCAATATTTAATAACAACTAGACAGGTGTCTCCAGGGATATTAAAAGCACTTCGCACTGACAAACCTTAATAATTTCCCACTAAGTCTAATCTTGAGTTTTTTATTTGAATGACACATCTAAATAATAAACACATGTCTTAAACTGTAAGTGAAGTAATGTTTTCAAGAAAATTTGTCATTAGTGAAATTTTTATTAAATTTTTTTTTCTAATTGTTGGCCGAGGACAAAGTTGATACAGTCGAAAATATAGCTAAAAATATTGATTAATGAAAATTTTTGAAGGATATTATACCATAATTTAGGATGACACTTTTAGTAGCCGTTCTAGAATGTTTCTAGTACTGGTGAGTTTCGTCACTTGGTGGGATTCGTTACCCGACCGGCTATTTTCTAAAATTGGCCTTAAAACAATGGTTTAAGTCTCATCAGCAAAACACAGCCGGCATGTAGTGGTGCCATTGGTAGAGACCAATGAAATTATCAAAGCCAAGTATATTGCATTTACAATTTCACCATTATTCTTAAAATATTCAGATGAATCTGCAAAAAATATCCTAGCAGAATTCAATCGTTGGTGTTTTTAAACCCTTAATCTAGTTATATGTGGAAATGATTTCCTATTTCTTGATAAAAAAAATTACAGGGAGTCAACACCTCTATGAGAAGTAGTTCGACTCAGTTTACTTTATTGAACTTTATATCCGAAGTAAAACTAATTTTCATTGAGTCTAATCCATTGAAAATATGTGGAAATTGTTGAAGTACTAAAAAAAACATACTTTTTAAAATGAGCTTTTGAATGGGATATTCAATGTCACGATTAAGAATCGAGGTGAAAAAGAAATGTGAGTAACAGTGTAAAAAGAGGTTGTCATCTAAAAAATTGTGAGAACCTACTCGAAAAGCAACAATCAAGCAATCCTTTAAAATATTACTCCTGTACATTACATCTCAACAAGTTTAAATATATCATAAGATATGTTTTGGTTTACTCGAAACCTTGGTCATATTTTTTTTTTATTTCAGTGGTTTCAGTTGGTTACTGGGATCACGTGGCCAGAAACGTTTCTTGGGAAGAAAGCGTTGATTGGGCATGTGGATGAACAGGTTTGTATTTGTAAGTAAACAACTTTTTTAAAAAATAATAATCAAAAGGGTGCTTTAAATTTAAAAGTATTTTTCATAAAAAAATACAGCTGCTTGCTATCAACATTAAGAGTGTGACTTTATTGTTTTAAATTTGAAAATATACAGTTCATTCAAACAGTAAGCTTAGTTCATTTGAAATCATATTTTACAGCTCCTCATGTTCGAAACTGTTTTTTCCTGGCATAAAGTATTTTCAAGACGTGAGCGACCAAAAAAGGGAGGCTGTCTGAGTGAATGTAATAAAATACGATAAACATCGTTTACAGCGTGCTTACACTAGTAACTCTTCTACAGAAAGTATAATAATACGTCATACTTTATTTGAATAACAATTTGATACGTCCCATAGATTTACATGTAAATTTCCTCTCTCTGGCATCTGGAATGGTTCCCATGCTTTCTAAACGGCCTCTGCTCAAAGTAAACACTATCCGCAAACACTTATAATAGCTTTTCATGGAAGGGGGGGATGTCGTCTTTTTCTGGAGGAAATTGAGTTATGGATATTGAAATATTAGCAACAATTTTATTTAACTATCATACAATGTTAAAATGAAATCTGTTGGTAAAATACAATCCATGTCAACTTTCAACACAATTAATGGTTTCGTTACGGCTAAGAAAACGATTTTATTAACCTGTAAAAATAGACTACAAATGCCTTAATACGTATTGCATACTTTTAATTAGGATATAAAAATCTATGTCAACCTATTATATTTCTTAGAAACATATTGATTATTTTATTAATAATTAAATCATATAATCATAAATTAGAATCACCAGGTATAATGTTTAACTAAAAAGTCGAGAACATGGTGTTAATGTCGGTTTTAGTTCATTAATGCAATTATAGTTTGAAAACCTTGTAAACATTATTTATGTCAGGTTCCCACTGGGCGTAAACCACGAAACTGGATATTATTGATACAGTTAATACGGATTAAGGAAATCGATTTTGTAACATTAAAATTAATTGTGTCTTTACAATTCATGTGAAGTGCCAAAAGGCGTGAACGGTTCACGACTCATTCTTTTCTTGTGTGAGTGTCTACGGATGCAAGCTCAGCTAATTTTCGTGATTCAAGTCCTGTGGGAACCCGGCAATACATATTTTTGAACAAGGTTTTGAGATGTGTAATTTGATGTTCAAAATAATAAAGCAAAATTGTTTTTTAATGCTAACGAATTAATTATTGACGCTACATATTAATCAGGGTGTAGTATCTATTTTTATCAGCTACGAGGTACGACTCCCATCGGGGGTCCAGAAGAATAAACTGATTTTTGGGAAATGACGGAGTGCTAGGGGCTTGCTCCACCTCTGTCGCGGGTTGATCCGGTATTGCAGTACCTCCGAGAACGGCCCATATAAATGAAACCATGAATCAATTAATTAATTTAATTGATTCAATAAACGAAATAAAAGACTGTAATATGGGCCGTTTCCGGACAGAGGTCGAGGTGGAGCACATGCCACTAGCACTCCGTAATTTCCCAAAAATCCTGTCCCCCGACTTGCCGTACCACCACTAGAAAGAGATAAGCTGATTTTTAAGATTAACAACCTATTTATTATTAATTAATAGTGTTATTATTATTTTTGAATAAATTAATAATACACGTGTTTCAGCTTGACGGAAAATTCAAGTGGGCCAGCAGCAGCCAGTTTCGAATTATGTTATACATACGTATCATTTTTTTTTTTTTCCCTTTTATTACGCCGACCTCAAAAATTTTCCGATTTTCCGAATTCGGCATCCCCCCTCCTCCCCCCCACTTACTATTTCATCCCCTCTCCTATTTATCGTTATGCCATTTAAATGCATTTATTAAATCACTTATTTAATAAATTACGGCTTCCGTACAATTAGTAATTTAGTCAAATCAAATAAAATAATTGAATCCGTTGTTAATTGATTCAATTACCGCTCGCTCATTCGTCTATAATAAAGTTTATCTCCGCCTTTTTTTTTTTATCATTAGAGGAAAGAAATATAAACAGAAATCCTTAAAAAGATAAAAACAAGAATACAAAATTAACAGTAAATGAAACATTCTTTGTGTATGTGATGTTTGAGACAGGTTGTATTGTCATTTCCAATCTCACGTATTAACGGGTTCTCAGATGCTCTTATTTTATTAAATTATATCTCAGTTTGTGCAAGAACAAATTCTTGTTTGGTGGGAAGTTGTAAGTCGTGGAGCAATGTTGTTATTTTGGTGCAGCGTGGGTAGTTAATAATGACTCGTATGCCTAAGTTTTGAATCCTTTAAAGTTTCTTGTAGTTAATATGATAACTGGAACTGTATCCGGGTAAAGCATGGATTGTTCGAGAGCGGATCATTTATTTGTAAAGTATTAGTTTATTACCTGTACTTAGCTGAGATTTTTTGTTAAAACACGGTATCATTTTGTAGAAGATTCCATTGCTGTTGATATGCTCTGTGATGATTAGTGATATGTCAAGAGTGAAACCAAGGCTGAATTTATCCGAGAAATATGGGGTGAGTTTATGAAAACATGTTAGTTTATTTGTGGAAACTATAACTATAATTTGTTCTAAAGTATTGAAAAACTATAGGAAAACGTATTAATGCATACTTTAAAATCATAATCATGACCAATATCTGAATTGTATTTTTTTCGATATAGACAGTTCATAACAATATATTTGTATAACCGAAAATGTGAAATAATCGAGTATTACACGAGAATTTGATAGAAAGCAGTTTTTATAAGTATACCAGAAATAATAAAGAAAGGGTAAGTAAGAAGAATAGGATCGTTATTGTGAAAGAATGGAAGAAGAGGAGATAGAAAAATCTATTACTTGTGAAATCTGTTGGCAGACTGCCCATTCGAGGTTCGCCTGTATTACATAGGCAACAGCTAGCCCAACATCATTTCCGAGTACTCCACCTATATGTACTCCTTGTTATAGACAAGAAAATAATAACACTTATTATATTAAAAGTTCACAAAATTTCACTTATGATAGATGAATAAAGTTCCATTTTATTATAATATAGTTTTAACGAAGAGATACATGCAGTGAATGTGGTACTGAATGAAGCATTCAGCTAACTCAATAATGTGGTTTTAATGCCGTGACCGAAGTTGCATTATTACTTTGAGATTAATGCTCAAAAAACCAACTTCATCGAAGTATTTTTGGATAAGTTCCTCTAAAATTATATTTTTAAACCGCTGGCTAAAACCTAATCTGGGGTTGATTATTTAGATAAAATAGTTTCCGGTACGCATCTGTGAACATGCCAGATACAGCTTAAGAATTCTGGGATTTAATGTTAACTCTCTTCTATTTCAAAGTGGAATGTTTATTTCATTATTAGGAGACTACTAAACACTGCATTACATATATAAAATAATATATATGTAGATATGATCCTCAGAAGGCAAAATACAATCGACTGTACAATTTATTTTCAACTACAAAGGATCTTTGTATCATCTTTAGGAAACTGTCATATGAATTATCTTTAAATATTTGGTATGAATTCTAATAAGTTAATTTGCAGTTGCTTGTCTGGATGGAGATAGAATGTATATTGTGCAACTGTACATTTCAAGGGGAGTGAGCACAACGTGATTAATCGTATGCATTGAACAATACCGTTCATGTTGAAAGGGTCTATTCAAAAAATGTATATCATTCTATTATAAAAATGCACAGAAAAGTTTGGGGTGAATAGAAAGATTTAAGCGCCATGCGGTATCAATTTGTTTTAGACCTCCGGGTTGACTGTATTGAAGAGCAAATTATCGATACTTGATTCATTAGGAATAGTGAAATATCTGTCTACTCTTTTAAATGATTGAATATATTTTTTTTCTTTATAAACATATTGCATTATTGTCTGACGATGTATGTTAATGCTTATTTCTTTCTGTACATGACTATCGGAATGATTTTTTTAAATTAATTTTATTTGTTGATAAATCTAATATGTTACTAAAAAATATTGCTAATATTGATAGATTAATATGCTGTGTGTTTCAGGAGCTCGACTTACCATGAGCAGCCCTGGGCATTATTTTAAAAATAATTAAAAATTGTCGAGACGACAGTCAGACAGTCATATATGTTAATAAGATTTTATATTCAAACTAAATTTATCGATTATAAGCAGGTTAGTTAGTTTTATAGTGATATATTTCATATAGCATGTTATTTCAAGCTTAGCCATGTCACGCGTAGACACGTAAGAGGTTCCTTTAAACATTTTGTTTTTTTTAAATGATAGTCATTCCATTGGTTAGCAGAAGTCAGAGTAAATCAAATTGATGACTTAAATAAATTAAGTCAGAGTAAATCAAGATATACATTTAGCAACACACTTTCTCCTAATACATGCCAGAAATTTGTGTTTATTTTAACTGGTTTTAGACATAACAAGCTCTTATGTTCAAGTATATTCCTGCACCCTAAATATGCTTCTATCTAATGACTACTGAAGGTAGGCCATTACACTAGATCCTATGAAATTAAGGTAAGCGAATTCATTTTACATTGTATTACTTTCTTTATTGCAGTATCCTTTATATCATATTGTAAAATCACTCTTCAAACTGGCACTCGTACACAAATAAAGTTTTTCTTCCTACATTTAAAGTACAGTAATCCCTTAACATTCTCAAGGAAAACTAACTAAATGTCGTATTCCTGAATGCTGAGTCTATCTTTCTGTGTTTATAGGGGGCTACGTTTTATGATGGCCAACAAATAAAAAAAACACATGTATATTAGTTTGTTTTAAATGCACGTTTTTTTAAAAATTATTTTCAATTACAGTATGTACATAACTTATATACATATGCATGAATTTGCAAGATTAAATTAATGTTCACTTATAAATATTAAAAACTCACGGTTTTATCTTTGATTGCTTGCATGATTTTGTATGTGCCTATTAAAGTTCAACGTATGGGGTCGTCGCGGACTCAATTTCCCTCTTGAAATTCAAAATTTAATTTGATAGTAATAAATTAATTAAATCATGAAAAAAGGAAACTGCTTCACATATTTACTGTGGCTCTCGTGCTCTTGGTCAGCCTCCGCTGGCTCTTATCCAGTGACGCGGCTGAGGTAGGGGCGTGGGGGACTCCCCAAGACTCCGCTTCCTCCTTCGCATGCGAGGGAGGTGACAACCATGTGGACTTGGGGGGCCTCTGGGCTGTTTGTAAATATTGTATGAATGAGCAAGTGAATGATGAATTGTAAATATGGTATGAATGATGACACTTATCTCAATTACTCATTGCCTAATAAAAGGCAGATTGTAATTTTATCTTAATAAATTGTTGTTTTCTCAGTAAAAGCGGCGTTTATAAATATTCTCAGTAAGGTGGTAAATTTGCTCTTAAAACAATTAAATGCTTCAACTTTTGAAAACATCACTTATGTTCTTTTAATTCTCATATCATACTTATAGCCACCAGTGGACTCTCACCACTGTACTGTAACAATCAACCTCCACCAAGGATTCCCACACTCCTTACTCCTCTCACACCACCTTCAAGCAGATCCTCCTAGTACAAGAATCCAATCACCCTAAATATTTCATATTTCTCCCTCATCCTAAAATTCTAGCTAGAGAGCTTAGAAAAAAAAAAAAAAAAAATAGTACGGCACCTGCCAATGAGAAATCATACTTATAGACATTATAGGACTCCCCTTAGTGAAAGGCACCCATCATCCCAAATAATTTCCTTTATTTTTCCTACATCCTATATTTCCAGTCAAGAGCTAAAAAAAATTAATTTTCATTAAATCAGTTATGCTTTGGCTGACGGAAATTTAATTTTTCAAAATTGAATTAATTTTTCCAATGGGTTTTAGTTACATACCTTGTTGTGAATATCATGTCCTTGTTGAACCAAAAATGTTTATGGATTACTGTATAAGTGTTTATATTATAAGATATTGTTTTCAAACATTGATTGCATTATGTAAGCTGCCTTAGTTAATAATTAACATCCTTTTTGGTTTATTTTTTATAATTAAATATTAAGAACTAGGAGAAGACATGTGAATCTTTATATTTCGTGAAATACTTACTTCACTCCTGGTTATCATTATATTTTGATTTATCAGGAATGTTATTGCTGCATTTGACAAATAGCCTTTTCTAGCCTGGACCCAAGGAGGAAATATAAGGATCCACAAGGATGAATACATCAGAATTCAAAGGGAGGAAACCCCAAGAGGAGAAACCGTCGCTTTGGAGCTCTTACTCTCATTCATATTCGCCGGCGGACCCGGTATTAGGAAAGTTATGAGTCGTCATCTATTACGGGCCACCGTGTGGAAAAACAGTGGCACGGAGACTCCCAAACTAAACCACTTCCTGCTACATGGAGCTTGGATAATGTATTCCTCCGAATACACCGATGTGTTTATAACTTGTTAACTAAACTGTTTTTTTTTTTCCGATGAGAACAATACATTTAAATGAAACCCCAGTTAAATCCATCAAGTTCCCATGATGAGGCAAGTCTATAGTTGTTAAGACGTGTTGAGAAGCTATTCCCACATTACCCTCTGCCACAAATCCTGTCCACTATTTTTTTTAATTCTATTCCTCTTCCTATATCCGAGACACTACTGTATTTAGGCAACTATATCGACAAAAGGCTAACCAATATACGAGACTAAAAAGACAACAGACGCTCTGGACAACTGTACAGACTACTTCAAAGGACATCCCATCTCTCAATAAAAAATAAATTCTTAATCTACAAAGTTATACTTAAGCCAATCAGGATATACGGAATAGAGCTATGGGGGACAGGAAAAACGTTGAATATCAAGCGTATCCAATCCTTTCAATTAAAAGTCCTGAGAACAATATTAAATGCACCTTATTACGCCAGCAACAAAAGCCTTCATAACGATCTTAATTTATCCGTACATTCTTGAAATCATCCCTTCCAAGTTCATGAAGATCAATACTAACCTACCCAACCACCCTAATTTCCAAGAAAAGTCATTACACTTCGTCATTGATCCCTATAACCCTCCTCGAAGACTGGAACGGCCTCGTGGCCTGCTATAAATACGTGACAGTGGGAGTCCTGGCAATGGCCAGTTTCTCCAATCATGTCCTGAGCGTTTTGTGGTCAGCCTCTGTTGGCTCGTATCCGGTGACGTGGTTGATTAGCGTCATGTACTTGCCAAGACTCCTCATCTCTTTCGGATGTGAGGGAGGTGACAACCAAGTTAACAGTTTTGCTTTTTGTAAATACTTTATGAATGAGTGACTGAAAGAAGATTTGTATATATGGTATGAATTATTTATTGCCCAATAGTTAAGATTGTAATTTTATCACAATAAAAATTTGATTCGATTTTTGAAAAGCTATAGTGGTAGATTTTATGTTGTTACCTCTTAACCGTATCTTCGTATATTCGGCGTTCTGAACTGGATTTGGCTCTTCTTTTTTCAGTTTTTCTCGTGAGTACGAGAGAGCTCTGACAGGAAAACCTTCTCCCAATAAAAAATCTATAGAATGCAGCCACTTAGTGGAGCCTTTAAGGTACAGGTTATGCCGACCTTCAGGAGCGACTAGATCAGCAATCGCCTTTGGCTCATTAATAAGTATGACGCATCAAACACTGAATGAATGACGCATATCGTACGGCTGCCTGATTTTTTACCCAGTCCTATAAAAAGATGGTCTGTGTCCCAACCGTCCTATAAGAACTTTTTGTTTTTTGCACCTTCAAGACTTTTCTGTTACTTATTTATGGTTTGTTATAGTGCATGTTTTGTCTTTATTATTTAAAGGAAAATATATAAGGTCAAGTTGGCAGTACTTGTTTTATCCACAGATGATCCTAAAAGAGTAATCACAGATCAAAGCAAGGCTATAGGATTTAAAAGCCAACTTACAAACAATCAGCCTATGACTTCTATACTAAAACTTTACTGTATGTGGAGAATATATCTAGAGGGCTAAGTATTTTCGGTATTTTTATAAGTTAATTACTAATTGTAAAATGGATTTACTAGTGACCAATTTGAATGAAAACTAAAAATATTCTACGGTTTTCCTCAGAATAAGGATAAAAACTAGAATGTCACATAAAGCCAGTATATTTCACAAAACGTTTGAAACCGAAGTTTTTCAATGATGCAGTTACAACACCCGTAAATTCAATTATTCATCGAGTGTCCTTCATCCCCTATCATCCTGAGTTATAGTTCAGACGTTCACTTCACTTTGAACTTAAACGTGACAACTTCAAATATAATTAAAACTAAAATCGCGTTTGTTACGTAATTGAATTCGTATCTACGTGGTGATTAGGGATCCAAGACCATCAGGAATTCAAAGCAGAGACTAGTGAGCTTAGGCAAGTAACCTTTAAGAAGTGTAAAGAGAGCGTAAAGTTTTGTAAGCCTGTGTGCTTTAATTCCAGGAGCATATGATGGAGCCGATAATGTTCTAGGTGGTTTCTTCAGGTGTAAAGTCCTTATGTACCGTAACCTTAGGCATGAAAAGTGGTTATTCAGCATGTTGCCACACTATGCTTCAACCATACCGAAAGCATGAATTAATTAATTTGGATATCCGCTAATGTGGCTTCGGGCGATATTACTTGACTATTCCCCAAAGTAATAGTGACTAGGTTTGAGGGAAACTTGATTGCATCGGACTAATCTTGGACGTATAGCAGGCCTCTTATCAGCTTGGCACGAACAGGAAGAAGAATACGCCATGTAATAAGAAGTGTAGCTATAAAGCGCACATCATTCCTGCTAATAGTCTTCAGTTACCTTCAGTAACAATGTAATTTGTGGCAATAAATAAAATAATTAATTCAGAAGACTTACATGTCATCAGATTTCCGTGTCTAACCTCTTCCTGTTGTTTTGCTTATCACTCAAAGATATTAGGCCAAAATTATCAGTCAGTAATTTTAGGCATAATTATTGAATAAACAGATACTAACATCTTGTATTAGATATTGCCTGTACGGGCCTGAAGTTGAGTGGGGTGCCTGGTACACGGAGGCTTCAAGTCAATTTGTACTTGTTGAGAAATACGTGGGCGAACTTTTACAATATATCTGGTACTTCGGCGACAGTCCAAGGCGCTGACAGCATTTGCTGTCCCATTTCTTCTAATAGATAGCACTATGCTCATTTTTCGTTTTGTCGCATCAGCACACTAAATAATTGCTGTTCGATAAACAGAAAAATTGCCATGTCCTTAGAGATACAGTTCAATTGAATGACAATGTGAAACTGCTGAAGTGTGTTTTTTTAAATCTCTCTCCCTCTCTCTTTCTCTCTCTCTCTTTCTCTCTCTCTCTCTCTCTTTCTCTCTCACACACACACACACACAAACTATACTTAGTTCAACTATCAAATTCTAGTTCTAGTTGATTGAAATAAAACATTTAAAAAAAATCAAAAAATCTCCCGTTCTAAATTTTTTATACAATTTCACTTGATACACAGCTAAGAGAGTATATATTGTTAATAATGGTTTAGACTAACAATTCATTTTGTTAATAGAGATCATAATATAATTAGATTACAATTATTAAAAATCATGTCGAGTGTATTACGCCACACAACTAATTAATAGTTAAGAAACAAATTTAATGGCTTTTGTAATTATGGAGTTCCTCAAGGAGCGGTTCGGTCTCCGGTTCTTTTCAGTATGTACACATCTGAAATTGTTGGGACAAACTGTAAGAAAGCTACTGTAATCGCTTTCGACGACGACATTGGGGTTTACAGCAGCATGACACCGGTCTTACCGGCTATCTTCACTTGCTAACTTCAGCCAACCTGTCGCTTCGTCTCAAACTGATGATCTATAAATGTGTCCTCCGGCCGGCTCTGCTGTACAGTGCCCCACTTGACTGACAATACAGCCAAATGTATCCAACATTTCCAGAATGGGATCATGCGAAAAGTGGTCCGACATACCTCTCTCGAGAGGTTCAAGAACGCTGACCTGCACCCGTTGCTTGGTATGCCGTCGTTGGGTGAGTTCATCCACCGGAGACACATCAAGTTTTTTAACTCGTTGCAGCATCTAACTAACCCAGTGTTTAAGAATATGACCCCACCACCCCTCCTGCATCGATGGCAACAGACTGTCGGGGAAAAATTAAGTTAAGCATTAGTATGTAAGTTAGTTTTAAGTTTGATAAAAAAGGTGATCCCCATCACCTTTATTAGTCAGTTTAGTCATTAATTGTTTATTCATAATATAATTTTTATGAAATAACAAAACCTGTATATAATGTACTGACAGGAAATACAAAAATAATTTGTAAATAGATTTACCTGAGTATCTATAATTGTATATAATTATCTCTATATTTAAAGGGGCTATGGAAGAAAAAAAATGAAGGATTCTTCAAAAGGTTTTTTAATGGTACTACTAAATGAATTGAATTGACATCATTAATTTTTTTGCCCTACACAAAATTTCGCAAAACATACTACGAACTAAATAATTAGTTAATGACACTTAGTTAAAGTCTGGCACAATTCAATTTATCTATATTTCCCATAGCTATATTTCGTTTGCCTTTCCAAATTGGACCACTGGGTTGGATATCATATGTATGTTTAGTAAAATAGACTTAAAAATATCAGAAAAGTCATATGTATGAAAAAATAAAGGTTTTTTAATTTGAAAGCTAGAAACTAAAGTAAAAAACATTTATGATTATTTATTTATTACCAGTTGCGTTATGGACTATTCACATAAATTTGGCATATATTTAAAAATTTGATACACATGTTTCAGTTACGTTAAATAGGTTAGATTGTATGCAGTCTACTTTGAAAGAATGGGGCTCTGACGTATGGTTTTTCATCTTATTTGGCTAGATTCAAAGCCTGTTTTTCTTTGGTCATAATTTATTATAATTTAATTATTAACAATATAGCATTAGAGGAGGATACATATTCAGCTCAAGTAATCACTACCTCTGATTATGCTCAGCCCTGTTGACCATGCTTTGACTACGTCCATCGCTGGGTACTAATCAAACATTTACTGCAGGACCAGTATAGCGGGGAATAGCGCTAATTGGCTCTCGGCCACTTTGTGTATTCAACAATGAGAGATGCTCCCCCAGCTTACTTGCTGAAGAGATCTTGATCAGCCCTGACAACGGTCGCAACTCAACGCAATATTTACAAACAAGTAATTAAATTGTGTATTACTATAGAATTAGCATCTCCTTAGATGGAGTAAATCAAAACAAATTTTAAATGAATTAAAATTTAAAATGTTCAAAGACAAAAAAAAATGTTTATATTATTAATAAAAAGATTAAATCGTTCAGATGCAATCCCTACATGATATCCTATATAATGAGTTAATTAATGACCCGATTCTTTTGAAATTATAGAAGTATTTCATATCATCCTATCATAACAACCTCGAATGGGAATATATAATATGTAATTACTCATCAGTAGGGTATAGTTAGAAAATTTTTTTCATGCTACCCCTGGTTTAATTAGTGGCATCATATGCCCATGTGCAATGATAGAAAAAGTAAGAGTTAATAGTCATCAATTACTTAATTGCTAATTAAAATCTTGTTTTTCCCATCATAAACAAGACGGAGCAAAGTCAAAAGTTTAGATGAATTAATTAAATTAAAATCTGTAATTCTAAAAATAAAGAGAATGAATGCTTAACAAAAGTGTGGTGATGGTGAATTATAAGTTATATATAGCAAGTATCAACAATGAATAGAAACAGTGAGAGAAATTATTTTTTCATATTAATGTTAATGATTCCAGTCATAAATTTACGCATAAAACTTAATGAAACAGACGAATTATGGCAGTGAATTTTCCACGTTGCTTAGTCAAACAACACAAGTACCATTATTTAATACCTATAAGCAATAAACACATTTTAATTTCCTTTATATATATTATATATATATATATATATATATATATATATATATATATATATATATATATATATATAATACCTCGTTTCCAATTTTCGTTTTTCTGGTCGTCAGTTAAATAATCTTTGTAGAGGAGTCTTTTAAAAGAAAAGAAAGAAAAGATTTATTATGAAGTACAAGTATATACAAATATTAAGAGTTACGTAACTACATTTTAGTCGAAATGTATAGGGGCGAGTGTCTGAGAACTAGTGTCGGGGAACAAGTGGGATGTTGTGGGGGAGCCATTAAAATTGTTTCTTAACTATTAGTTGTGTGGCGTAATACACTCGACATGATTTTTTAAAATTGTAATCTAATTATATTATCATCTCTATTAACAAAATGTATTGTTAGTCTGAACCGTTATTAACAATATATACTCTCTTAGCTCAAGTGAAATTGTATAAAAAATTTAGAACGGTAGCTTTTTGATTTTTTTAAATGTTTTATTTCAATCAACTAGAACTAGAATTTGATAGTTGAACTGAGTATAGTTTGTGTGTGTGAGAGAGAGAGAGAGGTGGAGAGAGAGAGAGAGAGAGAGAGAGAGAGAGAGAGAGAGAGAGAGAGAGAGAGAGAGAGAGAGAGATGTAGATAGAGAGAGAGAGAAAAACGATTCTCCACTGTAGGTTGTCCTGTGAAGTAGTAAAGAAACTTTTCAATTCGTTGGTATTATTTAGTGGCAATGCGTTTGTTAGAATAAGAACCCTTTATCTCAGAAGTTCTGATTTTTATTGTTCTTAATTATAAAATCCAGCGATCTTGTTTATTAACAGATTAGTAACAAATAGTTTAAACACCTATATTTTAATAATGAAATGTTGACGCAAGATTTTAAAATGCCACATACTCACTATTATTACAGATATATAAGTTTGAAATTTCAGAATGCAACGCAAAATTCAATGTGTCAAAGAGTTGAAACGAGAAGGTATTGAATAAATTGAGTCAAAAATTTTGACGTTGAAATTTGTCATCAGTAAATATATATATATATACTTCGTGGGATCTTTAATCCTAACTTCGAACCTCCTGGGAGAAGATTGGGAACTATAGACAAACCAATTCCAACTTATAACCGGAAGGATTCTCTGATGATTGCTGGATTTCCGGTAAGGAAGAATTGCGAAATAATGAACCATGAAGCTTAAACTTAAAAAAAAAATGTAACGGAAAAAAGGAAAGAAATTTTACTTTACTTATTATTACAGCTATCGAAAGACCTATGTTAGTTTCTTCTTTGGACTAATCTATTTTTTTTTAATTTTATACTGCATATTATATCATATTATGTGCATTTTGATATCTTCTCAAACATTTATTGCCAAGAAACTGCAATACACACACAGAAGAATTGCCATAACTACAAATTCTATCTATTCCATGCATATGCAATCTATTCCGAAACATATGCACCAACTACACTACGTGCTCAGATGTTCGTAGATGGACAGTTCTGGTGCCTTGTACTACCTGAGCTGGGGTTCAAGGGCTATAAGGGTAAAGTACTTATCTTCGTCGTCGTGGTCGGATATTGATAATGGTCTGTATTGGTGCCAGGCCAGGCCCCGTTCCATTTGATTCATATAACGTAGTCAAACAAAAAAGGGCTTTCGGAAAGTTTAAATAGACTTAACTGTTGGCTCCTAAGAAAGAGTGTCGTTCTGGCGTTGATGTCGAAGTATGTGATAAATAATCTTAAGACATTAGTGGTTACTGGTTTAACAGAGATAGCTAAGTCGGAAAGTCTTGGTTTGAATCTAAACAATAAACTAACCTTGTGTCTTAGGTTAGTAATCATTTATTCAGTGGGTTTATTCATAACATAACTACTAATTATTAACGTTTATTGATGCTATATATATTTCCAACTAACGTAGTATCAGTTTTTTTATCATTGACTGTTATTGTTGTGGAATTTCAGAAAGGTTTGTTTCACGTTTTCGGGTTCATCTACTTTTACAATCAAAGTGACTAGTTACACACACACACGTGTGTTTGTGTGTGTGTAAAGAACAAACCCTGGAGTTGGGGGGAAATGTAATGTCTTGAGTCATCATTTGTCTTAATTTCTAAATCCGCTGCGCACGGGTGACCTACGCGGTGGAAGCACAGTAGATGGCTGAATGTCGTGACGAGAGGTATAGAGAGAGTGGTGAAGGGTATGAGTGAAATTTTGAGTCGAGTTAAAATGAGCATAAGTTATGTGGAAAAAGGAACAATATTTAAAATAAAGGCTTTGAATGTTGTTTCTTTCGTTTACAAAGAAACGAAATTGAGTCTTTGTTCATAGGAAAAACATTACCTACATCAACGCATTATCCAGACAGGTAAAATCATATTATATATATTTGTGTGGTTAAAATCAATAACTAGAGGTTGCGACACTATATAAATCTGAAGGTGAGCCCTGCTTTAACTGTATTAATTCTAACTGATAAAACTTTAACTGTTTGATGGCAGGCCCCTACTATCTTTAACAGCTCTGCTGTTGTACAAGGGCTCCGTTCCGTACTTTATTGTACAATTTAAATCTCAATAAAGCTTATATGAAGGGGTTTGGGTTATAATAACTTATTATTTAAACCCCACATGATTGCGCGTTTTGATCATGTATTGTCCTGCTTTGTAACCTGTAAGTTTAAATATATGCAAGTAACTCACCGTGTCCTGTTTATATATCTGTAGTTTAAAAGTGAGACAAAGAAGTTATCTCTAGCTACTGCCACTATTTGAATGTGGTGCTAATGCGTTTTCCTATTGACTATGGTATTATTTTTATTTTTTCATTATTATTTTATTTTCTCCCTCTATATGATGTATTGTTTCTTTTTTGTTGGTCATGGTACGAGGGTGGTTTGAAAAGTTTCCGACCTAACAAAGGTTTTATTTATTTTATTATCATCTTCATGTTGAGGTCGGACACTTTTCAGACCACATGTGTATGTATTCATTTGTGCATTGTTATCAGTCATGGCCCCAGTATATTTTTTTCTATTCTATTCTTGATATTTAAGGACATGGTATTATGGAATCAATTACTGAGATATAAAAAAAAAAACTGGAGGCTGATTTAGGATTTTTAACTAATCAGTGCATCAAACCCCAGCGTTTCATATTGACCAAGCCAATATTGCGGTATCGTGTGTTTGATTAAGCCCGTTTCAATATTTCTGTGTAAACAGTTCGTAGTTTGTCCTAATCGTCAGATTGTAGCCCAAGTATTTTTTTATGGTAATTGAGAAGTCACTGTTTTAAAGTAGCATAGCGAAGTGGATGCACCAATCAAAAATAATGAAAACAAAAATAAAAAATATGCATTTACAAAAAAGTATGAAATAAATTATTATTAAAAAAATGCAACCTATAGATAGGAAATGAATATAATTTAATATACATTATATTAATAATTAAATTTTAAAAAATGACAGACCTAGAGTTAAACCCCGATTATTCTAAACTGTGAAGAAGTTTAAAAATTAAATTTTGAGATGGAAGTGGATAAAAAATACAGTGAAAGAGATAAAAAAAAAATTCAGTTTTATTTTGTGGCTGCTGTTACAGGTTTAGATATTTAACGACATGTTGTAAACATTTCAGTGATTTTTTGTTTTTATAGCAATGTGTTGCCAAGTTGTAAATATCTTTACTGCGAAAGGAGTCGGTAAGTATAAATTGAACATGACCTTTTATTTTATTTGTAATATATAGGGTTTAACTTCACATCCTTGCTCAATCACAGTATTAGTTTTATTGCCTAAGGAAGTATTTTCTATCTATTTTAAGTACATAAGTATAGTCTACCTGGTCTGTCTTCAGGTTCAACATCGACCCTAAAAATAATTCTACCTTTCTGAAAAGTTAAATTCTAAAGTCTATTTTTTATATAATTTGGTTAGGATATACCAATGGGAAGTAAGTAAATAAATTAATATTTGTTATATTGAAGGATGTGTATGTAGATGATAAAAAAAACAACCTATATATCCTTCTATATAATATCTATTCTATAATATAATATCCTTCTGTACATTTGTTTATTATTGTGACGTTTCGGAATCAAATAGTTCATTATCAGGCAAAATATACAGAACTAGAAGAAAAAAAATCTTGGTATAATCACAACAAGTAAAAATATTCCCTATCTTAAAAAACAACAACAATATTTCACCAAATCTAAAACAAATGCTTAGTACTCATTTGTGTCATTACAAATTAAAATAATATTACTTTATATTAAAAAATATAAATAAAAAACCTTTTTTTTTTTGTGTGTTTAATCCTATATTGTGCTAAAATTGCAGTCTGCCTTATTAGGCAATAAGTAATTAGGATAAATGTTTCATTCATACTATATTTACAATTCATCGTTCACTCGCTCATTCATACAGACAGCCCAGAGGCCTCCTAAATCCACATGCGAAGAGAAACTGGAGTCTTAGGAAGTCACCCACGGTCCTCCGTCAGCCGCGTCACCGGATACCAGCCAGTGGAGGCTGACCAAGAGGGCGAGAGCCACAGATGCTAAGGACATGATTGGAGAAACTGACCATTGCCAGGACTCCCACTGTCTCGCGTTTATAGCAGGTCACGAGGCTACTGCCGTTTTAGTCTCCGAGGAGGATTGTTGCAGTACCATGACTGTGCTACAGGATTAGGGTGGTTGTAAAGGCTACTGTGGAATTCCATAAACTTAGAAGAGATGAGTTCAAGAATGTAGGGTATATTAAGATCGTTATGAAGGGGTTTGTTGCTGACGTAATAAGGGGCATTTACTATTGTTCTCAGGACTTTTGATTGAAAGGATTGTATACGCTTGATGTTCAACTTTTTTGCTGTCCCCCATAGCTCTATTCCGTATGTCCAGATTGGCTTAGGTATGACTTTGTAGATTAGTAATTTATTTTCTATTGAGAGATGGGATGTCCTTTGAAGTAGTCTAATCAATGAGTGGTGTAGTTTCAAAAAGTAAACATCAACCTCGCACAATATTTTTAAATTCCACTTTCGTATTCACAATTTATTTATGTCTGGAAAAGGTTTTGACACTTGTTGGCAACATAAACCACTTAAGGCATAAAAGGAATTTCGAAGTAAATGTGTTATCCTTTAAATATTTATAAAATTTTATCTTTCACGTATATTCGAGTGAAATCACGGGATACCGGCTCAATCATTACAAAATAGATGTAACGAATTAGAGTGTGATAATCTCATATTCATAGTCAGTCTCCGCTGGCTCTTACGTAGTACGCGGCTGAAGGAGGAGCGTGGGGTCTTCCCTAGACTCCACTTCCTCCTTCGCACGCGAGGGAGGTGACAACCATGTGGATTCGGGAGGTCTGTGGGCTGTTTGTAAATTCTCTATAAATGAGCGAGTGAATGAAAATTATATATATATATATATATATATATATATATATATATATATATATATATATATATATAGTATGGATGAAAACATTTATCACAATTACTTATTGCCCAATAAGGCAGATTGTAATTTTAATATATAGTGAATAATTTGTTACACAGTATCAGTAAATAAAAAACAATAAATTTAATTAGCTAAAATATTCACGAAAAAACCCATTGTCGTGGAATAATTACAATTTCTTGAATATCTAAGAATGTACTTAAAACTGAAATATCTTTTCATAGCGGGACAAAGAAGAACATAAAATCTTTTTTATGTAGCTTCTGATTACTAACTTTCTAGTTAGGAAAGGTAAAAACTCTGAGAGTAGCGTATCAGCTGATACACATAGAGCCAACTTTTTTTTTTTTGTTAACATTTTTCATTTTTCTCACTCAATCATTTCGTATATTTTTAATAAACTCGTCTCAAGCTGTTCAAACATCTCCTGATTTTCTCACTTTTTACGTACGTTATATCATCTAAATACATATTGGGAAATCAAAATTGAGCCAGTGTCTGTCAGTATTAAAAATATAAGATATCGCTGATGGATAGATCAGCTATTAATTTTTTTATAATCATTCTTTAATTTAGTAAAATATAAAATACTATAATTAGTTGAGTTATTTAATGATAAAAGTAAAAATGTATTTAACTAATTAACGCAAGTTGTACAGTTTGGCCAAGATGCATTTAGAATCACAAAAGTATTAAAAATGCATATTTATTGAAAGTTCTAAGCTTTAGCACGTCCGTATTCACAAAACATAATTATGGACTAGCGATTAATCAATTTCTTGGTCATAGAAACATATTATATTTGTTTATCATAATAATCAGGGTTTCAACTTTATTTTTATTTATCGTTGTTCTGATTAGTAATACGTAATTTTAATTTTTTATCTTTGCTCAAAGTTATTACTGCCAGCATAGTCTGACTAATCAGTAACATTAAGTAAAGAGGGTTCTTTGATACGTTCCCCGCTATAATTTACAATTTACAAATAAAATATAGATGAAAAATTAGGGTACATGAAGTAATAAAAGAGGTCGAGATAACAAAAATGAAATAACATATAAAAGAAATATTTCTCAGGAATTAAAAATTCAAATTGATATAAATATTTAGATGTCAAAAAATAATTAGATATTTAAATAAGATAAAGTAAGAAACAAGATTGTTGAAAACCCTAACTGTGTGACACTGCACATTCAACTAAATTTTTTTATTGAAATTGTTCTCATTTTGTTTCCTACGATATATAAATTATTATGGCAGCGCTCTTAAAAAGTGTAGAAATATAATAGTTAACAGGGGCGGTTCGTGTGAAATTCCAGTGAATAGAGATCGATTCGCTGCATTTTATTCAAGATTTATTCCCTTTTCATTAGTGAGACCTCGCAGTCACGCGACTATGAGTAGCGGCTACAGCCGTATTGTCCTCGCCTGGCACAGGTCCCACTCCTCCTCTCTCTCTCCCAACTCGGGACCTCTGTGCTAATACGCTGTCCCAGGTAGGAGAGCGCTTATCTGATCAACACGTCCATTTGGTAGCTGACTGAAGCAGCGGCTATCTCGCTTCCTTTCAGCAAGGCGATAAAGGGAGTGCCGCAGCCCTCCGGTATAAAGGAGTCTTGTCGTCCCTCCTCCTCCTCTTATCGCTATTATAATTATATTTATTGCCGATTATTTCAGGTAGAAAGAGGTGAGCCTTTTTGGTTTTCAACCCCAGGGGTCATGGTACAAAATGTTTATCTGTAATCTAAAATAAAATATTTTTTTATTTTAAATCCCTTCCTATGATGTATCAACATTAGGGCCATTCGTGGTGTCTCTGAGGACAACCACGTTTCTCATTTTCCTGACAGTAATAAGGTAGGGATAGTTTTCCCGAGTTTTAAATTTTCATATTTGACTTCACTCATTATTCATTCTTGCATTCTATTTAGTTGAGATCATACTAGGTTTGATCAAAAAGTAACAAGAATTTCATAATTTCGTGGGCGTTATGATTCCGATGGTAAAATTTTTTTTTCTGAACACATTTTTTCGATGTTTAGTTTTTTAGTAGTAGTCACTGAGGTTATATGTGTTTTGGTATTCTCGATGATTTTTGGTTTTGAAAAAAAATGTTTGATCCATTTAAATTTCGTCAAAAAAATGAAATAAAGCGCAGTAAAGTTTTTGAAATGTTGACAGTGGCTATTGGTGAATCTACCTCGAGTAAAGCATGAGTTTATGAGTGGTATGGACGTTTCAAAGACCGTAAAGACGTTGAAGGTAATGATCGCACTGGGCTCCCTAACACTTAAATAAACGATGACAACATCGAAGGAATTAAGAAAATGGTTCTGGACGATCGCAGAATTACTGTAAGAGAGGTTGCTCATGAAGTTAATGTGTCATTTAAATCATGCCAAGCGATTGTTCCGACGAAAACGGCCGGAATTGTGGCAAAATAATTCTTGGAAATCACATCACGATAACGCTCCCGCTTATACCTCACTGATTGTTCATAATTATTTAGCGGACATGGCCACCAGACATGGCTCCCTGCGACTTATTTTTGTTCCCGAAGTTGAAAAAAACCTTAAAAGGACGACTTTTTGACACCATTTGTGAGATAATAGAAGAATCGCTAAAGGAGCTAAAAGATATATCGAAAAGTGATATTGAAAAGTCCTTCGAAGATTGGCAAAAACGTTGGCACAACTTTATTATATCTGAGGGGGAATACTTTAAAGGGGACAAAATTGCTGTCGATGAATAAATAAACAATTTTTAAGACGAAGAAAAATTTTCATTACTTTTTGATCAATCCTTGCATGTGTATTTGAATCACTTAAGTCAATTTTTTTAAATATTTGATCAAGAGATTTGATTTTAAACTTTTTAATGAAACCTGTCTAATAAACATCTTAGGACGGACGGACTAAAAAAAAACATGCTTAAAATGAAAATTAACTGAGTTCATGTTACTTCGTTTGGGCAAGACGCTTTTAGAATCACAATAAACTATTACAAATGCGTATTCGTTGAGATTTTTAGAAATTATGACTCTAGTCATGACATTTTAGCAGTGGAATTTAATATTTTATTTCGTTTGCAACTTGTCTGTTTTATTTATGTTTATTTTTATTTTTAGTGTGGTTCCTTTAGATGATAGGTTGTGATTGTGATAACCGTTTAGACATACTTGAACATGAGTGTCCTTGAACGTGTACCAAATTGTTTATGCATCCCCAACTGTTCAGAATGCCGGCGTAGTTCGAAGTACACAGTTTCACGTAGTAATCAATAAAGCTGTGGAAAGACAGAAAGTGTTTTGTTTCTTAATATACGTCAATTTCAACCCACTTAGTCATCATCTTCTAAAAAGTTCTTTGCTTGGTGGTCTGATGCACAACTGAGTCAGGTATCTGTTGTGGGTAAATATCGTACAAAAAAATACATTAAGTCCTTTTTTTGAAAGAATCTTTATTAAAAATACATGCTCCATCTACATATACTAAATGTATGATAATTCAAACATGTTTACAGTTTCTAAATAATAATATGTATGATATGGTAGTAAAGAAAAAATACAGCAACGTAATATTTATTAAGAATTAAAAAACTAAATAATGCATAATAATAAAACAACATAAAGAAATAAATGTTAGTACAGTTGGGCTAGTTATTTTTATTCATCAATCTTAAAGCTGAGGAATTCATGCTGGGGACTGGACTTTTTGGAAACATATGTTTTTAATTTTCTGCAGCATTTGTTTTTGTACTCAGGATGCTACAAAAATAAAATTATGCAAAATATTAGCTAATTTATTCTTCCTTGCTTATCGGACATACTATAATTAATAACGATGACATATTACTAAATTAATTAACTAATGAACTACTTTCTATTGACTTGCTTTTATTTGTATAAATTTTGGGGCTGTAATCAATGTCATATACCTCTGTGATTTATGAGTACGTCAGTGTTATCGTCACGTTGGAATTTTTAATGAAACGTCAATATGATACGGTCGCAGAGGATACTTGCAAAGAGTTTAATAGACAGTCTGATAGACAAATACCTGTTGATATTGCATAATCAAAGGTATTTTGCATATAGAACACTGAGTGAAACGAGTTAAACTGCTGCTAAATTGGACTGATATCAAGCATATAAGAAAGGGTGTCGCTGTGACATTTCTAAATCCGTGTGCATTAGACAAGTGACACAGTAACTGTTCCACCCTTGAATTGTTCTTTAACACTACTGGCTAGTAACAACTGTCACGTACCCACTTAATGTGAGAGCGCTAAATAAAGTAGGTTACATTGGCTGTTATTGTAAAGAGTATGCCAGTCACGATTGACAGATAAAAGGTAAGCTGACTGTTCAGTCACAGCGATTCAATGAGGTCAGGTGAATTAAAAACAATTGCTTTCTTTACAATATTCTTTACTTATACGAATTAGATCTGCAAAATTATGTTCAATGAAAGTAACGTAAAATCAAAGGACACCTATACAAATAAAATTTACCATCTACAACCAATTTGTTTTGTGCTTCGCATAGTAAAATTTCTTAAATAATTACAAGAAAATTTTCCAAAAAATAACCAATACCTTCCCAATCTAAATGAAACCTATATTAACAGATATACTATTTGTAAATAATTTAATCATATCTTAAACTTAAAATCTAGTATAGCCAGAATAAAGTATACATACAATTGTTTGTTAAAAATCAAAATAGCCTTGTTTTATTTTTTTAATATCCAATTTTCTAGAACGATTATGAATGAAATAAACACTATAAAAATCAATGTTAACGAAATAAACAGCGTTAAAAGTAAATGAATAATACTGAAACATACTTTCAGAGCTTCACATCTCTTAAATTACTATAAATAGTTAATATTTTTCAAGAAAACAACTCTGTTTTATATGCTAAACTATCTCTGTCACTGAAAGTTGCTTTTAAAAAAATAAGAAGTTTAATAGTTATAAAATTGGATAAAACACTGATTGGAATAAGTATGCTTTTAACATTGCCAGACATTGTTTGGCGAATATAGACAATTTTGACTCTCAGCACAATAAAATAATAGCAATAAATTAAGATTTTTGATTTCTAATTCGAACGTATCACTTAAAAATATCACACAAATAATCTTTAAACATTTTACGATATTAGGAATTTATAATTACAATAAAAAAATTGTGTCCTTTTGACATCATTATTGATTATAAGCTACATGTATCACTTACATAGAACATTAAAAAAAAAGGTTTTTAGTTTAAATCACCTTTAAAGTTTTAATTTTAAAAGATATTTATCGGTAGATTTGATAGTGTTTATTCTCCGAAACAAGACTTACTAACTAATATATACCCAATTAACAAGATTTAAATAACCAAAGGTCATATCATAATACTAGAGAAAGTGCAACAATATTTTTTCCAGAGCGTTTGTTTGTTGACAACGAATGGTATTAACATCATTGGGTCTTGAATAGTCTTCATTTAACGTGATTTTTTTTTTTTTCCTTTTGTTTATGAGCCAGCAACAATTAAGAAAAATTAAATTCAGTACCCGATGAAGAGTTTCCATAAGGCTGAGAAAAATTTTCAATTCAACGTTTTCAAGTGAAAGGGACTCATCAGCCCTAAATAATTTTTCCCACATCCTATTTTTTGTTAGTTTGAGACGTAAGAAAAAAAATTCAATGAATTAATTAACTGGGACCTCCACTGCATATAGACATGGTTTTAATGGTGATTATACTGCATATAATTAAACTGAACGTATAGATCTTCAGAGTGGACTACTTATTTACAATGATATACTTAAGCCAATCTGGACATACGGAATAGAGATATGGGGGACAGAAAAACATTCGAACATCAAGCGCATCCAATCCTTTCAATCAAAAGTCCTGAGAACAATAGTAAATGCCCCTTATTACGTCAGCAGCAAAACCCTTCATAATGATCTGAATATACCCTACATTCTTGAACTCATACTTTTCAAGTTCATAAAATTCCATAGCAACCTATCCAAGCATCCCTAGCACTGCACCACTCATCCCTATAATCCTCCTTGGAGACTAAAACGGAAGTGGGCTCGTGACCTGCTATAAATAAGTGACAGTAGGAGTCCTGGCAATGGCCAGTTTCTCTAATCATGTCCTGAACGTCTGTGGCTCTCTCGCTCTTAGTCAGCCTCCGCTGGCTCTTATCCAGTGACGTGGATGACGTAGGGCATTGGGGACTTCCTAAGACTCCGCTTGTTTCTTTGCATGCGAGGGAGGTGACAACCATGTGGACTTGGGGGGCCTCTAGGCTGTTTGTATATATAGTATGAATGAGCGAGTGAATGAAAATTATAAATTGGTATGAATGAGATCATTTATCACAATTACTTATAGCCCAATCAGGCAGATTGTAATTTGATCCCAATAAAAATTGTTATGAACTAAAAAAAAAAATGCATTTTCTATTGAGAGATGGGATGTCCTTTGTAGTACATTTGTCCAAAGCACCTGTTTACTTCGAGATGGAAGTCTAAGTACCGTACCAACATGATATAAAATATTTATTTATTCATCATAAAGTAACCAATTAATAAATAAGATCTAATCATGTTTTATCGAGTAAGCTTCATATCAGTTTGTTGTTATGTTGATAGGACTCGACGGACAGATAAGCGCATATCAGACAAGCACAAAATAAGTGTTTCTTTATTTGTAAATATCAACGAAACAAACCATTATAAGCTTGATTTTTAAACGAATATATGAAAAGGAACAAAACTTAACTTCCTAGTTACGTTCTGGAAATCTACATCGCTTATTGTTTCCTGTGTAATAGTTCAGGTTATTTATTAATTCATTTTATATAAAACTTAGTTAAACAATGAACAGATTGTGATTGACAATTTCTAAGTGATTGCAGGTTCGCGCTTTGATATCAGATGCCCACGATCGATGACGGTGACGATGGATGCCGCCGGTTAGTCAAACGGGGACAGACGTGGCCCCACTGCCAATACATGCATATCACACACTATAGCAAGATGGTTTAGCCCGTTACTGATTGCAATAGGCCATCTTCAAAAAGATTTATTTATTTGTGATGTAGTCTAGGCAGTGATCTCCTCATTGACATTCCCAGGTCAGGTCTATAAATTCAAAATAAAGAAAGGGCTGAGGAATGAAGATGTCCTCTCATTCATACATTTATTCTAATATAGCACTAGATAAAGTGATTCGGACGTCCGGTGCAGATAATATATACGTTATTGGTAGGTCGGTGTGGGAATTGAGCGCATTTAAAATAAAGTACTTTAAGCTGTGGCAGGAGAGACAGGGCAGATGATCAACCGCAGCAGACCCTCTGCTTGTTAGCAATAACCTAATTAAAATCAGTTAGTCTCTTATTATTTTGAATATAAAGTTTGTCTCTTGCTATGTTCTTCTGTGCGAAGAAATACTTTTTTAAGCTTTCAACTACACAAATTTTTACGTCGGTTGTTTAATCTTTTTTTTACGTTCGGTTGTCTAATATTTATGTAAGTATACTAATGTATATTGAACACCGATGACCAAAATAGTTAAACTGTTCTAAAATAGATAATTATTTCGTTGGTCTCAGGGACAATCTAGCTGTCTTAAGAACAAAATTTTAAAGGAAAGAATTTTTAATTTTAATATATAAATTAGAAAAAAAAAAAAAATTCTGCACCGTTCAAAAATTATTATCTTTTTTTAGCGAATTCAATGTAAAGTTATCCATTTTGTTTGAATAACTAATTTTTGAAACATTTACTTATTTTACGTGTTTTACGCCCACATGTTCCTTTTGCATTTACTAAAGTAGAGAGAAATAAGGAACATAGACATTATGGTTCTGGTATTTAATATGGTTAATGTTATTCAAACAATATTAGTTTTATGGGTTTCTGGATGTATTTTTTGAGGCTATACTTACTCCATTGTCTATTTATGTTATTATTGAGAGAGTGATAATAATAAATATAGGAAACAAAATTTACACTTCCAATCATATTTAATATTTCAATTCATTTTGTATTTCAATGATAAACAAATCCCACCTTACGCCGACCTGCCTTGTTCCTCGTGTGGATGACATGCAACAGTTTTAATATCAAATAGAACATTTTCACAAAACAATATGACACTGATATTCACCCCGTTTTAATTTAGCAATTCCTATCGCGTACTTAACCAGTACAAGTAGATACAAACCATATTTAACTTTGTAATACTTGAGGAAGGTTGAAAAGTCCAGCGGGAACAATTCGTTAATCTATTCCACCCGAGGGCCATTATACTCTGGCTGAAGTTAAACTTATTGTCATTACTCATACAGCGCTTATCTCGTCAAATGCAAATAGGCCAAAGTAGTTAATGGGCTTTGAATCTTATTAGAGAGTATTACAGGCCTGCATATTAATCTCTTTGATCTAATTTCGCATTTGATGCGTGACTTTGCTACCGGTCGGTAAAATATTGACCACTGAAAAACAGCTGACTCCGGCTTTCCTTTTCGTAGGCGATCGCTCGATTTCACAAAGGTATCACTTCGGAATTCAACAAACAACGGCTTCCTGAGATGAACCAATGATCGAACGGGAAAATAACGAATATATCAAATGATACTGAACGACATAAACGAAAACATTTCATATAACGACATCGAACCCACCGAAGGTAGACCGCGACTCAATGGTTTCGGGCTCAGCCAAGGAAATCCCCTCAAAAGGAACGGGTCCCAACACAGGATCAGGACATTTTTAGGATCCCAATACAAACCATAGAGAAAAGAGATAACTTTACCTCTTGGGAGAAAACATCATTTTATAAAGAATAGACTATGACACTATAAACATTTGATAAAGTTGTCCTCAACTCCATTTGAAATTTTTTTGCGTAAATATCATTTTTATTACACACTACCTGGCATTTAGTTTTGAAATCAGAAACCACTATGTTCTCCCTCAAGTGTACCAGTATTCACCAAGAGTCCCTTGGTTTTTTTGCCTGTTTGCTTCAGGGCATCTCAACCACAATTTTTAGTCGTGTCGTAACCATTGCACAGTTATGGTTAAATCTTTGGTCTGGTTCAATAAAAAATAGCGAGTGTTTTTCTAGCGATGCTAGACTAAGTTTTTACTTAAATTAGGTACTCTGATCAGAGCTCGGAAATCCTTTGATATTTATATACTTTCTTCGTCGTGTTTCGATAACGTATTTTAAAAAATACAATTTAGTATATATAATTTCAATTCAAAAAACGGTTACTTAAATGCTCCTCTATTGTTATATTTTCGGGACAATTAATATGAGTGAGTGGTTGGACGTTTAAGCATAGTCATTCAAAGGCAACATTACTCATACTGGGTCTACCGAGGAAATTGAAAGCTATTTCAAAGTATGCGACCGCATCGAGAAGGTTTTTCGGAAACTGCCATCGTCAATATTAAATTTCCTAGGACCTTTAGGGGACAGGCTGGGCTCCTTGGGATGAAATATGTACGTTGCTGGAAGAGGAGCGAAGGTGGGATTGGGCAAACTAGAGGCTTCCACGAAGCGAGACCGGACGCACTGGAGTTTCCGTCGGCAAGCTTCCTGCTTATATCTCATGCTTCGCTATGAATCCAATTTTTTTTTTTATAGTTGTAGTGAAAAATACTTCGTTTAATTTGTAAAGCCATTTTCGTCTTTGAAAATTTCCTTTCAACAAATAATAAAAATGCACATATCCAACACAAAAACATATTTTTAATAATACCAACTTTCGATTGTTTAGCCTATATACTACTACTACTCTTTATATCTCTCAAAGTAATAAAAATAGGATATGGGAAAAATAAAAAGGATAGTTATCTTGGATTGGTAATAGTTTTTCCCTAGGGGGAGTCCCATTTGAAGAATGTGCGTAGAGGATGAGATTGACACTCCAGGAGTGTGGAGGGCCTCGGGAGAGGTGTGGGTGATACCGGGACGGTGGTGAGAGTCCATCGAGGGTTGAGCATATGGCTCTAGGCCATGGGTTTGTAGTCAACCAGGTCGGGCCTGGTGTGAGTGGTCCCCGACAGGGGCTGGCTGAGTCTGCCGGTGGCCGAGGGGTCGACCTTACCCCCCGAACTTACGGGGGTGTAGAGCTACTAGAGATCGACTACTTTCACTCGGCTGATATACAAATGTATACTGTAATGATATGTTTAGGGTCAGTTTCTATATTAAAAATAGCTTAATCTACGATTTTGAGGTTTTTCTTTACCTCATTATAAGACTGTTTATGACCTGTGCACATACGAATCCTTAGAGCATTTGGGGGCTACATTTTATGATGGTGCGTATATTACCTGACAAAATATAGTTTCTTACAACTTTATCAAAGTAACACGTCGTCCTCTCAGTACAAATATACAGTACAATTAACACTTGTGCTTGTTTTAAAGTGGTTTTGACACATTGAAAGAGTCTATTCCTTTCTAAGCAACCGTTTATCCAACGATTACCACGGAGATTGAACCTCATATAGGAAGCTAAACAAATTAAGTTTAGGTTGCATAACTGTTTTATTCCTGAATTGTGTAATTTACTATCGAAAATTTACTCCTCGGCTAATGTGCATACAAATCATTTTATCTATATTGACGGTTATCAAAACATTATATTTCGGAATATTTTTCATATTATATTTGCGTCACTGTCTCTGATCAGTATTTGAAGATGGGCGAAAATAATGAACATCAGGGCTGTAATATTCCGTTCTCAAAGTGAATGGAAATGGCCTGAGCGTTGAAGTACATAATTAAAAAACTATATAATTAGTTCAGGGACCAGTAGAATAAATATATAAAAATTTTTATAATAAATTGCCATTTGTTTAACATAAATGACGAACTAAATTTCAACCATGTAATACGAAATGAAAGTTGAATGTAAAGTAACAATATTTAGAAATTATAGGTTGTTGGGGGTGAGATTTCCTGGAAATGTTCATTGTATTTAATGAACCAACATAATAAATAGCTGAGTCATTGAGAAAAAAAACACTAATCGAAATAGACTGCAGGTATATTTAAACAGTTTTTTGTTTTGTTGACTCCAAAAATACGTTATCTCTGCGTTTACTCCTTTTACGTTACTGCCTGTACCAATCTGTTTTCAAAGAGAGGGGGGTAAAGAAATTGAATCTTCAATAATTTAAAATCGAGTGGGAAGCACTTTAGTTATTAGTACGGGAAAACAACACCTCGCGCATAAGGTCCCAATATGCATCACTAAATAGATTTAATTACGCCGAATAGATGGCTACAACAGGTGACCCAGACCACGAATCGCCTTTTTCCTTCACTCTACACTCCACCCACCAGCTGGTATGTGACCTTGAACCAAAATGACGGCACACTTCGCGTAAACATATACCACCGTAACACATAATTTTATTGCTTGTTTTTTGATGTTATGAATTCATTATTTTTAGAGTTCTCAAGGAAATTCTCGCGAATATTCTTCATGTGCACAGACAGTATGGCTTTCGTGGGATTAAATGTCAAATATTATATAAGGGGCCATTAACCTTTTAGTTTGTATTGATTGATACTAATTTACTTTATGCCTAGAGATTCGGACCCAGAAGCTTCACATCAATAAAAGGTTACCTTAAATACTAAACTAAAAAAAAGCCTATCTTCAGAATCAAGATTTTGAAAGGGGGTGAACAACTAAGTGTAGCGACCGCTAACTACATGAGATAAATCACCCTTTACTCTATTGTGTATATATTGTAAATTAGTTATAATATGTTGTCAATTAATTTAAACAAATGTAAATAACATTACCAAACCATAAGTCATTGTAAATGTTGCAAACAATAAAAGACGCAGCTGCAAAAAAAACTAGTTACAGGCTGGAAGGGTAAAAGCAGGTGAAGTGACCCAGACCTAGGCTTGAGTCACTGGCGAGAACAAAGCGCCACCCCAACTGCGAGATCATTGGCCACAATAACGTCTTACATGATTGGCTACTAACGAGCCACTGCGGAGAATAAATAGGCCCGGCCTGTGGCCTGTAAATCATTCTAACAGCGGCTCTCTAACTGGTGGACTTGCAGCTGAACTGATGTTTCAGGACTTGGCCTTCTCATTTATGAGAACCTCTGTACCTATGTTTTAGTCCGGCCTTGTCAGACCCCACACTCTCCTAGTAGGATTCGTCCCGCTAAAACTAGCAGCTCCTTGGGAGAGACCTCTCCCTCACGGACAACGGTTGCCGTGGCCCTACAAGTTACCTAGTAGTGTCTCCCACGGCGATTCAGTCTGCCTCTCTCCGGTTCACATTCACCTTTAGGATCCGGATGGTTTCCGCCTACCCTTAGATACCGAGTGTGAATTCGCGGTTATTCCAACACAACATAAACTACCTACATACACTACCTACCCTATACCTCTTCTACTGAACATAGTCCTTACTATGCCTTACTATACCTATCAAACATGGAGTCAGATAGTAAGACCCGTCATGAAGCAATTGTCTAGGTCATAGCTTAATCAACCCTCACTTCGTCACCAGGGCTAGGGTAACTAGGCACCCACCTCATGATGACCCGACACTAAGCCTTATTAAATCCAGGAATCACTTGAAGAAGGGAATGGATTTCAGTGCCTGTAAGCAATAAGGGTTAGGATTCAATGACGGTGTTCCTGTCGTCGAGAGGTTGATATTGCAAGGGTCAAATTTATCGGGTCGTCTCAATTAGAATATTATGTAAGTTGGGTTTCCTCTTTGGAGCTTGCCATCCAAACCTCATCGGAATTTCGAACGCACTACAGAGCTCCTTAACGAACTAATTGAGGGCCAACCGATCAATGTGACCCTCGTCAGTGGATCCTGAGCCAGATCACAAAAGTTTTACTGGCACCAGCTGCCGCCGCCATCATGATAGGCTTGGCTTGACGATACTGCGACCCTTCGACTAAACTGTCAATATGATCAGGAACCGCGTTTATCAAATGATACACGATTTCAATCATCGCAAACTCTCCTAACCTAACCAGCTGTTTAATGACTTATTGAAGTATTAGGTATTATTTTAATTTGTTTTAGAGAAAATTTTACAAAATAGTTGATCGCATTAGAGTAATTAATATATTGTAATGATTTTCTGCTGTTTCATATAGTTTCATCAAATTTACGAGAGAAATTTAGGGGACTTGGGAGATCACTTAAGAAAGAAAATGAGACAAAAGGAAGATTTTTGGGTCAATGGACTCTGTTGTTCTAAGAAGGTAACCTTCTCATTGCAGAGATGACATGAATTGACATCAAATGAACATGAGGAATACATGAGCCTATGAGATGGCACAAGCAGAGGAATAGTGCCCAAAGAGCTGTTTATGACATCTAGCAGAAAAAAAATCAATATTGATGAATCAATTATTTCAGGTCAAAAATATTTGAACTTAGATGAAAAAACTCAGAAATTTTTTTATAATTCTTCCCAGAAACTATCTTAGGAAAATCCTGAAATAATCATAATTCACTCTAAAAGATTCAAATGTTATATAACTCTATACAATTTAATTTGAAAATCACATTACTTAGATTTAGTATCAACGATAAAATTAATAAACTTCAGATAACACTTAATAGAGCTCACAGGCCTCCGATACCACTGCTGATTGTAATCGTAGTTTCATCGAGAATCTTTGTGTTTTAATATATTTCAATTTCTCTTCTGTTCCGATTAGCATTAGCTCTTTTTGGTCTCGCAAAAGAGAACGCAAGAACTAATTTAATTTATTAATTGGTTTTGGGCCACTGAGGAAAATGTACACGACGCTCTTTATAACCTCGTATTTTGTACCTGGTCGTAACTTAATTATGTTATATACATGATAAGCACTATGAAATATGGTGGAACTCATATTGAAACATATCTAAACTAATAGAAATAAAATAGATGTTCTTGAAAGTGATTTTTATTCAGTTCAAACTGTATTTAAACATGAATATTTCAACAGGGACATTTAATTAATTCAATTCATTCATCAGTTCCATATTTTGCAAAGAGCACGAAATCGAGTGAAGGCGTAATTACCTTCGAAATGGAGTAGATAGAGTGGCCCCCACCATAAAAATTATCGCTCCGACAACTTGGCCTATATACCTTTATATCAGCCCCTGTATCATCTCCATCTTATGCATCTGTTCCTCCTGAAATCTACTTGTCTTTCTAAGGAACTCAAGAATTTATTTAATTTAATTTAACGTTTTTTTTACTTTGTAGAATATTTTTGTGGTTATAAGCAGACGGATAAATAATACCAACACGTTTTGGTATTAGTTTACATTCATAAATAGAGACGTGTAGTAATTTATATACTTGTGACCTAATTCAATAAAAATTAATATCATAAAACAAATTAAACGTAAAAGCTTTCTCTATACTAGACATTCATTGTGCTCTTAATTATACATCCAGCAAAAAGTATTCATTTTGCAACATCACATCACAAAGGCTAAAGTTCCTATAATTTTTTTTTGTAGCTTTTTTAAAGTTTAATGTCGGGTCGTCACGAAGGGGGTGCCTAGTTACCATATCCCTGGTGACGAAGTGAGGGTTGATTAAGTTTATGACCTGGACAATCGTTTCATGACGGTCTTACTATCTGATTCCATATTTGATAGGTATGTGCCCCGACAATGCACTATGTTCAGGAGAAGTGGTATAGGGTAGGTAGTTTGTGTGGTCTTGGAATGACCACGAATTCACACTCGGTATCTGAGGGTAGGCGCAATCCGTCCGGATCCCAAAGGTGAGTGTAAACCGGAGAGAGGCAGACTGGATCGCCATAGGGTACACTGCTTGGTAAGTTGCAGAGCCACGATAACCGTTGTCCACTAGGGAGAGGTCTCTCCCAAGGAGGTGCTAGTTTTAGCGAGACGAAGGCAGATATTCCCACTAGGAAGGTGTGGGGTCTGACAACGCTGGACTAAAACATAGCGAGGTGAGAAGAGAGAGATTCAGAGGTTTTCATATATAAGAAGGCCAAGTTTTGAACATCAGGGCAGCCACAAGCCATCAGCCAGCCAGTCGTCAGGAGAATGAATCACAGTCCCAAACCGTGGGTCTTATATACTCAGCTGGCTTCGTAAGTAGCCATTCAGCTTCGGTTTTATTGTACCCAATGCCAGTTTAGTATGTGGTGTTCATTGTTCTTTTAATAAGAGATATGTCACTGATACCTGACCCGGGCAAGAGTCTTCAGCCCTGGTTGAGTTCGTTTAGTACGTGCCAAGGGTAGTGGGTGACCCAGCTCCTATAACTAATTTTTTTTTTTCCACCTTAGCTCCTAAATTTTTAAGATTATAGATAAGAGAAAAAATAAAGGGAATTTATTTGGGGTGGCGGATCCTTTTACTAGGAGTACTTGTTTGTAGGTGGAGTGATGGAATTAAGGAGTGTGGGAAGCCTCGGTAGAGGTGGTAATGTTGCGGTGCAGTGGTGAGAGTCCACTAAAGGCTGAGCCTAGAGTCTCTCTAGGCATGTGGTGGAAGCTCATTCAGTTGGAAAGCAGTGATGGGTGCCCGTCAGAGGCTTGTTAATAGTTGGCCAAGGGCCGTTATGCCCACCATTTGGTCTGCTTTCCCAGATCTAGAGATTTGCCATCTTGCCGGTAGTGGTGGGGGTGTCAGGTCTTGGAATAGGGGGTTTTGGCAATGTTTCATCGAGTCGAAGAGTTTGATGTGTCTTCTTCTGATGGCTTCGGTGACGGTGGTGACCTCGAACTTTTCGTGGATGTCAGGAGCCTTCATTTCACGAAAAGGGGTATGCCATGGTTCTGTGCGCAGGATGTTGTTCTGGAAGCTCTGGAGTCTAGTTATGGCGCTCGTATGGAGAAAACGGAAAAGCGGAGTTCCAAAAAGTAGTGCTGGCCTCAGGACGCTCTGATATATGAGCAGTTTCAGCCTCAAGGATATAGCCGGGCTTGTTATGAGATGCTGGAGAGAGTAGTAAGTCCTACGTACTTTTTTCAGCTTCTTCTGCAAATGTGTGCCGAACGTCATGTGTCTGCCTAGGTTGATGCCTAGGTAGCATATGCTATTGGTAAGTTTGCAATCAGTCCCGTCTATGTTGAAGCTGGGTGGAAGCTTTCTTTTCCCATGCTGGAAGGAGAAATCGATCCCTTGCGTCTTGGCTGGGTTTACCTGAATGAGGACAGCTCGTAGCATGTCGGTGATTAACTGACTTGCGCCCTCTGCAGTCTTTAGTGCTTTCGCTGGGTTGAGGCTGGTGCTGTAGACTCCTATGTCGTCAGCATACGCCGCTACCTCACAGTTGGAGTATGATACTCCTACTATGTGCGCGGTGTAGATAGAAGAGTAGGGATCCCAGCACCGACCCTTGAGGAACTCCTAAGGAAATCTCTTCTTTTGGTTGATATGGGTCCTATTCGCACAGAAAAGGTTCTGCCTGCATTATGTTCTGTAGTTGCACAGGAAATTCGTGCTCGTTCAGGCGTCGTAGGATTGTGTGATGATTTACGGAGTCGAATACTTTCGAGCAATCAAGGGAGATCATCGCAGTGACTCTGTTGCTTCACATGTTCGTTGTAACGTGCTGCTGTAGTTTCACTAGATTGCAGACCGAACTGAGTCCTTTACTGAACCCGGTCTGTTGAGGTGGGATAATGTCTTGTGAGTCACAGTTTCTAGTGAGATGGTTGTACAGAATCCTCTCGTGAATCTTTGACTATTGGGTCAGCAGACTGATGGGCCTGTTGTGAGCTAGCTCATATCCACTTTTGGCCGGCTTCAGAAGTGGGACGACAACGGCGTGCTCCCACGTCTGGGGGAAAATGGTGTAGTCTTAGAGAATAGTTGATGATGTTCACTATGTGAGATATCCCCTTCCGTAGCAGATGCTTCAAAAGGATGTTTTGGATGTCATCATCCCCTGGTGCTTTGTCACCTCTGGTGCGACGAATGATTGCTGTAACCTGGTGGTAGGAGGTATAGTTAATTGGCTCGCTGCTGCGTCTTTATTGTTTACAACATTTACAATGATTTATGGTTTGATAATGTTATTTACATTTGTTTAAATTTAATTTACAACATATATACAATAGAGTATAGGGTGATTTATCTTATGTAGTTAGCGGCGCTACATATAATTTTCGTCTTTTTAGAAATAGCATTCTGACCACTCTCTAAAATGGCTATTTAGAATGATTTTGAGATTCGTTATTCTATCAAAAATGTGATATAGACCACCTTCTGTCTCTTAAAATGCCATCGTCAGCAGATTTATTTCGATTAAACTTTAGTTTTATGTTGCTTATCCTCAATGCCAAGTTTGGAGAGAGAGGCAGTACGTTAAAGATGGCATTAGCATGCGATTGTGGTAAAAATATTAGTGATAAAAACTTTTAAACGTATATTTAACAACACATGCAGTAATTTAGAACGATAAAATCAAAACGGAATAACGTTTGGATTCACAAAAGTATAGAAAAATTTTATTTGTTTAAAAGGAGGATTTTCTGTGACAGAGATAATTAAACATATAATATGGGTTTTGTTATGTAAAAAAATGTAAGGTAGGTTTGCCTCAGTAATTTAATAGGTTTTTAAGACTCTCATATGAAGAGCCCGGCCCGAGTCCGGGCATCTATTGACATTATTTCCACAACCCTTGTACAATGGTCCAGCAAGCTAATAGGATACTTTTATATTAGTAACAATAATAATAACTGAAACAGCCCCCACCACTATATTTATAGTTGAAATAATTTACTTTTACTTTTATAAATGGCTAGCATCCTATACATGACAACTTTTTAACTATTTAGTTCTTGTCTTGTACACAAAGCTCGATTAGTCTATAAGATAAATGAATTGGTAAGACAGCTCAAACTAGTTTAGAATCATGCACAATGAATTTTAGGAAAAAACCTAACACGCCCATGCTTGTTTCGAATGAATAGAGCCCTGATTGTTGTTAAAAAACAAACCTCTATTAAACACTAAAAGAATTTTGAGAGATATAAAAAAAAACAAAAACAAAATGATTAGGTTAGATGAAGTGAAGAATATACCTCAAAAAATATAATTTAGTTTATAACCAATATGAACAAATGTTGCCTGCTAAGATGAAAAATCTAATTCTATTACAAGATTGTTTGTGTAATTTTGCAAAGCGTTAATCGCCTGACGTAATTTAAGGATGTGAAGCCATTCAAGTTTGGAAAGCCGATATTAATGACTAGGAGTAGTATAATTATAAAGCTTTACAAATCAACCTCCCCTGCCCAGTTGTATCAGAGAGAAACAAATGAAACAATGGAAAATTAATATGATAGATACAAATATAATTTATATGATCCTGGTTAATTACCTTAAGTTTAAAGACGACTTTTGACAAAGATGTTATTTGGTTAATAAATACCGTCAAAAACTTAAGGCAGAAGCTAAATAAATACGTTGAAAGGCCTCCAAAGGCTTAGTATAACCAGTAAAGAAAGGTAAAAAAAAAAAAAAATGGTAGTGAAACTTTTCTTTACCGCTAACCACTTTCAAGTTATACACCTTTTTTTATTTTAACATAAAAAGTTAGTTACAATTTAAACCATCCGGGAAGTTTAACAATGCTGTAGCAGAACTGTTTATACCGCCACGGTCTAAGCTCTTCGAAGTGAAGGTCGCTGGTTTTATTAGGTATTAAACTCGGCAATTCAAACAGATCCGCCTGCATTCGAACTTTGAATCATAACTTCCTTTTCCACTTACAACCAGCCAGTCAATCTAGCAAGGACCTGTAAACTTCGTTCACTTTATTTGATTGTGTCGTTCCGTTTTAAATTTATATAGCCTGATCAAATAAATCAGACATTCCTGAATTACGATAGTAACACCCATTTACAATATGGAAACTCTTCTGACGGTTCGGTCATCTATCCATCAGAGTAAAGGTCTGAAGAGGCTGTCTCGGGGTACATCATGCCCGGTAGGCTGCATGTGGTTACATGTGGTCACTGATTCAACCTGGTAACATTGTGGCTATTTAAGTATTGCGTTGTTACATCGAGATCTAGAGACTGAAGAGAGGATCTATTTTTAAACAATGGATTTTTCATTCTTCAATCCAATCCTAAAGCCCTCTTTCTCATACTTTGCCATGAATGACCCTACCACTCCAAACGGATCCGTTGTGCAGTCATCCAAAGTTCTACTCATGTCTTCATTTAGTCATGTAATTTTTCCCTGTTTTATCTTCTCCAATCTAACAATTCATAATTAGCCTTTTTAAATATTTTTATTGATTTTCAATTTTAATGCATTCTAGCAACCTTTCAGTCTATTCCCCTTCTTTTAATTATTCTTGATTTGTTTTATTCAATCTGCTGGTCCATATTGACATAGGCCCTTTATTATTCCTTAGGTGGTCACAAAATTGTATATAAATTTTATTTTCTTGTGTTTGTTTTTTTACTCGTAGGGGAAAATGTCCCCGAATAATGATTTATTAAATTTCATTTCATTTTTTTGTCGGCTTGTATGGTTTTTGCTTTGTTGAGATTCATGAGATTCAGGGGTAAAGATGGAAAACTCTCTCCGTTCTCTGAGCGCTCGAGGATCCTCACTGATCTCTTAAAATCACCCCGCAGATGTTTGATGTTTATTATGAGATTATATATCTCGAGCTCTGTCAGGGCACACGTGTGTTTCAGGGCCCACTACTTTACTATGTCAGGACAACTGCAATGAAAAATGCTAATGTTGCTTAAAAAGGTTGGAAATGGTGTCGGGAGTTATCAGATGTGAGGGTCCCCAAGGTCGGGAGGAGACGCCCGCCGCGGGCTAGGGTCGCTACAACCTCTAGCCGGCGGCCGGTGAGCGCCTAGAAAGAGATAAGACGGGTGGACCTGTGGTCTTCAACCCTGGCTGGTGGCCTAGTCGGGGGGCAGCTTAATTCGTTTTGATCTGACTCTATAAGATGTTAGAAGGTGTGCCTCGACAGTGCACTATGTTCAGGAGAGAGTAGCAAGGCAGGTTTATAGGTAGTTTATGTGGTCTTGATGACCACAAATTCACACTCGGTATCTAAGGGTAGGCAAAAACCGTCCTTTGATGCTTTGAGCGGAGATACCAAAGGCGAGTTTGAACCGGAGAGAACCAGACTGGATTGCCGTGGGAGACGCTCCTTGGTAAAGTTTGTAGGGCCACTGCAACTGTCGTCCACGAGGGAGAGGACTCTCCCAAGGAGGTGCTCGTTTTAGCGAGACGAAGGCAGAGATTCCCACTAGGAAGGTGTGGGGTCTGATAACGCCGGACTCAAACATAGCGAGGCTAGAGAGAGAGAGAGAGCAGTGTTCTAAGTGCCGGTTCGGTTCCTTCTGTGGTTCGTCCTAAGACGCCCGGGTTATATAGGCATGCCATCCTATATAATAAGCCGTCATAATATATAAGACGTTATAAGCTTTATTATTAAAATATGGAAATATAGATAGATATTTTCTGGGCCAAGAAGATGGGAACTTCTAATTATTCGTAATTAAGAGGTGGCTACAACATATGGTTTAAGCAGTTTTTGTGTTTTGACGACTCTACTGCTTCCATCTCCATGTTTTGTATGGAACTGTTGGGTAATCAAGAGGAAGATGCCTCAGTTTCCAGTCATAAGGAGCCTGCTGAAGTTTCTGTATAGACCCTGCTGTGTTGTCGCAGGGTGGTATAAGGAAATTGCCTGGTTTTGTTCCGGCCGGATCTTTGTTTCGTCGGAGATGAATTCGTACTGGAGTTGAGAAAACGGGAAATTTTGCTTTAATCCCTGGACATTGCTTGGTTTGACAAAATCACTACCTATAAAGAATAAATAATAATAAATAAGTAATTAATACTTTCAAGAAAAAGGCTATAGGGTCGGGACCACGAGAAGATTATACGAGATATATACAGCGATAATCCTAGGAGGTGCAAAAAAATGACTTACTAATTTCATATTTTTTAACATGGCCAAATGGTGACGTTCCTTGCCAGCTATTTAGCTAGCTCTTTTGTTTACGTGTACTCGTACTGTTAACTAACGCATATCACAAACTTGTAAATAGGTGTTTGTGTTAACAGACTAATCTGGAACTGCCCGTACAGTTTTCAGTAATGATGTATTTCTCACAGTATTAGAAACAATTAATAAAAATCAAAGCGATGTAAAACACAGTTATTAGTAAGACTAGTGGTTGCGCAGCTCCGTACGGGTGATGTAGTCTCTTCTTGTTTCTTATCCTTTACAGAAGTGCTTTAAAAAGACGATGATATCTATGAATGTTAAAACAATTCATTTTTGTGGAGATGTGTGGTAAAGAACTTAAAAAAAAACATGACAGTATATCTTGGCAATGAAAATGCAAAAATTTTCGCTCACGAGTTACTAAAGATTGGAAAAGGTGGATTAGATAGTTAGGCCGGAACAAGTTGAAAATGTATAAAGTAAATATAAGAGAGAAATACTTATTAATAAGGTAATGGCCATTGAGTTAGTTGGTAAAGAAAATATTTGTAAATATTGACACAAAATAGCACGTTTAGTATACAAGTGCAACGTTATGAAAATTCAGATTACAATCATTGATGATGGTGAGATGCAGGCGCTACAGTTATACCCCACCATCATGATTGTTAGGTTGTGCGGGATAGTGGAGTACTCATTAATGCAACGTTACAGGCGCTATCGCGAAAATGCTCTTGTTAGACCTACAGTATACCTAAAAACTATATTTTTATGATTCAGCAGTGGTTTTTATTCATATATTTGGGACAATGTTATATATTTTCGTTTTTAGGGTTTCGATAATTACTTTGAAAACATAAACTTTATATTTTCACTCCAGTGTCCTCTTATGGGCCTAAAAATATGTCCAGTTTAATGACTTATTAATAATGAGTTTCGACGTCCTGGATAATAATACGTAATATCTTTTTTGATTCTAGTTTACTATAATTACAAATAAGACCTTAGAACTTACATTGAAGTCGTGACCTCTATTTAAAAGCAGTCCTTTTTTGACTGAGAGGCATGGTATTTTTTTTTGAGGTTTCACTTGAATTAGATTGCATTTATTAATATACTCGAAATTATATATAAAAGTAATTTCGATTATTGGGCTATAATTACAATCTGCCTTTTATAAGGCAATCAGTAATTGCGATAAACGCTCTCATTCATACCATATTTACAATTCATCATTCACTCACTCATTCATACAATATTTACAGACAGCCCAGAGACCTCCCAAATCCACCTGCGAAAATAAAGCGGAGTCTTGGGAAGTCCCCTACGCTCCTCCGTCAGCCGCGTCACCGGATACTAGCCAGTGGAGGCTGACCAAGAGCGCGAGAGCCAATGACGCTCAGGACATGATTGGAGTAACTGGCCATTGCCAGGACCCCCGCTGTCACGCGTTTATAGCAGGTCACGAGGCCACTGCCGTTTCAGTCTCCGAGGAGGATTATAGGGATGAGTGGCGCAGTGCAATTACTGTGCTACAGGATTAGGGTGGTTGGAAAGGCTACTGTGGAATTTCATAAACTTAGAAGGGATGATTTCTAGAATGTAGGATATATTAAGGTCGTTATGAAGGGTTTTGTTGCTGACATAATAAGGGGCATTTACTATTGTTCTCAGGACTTATGATTGAAAGAATTGGATACACTTGATGTTTGACTTTTTTGCTGTCCCCCATAGCTCTATTCCGTATGTCCAGATTGGTTTAAGTATGACTTTGTAGATTCGTAGTTTATTTTCTATTGAGAGATGGGATGTCCTTTGAAGTAGTCTGTACAGTTGTCCAAAGCGCCTGTTTAGTTCTTGCCTTTTTAGTCTCGTATGTGGATTCCAGGTCAGTCGTTACAGGGAAGAGGAATAGAATTAAAATAAACTAGTGGACAAGTCTTGCGACAAAGGGTGAAGGTTATGTGGGAATATTTTGCTTCATTAACTTTGATCCGCCATTGATTACACCAATACTCGATCTCGTCAAGGTGTTTTTGAAGGTTATGGGATGCTATGTCGGGGTCTGGGTGGGATGACAAGACTGCAGTGTCATCTGCAAATGTGGCCAAGAAGGTATTGGGAGTAGAGGGGACATCAGCGGTGTATAGGTTATAGAGGATGGGGCCCAAGACACTGCCCTGTGGAACTCCTGCATTTATGGGGTAGTAGTTAGAGTATTCTAAACCACAGCGGACTTGGAAGAAACGGTTTGAAAGGTAGGACTGTAGGATTAGGAAAAGAGTCTGTGGTAAATATCTTTTGAGCTTGTAGAGCAAACCTGCGTGCCAAACCCTGTCAAAAGCTTGAGCTATGCCAAGAAAGGCAGCAGTGCAATACTGTTTGGTTTCAAGGGCTGAGGAGATGTGATCAACAACGCGAAGGCCTTGTTGAGCAGTGGAATGTCGTTGGCGGAAACCAAACTGGTGTGTGGGAAAAAGGTTTTTGGATTCAACAATGGGAAGTAGACGTTTTAGTAGGAGTTTCTCAAATATTTTTGAGAGGATAGGGAGTAGGCTAATTGGACGATAAGATGAGGCGTCATTGGGTGGTTTACCGGGTTTAGCGAATAGGACAATAATGGAATGTTTCCAGAGGAGAGGAAAGTGCGTCGTTTGGATTATGCAATTATATATGTAGGTTAGGAAGATTATGGCTTTAGGAGGAAGTTGTTTGAGAATTTGAGGAGTAAGGAGATCATATCCAGGGGATTTTCGGTAAGGTAAGTTTTTCAGAAGGTGTTTAACCTCAGAGGGGTTAACGGCTTTTGGTGGAAGAGAGAGAGGAATAGGTGAAGTGAGGAAATCTTCCACAATTGTACTGTGAGTATGGCTTTGATGAGAAAGGTGAGGTGTGAAAGTATGGGTAAGATGCAGAGCAAATTCCTCCGACCTATCCCCATCCGAAGCCGCCCAGGACCCATCATCATGACGGAGTGGGTGTGAAACAGGTTGATACTTTAGGATTTTTTTGGTTACATTCCACAAGGAGTTAACCCTGGTGAACAGAGAGGAGAGGTAGGAATTGAAAGAATCGGAACGGAAGGATGCCAATCGCCGCTTTACCAATCGGCAGTACTGATTGTACGTGCGGCGATCAACAGGATGCCGGGATCTTTGCCACACTGTTCTGGAGCGGCGTTTAGATTGGATTAGATCTTTGAGATGCTGAGGTAAACGATTATGATTGTGAATTTTCGGATGAAGGTGGGGTGGACGATGCCTCCCAAGCCGACTTCTGGACCAGAGCAGTTAAAGAATGCACTGCATCGTCTAGGTCTTGGGATGTTTTCAAGGACAATTTTAGGTTTACGGACTCTGCAGAAGCTGGTGGAAGTGGTCCCAATTAACTAGGCCTCTACAATATAAAAGTAATTCCTGATCTTGACTTCATGATTAATAGTATGTAATATATTTTGGGATTTTAAGGAATATAATTAAAACAAGTGAATATTAACCTACATTGAAATTGTTTTAACGACTTTTCAAAGCATTGTCGAATCACTTGGATTACATGGATTGATTGTTTAAATTTATATAATGTAACTTCGTTAATAACTTAATACGCTTTCTGCGAATCCTTGTGGCTTGGAATAGTTATATCAAGTTATTCCAAGTATTAATTCTTATAATAAGAATATTCTTTATTAGAAAAAAAACGTAATTTGCTCTGCTGGGGAACAATTAATTGTTTAAATATGATCTGATTTTAGGGTATTTCTAAGTTAAAAAATGTAAATACCTACCTCATAGCAGGACATTAATGCAGTAGCTACCAATAGAAAGTCAGTGGAGATAACAAAAAGACTCACATACTGTTTTCTTTATTATAAATGTAATTCATAAGTTCAATCCATATTTATGTAAAAACACAGCCTTATTTAAGTCATATGCACCAGGTGCTGCTACTTAATGTTCAAAGCTATTACCGTATATTTAAGGAACCCCTGTTCCCTTAGATACTGTTTCAATTTTTATATTTCATTTTGTTTTTCCTATCTTGAAAATTTCCAATTCAAACAACAAATAAAATAAAAATTTATAAAACACATAATGATCAGATTTTTTTTTTGTTAACATAAACAAGCATGCTACATGTGCTAATATTATTCAATAATATTAGTTTTTCCAATGATAATTTTATTTAATTTGGCAATTTCTAAGTTTTATCATAACACAATAGAAATAATTTAAGCAAACGATCTGTAATAATACTTGACCAAAGTAGTAAAGCATAAATTTATATTAAAGTGCCAAAGGTACAAAAGTAAGAATTTGATATTATTATTAAAGTTAGGACGTCGAGATTTGATTTTGATACTCTTTTCTATTAAATAAAAAAGTGTATATGTTTTAATACCAGTAAACAATGCTTGACCCCCCTCAATTACAAGGACGTACCACAAATATTTGATGACATATTTGATGACGTTTGTCATATATAATACAAAAACAGAATACAAATTTTATATAGTTCATCAAGACCTTATTACCTTCAATTTATCTCTTCAAAAAGTTATAGAAAAATGTTTATTCGTCAATACAAAGGAAGTAACTACTGACACCTAGTGTTTGACGGATGTTTTAATTTTTTTTTTTTCACTTATACAAATTTCTCAGGAAACACATTGAAAATGAATTAGTTTTATGTGCCATTCAGTTATTGGGAAATTTTAATTATAGTGTACAGTGCAGTGTTGTGTTAGTACCCGTGCCCCTTCCCTCCACGAGCTGATAGTCTTCGTCCAGTTACCGGATGGTAAACCCGAATGCCAGTCAATCTATTGCTGAGTACACTCAAACATTGATACAGGTGATCCAGCTCTCCATTACTAAATGATAAATAGTTCAGAAATGATAATTCAGATTCCCTTAGTGCACTAAATTGACTTGACTGCTTGTATTCTGACCACCCCTTCGTTCAGGGGATTCAAGAGTACGTAACAACGTTGATAGAAATAAGTCAGTCAGTTTCTATGGACACTTTCACATATAGGCATCACGGGATATGAAATGGCCGATAGAGTTGTCAAAGAAGCATTATCTCTCCCAGGATGAAGTATAGCAGTACTTACTTCGTCAAAACTTGTACGCTACCTGCAAAAAGAAATAGCTAAACGATGACAGTTGATGTAGGATGAGAGCCCATCCAGTGAGCTCAAGTGCTACAAAGAGTGGTCAAACCATGGAGTCAATCCGTTATAGCTGTTGAGAAGTAGCACTTACTCGACTTAAATAGGACATTGTAGACTCACGCGTGGTTACTTTTTACCCGTAATGAACCTGACCTGCAAAAGACTGCCACTTTTGGAGATCTATTTCAAGTAGCCAAAAAATTAATTAGATAATATTATTGAAGGCGAATAAGCCTCACAATCTAACCCCCCATTCTATATAACCTATATCAGTGTCTAATGTTTCTAAATAGAAATGAGAAAAAAAAATAATGTGGAACGTATAAGCAAAGGGACGATTATAAAAGGGCGAATGAGAGTTGCGTTCTTAATAGCGAAAGAGAGCTGGGAAGAGTCGCTGAATTTTAACGAGAGCCCTGGGAAATAAGGTGGAATTTAGAAGTGAGTAAGCGACAGAAGAGTTGGAGACGGCCTCAAGTAGATTGGGACACCGGGTCGCCACTAAATTGCTTTGCAAAACCTCTTCATGGCCCTATAAATAACTTGCTCATATTGCTGATTCCCCTCTAACACCTGCGGCTACTTTTTATTGCTTTTTATTTTTTTTGCTTGCCCTCTACCTCCCCCCTCATCTTTTTTTATTGTAAAAACTTGCTAGCGACAATGTTGTTTCTGAGCTACAACTTTGCAGGCCCTTCAGAGGAGGTGCCTCTCCCACTACTGTTAGAGGAAATTCGGAGTTCATTTTAATTTAGCATAATGTTTGTTGGGATATCGGCTTTACTCTCTGAGAGAGAGATGTTAAATTTTGTTTAGACCACAGCCCAACATATTTTTTTATTATTGAACTGGAGCTAACGAGTCCTTACGGATTATTACGTTTTTTTTTGTAATACCCTTCTTCTCGGTTGCATGGGTTACGTCGGTTACGTGGGTCTTATTAACTTAGTGTGACTTTAGATCTCTACCTAGCAACATCCGCATACTCTCAGTACAAGTTAGACTTAATTGTCCGTTTTGAGTGGTTTTCAGACATAAAGTGCCTTACCCTTACCTTTACTTCCTTACTTTCCAAACATCCTTCTGTCGAATGAATACCACATGCAAGAGATTACGCATAATCCTCCATGCCATATTAAGTTAGCTAAATTTACATTTTATAACTTTTTTATTGTTGAATTGCATCATTTCATATGACAAAATTACCCCTCAAACTAGCCACGCCCACAGGTTTTTACAAAAAATTAACAGACCACTTTTCGACATATTATGCCCTACTGAAGTTTGGAGATAGAAGTAACATATTGCCATCCTAATTTGCCATTGTGAAGAAACGATTAGTTAGAAAAGAGACATTTTCTTAATCTTAAGTGTGAGTTAAGCAGACAATATCTTTCATCATCCAATCATCTGTTACTAGGACCTGATGCAGTCAAGCATAATATGTCCAAACTCTGTCTAGTAATAATATTAAAGATCTTGAACCTATGATCTTTATACTCCTTCCCACAAAACAGCACAGCATGCAATCATTCCTTCCAAATTTGCTCCACAATACTCTCCCTTCTAATACCCTTCATACTTTATCTTTAGGATGTTTTCAAACCCTTCCATTCCACCACCTCCTTGCCACCATCACTTCCAGTCAGAAGGAGACAGATTTAGAAACGATTTACTCATTTTAATACATTTTCATACTTTGAAATAAATACGTCAAGATGTTTGGCTGGCACTTTCCTTGACTTTTACTATTGTATATTCGCCTTGTATGCATTAATTTAATGGTTTTTATTTAATGTTGTGTTGTATTAATTGATTTCTTTATATTGTGTTTTTTTTTTAGTTTTTAAGTATTATATGACAATCCATCTATGGTCTATATTCTGTGAATGTTGTTAACTAATTGTTATTTTCATTTTATTATTTCTCATAGTTTTACTCCTTATTTTACTTTGTTATCGTTAGTTGTTTGCTAGTTGTAAAATTTATTTTCGTTAACGTTACTGTTATTCGCAGGGGGCTCGGCCACGGAGTAAAAACACGTTTCGATTTAATTCTATTCTAATTTGTTAAAAATCGGACATGGCTCTTTTATCAATCTAAGAAGATATTCCAACAAACTATCCACTCACTCACGTCAGAGATTACGTGATGCTCGACTCCAAGGAAGGTTGTTTTGCCACTATTTGGATATGGATATAACGAGATGTAATTCCGTCGGTCTGTCGGACTGTATTTAAGTATACTCCAAAGCAACTATCAAAATAATCATTTAGTCGGTCTGCAGATGTATAGGTTTATTATAAAACTCTATGGAATAGGTTTATGGGGTACCTAACCCAAAAATAAAAACCGGAAAAAAATTCAAGACTTTATAAAGAGTTCTTTTTCTTTCGTTAATGGATTTTCAAATGCTATTTTTAAATGTTTATATTGCCCCTCAGATATTCCCTCATAAGAGAGTAAAATTACCTTTTCAGAAAATATCATTTCTCCATCTCCGTCGCTGTAAAATGAATGAAAACGTCATTATGCTAAACTAAATAAGAAGATAATTTGTTATTGTCATTTCAGGCTTTATTTTTCATAACCAGAAACTCTTGTTTATACTTCTTTTTATCTGTTGGTTATGGCCATTTTTATCGGCCAAGAAGCATAGAATATGACAAAGAGTATCTATTTAACTCTAATGGTTATCTTAGTAGTTTTATATTAATTATTTCGTAAACAGGAGTGAATCGTTCATGATAAGACTGTTCAAAAGGGGCTAAAAGAAAAGCACACAAACTGTAATTAAAAAATATTATTGGAAAAAGTTTGAATCTATTACCTACTAAAGCTACTAGCTGAGGTATTTGACAGGACAACAAGCTCAACTTTTCGTTTAACAATCTTCACTATAAACTTGTTAGCAAAATATTTAGCAATACTTTACTGAACTTTATTTAAGTTTGAAAATTAAGAGTAAGAAAAACCCCTCGGATATTATAATGAAATGTTAGCAACATGATTAAAATAATTGTAAGTTATAAAGAGCAATGTATCGAGAAAAAAGTTATTATTTTTAATAAAATTTTAGAACGAGTCAAATTTTCTACAGACATTAAGTTAGATTTATGGACCTTTAAGTTAATCTATGGATTGTTTGCATAGGATAGGGAAAACAAGATTTTTTTGGGAGGGTAGCTAAACAGATATGATATACATTGATCGTTCTGGGATAGTTCGGAGCTCAAGTATCCTCCTTGGTAGGGGTGCTCATAGGTTGAACCCTGGCCCGGTTAAAAATTTTTTTATTTGGCTAATAATTGTTAAAAAATAATGGCATCAAGTGGAACTAGCAGTAGATATAAATATTCTGTTATATGAGTAAACACACTGATTACAAACCTGGTTAGTAGAGTAATTTACGAGATATTTTTAAAATTTTAGATGGAAGAAGTAATTTCTAGGGCCTTGTAGTTTATTATTGAAAGAGTTCTCTTGTATATTTTTCACACTATTGCAGATACAATAACACCTTAAGTTAATTTATAACAGTTAAGGAACCTCAATTTAATAGACATTCAATCCCCAAAAGCTCAGTTTCAGTCAACCCACAACAATCATATTTGGACTATCTATGTTTATGTGTTTGTTATGATTCATTCTCCACAAAATATTTGAATCATTTTGCAGCCATATTTCTGATAACAAGAATACCACTCAAGTCAGCTGTGATGTGTACAAAAAACCAGTATGTTACTTGCAAACAAGTCAATTGAATTCTGTTACTTTTAATGAATTTTTCAACGGACACATTAGTCCCAACACATATCACTTATTTTTAGTGCGTTTAGATCTTAAATTATAATTTAAATAAATGTACTAGGAAAATATTCATACATTATCAATAAACCTATTAATTACTGGTATTTGACAATTTTTAGTTTTCCAATCTATATCTTTAAATTCGTAATGCTATCGTCTCTATTAATGAAATGGCGTCACATATGACATGAATTCCTTTCATGCCGGTTTACCATTACATTTAAAATTCCATGTCTCTAAGTTGAATAAGAAACTCAAAGCAATCATAACAGACAGACCTACAAAGGGGTGAACCCATAATAGTATTTAAGAAACTACGAAAAATCCCTAAAACAGGATCGGAAATTGGCTCGTTGTCTACTCTGATATAGGAAACCTACTGAAATTCGCTACCGGTTGAGAAGCTTGCTTACTATATTTAACTTGCATTTTTGAAAAAAGACACGCAGGAGAATGATGCCTGAATTTCATTATTTTAATTTTATCATCACTCAGTGAGCATCATTTGGCGACGCAACATAATATTTTTAGCTATAAAATAGGAAAAAAACCCTTGCTCATGAAATATGCACGACACATAGAATGAGTTTAAAAAAATAGCAGAGCTCTTTTAATTAGTTTCAAGAAAATTAATAGCCCGCCATTACACTTACTAAATACTTAATAGCCTGTATGTTTACATCAGGTCAACAATAGGAGGAAAAGATTCAATTTTATTTCTTTCAGCTCCTTTGTAATGCACAATAAGGTTATCGGAACAATGGAGGAACTGAATTTTAGATTAATTCCCGGGAAGAAGACGATTTTGTTTTTTAGATCGTAATTATTTTAAAATTATAAATTTATTTTCTTTCCTTTTCTGATTGTTTTGGCTAGAGACAATTAGTGTGTAAATAATGTATACATCAACAGACTGAATCAATTAATAAATAATTGAATCATTTAATATAATATTGTATACATCAACAGAGGAAATAGTTCAAAGGATTATACAGCTCGAGGAAGTAAATAAACACGCCTTTGCGTATTAGAGGACAAGGCTTTAGGCCTGAGCCTGTTTTTAGTCAGTGATGAAGATAACTCCATACCGGACGGTTCCCCTGCGAAGACGAAGTAGCTGTTTCTACAACTGAGCTTTTCGGCCTTTCTGCCTGTTTATCTCTCCATGCACATCGCCGCCCTGAGGTTGACTATCCGAAGATCACCGTCCTGCGGCTGACTATCCGAACATCCAACGTATCGTGACTATAAACTTTTTCGTAATTTTTATACGTTAATTATACTAACATTTATTTATACTAATATTCAGGTCTGGTTAAGTTGCTGATCAGTAATTTTTTTTTGTTTTGTTTTTTAATAAAATGAATTGTTATTTCTTTAATATTTTTGACTTTGTTTATTGTATATGCCTTATTTTTGGCAAGTTTGTGAGCTAGCCGACACAATCAAAACCTCTAGCTTCTCAAGACGTAATGCGCCGGTTACTTTCCTTTCGTTAATTTCCTGGCGTTTGGGGACTTCTTAATTTTTAAGAGCCCTAGCACAAACAAGCATGTATATGGCAGGTTATGGGCCTTTCTTGTGGTCAGCCAACGATACTAAGTAACTTTGATCGTTGAAATAATCAAATGTAATGGGGAAAGAACTGATTTTTGGATCAATTAATAATTTGGCAGTCAAAACCCCTTTTCCCCCCGAAACGGTACATACAAATGGGAAGCAGCCTTTAGCTTGCCTTTTTATTCGTTTTTTATTTTTATTTGTCTTTTATATTTATCCGTCGTGCCTGTTTATATTCTATAAAAGAGGTTGTTAAAATAATGTATTTAAAAAAAAATGCCAACTTTGTGTTCGACTAAACACACTTAACGGGAAGTATGTGATCATGATAATAGTAAGTAATGTTTTTGAAGCCTCTGATCCTTGTCAAGTCACAGTTGAGATGATACTTATAATTTAAAGTTCGGATATTTAGCTATGGCTAAGCGCTGGTGGATAACCTACAAAATATTCCAAAAGAAAAAGTTGGGGAGACGACTAAACAATAAATTAGGCACTGTTAGTCGATACTGCTAGTGTAATATGGTACGTTAATACATAACTGTAAGTTTGTTTTGTATTGATTTAATAAATATTTAAAAATCTCACACCATAAACTTGTCTAAGTATATTTTGATGTTGTTTCTTCACGTTTTAAATCGTAAAAAAAAATATAATCAGTAAAACTAAAATATATGCTGTGCATTAAATATATAAGAAACATATGCTGCTAAGTAGTAGAGCTTGGTATAGAAAATAATATCGCAAGTCAGCAATAACGTCACAATTCAAAAATCTTTTCGGATTAAAAAAAAAATCATACGATGACCAAGCACAAAATTGACTTTCAGTAGTTACGACACTTCTGCTTTCAAATGCGCAATTTAGGTACTACAGAAATGTCTCTGCATAAATATATATTCAAACATTGACAGTATAAATTTGGAATTAACTTATGCGTTCTTTAGGGTTATTTTTTAATAATTAATCCTTAATTAATAATTAATTTTAATAATTTAATTAATTAATTTTAGGGGATTTTTTAATAATTACTCCCATAGTTAGATCTTATTAATTGTTAATAAATTTTATGAACTATGTTAGATATACGTACTTAATAAGCGTTATCCTTATATAATTTGAAAAGGGTTATATTATTTTTTATGATTTTTGATTGAATCTGGGGGGGGGGGAGTTTCTATCAGCTATATGGTACCCAGTTGGCATCAAATTCACGGTAATTTTAAACATGAAACAACAAAGGACGTTATTTCGAATCTAAACTATTAGTATGGAAGGAAAAACAACAACAATAAAACCTGACAGAGCATCAGCCGCAGTTATTAGCCAATCTAAGTTAGAGCACTTGATTTCCTTTCTCTTATCTCAGCTCGGTTTCAATTCTTGTGGATACCTGTTTTGTTTTGCAGTGTTTTCGGCATAATTTCACACCACCTTGCTTTTTTTTAACAAAACGTATTTAATTCACTTTAATGTTTTTTTTCTTAAGCAATGCAATGAAATTATTTAAAAAAGATTTAAAAATTAATATTTAATTAAATGTTTTCTACCTAAAAGGTAATTACCGTTGCCATAAATCTTTTTTAAAATGTATTTAGACAAAGCTTTTTATCAACGAAAATATTGGAGGTAGAAAGTATCTTCGTTCAATATTTCAGATATTTTATCTTTTTTAGAATAAATATTATCTGAGAAGAGAAACTTTCTATTGGTTATCTTTCGTATTTCTTAGGCAAACTTTATAAATATATGTCTTTCTCTCTATCTCTTTCTCATTATCTATTCATAGATCTATGAGTTAGAAACAAACTTGTTAGGCATCTCAGCAATTGGGTCTATGAATACAATCATAGGATCATACAATTGGTTGCTCATTCTTCTTAATATGAAAGTCATATCTAGAAAACAAATACGTAAACTTACTGAAATCAGTATGACGGTAATTATATGCCGCGATGCTTATAAAGAAAACAGTGAAGCGTTTTTGTGAGGATTACTATTAATCATGGTGAATAAGCATAGTACATTTAAGGGTTTCGATACTGATTAGTACATAGTCCATTAATGTCTATGCAGATAATCCATTATTCGGGGCTTCATTTATTTTGGTACCCCACCTGGTATGATTGGAAAACATTTATTTTTTAATTAGTAAGTAATTTATTAATGGCATCTTGTTATTTGTAATAAGGCTGCTTTTACCATACCGTCGGCTATATCGGGGTATCAAAATGAACTATCTTGCAAAATATAACAAATAATAAAAAAAAATAATAATTGTTTTAATGGCGTTTTTGTAGACTAGAAAAAAATAGATTACATATTTTTAATTAACACATTTAGATCTTTAATTGTATTTCATACTTAAATAAAAGAAAAATGTATACTTATATTAACAGGAAATTATAAATTATTATATAAGTATATTACACACAGTCATTAAACAGCGTCCATCATACATCCCTATAATCCTCCTTGGAGACTAAAGTGGCAGTGGTCTCGCGACCTGCTGTAAATACGTAACAGTCTAACTAATAAAACGCTAAGTTTCTCCAAACGCGTCCTGAACGTATGTGGCTCTCGTGCTCTTGCCAATTCTTGAGTGCCTCGTATCCGGTGACGCGACTAATGGAACTGCTTGGGGGACTTCCCAAGACCCCAGTTCTTCTTTCTCATGTGAAGGAGGTGAGAACAATGTAAATTGGAGGTCTCTGGGCTGTTTGTAAATACTGAATGAATGAGAGAGTTAATGAAAAACTAAATAAGTCATCAATGAGAACATTGATCACAAATACTTATTGCTCAATATGGCAGATTGCAATTTAATCGAAATAAAATAAACTATAGACTAAGCTAGTAATTAACGACGCTATTCATGTGGATATTTTTCACCTCTTTTGAATAACAATTAAGGCCTCTTAGTGAAATTTATCTAAATTGATCATCAATATTCTATCGAGATTAAGGAAAAATAGACTCACGAGTGAAAACGTTTTCATATCTTCTTCTTTTGACTTAAACCAATAATGGTGAGTGAAAAAAATATGTACCGTACTTTTAGAAAATGTAATAATACTATAATGTTGTCTCCATTATTTTTTCAAATGTGTTAATATGAATAGATGGTGTTCAACAGACTTTACAGTTACCTAGTTCAACAGATCATGCCTCTTTGGCTACCATTGCAGTAATTGGACACCTTATTAGAAAGTCGGTACTTAAACTCCTGGATACACACCACGAGTACAAACTACAAATGATGAGACTTGGCCTACTAAATCACCTCATCCCAAAGTGCAAATCCCGCATCCTCATCTGTCAAGGCTGTCAAAGTTTTCCTATTTGCTCAGCTCGGATTATTGCCAGTGAGTGATATATATCTTCTACTACATTAATTGCTAAAGTAACTGATGCAACTTATACTTATCAAGTCTTTTTCATCAGTCATTTTAAGTAACCATTATTCTTACATGATGATGTAAGATGGAACCTACCCATCAATAATATCATCCATACATCCAACAAGATCACAGATTTCTCAAATTGCCACAGTTGTAATACAACAATTTCTTGCTTCATAGATCAATGATGATAAAATATTTCTGGGAACAATGTGTTTGATAATCTTTTAAATAATTTGAGGAAGTTACAATGTCATATAGTAGAATTCCATCCTTTTTCGTCTCAACTTCCATTGTACCGCTTAGTATGATCGCTTACTTGACCTCAGATATTCTAATTGTTTCGTCTTTTTAAAGGAACATATATTTGTTCATTCGAATGGAAGCCACGTTAGTTTAGTCTTATTTTGAAGGCAGGTTGACAAAAATTGCAAAAATGTGATGACTCAGCGATCATCTGTGGTCACAGGGCTCTGTTAGGTGTATTTGTTGGTTATGAAGACTCTTTCATAATAAAGCGATTCACTGTTGGGCAGGCGTTAACTAGCTGTTCATACACTTCTTGGTCGAAGCGTCCCCTATAATTACTAAGTAACACATTCATGCAATCTAATATCCAAATAAAACTTCTTTCTTTCTTGTTATATACACGCGATATACGTCTCCCGTCAGCATTTACCAAGCTTGTTTTACTTAAACAGTTAAATTTAACTTTACCGTGCTCACCAGGTATTTCCCATTTACATTTAATTTTTTCCAATATTTATGATCTGTTGTATGCTAATGATTCAAATATATATATATATATATCTAAAACGCATTTTAATGAAGTCATAGATTAGGTTATTATAACAGAATACTTCCCATTTATAATAACGAAAATCATTCTGAAATTTTCCTTCAACTAAATCATCGTCAATTGATGCTTTGAGAGATAGGATGTACTTCGAAGTAGTCTGTACAGTTGTCCAAAAAGTCTGTTTAGTTCTTGTCTTTTTAGCCTCGTGTGTGGGTTCCATTTCAGTCTTTTGTCGAGATGGAAGCCTAAATACCGTACTGTCTCAGACACAGGGAGAGGAAATAAATTTAAAAAGAGCAGCGGACAGGACTTGTGGCAGAGGGTAAAGGTTATGTGGGAACATTTGGCTTCATTGACGTTGATTCGCTATTGGTTGCACCAATACTCGATCTCATCAAGGGGTTTTGAAGGTTTTGGGATGCTATATCAGGGTCTGGATGGGTTTACAGTACTGCAATGTCATCGGCACATGTTGCCAAGAAGGTATTGGTGGTAGAGGGGACATTAGCGGTGTATAGATTATAGAGGATGGGACTCAGGAAGCTTTTATGGGATAGTAGTTAGGATATTCCAAACCACAGCGGACTTAGAAGAAGCGGTTTGAAAGGTAGGACTGTAGGATTAGGAATAGGGTCTGCGGTAAATATCCTTTGAGCATGTAAAGCTAACCTGCGAACCCAGAGACCTCTCCTATCCGCATGGTGGTCACCTTCCTTATTAGGGAACTAGGGTGGTTGAACAGGTTACTACGGAATTTTATGAACTTGAAAGGGATGAGTTCAACAATGTAGGGTGTATTAAGATCGTTATGCAGGTCTTGTTGTTGACGAATAAGGGGCATTAACTGTTGTTCTCAGGACGTTTCATTGACAGGCTTGGATACGCTTGATGTTTGAATTCTTCGCTGATATCCCTGAAAATAAATATAATGGGAAGTCGATGGAATGTAGTAGTTTTATGTATTGTGTCAGCGTGATAATAAATATTGAATTTTTGAATAATAAAAAATATTCATTTAGCAGAATGAAATATCTTCCAACCTAATGAATACGCGATGTCTTGCCTCTGTGAATGAAACTGTTATTGTGCTGCCTATTTTATGCCATCTGTGAGAACATAACGAATCTGAAATACTTTCTAAACTGGAACTAATAATAGAAAAATAGTGAGAGAAACGACAATTTTTTTATGTTTAGTTTATTTGTTTTTATACTATGATAATTAGTCCTTACTGTATTTGAACCAACTTTTTGTGCATATTTTGAAGATTCGCGTAGTAGTTTTGCGTTCATGGTTTAGAGTTGATTGATTTCTTTTACAACCATTAGTTATACATAGTAGAAAAAGCGACAGGCACATAGAAGTACAGTTCGTGGACGGTGGCTCTAAGATTAAAAGTAGAGACACTCCATTTTTGACATGACAATAAAACTGGTTAATGCTCTTGAGATGACATAATCACTACAGGCAGTAACTAAAATAGCTCATCTATTCGAGCAGCGTCCGCAGAAATCCATTATGTCCACTGACAAGTCCGCAGGATTCATTATGACAATACTGTTACAACAAGCACCGTACCGAACCAGTGCATTTCTACTGAGCCTTTTGTCATGTGAAATGACAAACCACACCTTTGCCAAGTTTCATTATTTACGTACTCCACCGATAAAAACACGATTATCAGAAAATATACAACTAATAATCATGCTTGAGTTGATTGTGTTGTTGGTTAAAAAGTGTTGGATGTGGGACCCCCTTCAGCGAATTTTTAACGTTATTAAAGAAGAAAGTGACAATTCTCTTTCTTAACTATGCTTCATAAGCTAAGTTTACTGCATGATTTTGGTATCAAACTTACTATCATGCTGATTGATGCGAATATAACAAGTTCGTCCGAACTCAGGTTTTGATCTCGCTATCATACTCACTCAGATTGATAAGATATATAGTTGATCTGCTTAAATGGCATTCGTTAACGCTGTTTTACAGAGCTGTAAGATAATTATTCAAGTTAAAATAATTAAATCATCGATTTGAAAAATTGTGGAAGGAAATGTTTTTCTCATCCCGTATCTCTTCATTATTATCTCTTATAAATGAGTTGAGTCATGAGAATACTAATAATGGTTAGGCCAATAATAATAAGCTTAAAAAAATATATTTATCTACTTCTCCAACAAATCATGTCTTCAGTTCAAAATGCTAAGAGTTTAAAGTATGGCTTTGACTCTTCAACAGTATGCGTTTTTGACTGAACCTTATTTTCAGTTTGCAATTAACTTTTTTGACTCAAAAATAGTTAAACACGCCGCGCAAAAGTCACATGATACATGTTGATTTAACTGACAAGAAGTAAATATAATCCAGTGCCACGTTCACTTGTGGTTTCGTTCCAGATCCAACCTGCCTACCGCCACAAGTTAATTCTGAGTAGATCACATTGATTCACTCTCATCTTAATTGCCCGTTTTTTTTTTTGCAGCTTCAGATCAAAGTAAAACAGACGGTTAATCTGCCAACCTCACCTCTCTAATGGCCTCCTCAGTGAATAAAGACATCAACAAGATTAGTAACTTATAAAACTGCAGAAAAATCCCTCTGGAAATTTTTGAACTTTTTTTACTAAATCGGTGATTAAATGAAGTGTATTTTATGCTATTACCAATGTGCCATTTTTTTTTTTTCAACTTCTTCAACACATTGATCATCCGACTTATTTATTACCTGAAGTGACCGTAGTTTTTCTTACTCTACGACAGAATTCAATTCGTATTCAGAGGTTAAAATCTGCAAATAGCCCCTGAAACGTCTACGTAGACTAACCTCTGGGGTGTGTTTGCACAGTGCTTTTCATTCAGGTGGGTGTGTACTGGTTAATGTGTGTTTGTGGTCACACTTGCATGTTGATGCTTGTTCAGGCTCGTTTGTTAGGCCCACACAAGCCTTAAGGTAAATAGCGCAATCCACCATGTTACAGGTTTCGAGTTGTACAAAGTGCGGCATGTTCAGCACATTCGTTTAAACAAAGTGTAAGTAAGTAATTCAAATTGAAATAGGTTTTTAATTATGTGGCACATTATTTTAACTGCCAATACACTCAATTAAATTATTATAGACGTTACATTGAAATGTAAAGGCTATTTAGGAAACTAAGTGGTTCCAAGCAGTTCGCAGACCCAGTAAGATATTCGGACGTGCTTTGTATGCCGGATTTATTATTCAAGTGACAAGCTTATAGTTAAGCAGTAGTCTGAAACTTTACTGACACTGACAGTATCCTAAAACTAAGTAGAAGTACAGGATCCATACTAATTTATTCAAGTACTCACACTGCTTAACTCGCAAGTATCGCTAAATGCAAATCCGAGATTACATTACCTGAGGGAAAATCAAAATATACAAACCATATTCGTGCAAGGATGATAATGTTTTTTATCAGTAGAAATTATCACAATCATCAAATATCACAATTTGACAGATGATTGAAGAATTCCATGCTCGTTATAATATACATATAGATTATTAAATATATTTTTTTCAACATGAAGCCGTGAAAGTTGGGGAAACATATTACCTATTTCTTATACAAACATCAATTATATATCCCATGAAGGAAATTACGTGATCATATTTTCAGATGTTAGGTACAAAGTTCCTTTATTTGTTTCATTGTAACATGAATATAAACATACGTGAAGAGAGAAGAGGCTGTTTGTTGCCTTTTAATTCAGCCAGGGAAACTTTCTAACCGTTTACCACTTCGACTAAATTGGATCTGATATTCTTTATAAACATCTCTGGTCCCTTATAATTTTTTTCTTATTGTTAACTTATCCTAACTTTGAATACGCTCATTGAATTTAAAAAAGAATATCCTTGCAGAGATGTATTACGTCACCAACCTAGGGTAATTATAACGAAACTACAAATTTACTATTAACATAAAATAAAAATCCTCGATAATTTTTCATAATATACAGGGCACATATTTTCCTGTATTGCAGGTAATCTATTTACTTGTAGCTTTTAATTCCTAGTGTTCTCTAAATGTGATATGAGGAAAAGTAGTGAGATAACCTTGATATTCATTTCGAAGTTAGAAATGTTGTTTTATATTTTCAAGAAATTTCACTAATTTTCTTGATTGTATGGTGTCAGTGAATATATTTGTTGAATTATCGGCTATTTCTAATAAATAATTTAATTAGTTGTGACGTAAAATCTATTTTGTTTTTTAGGCTTTTAACTGTTTCTTTTGACAATAGTTATAGGTTATACTGAGCTAAAGTATGTTTTTTAATATGATTTGTAAGGGTTTATTATACTTCCTTTTGTCATTTTTTTACATGCAGTATGGCCTTTATTAGAAGATTCAAGAAAAAAAATAATTTTCAATGTATTTTCTTTTTGCTCTTTTCTTTCAAAACCCCTTTATTCCAAAAACCTTTCAAACAAATGAACAATAACATGAACAAATGTACAGATTTATGGCTCCTTTTCCTGCATAGCATAACATGCATTTGAAGGAAGGTAGAATTACAAACATTTTCGTTTTATAGTTAAAATTACAAAAACAATAGAGTGAACTAGGTTATGGGGCTCACCTTCGGGTTACAATAAGGTGTTTTTGCTCTCATGTGAATAATTTTATATAACTATCATAAAAATATTTAATTACCGGGTATTTGTTTGTGTATATTTGTATTTTTACCTTCAATCAAATATTGACATTACTCGTTCAATTGGTATACAAATTTCACCCACCTTCTGCTGTGTTAGTCGCTGTGAGTTTTTATTTAATAAATTATGTTATCTATTTTAATGCAACTGAAATAGTTTTAATTCTTTAAAAATCCTCAAACTAAGATTTATTTTTTATTGGTGCTGATTTGGTCCAGGATTTAAACTCAAACAACCCTCACTTGTCACCAGGGCTAGGGTAACTAGGCACCCCCCTCGTGACGACACGACAGTATATTATTCAATTGTGTTTATGGACAGCTTATAAAATAAGTAAAAGATAGGTATAATATATATATATAGGGCCTCATCTTTAAATAAAATCTGCGTATTAAATTAAAACAAAAAGTAAATTTGAGATATGGAAAATACTTAATTTCAAGTCATATACATGATTCGAACGGATTCAATTTCCAAAGGTTACTGACATATTGAACTTCCAGTTAAGCGGTGGCTGGCATATACGCAATATAAAACAGATCGTAGGAAGATATCCCTTCAGTTGGATGTTCAGGTATTCAGGGCTGCCATTAACGGGAGCGTTGTCCGAACAACCAATCACGACTTGACCGCCCTACCGCCGTTTTATTCGGTAGTGGAACAAAAGATATGCGGTCGTTTGTCGGACTTTTCATCAGGGATTCTTTACTATCTAGTCCAGAGCTGCTTTCTATTAATTTTACTTTTCATACTCGGCCAAACAGGAGAACCTATCAGGAAATGCCTTTAATAGGAGAACCTGTCAGGAAATGCCTTTAATAAAAGAACGTTGCTGTATATACATGAGCCATTACACAAGCATCATGAACCTGAAACACATACGGGATCATATAAAACAACTATTATCGTAAATAAAACATAGTACAGAGCTTTTTCTAGAATTTTACTGAATCATATCTAAAATAAAATTCTCATTCAGTTCACGATAATTATTTATGTTTAACGAGTTATACCAGAAACATTGTCTACATTGTACCTTCGCCCAACTGAATGTGAATGGCCACCTTTTTTTGCTAGCTAAGTAAATATATTTTATAGGAGGACAGAATAGCTGGAGCTAGAAATTTTAGATGTTCAGAACAGCATCGTAATAAATTGTAATGTATCAGACGATAACATCTGGAATATAGTTGACAAAAACTCGTTTTTCGGTTTCACATACTTGTGTGAGTCATAGTTTTCAACAATGAATAGTTCCAAAGTACAGATGATGCCTCAGAGATGAGTAGCTTGATGATCGGTTGCGAGCAGGAATATCAATATACTCTCCTAATTGAATGAGTGGTTGGGGGAATGCGGTACGTTAATTTCAATTAGTTTTCAGGATGGCTTGGGCAATTCGGTGGGACTTTCTAGTCTCCTGCCCTATAAAGGCTATTGTCACAACAATTATTCTGAGAGTGATCGTTGACACCTATTCTAAGGAAACAAAAATCAAAATAATTGATATACCACGCTCAACATACCAGCCACGCAATTATGAATCAATTAAATGTGGTGCCTAAGATCACATTGGCTTTGAATTTTATATAAATAATTTTTAAAATGTTTTACATAGGAATGTGAACAATAACTGTTATATTTTAAAATAATATTTTTGGAGGTTAATATTATTGTGTGTATTACTAACTATGTCCTACTATAAATTTTACTTGAACAAATAAACGGTGCCCGTCGATCGACTGAATTTCTATGATGTGCTCTTATATACAAAAAGGTTGGGTACAAGACTGTTGGTTATGATGACTTGGCACATCAGAGGGCAATCACTAGTGAAGTGTGTTAGTAATTTCGTTCACGGCAACTGTTGTGTAAAGCCTGCGACGTCACTGGACGCGGTACTGCACAGTACAAAGCAGTGTGGAGGCGGGAGTGTTGAAATTAGCCACTCGCTCTGTGACAGGGAGGCTTTTTAAGGGCTCTGTGCGAAGGGTGGATGCCAGCCACAGGGGCCAATATACCTGCCCAATCAACCTCACAAAGGCAGCGCTGGACCAACCTTCTCAACTTTCCTCGATCTAGAGCTTGACCAAGTAGACATACTATACTCGAGAAAATTACTTAATTTCTAAGCTCATCTAGTTAATCGTGAGATTGTATGTCATTTACTTCTGTTAGTCAAAAAATAGCTAGATCAACTGTAATAACATATGTCGATGGTATCCTTCCAAATATTATAAATTATTAGTCTATTCCTACGTTTCGTTGAATGACCCAACATATGTTGGCTGAGGATGGGATACTACAAACTAATAATTAATCAGATTTAGATGCACGTCTTTTAATCATAATCAACTTTTGCAAAAAGTCATTGTTGGGTGGTCAAGAAGGGCTAGTTGTCCTAGCCTTGTTGATGGACCTACACGGGTGACCTACATGATTGGTTAATAACTAGTGTTACTGAATCCATATCTGATAGGTATGTGCCCCGACAGTGCACTATGATTAGGAAAAGAGGTACAGACTAGGTCCTATTGGTAGTTTACGTGTTCTTGGAATGACCACGAGTTCACAAAGGTGAAAACCATCCGGATCCAAAGGCGAGTGTGAACCGTAAAGAGGCAAACTGGATTCGTGGGAGATATGTTTGTAGGGCCCCAGAGACCGTTGTCTGCATGGAAGAGCCCCCTTCCAAGATAGTGCTAGTTTTAGCGAGACGAAGGTCGTTAGGAAGGTGAGGGGTCTGACAACGCCGTACTAAAACATACCAAGGTTAGGATATAAGTGTAGAGGGTTTCACAACAAAAAGGAAATATCCTAAAACATCAGTGCAGCTGCAAGTACCAGTCTAAAGGCGAGCCTTTAGCTTGAATGAATAGTTGGCTAAAACTAAATAAATATATAGCCCAAAGCAGCCAATGAGCTGGGGTTTTATGCTGGCCTTCGCATTGCAGGCCTGGCTACCTGTCAAACTCTGAAGGGCTGGCTAGTGTCCCTTGGGGCTGCCTGTAAAGTCGTCTGCAGATAATCCCTTTGTTGTTTATAATATTTACACTGATACGACTTTGTGATATGGTAATTACAGTATTTACATTTGTTTAATTTAATTTAAAATATATAGAATAGAGTATAGGGTGATTTTTCTTATGTAGTTAGTGGTCGATACTATCATTTATTAAAGTTAAATCGATTATAAATTTTAAATATATATCTCTCATCACCTTGAAATATTGTGATTTTTTAAAGTTGTTTTAAATATGGAATAAATATTAGGCACGATAACTGTTGTATCCATTTTTCTTGTTCCAACCCAGCAGTTTATGATACTTTCAAAAAAAAAGTTTTGAGAATCATAGAAACGGCCTATTTAAGGACGTTCTTTTGACACTGACCCATCTATTCGAGTGGTTTACCTGGTTTCTATCTACATCCCTGATCCGACCTTTTGTCCTGTAAAATACCATCTAATACAAATCCCTGAAATTTGGGGCAGGAGGGCCTCCTGGTTTGCAGGGATTCAGGGATCTGCTCCTTGTACATTCATGCGAGCATCGATGAGCTCCTCAAATGGATTTAAAAATACAATGGCGTTGGGGGCACGAGAGTTTACACGGAAATAAACCCAACATATAAAACAACGTATTTTTTTTAAAAATAAATATTACCCAGTGTGGCAAAGATCCCGACATCCTGCTGATCGTCACTCAAACAATCAGTACTGCAGGCTGGTAAAGCGGCAATTGGCATCCTTCCGCTCCGATTCTTTTAATTCCTATCTCTCCTCTCTGTCTACCAGGGATAACTCCTTGTGGAATCTAACTAAGAAAATCCTGAAATATCAACCTGTTTCACACCCACTCCGTCGTGATTATGGGTACTAGGCGGCTTCGGATGGCGAGAGGGTGAAGGAATTCGCACTGCATCTTTCCCGTACTTTCACTCCTCATCTTACTCCTCAAAACAACAATCATCGCCCAACTGTTAATGATTTGCTCGCTTCACCTATCCCTCTCTCATTGCCACCAAAAGCCGTTAACCCCTCTGAGGTCAAATATATTCATAAAAAATTACCTTATCGAAAATCTCCAGGATATGATCTCCTTACTCCTCGAATCCTCCAACAACTTCCTCCTAAAGCCATAATCTTCCTACCCTACATTTATAATTGCATTATCCGAACTACGCACTTTCCTCTCCTCTGGTAACACTCCAATATAGTCCTATTCGCCAAGCCCGGTAAACCGCCCAATGACGCCTCATCTTACCGTCCAATTATCCTACTGCCTATCCTCTCAAAAATTTCAATCAATATTTGAAAAACTCCTATAAAAACGCCTACTTCCAATTATTGAATCGAAAAACCTTCATCCTACTCATCAGTTTGGTTTCCGCCAACGACATTCCACAAGGCCTTCGCGTTGTTGATCTCATATCTCAGCCCTAGAAACCAAACAATATTGCAATGCTGCTTTCTGGACATAGCTCAAGCTTATAACAGGGTCTTGCACGCTGGTTTGCTTTACAAGCTCAAAGGATATTTACCACAGACCCTATTCCTAATCCTACAGTCCTACCTTTCAAATCGTTTCTTCCAAGTCCGCTGTGGTTTAGAATATTCTAATTACTATCCCATTAAAGCAGGAGTTCCACAGGGCAGCGTGCTGGATTCCATCCTCTATAATCTATACACCGCTGATGTGTCATCTACCACCAATACCTTCTTGGCAACATTTGCAGACAACAATGCAGTCCTGTCAACCCATCCAGACCTTGATATAGCATCCCAAATCCTTCAAAAACACCTTGACGAGATCGAGTATTGGTGCAACTAATGGCGAATCAAAATCAATGAAGGAAAATGTTCCCACATAATCTTTACCCTCTGCCGCAAGTCCTGTCCACCAGTCACTCTCTCTGTGTCTGAGACAGTACGGTATTTAGGCTTCCATCTCGACAAAAGACTGTCATGGAACCCACGCACGAGGCTAAAAAGACAAGAACTAAACAGACGCTTTGGACAACTGTACAGACTACTTCGAAGGACATCCAATCTCTCAATAGAAAATAAACTGCTTATTTACAAAGTTATACCTAAGCCATCTGGACATGCGGAATAGAGCTATTAGGGACAACAAATAAGTCTAATATCATGCGCATCCAATCCTTTCAATCAAAAGTCCTGAGAACAATAGTAAATGCCCCTTATTACGTCAGCAACAAAATACCTCACAATGATCAGAATATAGCTATATCCTTGAACTCATCCCTTCCAAGTTCCTGAATTCTATAGTAACCTATCCAACCACCCTAATTCCCTAGCACAGTTATTGCACTGCACCACTCATCCGTATAATCCTTCTCGGAGCACAAATCGGCAGTGGCCTCGTGACCTGCTATAATTAAGTGATAGTGGGAGTCCTGGCGATTGCCAGTTTCTCTAATCATGTCCTGAGCATATGTGGCTCTTGCGCTCTTGGTCAGCCTCCGCTGGCTTTTATCCAGTGACGCGGCTGACATAGGATCGTGGCGGACTTCCCAAGACTCCGCTTCCTCCTTCGCATGCGAGGGAGGTGACAACCTTGTGGACTTGGGGGACCTCTGGGCTGTTTGTAAATATTGATAAATGAGCGAGTGAATGATGAATTGTAAATATGGTATGAATGATAACATTTATCTCAATTACTTATTGCCTAACAAGGCAGATTGTAATTTTATCTTATTAAAAATTGTTGTAAAAAAAAAAAATAAATAAATGTTACCACATTGTGATTATATGGTTAGCGGAAAAGCGGCACGTTTTTATTAAACGCGTTACAGTGAGTATTTTTTGTTAATTTACGTATATGTGTTTGATATATTTTTCAGCGTACTGTAATAAATGTACCAATTTGACAATCACTAAGAATAAATATTTATCTGCTAAGCTCATGTTTCTTTGGCACTTCTTCAAACTTTATACTGACCGTGACATGGCCTTCAGTTTTTATTTGTATCCGTTTTTCCTTCAACGAATTGACATTCATTTGATCTCTCTGGTTCTTGATGGGCATTGGTACAATTGTGATACTTTTTTTTGTAAGGGCCTGTTATCTCTAAAATACATGAAAACTCTCGGTCTAAGAAGCATTCCCATTTTTTCCCGATGTTTCTTATGGTTACAACAACTGATGCATGATGGTAAAAATTTAATTCATGAATGAAAATCTGTGCAAATTCATTGCTTTACAAGTAAGTAACTAAATGAGAACGTGCAAACTGGGTCAGAAACCGAGCACGCTCCAAGCTCTCGGGTCACGCAAAGGAAGTGATTAGAAAATCTCTGGGATTGAGGGAAAAAGTGTAAATGAGAATAATTTTTATTAAACAGTACATACTTTACAACTTTTTTGCGTTATATGATAATTGTATTCTGCCAGGATTCCTACATTTTTTTTGCACATGTTGTTCAGGGCACAACCATTTGTATATTGTTTTTATTATTCACCCAGGCCCTCCATGTTCTACATCACCCTAAATTATGAGTACGAGTTTATATGGCACTACACTATCATTGTCTGTGTAGGTCGTTTTAAGTTTAGAGATAGTTCAGACCTCAGCCCGAATCAATAGACGTGTTCTCTCAGCACAAATTGGGATATAGTGTTTATTTCAGAGTGATTTTCTGACATCTGAAGCGTCTTACGCTCCTTTAACATTTATCAACTTTCATGCTAACCATAATTCAAGCCATTGCTTACCACAGATCAGAGAATGTGCTAGATCCTTAGATGCTTTTTTATTATTTTATCTTTTAATTTCATATTGAAAAATTACTCCTAAAACTAATGCGCGTATATCTGTAAGCAATTAGAATAAATTTAATCTTCTAGAACAGTAACAGGTAACAGGGGTATTATTAATATAAACACACAAATCTAAATTTCGAAGAATTATGAAACCATATCCGAAGTAATAGAGGAGACCAGGGATCTGTTCTTGCTTCCCCTAATCATTTTCTTTTTCTTGGTCTCAAACGGTCTCAAGGCTGCCCGTTAATGACGTTTAATTAGATTTAAATAATGGCTAAGAGGCAGCAGTGTTATATGGTATCATCCTTTGGTTCACCTAATTCATTGGAAATCAATGCATTTGCACGACGGAGCTCATAGGAAGTTGAGCGTTAGTTAGTAGTAGAGGTCAAATTACCTTCAAAAACGGCATAAGAATAATGTGACATCTATCCAACCTCGTAGGAAACGAGGACTGTCACGAATGAATGTATACCGGATTACGTATCCAAAAACAGATCGCGTATTCGGAGAAGATTGTAGTCTTATGCAAAGCACGTCTTTATCTCAAGCTACTTCCAAATCCCCGAACTGCTTTCATTGCGTTGCATGTATTGGAGATAGGTTGGATCCGATGTCGTTATGTCGTACCACTTATACAGCAGTCTCGGATACCTAATCGTTATCACGAAAAGCAAATATATACGGAAATCGACGTAGGATATATCATTTAATTATTTAGCCGAACGGGCTAGAGTACAGTTGATATTTTCAAAATGTAATCTATTTTTATTATTATTCTTTCATAGCGATATCCTTATGGCCGCTGATCTCACAGGTGTTTTTTTTTGTGTGCCCTGCTAGTTCGCAATGTTGTTTCTTATGCTGTTCCGACAAAGAATGTAATAAAAACAGCCCAATGAAAAGTCCTTAACAAATTACATAAGAAACAAATGTATTCCTATCAGTCCGAGTTTATCAAATTAATGATAGCGACATAATATGGCATGTGCAAAATGAGATTAAGCCGTTTTTCAGCGTTAGCCAAACCCTTGATAGTTCGATTTTTTTTTTTGTATCTTCGCCGTGAGCCTGACATGAGTGGCTACACATTTAGTTTTATTCACTGGGATTTTTTTTTTGTCAATGACTACGTAAACAAATAAAATTTAAGTACGGCGCTAAATATTAAAAGGAAAAATAGTTATTGAGGAATAAAGACAAGCCAACTTAGGAAAGGTTGGTCAAACAAAAATGTAACCGGATCCACATATTTGTGGAGGACTCCATTAGTGTGATCGATCTTGATAAAAGTGGTCTCATACCCATGTGGGGGTAGGGTTCGAGGCTGCGATGTTTTCCGGCTCTCGCAAGTGCCTTTTGTTTTATATGATATTTACTATTTTTAGCAGCATTGTGCAATTAATTATAATTTCCCTTCCGAACATCTCTCATTAGACAAAAATGGGTCGTGCTTAATTCGTGAACATGAAGTTCAAAAGTTCAGTGAATTTTAGTAAAAATATATAAATATAGCTCAAAACAAATAACTTGTTAAAATGCAGAGCACAATTTACAAATTGTTATTAAAGAACTAAAAAACTTTAATTTTTTTTAAAATTAACTTTAATTCCTCACGATGCTCAAATTTGTTGAAGCTATTAAGTTAACGCCTAACATAAAATTTCTAACGTAACTAACGATTAATTAATTACTCTTAATTAATTTTTATTGTGAATGTGCCTCTTTCATTTCAGTGCATCATGTACAACATACATGCAAATAAACTATCATTAGTATACGATTCCTGAAACATAAAAAATGTTGAATACATGTGATTTTAGTCCAATTGAGACCCTAGGTACGTATTGTATATTAATAATGAATCCGTCAACAGAAATATATATTCTTTTCAATTATTAATTTAATTATGACCCACGATAGGTTTTGAGGGGCTGGTTTCCAACATCCATTTCCAAACTATTTTGGAAAATATCATGCCTTTAAAAAACGTGCAAGTTAATGTTGCGAACATCATTATATAATGTTAATCAGTAGTACCTCAAGACCTTTAATTTGATGATTTACTAAAAATTATAAGCATAAAATAATTTTCTTATAATAATTGACAATGAGCCAATTAACACTAGTCCATTTATATCCAATTTTATGAAAGATCTCTATACAACATTTGAAGTTTCTAATTTGAACAAGAGGCTTACAGAAACCGGTGCCGCCAGAAAGAACACAAACATAGGTAAAAACATTTCTGATTTGAAAAAAAATAGCAAAAAGTAATAAATGAAAAGTTGTGTAGTGTGAAAATGTCACATATTAAGTGTTCCAATGATTTTACTAATTACTTTCTCTTGATTTATTTCGTTTGTTTTATTAAATTATTTTGATTAGCATACATTATAAACTGATTCTCCAACTTGCGTTATTAATTGGCCATTTACTTGAGAATTCGTCAACACGGTCACAGCTGTTCTATTCAACAAAAAAAAAATCCCATTTTTTCTTTATTATAATAAGATTTCGCTAAACCCTCAATATTTCGTGCATTTTCAGCCAGAACGTCCACATTTGTAATTTGATACCCTACAAAACAATTGTGGAAAACAAATATTTTGTCTGCTCACGCATAATTTTTTCTATATTTCGAACTGCTATGCAAAATATTATTGTAGTCACAGTTAAGTAAATATAACACGTTAAATGCTAGAATTGTTGAATAGTCTATACAGTGAGAGTAACAACACAAATAAAAATAAGAATAGTTAAAATATTATCCTATAATACTGTACTTTTAACTGAGCTATTTGAACCTCAATGCAAGAGTGACGAACACACCTTACATTATGTAACTTGAAATATTATATTTTTTATGCTGACTGAAAGTAATATCTGCTTTCATCAAATCATGTATATAGAGTTTACACGATCTAAAAGAATATCTCTGACAAAAATTCTTCTGGAGTTAAATAGAGAAAAAATCAGAACTGGAAAAGACTGCCTGAAAGCAAAGAGTGAATTTCATTTATTTACAGATTAGAGAGATGAAAAGCTTTACATGTAAAACAGTGCAAAGAACGTTTGGTATTTGCTGGGGTCTCTAGAGGTTTATTGCATTTCTAAAACCCGTGGTTTGAATTCCTTTCAGTTGCTGTATTTACTAGAACTGTTTAGGAAATCTTAGAAAACGTTCAGTAAACTAAACGTCTAATTTATTCGTTGGCTCATAACGACAATAATTTAGCAAATTTAGTGAAATTGGCGTGGGTATGTAATTATAGCTAGGTCGGGATATTTAAACCACATCACCCAGTGAAAGCAACTCCTAGTACTGATTTGTAAAAATTCAGAAAAAAATCCTTCATCTGTCTTATTTTTAATATCCTGACTGGTCTACCAGACAGTAACTTGGTGTGCGTGCAGTGTCGGTAGGTTGCCGGGGGCTGGGAGCTAACACTGTTGTCCTGGTGGAGATGTATGATCCGGTTACTTAAGTAAGAAGGTTAGCAATCATGCTCAGTATTTTCAAATAAAAAATATGAGGTATGTTTCAACTGAGCCAAAAACCTGGCGCAGATTGGTTTGTGTAAATAAGTACAATTTTTTTGTCATTGAAGGATAGGTAATTTGAATTGTTCGTAAAAGATTAAGTACTGAAATGTGAGTCAGTTGTGTTGACCTCTTTCTTTTTATGTGGTGACCTCATGGCAATCCCTTGTCAAAGTCACGCAATGTTTCTACTTGTTGTTTTTTTACACTTGAGAGAACATGGTACAGCGGATTGTGAATGTGATTTGGTGTTTTTATTTATTGGTTGATTTCGACCTTTTATTTTCTAATCGAAGTTATAACGTTGTTAAGGGATGCCATAGAGTGCGTGTTGTGTGTTCTGGATGCAAGTTACGAGTAAGAGCTATGGGGTCTGAACATGGCAGTATTTGGGTGTGATGGTGGTACCATGTATTTAAGTTTAAAGACAAGTCCCTAGTGCTACACTCTTTTGAACGGTGCTACAACCTGGAATATACCAGTTGTGCATACATTTTTCTCCACAAAAGGGAAAGGAAGTCGTTTGACGTGGCAATGTTTGTGAAATGGATACAACGAAAGACAAGTTGATACTGTGGTAGTTTATCACCAAGGAAAAAGGGCTAACTTTCATAAAGAGTGCCTATCTATGTCTTATAATACTGTAGCCCTATTAGTTATTAAATATATTTCATTATATATCAAACGCGGATTTACCCACTAGTGTCCGGACCGACATTCAGCTATAGAGGGTTTCTACTTTTTATAAAACAATCATATAATAAAACAATAAATTACAATTATAATGTAATCAAATGGAATATGATAAGAATGTTTAACTTATTAAGCAGTCTCTACGTCTTGTCAGGTTGAGTTGTATGATGATTCGTGTGGAATATAAGTATAGGTTTACTTTATATTCATCGAATACAACATTAACTTTGGGCTCATTAAGTGGAATTGTAATGAATAGATTTAACATTACGTTGCAAATGAAGTCGGCTACTTATATTAAGAGCTTTTCATGGCGAGAAACAGAGTATTTTCTCTGGTAGCTCCTACTCCTATTTGAATATTCATTGCGCTTAGTTTCATTGGACTTGACAAGGTTAGCTGTCGTCGACTAGGCACCTTGGCGGGCTCCCGCTTGATAGCTCCTTAAGATTGCTGATTACTTGCAGTTCCTGCGTAATTCGAATCCGTTAAGTTCTGTTAACGCTTTATTAAACACTTTGGTTTGCAAATCTACTCTTACGTTGCGGTTTCTATGGAAACTGATTTCAGTCGTTTTCAATTTCAACACAGTAATAAAATTTAAACACTAACAACTTCGCGAAATTGAATCATTCAGAACTCCAATAACCTAATATAGCTACATACCCTAGAGTAGCTACTTAAATCAACGGTAGTGGATCCGTTATAGAAAACCAAAATGAGGTTGGACAGATAACAGCCAACCAATTTAGCCCATCAACACCACTGACCCTGGTGCCATGTGTAATTTTTTTAAACATTTTAATTTAGAATGTAGGTTAGTGATATGGAGTAGTACAGCAGTAAATGTTTGCATATAAATAACCATTTATAAATTAGTATGTGTGTGGATATTTTTAATTTTTATATATATATATATAGCAAATTCTTGTTTTATTTTCTTCTTTTATTTTAGAGAGTTATTTAATTTATTATGTTTCATTTTCTATAAATATGTTTCTTTTGTTGTGTATATTTTAATATTATTTCTTTTCTTTATATCTTTCCTTTATTGTGCAATATTTACAATCTGCCTTTATAAGGTAATAAGTAATTAAGATATATGCTCTCATTCATACAATATTTACATTTCATCATTCACTCGCTCATTCATACAATATTTACAGACAGCCCAGAGACCCCCCAAATCCACCGCAAAGAGAAAGCGGAGTCTTGGGAAGTCCCCCACGCTCCTCCGTCAGCCGCGTCACCGGATACTAGCCAGTGGATGCTGACCAAGAGCGCGAGAGCCACTCTTTATATCTAATGTTTGTTTTTTTTTCACTTGCAAGTTGTAATTTTTAGAAGGGACTGTTACTGTCAAAGAACTCGGTTTATTTTAAATAAATGTTTGTTTTTAAGGAGCATTATCACAGGATGATAAATATCTTAGTGTTACTGCTATTACCATACATGACTACTTCCATGGGCCTTGGCCCTTACAGAGGTGTTCTCACGAAGGAATAATCGAATGTAGTGGATATGGGGGCAGAAAAGCTGATATCCCATAGGCAAGATCTTGTGCAAGGGGAGGGCACTGAAAATTAAACATTGAGAAGATGATAGTAAACAGGAATTTACGTCTAACTAGTTTCATATAGAAAGTATTATTTTGAGGAACAAGTAAAATAGACATCATAATTATGCTTAGCGAAATTCATCAAATCAAAATCAAACTAATAGGACTGACCACCAACACTTTATTTGCTTTGCAAATCTCGATCAGTGATTAGCTCCTTAAGCGAAAGCTGAAGATCAGACCACATACGGGTAGTCTAATGCCCGAGACTGAACCAGTTGGCTCTAAAACAAGACAAACACTAAGGAACACAACTTCTACCTTCGTATATTTCATTATGAACAACACGTGAGGTACTCTGGAAAAATATATTGATCTGTCAAGCTTCTGCTTACTATTCCTTACTATTTCATGAAAGCACTATTTCATGCCTGTGGCGATTCTTAGTATATAAGGAAATCACCCTATACGCTATTGCAGATATATTATAGACAAAGGTAAATAACATGAACAAAAGTAAATTATTATAAATCTTTTAGCAATAAAGAAAACGCAGAAGCAAGTAACACGAGACGGGACTACGTCTGTCAGTCATAAATTAGAGAGACCCTTACAGCCCAGGCTTGCGGGGACCCTTAACACATGTAGACCACAGGCTAAGTGGTCCTGTCAGCCGCCTGACCGATTACTGAGAACCGGCACGGTCCTCAACACATGTTAGGATCTCGCAGGCACTAAGCAACCTTTTTGTTTCAGCCCCTCCGAGGAGGCGTGGGCCATATTTAACGGAGGAGGCTAGCCCCGGACGACGAGTCTTTCGCGACCGTTACTCAGTGATACTTGCTTCTGTTCGAACTCTGAAACTTTGACTTATTCTTTATGAATCCTCTGTACCTTTTGAACATAGTGCATTGTCGGGGCACCCACCTATCGTAAATGGAGTCAGATATGTTATTAACTCGAACAATCCACACTTGTCAGGCACCACTAGTGACATTTCCCGACAATGCCAAATGGTAAACCCATTACTATATCAACATTACTCTAATATAATAAGCTATAGTTGTAGTCACGAAATTGGAAGCTGGAGACCCGTAATACATAGAACCCCATCGCTATTTCACCTTCTACTTCGCAAGGCCCTCCCAGGGTAGAACCCCACACCCCCTGTGCATTTACTTCCATAGGTTCTGGCCGATACCTCTCCGCTCTTCGGTAAAGGTACGGACACTGCCTGGTGAGGTCCCCTTCCATCCCACATTCGAAGCATTTCTGCGTGGACACTGTGCCACCAGGTATCCGACTCTCCCACATCCGTGGCATCGCCGTTCCTCCCTCCTTACTCCGGTTCTAGATATTCCTTGGCCTGGCCTCCTTCCTTCTACCATCGTCCTTTTTCTTTCAACGTTAGGTGGCTCCCTTCTTTTCCGAATCTGCTGCGGCATTCTAGGTCTACGGTATGTCACCATGGACCAACCTCTCTCCTCCGCTCCCTGTTTGCCTTCCTCTTCACGGGCGCTAACATCCATCATATCTTGGGCGCATTCCACGAACGATCGGCCCCCCGGTAAGTTATCCCGCTTTCCCGTCTCCCTGGCAAGCTGTACTTTTAGAATGGTCGCCAAGAAGCCCATCCTGGCTTCTACTTCCGCCTGGTTAATCGTTTCCCTCATCTTTTGGGTAATATTGTTGAATTGTGCCAACAGTTCGCCGGTGTATTGGCCTTTGTCGCGTTTCCCTAAACATTTGAAAGATATCTTCTTCCGGTGTCCAATGGCCTCCTCCGTAAGCCTTCTTCAATGGTTCCATCACCATGGCCAATGGGGTGTCCTCATCCGCCTTTATCAGGTTAAATACGTTTCTTTTTATACGACACACTAGGTCTGCTTTTATCGATTTTGCATCCCCTGGGTTTAGTAGGCCTTCGTTTGTCTTCGCTTCTACCCTCTCTATAATTCTATCACCCCTTTTAGTGAAGTGATTTAACTCACCCAGCTCTCCAGAGAATTTTTCCAGGTCAAATATCGTCCTTCTTAGGACCTGCGACGGCGCTGCGCGCACTTTCATCCAGGTGAGGGAGTTTGCATGAACCTCCGGCAGCGTTTCGCTCGGTAACGGAGGCGGAATATCGAAGGCTACCATTTTCCATTTTCCCTGATTAAAAGGATGACAAAGAAAAAAAACGGGAAGAGATTAAGAAGCAGAAAGTAAAAAATTAGTTGTCTCGTTAGCTCCCAGGTTTCGGCACCAGTTATCGTCTCCCGGCTGTAGACGATCAAAGAAAATATCCATAATGTTCACCCGACCAAATAGACAGATTATTGTAATGGGCCTTAAAGAGAAAATTAATGGAAATTAAACGTATAGAATTAGACGTTTAATAAAATATTTAAGTTCCCATCGTTTGTTGAACCCGTCGCATTTGTTTGCTGTTGTCATCTGTTTTCCCATAGAAATGTATGTTTTTTTATATTACTAAACGTTGCACACCATTCTGAATATAGAATTTCGTTAAAACTCAACCCACCACAAGCTTAGCACTGCCATCGGATGGATCCCTAGCTTGTGGCATTTAAAAATAAAACAAAGTAAGGCCTGAGAAAAAATATATGAAAATGGACAATTCTTATTTATCTGGAACCTTGTTGCTCCAATTACTTTACTTTAACTCGGCCCCATGTGACCTGTTCTCTAACGAGTCAATTCCTTGGCAAGATTCTGCTGATTAGTTTCTAATGTGTTTTCCTACCTTATTTTTTGTTGTTTTACTTATAAATGTAAATTTATTCTACTCAATATTTCAGGTTTATTGAGCCACTTAAGATTTTGCAAAGGAAATTCAAGACCAGATTCACGACTGAAGTGAATAACTCAGGATATTCATATGTTTTAGGTTTTTTCGCTCAATTATACGTTTTAATCCAGAAAGTTCATCAGGTAAATTTTCTACTGAACGTTTATACTATTTGAAAAGCAATTTATTAATAGAACATACAAAAAAGTACATCAGCGATGTATTCAGCGAAAACGGGGATAATAGCAGTACTAGTCTAGAAACTTGAGTGTCTATCCTCCAACTATGCTCATATATATGTATACAATGTCGGTGAATGTTTTATATTATAATCTATGGTTAAATAATAGGGAGAAATGTTTAAAGGATAGTCTTGGCATTTACTGTACATTTAAGATAGTAACATGGTTTGTATATTAATATTTGTAATAATTATTGTCAATGAATACTTAATCATTAGTCAGAGGTAAGAATATGAGTACGCCTGCGAGCTTGAAATATAATTTTTCAATACGAAATTATTGATACAATAATAAAAATAGTTAGACCATGTAAAAGTAGCTCTCATCTCTTAAAAGCTGCACTACTACATTGGAACATTGGGTAGAATGATACTTTGGATGCAGGAAGTTTTTAATAAAGAAGGAAAGACGCTTCTAATGTCCGCGAACCATTTTAAGATAAACAATAATACTAACTTGTACTGAGATATGTTGTTACGGCGAGCTCTGAATTAATTCTGCCGTCTCAGGTATGATCGGTGAGGGAATCGTTAGCATTGTGCTATCGAAACATATACTTGACTGGCCTATAGCGATCCCGGGCATTGCTATCAGCTATAAATCACAATATACAGAGGTTCAAATTAAACTTATTTCTCATATATAAATTACTTTGATTCCGAAATTTCATTATTTATATTTTCCACTATACATTTCGACATACTACATACTGTGTTCTAAACAATATTTAAAACTAACCAATAGGTGACTGGAAATAAGTTGAAATAAGGTGAAGGAATTTACATTTTATCTTCACATTAAAATAACAAATGCGATTTGATATTATAGTTGGGTTGGCAGGGAAGCCATCCTAGCCCCTGTCGTTAAAGGGTAAAGAGGTAAGTAAATTGCTCCTGAAGAGGCTGCCTTTTGGAGGCAGTCCAACGGAGGAAACCCTCCTAATCCAGCCGGGCTAACTCTGTTGACTTTACACCTTACCCCGAATCCCAAGTTGCTTTGGCAAAAGCGTTTGTGCACCCTCTTAATCATTTCTGTATGTGCTTCCTGTTTAGCAACTGCGTTTTCTGGAAGGAGTATCACTCCTTTAAAACAAGTAAAAGGAATAATTATTGTTTATATAGCTAATGTAATGTAAGGTGTCATGTAATGCTAATTATGAAATTTGTCCCTATTTTATAAGATGTTAAATATTGATGGAACGCAAAGTAAATTCTCTCAACATACTTGAAAAGAATGAGAAACTGAATGAATGAAATAAGCGTAACAGTTCTCAACAATAAATACAAGACACACAAGTTTGAATCCATGGATTAACTCGAGTATTAATCACTTCATAAACATAAAATCAAATTTGTCCCAATGTATCTTCATAGCCCTGAAAACTGCAGTTGTACCTATTTCAGTGAAACTAGGCAATAGCTTTGTAACCGGAACAAACAACACAAACGAGACATAATTAACTAATAATAAATAAAACAGGATCGACAGCTCTGAGCAGGTGAAATATTTTTTTCCTAACAACCATAAATTTGACATCTGCAATATGCAAATAATTGATAAACAAACAAACTCACAGACCTTTATCAGAAATACCGGAGATCAGTTTAGGATTCAGCTCCGGCAATTGTAAAAAACATATTTTTAACACATATGCATGCACGCAGAGCTATACCATTTAGTAAAATAACACTACAACACGATATACACTAAGGATTTTTTTTGAGTATGGCACATCCACTCCTTCGTCTTCTAAACACGCATCTTAGTTTTTTCACTATAAAAGGTAATTACCTCCTGAAAAACTCTAGTCTTCTCCTCTGCCACAGTTCCCCAGCGTCTTAAATAGTCAACATTTCCTTGCGACCTGACACAAGTTATGTAAATTTAATTATGTCCATATTTATTGACAAGCTCTCACATTTTTAAAATTACATCTGTTTATATAAGTATCTTTTAAATATTTAGGCCAGAGATGAAGACCCAGCTGCACTATGCAAGTCGAGAGCGGCTCCCACCACGTCGAAACCCGTCCAGTCAGAAAATAGTAAGTACCAAGATCCTAGACTAATGTCCTTAACAAACGACCAGCGTCATGACCTGGAGTGTGGCTCGATGGGTAACTGCCCTTGTTGAGTTCTGTAGCCAAATATTCATGGATATAATATCTAGTACTCAAAAGCAATGGTAGATCACCATATTTTAAATTTTAACTGCAATGGTCTCCTGGCCAAAATAGATGAGGTAGAAGTGTTTATAGCACTCTACCGACCAGATATTGTAGTTTTGACAGACACAAGGGTGTCAACTCAATCGATCCACATCCGAGGTTATTCAACTGCCATTGAAAGGGTCACCGGTTACGGAGGCCTTCTCATTACTATACGCCTTGGTATCAATTGGAAGAAAGTGGCTTCACCACTGACTACAACTGATTCCAAGCTTCACCACTTGACAGAAAAAGGTAAATTTGGGAAACCCATTTACCTTACCGCCTTATACAGAAGACCGTACGCGTCTCTACAGCAGTACTTAGCCTTGCTACACGCATGTGCGCAGAGGTCTAACCACTGGGTGGTGGGAGATCTTAACGCAAAAGATACCATGTGGTATATCACCGCAACAAACAAGGCTGGGAGACTCCTGTTGAGAACGCCGTTTACGGTCGTTCATCCCCAGACTTTCACTTTTCGACATAGAGGTAACCCAGAGTCTACCTCGACGATTGATTTAGTACTGACAAAACAACCCCACCGTATCACTAGTGGCCCCACCCTTGACTTTATTACGTCTGATCACAGGTCAGTACTGTACGTAGTGGATGGTAAAGTGGCGACTCCTCATCCCACGAGATACGACTACCGTCATGCCAACTGAGCTCTGTATCGGTCATTTACCATAACCTGCATACGGTGCCAATTCTCCGCCCAAAACAAGAAGTAGATCTAGAACTAACTTTCATAACTGATGTGATCAAAGACGCAGCAGACACCGCAATCCCGAAGTTCGCTCCCATGCCACCGTCCCTGTGACCACCTCCAGACCATATTCTTAAAATTATTGCCTTGCGCAATAATTGGAAGAATAGATGGTACAGGACGAGATATCAGCAAGGCAAGGTCGTTGTGAATTATCTCACAACGCAAATCCGGGGCTTGATGTAACTCTCCAAAACAGCGCAGTGGTATGAGAGACTTCGTAGCACTCACGGAGATCACAGAAAGTTTTGGAAGCTGTTGAAGACTACAAAAGGCAAGACTGCCACTGTCCATCTTCACGCAGGCGACAATTTTCTGACTGCTGAGCTACAGGCACCCGACCATTACGCTAGGGACATTACGGCTAGGACGGGATACTACCACATGCCTCCTCCGGTAGATGCTGAACAGAACCACATGATTGTGTTAGGGAAACCGAGCACCAGGGCACGACGGGATAGAAACAGTGCTGCTCAAACAAATGCCGAGGAGAGGGATAGTACAACTAGAAAACTTATACAACTCTTGTATAAGATTGCGGTACTTTCCTGACACATGGAAACAAGCTATCTTGTTTCCATTATTAAAGCCAGCCAAGAGCGGAGATCCCCCAGGTTTCTACCGCCCGATCAGCATGCTACTGCAGATCGGGATAAGTTTTGAGAAAATTCTTTTGAATTTGATTGGATTGGAATGAAACAGACTGGATTCCAATCCAGTATGAGCGCAGAGCATCCCCTTTTGAAGGTACAGTCAGAAGTTAGCCATAACATGAATAGAAACATAGCCACGGCTATGATTTCGTTTGACTGCATTCGACTCGGTGTCTGACGGGACACTGTGCAAAATGCTCTGTTACCGGGAATGCCCGGAGCAACTCTATTCAATACTGGCTAGCTTCCTGAACAACAGATGGATACGGGTGCGAGTGGCTGATAGCTTTTCGATTCTGTGCTGCTGACCTGTGGAGTACCCCAAGGAGCCGTCTTTTTCCCTGTATACACGTGTGAAATTGTAGGAGCCCGATATAAAAACACCACAGTTACTGCGTTCCCAGATGACATAGCGGTGTACAGCAGCAGCATGAGCGCCAAGGTAGCTCTAAGACAGGCTGAAGTAGCCTGTAACCAGATCAGTGAGAGATTGGGGAGACTTAAGTTCTCTGTAAACGCGGGTAAGACTGACTGTGTAATTTTCTCTTTTCAAAAGGGAAAAAGCCCGCTACCTACTAGTTACATAGTAGGAACGGAGGAAAATTCACCAGCCAACAACCTAGTATATCTAGGAATTAAAATGGACACACACCTCTATTTTATTAACCATTTTACAAAGAAGTTGAAGCAAACTCGACGAGGTCTTTCCGGCTTACGCATTTATTGACTTCCCCTAATCTATCACTGTGTCTCAAACTCTTGATCTACAAGAGTGTACTCAAGCCTGCTCTGCTGTATGGTGCACCACTTTTCCGTTATCTGACGTATACGCACAGCTCGGTGACTCCAACAATTCTGAAACGGTATACTGATGAAAGTGGTCAGAAATACTTCATTCGACTAGTGGAGCAACAGTGAGCTTCACGAGATGTTCGAGCTGCCTACGGTGGATAAATTCATCCAACGTAGACATATCAAATTTTTTGACTCCCTGCAATACTTAACAAACCCGGTGTTTAATACGATAGGACGCTGTCGTGGCTGGAATGCTTTAGGCTTTGGTTCCAGGTTTAGGTTTTAGTGTTTTAGTGTTTCCACGGTTGCAAGCTGAAGGTGAGCCTCATCACCTAGTGTGTGTAGGAGTTTTATTGGATCTTTAACTTCAAAAAGAAAATGTATTATATTTATGCACTCCATCGAATGCATCTGTGTATGCAGCCCGAGGAGAAAGATGTAAACCAAATTTATTTATTTATTTTTGTTCATTGTATACTTATTAATAAAGAGGTTATGAAAAAAAAAAATTTAATAACAATGTTTTTCCCTTATCCATAATCTTAAAAATTTGAGAGCTAAAAGGAAAAAAACAATAATGTATGTACCACTTCCTCCCATACTGCTGTAAGCAGCTTCCGTAACCAATACATCGTTTTTCAGATAAAGATGAATATTTGTAAATCGTCAATCGTTAATTGCTAGCTTTGTAACAATTGTAATAATTATTAAAATGATTTATTGTAATTCATTAAATTTTGTTTCTATCATGTAGTAACAATATTTTAATATTTTATCTTTTTACTTTATTTTATTTACATGACAATCTAAGACTGTACGTTAGAACATTTTTTTAATGGAACTTTAGTTGAACTTCTAAAATTCATTTTACTTAAATTAATCCGTTAAAAGAGAAAATATTGTTATTAAAAAAAGGCATAACCAGGTCGATGGTTATCACCCAATGGTACCGAAATATTTTTAAGTAATAAGGTTATATCAAGTTTCTTAAATTGGATGAACTTAATTTGAGGTCAGCGTGCATGCTGTAGAAACAAAAATAATTCAAATGAGATTAAACAATAACAAAGACCAACTTTTAAAGCGACACGGTGCTTTAATTACTGCCAGTTAATTGGATGAGCTTTAAATTATGATTCCGTTGAAACGACCGTCTAAATGTTTTTTTAATTTTTTTAAATTGAAATGTTTTTAGTTGTAAAAAAAACAAAAAAAACTGGGCTTGGATGGAGTGGGGTTTTTAAAACAGAGTAACTAAGCATTGAGTACATCTTTTATTTACCCGCGTCAGTGACGAGAAAGTTTTTTATTAGTTTCTATTTTCCCGAGTGTATCCAGCCAGGTCCATATAGTAAAGGGTTACCTGAATGAGATAAATATTCACAGCTACTTAACTGCTATCACTGTAAACATTACTCACGAGAACAGGGTAAAAACTGCAAAAATATTTTTATTAAAACTTTTATTTGTGACAAATGTTCGGTAAAACTTTTGATACGATGATCAGTTAGCTTTAATACTTGTCTTACCTAAGGTCAAGTATTCAGTGTAGAAATATTTAAGCTTGTGTTTATGAGCTGTTTATTGACAACTTCCATTGCACTCACACTGAAATGCTACTAGTGCAGTTGGTTGGTTGGAAGGGGGGCTGTAGTTCCTAGTAGCTATCAAATTGTCGTCTCCATCCATGTCATAGCAGAAAACGCAAAATGTGGCGAGCATATAATAACCATGTAGTTGAAATAATTCTGCTTTGCTATTACCTTCGTCGAACTGTAATTGTTATTTATTTTTACCAGTAAAGTTCTCTTTTCTATAAAAACGCATTGAATATAAATAAGATGAGATGAGGCTATTTTGTTATTTGTAGAAAATTAGTTGGTGCCAGCCTCCAAACTCCTGCAACGTCTAAAAATGCAGAAGCGGAGAAATCAAACATGACGATCACATGTTGGCTTGCTTACTACATTTAGTGATTTTCGGTTGATTTTTTCAAGTAATTTAGAAAATTTACATATTTAGTTTATAATATTTAATTAGCCTACAGCAGTCGTTTTTTTTTCATTGTTTTTCCCTACCCTATGATTGACGATGCCTGGTCCATTTCGGGTAAAGAAAATATCACAGCCAAAGGCAGGTATTGATGATAAGGCTGTCCAAGAAGGCAATCCCTTTTTGTGATAGGATTTTTACGAAAATATTGGGAAAATCTCTTCCCGGTGCTTTTAGATTTGTGAATGTTCTAATATGTGATTCCATTTTACCTGACATAAATCTTTCGTAAAAAGTCTTAGAAAGAAGGCCAGTGTTGCTTCACGGATTTGATCTCTCTCATCCGATCGAGGAGATAAAAGCCCACATAATCGTGGGTAGTAACATGATCAATGTTTACCGATTAATGCGCACCGACTAAAATGGCGCTCGGACAGAGATTGAACCGATACTAGTGATAGGGGATCACACACTGAAGGCGGAGACCTTGAAGCAGCTCCGTCATATAAATAATGTGCTCTTTCGAGTGAGCACTTTCCATGAAAAAAGAGGGATCCCGATGTGCCTGAACTGCTAGGAATACGGCCATATCAAAAGGCACTGCTTCAAGCAGGCCAAGTGCATGAGGTGCAGCGAGCCTCACGACATAAAAGACTGCCCAAGAGACGCTTTAATTCCCCTCAAATGTGCCAATTTCGGGGGAAATCATGTCGCGTCGTACCGACAGTACCCGTACAGGGTAAAACTCATAGAAACTGTGGAAATAAAAAGCAGGCACAGAACATTACAGCCGGGCCGAGAAGGGCCACATACATGCCTGCCCCCTTTCCACCAAGACAGACTGCCTCCTATGCCCAGATGGCATCCGGAAACACCAGGGCCCAAGGAGTTCTCCCAGAGCCCCTACCTCAACCCACTGCTAACAATAATAATGCCTTGATGGGTATCTTAGGCAGTATGATGAACATGTTGAGCAGCATGACCGCTGCCATGAATAAACTCACCGAGGCAGTAACGCAGATGATGACAGAATTCAAAATATCAAACATCTAAGTGATGGGGCACGTAATTTTAAATTAAAACGTCTGCGGCTTTCGGGCCAAACAAGCCAACGTAGAGGCAATTCTACGGTGTCATTCGCCAGATGTTGCTGTATTCACAGATACCCGATTGAAGAAGATCCATTTTTGCCAATTCCCGGGTTATACCACTTACCGCCATGTCACCGAGACTATCACTGGAGGAGTTACAGTCTTAGTGAAGCACGGAGTTCCTTGTTGGAGACTACCCCCACCCGTGACCCTAGGGCCCTCCCACTACATCGTAACGCTCCAGATATGGCTCACTAAGAACATGATAGTGTCAGGAGTTTACAGAAGACTGAGAACCAACTGCGACTCGGATAAGCTCCTGCTCACTGCTATAGCTCATGACCGAAGATACGTCATCGTGGGTGACCTAAATGCGAACCACAGCTGGTGGAGCAGTACGAGGGCTAACGCCCTCGGCCGTTGCATCACAAAGACACCATTTACGGTTATTCACCCAGGATTGCCGACCTTCCGTCATTTTGTAAACCCCGAAAGACCTGTTCGCCCGATCTACTCCTGACACAACAGCCACACCGAGTCACCGGATGCTTCGCCTTGGACTTTACCACCTCCGACCATCGGCCTATGCTCTACGAACTAGAAGGCGACATGCCAGAGCCACCTGCTTCTAGATACAGGTACGATGAGGCCAAGTGGGACCTCTACAAGCATCTCATCAAGACCGAGTTGCCCACAATTACGCCCCTAAGACACACCTGGGATATCGATTACGCTATCTATCAGCTTCAAGACGTCATCGACCGAGCTGCTGATGAATCAATCCCAAAATTTTCTCCGAAGCCGCCTTCTCTGAGGAAACCTCCGGATCACATTCTACAACTGATTAGACAGCGTAACAATTTCAAGAACAGGTGGCTTAGAACCAAAAACAGGGACTTAAAATCGGTTTTGAATGCTTTTACAAACCATGTTAAGTCCCTGATGGCCCAGTGGAAAAACTCGGTTTGGGAAGACCGCCTTAATAGTCTTCACGGTGACCACAAACATTTGTCGAAACTCGTGAAGACATGCAGGTCCAAAAAGAACGGTGTAAGGTTGGCCGTGAACGGGCAGTTCATCCCACCACTAAACAGGTGGAAATACTGGTGGATCACTATGAAGCTGTGAGCCGTGGCCAAGGTGATCCAATGAGCCAATAAGAGCCCTCGACCACCCCTCCCCTCATAACCCACCACTACCAAAATCTACACCTCCCACCGGCAGGTCACTGACTTAGTTCGAAGAACGAACGGGAAGAAGGCACCAGGTGAATAAGGGATCCAGAACATCTTACTCAAGCCACTACCGAGGAAAGGAATCTCGCACATCACCAACGTGTTGAACTCCTGTTTCAGGCTGCACTATTTCCCTCAGAACTGCAAGCACGCTGTGGTCGTCCCCCTACTGAAACCAGCGAAAAGCGGTTATGAGCCATTTCATTACCGCCTCATCAGTCTGCTGACTCAACTCTCGAAGCTGTTCGAGAGAATCATCCACCTACATCTCTCCGAGCACTGCGAGACGCAAGAAGTCATCCCACCTGAGCAGACTGATTCCAGCACAGGCTTAAGTGCGGACAACAACTTGGTGAGACTGCAACACCACGTCGCATCAAACGTCCAAAGCAACAGAGCTACCGCTATGATCTCATTGGACTGTTCGAAAGCTTTCGATTCTGTGGATCACCACACCCTACTCCAACGTCTGAGGGAATACGAATTCTCGGATCAGCTGCAGAACCTGATGGTTTCATACCTCACAGGTAGAACTTTTTCGGTTCGGATAGGCACCACGTCTACGACCCGAAAAAAATACACTGCCGGTGTCCCCCAAGGATCAGTGCTAGGCCCCCTGCTGTTCAACATCTACACCGCCCACATCGTAGGAGCTTCGTACCCTAACTGCGAGGTTTCGGCGTATGCAGACGATATAGGTGTCTACAGCACTAGCATCAATCCCACCAAAGCCCTGAAATTTGTTGAGAGCGCCAGTCAACACATCGCTGAGAATCTCGACGCCGTCAAAGTCAACCCGGCCAAGGAATTATATTTAGTTATAAATCTGGAAGAAAGAAGTTACCTAAATTCTTTCGTCTTAGACGGCAAAGAGTGCACCGTGAGGAACAAGCTATGGACCTTGGGATTACCCTCGGTAGACACTTGTCGTTGACGACACATCTCAGCAAGAAGTTAAAGAGTGTTAAGACAAAGTTCTACAGCCTAGGACACCTACTTCACAGCCCGGATTTATCAGTAGGCCTCAAGCTGCTGATTTACCAGAGCGTCCTGAGACCTGCTCTGATGTACGGGACCCCACTATTCAAGTATCTAACTCCTAACACTCTAAAAACGCTCCAGCAATTCCAGAACAGAGTTCTCCGCACCTCCCTCAAACATACGCCGTTCGACCGAATGAAGGCAGACGAGATCCACGAAAAATTTGAAGTGCTCACCATCCAAGATTTTATCAAGAGACGACACATCAAATTTTTCGATTCATTTCGACACAGCCACAACCCACTATTCTCCAACCTTCAACCACCACCAATGCCCGTCCAATGGAAGCACTGCTGGACCGCCGAAGCCTGGAGCCAGATGGACCTCATAAAACCCGAGCCCTCTGACGGGGACTGAACGATCCACACCTAACCGAGAGATCGAGGTCGATACCGAAGCACTATGACCCCTTCTACCTGTTCAGGGTGGGTCGATCTCCAGGCCGTATCCTTTAAATGGGACTCCCCTTAATGAAAGGGACCCATCAATCCAAAATAATTTTCCACATCCTATTTTATAAGTTTAAGAGCTATGGGGAAAAAAAAAAAAAAAAAAAAACTGTCATAAAAGTATCTTGTTTGCCAGTAACTGTTATCGCATTAGTATGTTACCTTATTATATGATTGGTTTGATTACATACGTTGCAATTCACGAATTTCGGAATGCTTTGAGTTTCCGACGAGGTTCTATACGTGTAAAGTAAAGGTATTGTAGGTTGTACATTTGTTTGGGAACTGTCATGTAATTAAGGTGGTGGCTTTCCCATTCAACTGCATGTTACTATGACAATAGAGTAATGCTCAGATTACTCTGTTCATCAATAATTTGGTCGTCTTTCAGTATTTAAGAGAATGCCCTGATAATTACTGATGATTCTCTATCCACTGGTTTATCAAACGCGTAATAATCAAGCTGGTTTCTTGAAATTTGTTAAGTTTATTTTTTTAATGGGAGTTTTCATACACAGCAGTTGCGTTGAGTCATATTTCTCTTTTTCTAAATTATATCATCTGAAATTTGAAGTTTATTTCATTCTTGTAAATGTAATTTGTATGTATTAATTACATGATTAAATACATTATGGTGCTCGTAAAACAATCCAGGTATCCAAAAAGAAAGCCTCTGACGGGGACTGAACGATCCACACCTACCCGAGAGATCGAGGTCGATACCGAAGCACTATGACCCCTTCTACCTGTTCAGGGTGGGTCGATCTCCAGGCCGTATCCTTTAAATGGGACTCCCCTTAATGAAAGGGACCCATCAATCCAAAATAATTTTCCACATCCTATTTTATAAGTTTAAGAGCTATGGGGAAAAAAAAAAAAAAAAAAAAAACTGTCATAAAAGTATCTTGTTTGCCAGTAACTGTACATTTAAAAAATAATTTAACACATACATGTATGTACATACATGTATGTACATACATGTATGTACATTTAAAAAATAATGAACAAATTGGATGATCTAAATGATTTACCCCAAAAGACTATTATTATGCTATTAGGATGAATAATAAATGAATCATTCCTAATTACCTCTATGACACCATTTATGTAACAAAATAGATTTTATAAAATAATAAGAAGGTAAAGGTTCTGTTTAGCCCTTAAATCCTATTGAAAAATTTATTTAACATAATATTATTACACAAGTTTAAAATTCATATAAAAATCTGAAGTAAGAAAATAACCGAACGAACTGAACAACAACACTGATATTAGTTTATAGAAATCAGTCTTCTGTGTACTAGATGGTTGGGATATGCTGAAATACGAAATGAGCAGCGTTCGCTAAGGGCTCGGAGATATGGGTAGAGAGAAGAGACCACATGCTCTTAGAACACTCTATATTTAGTCTTAAGCTCTTTATTTTTAGGAACTCTTTTGGCAGTAGATGGTGGGCTTTAAGGAAGAGAAACTAAGATAATGATAAATATTATTAAACAACCAAGAAAGCAAAAAATAAAATAATGAAGGCAAGTCGTTTAAACGAACCGCCAATCTAAACGCAAAACAAGCAAAAATTGGTTGAAACATAGTGACTAATGACTAGAAACTTACAGTTAAAAAACTAACCTACTCATAGATAAATCTTATTTCGCCGTTTCTTTCGGCGTGTTAATACTATTTTATTATAAATTAACTATTTTTCCTTGACATTGATAATATTTATAAATTTTATAGCATTTTTACATATGGCATTTAGATAATTCTGTCCGTTGTATCTTACATACCTAAACATTAATTAGCCCTAAAAATATCAATAAAAATGATATTTGTTCATAGTTAGTGAGGTAAAACATTAGTCTTATTGCTCACTGTAAACAATAACAATTGCTTCATTAGAACTATTTTCCTAACTTGTGATTTATATGAAATAACTAATAGTTCTCTGTTAAAGTCATGTTACAGTCAACACTGTTCAATGTAAACAAGGTAACCAGTGAGGGAGTTTATACAAAATATATTCTTACCAATGTTAACATGTGTTGTTCACTGTCCCTGATTCGTAATATGTTTAACATGGTGTCAGAAGTTAAAAAACTATAAAACACGGAGATGCCCAATAGTGACAACGGTAACAAACGAGAAGAAACAATTATACAGGAAAAAATGACAGCGCCGACACCGCACAGACGGGTATTTGACTGGTCTAGCCGGCCAAAAATCAGTTTTGCAAAATGCAGCGGAGGTCGGAAAACCCTATCGAATGTTCAATTGGAATAGTGGGGGATTCAAGTTATGGGCAGATATCGTTTCTCTAGTTGATCGGATTAGAAGAAAAACCAGTTAAAACTTGTCTGTTGAACTGCTTCTATTTTGTTTCATATCAAAAGTAACTTAGTGAGTGCATAGTTCAGTGCTACCTGTAACCGATCAGATTTTTATCACACCTACTCATTATGGATTGTGAGAGACCAGGTATGTATCTATGTTATAGCATAATATTATTAATTAAAATACAGAATAAGGCATTAAAAAAATATATGAAAGATGCTCTTTATTTTTTGCTGCTTGTTACTGTGAATTTCAACATTCGATAAGGATTTAGTTATACTTCCCGATGAGTCCCGATAACTTTTTTAACATGATTGGTTGTCCAAATTATGTAGTAAAGAAATATTAAATCAATAGCCGCCAATAGCCGCCAATCTGGAAAATATTGATTTTTTTTCTCCTGCAAATCTAAATAAAGAAGCAAAATTTTAAAAACAATTCTGAAAAAATATTATATAAACATTTAGGTATTTTAATTACTTAAGGCCAAATGTTATTTTATGGCCTCTGGAATGAGAATTCTTATAAGACGAGACCTTTTTGACCTGATGGATAGCCAGCAATTGCCCAGTTTTGACCAGAAATTAGAATTTTTGGGAAATTACCTGGTAAGTAAAGAAAATTATTCTGAAGAGCAACAGAAGGATATAAAACATGAATTTTCAAGGCTTAAGTCAGAATTTCGGCGAAGATGGCATAAAGCAAACAAGTGAAATTTGGTGAATACGCGATGGAAACGGCCAAACTATATGTGGAGTTGTATTCATGGCACCCTATGACTCCTACTGTTCATAAAATTTTAATTCATGGTGCGACAATAATAGAAAGTGCACTCCTTCCAATTGGACAGCTTTCTGAAGAAGCTGCAGAGGCTCGGAACAAGCATTTCAGGCTATACCGAACAGATTTCGCTCGTAAATTTTCAAGAGAATTTTGTAACATAGATATCTTGAATAGATTGCTTCTAAGTTCCGATCCACTTCTATCTGGTATGAGGCCAGTACCGAGGAAAAGAAGCAAGCCATTTTTGAGCGACACGTTAGCCCTACTTCTTTCTGCTGAGCCATTCAATCAAATAGCTCACCAGAGACTCCAGGAATCGGAGAGTGATGAAAGTTGTGAATCATCAGATGATTAATCAAGAAATGCGTTATACTAGTTTGCCCAATATTTTATTGTATATTGTAAATAAATTATTTATAAGATGAATCATTGTATCTCTTTTTATTTATTTTTATTTTTAAACCCAAAATATAAATAAAACAAAATGGTTTCAATATAAATGTTGATTAAAAGCTGATAGAAACTTAATGTTTGGCAAAGTAATTAAATTAACTCATTTGCGCTGCAAAACCCAGACCAAGTTAATGGGATTGATTATTATTTGCATGATTCATACCATATTTCAAAAACTAGAGGTCCTAGATGTTTTAGAATATTTTTTTCAAAATCAGCAGTCTAAAATTAGTAGAATATGGTGATAAAATATTTTTGGCCGGCTAGACATGTCAAATACCCGTCTGTGCACCGGTACCGTCAACCTCACGTTTCTTCTCGGCAAAAGTCGATCCACTTCCGAGTGAATCAGGTAGAGAGGAATGGGAAGAATGTTTTTTTTAATTTTGAAATCTGTCTAAAAGCATCAAACTTATATAAAGAGGACGATGAACGAAAAATAAATCTTCTCCTTTTTAGTCTGGGAAATTAAGGTAGGCGAATTTACAAATCACTTACAACGAAACCAACAACTTACGACAACTTGGTTAAACTTTCCAATTCGCATTTTGAACCAAAAAAACACCTTGCTATAGAAAGATACAAATCGTTCACGAGAAAACAGGCACCCAGTAAATCTATTCAAGACTTTGTCGATGCTCTAAAAAACCTCTCTTCGTCCTGTGAACTGGTGATTTACAGCAGTCAATTGTTCGAGACTTGCTGATCGTCGGATTGGATCCAAAATACACTACAATAAAAGAGAGACTTCTTGAAGATGAAAATATCACCCTGGACAAAGCTATTCAGATTGCATTACGGATGGACTACCGCAAGAAATCTCAACAACAACAGGTAAAAACTTGCTCTAGGTGTGGCACGTCTCATGCAATTCGCAACTGCCCTGCTTTTGGCTCTAAGTGTTTCAATTGTAATAGGTTGAATCATTTTTCTAAAATGTGTAAAATGCCAAGTAATAAAAATAGAAGTATGCCAGAAAATAAATATAGAGTTGAGCCGATAACGTCTGATGTTCATGACCATGAAATTGCAGATAATGAATTTGTTATTGGCAAAATTGAATCCAAACTAGAAAACCCAATATTGATTTCCATGAAAATTAATAACAAAATAATACAATGTGAATTAGATACGGGCGCAAATGTGAATGTTATGAGCATCGAAACGTTCAATTTATTAAAGGTAAATAATAATGTAATATTAACAAAACCCTATGTAAAATCATTTAAAATCATGAGGTACCCATAATAGGCAAAGTAAGTCTTGATTGTTGTTATGATAGTAACTTTAAAAATAGTGCAAACTTGGAATTTTTGATAACGGATTTATCTAAACATACTATTATTGGTCGAAAAGCTTGTCTAGATCTCAACTTTATCACTGTAAATATACACACAGTTACCCAAAGTTCTAAAAAAGATCAAGTTAGTCAAACCCTACTTAAATATATTTCTGATGGATGGCCTAAAAAAATCTCAAGTGTCTTTTCAGATGTACCACCATATTTTAAATTTCAACAAGACTTGCATAGCACAAATGGATTATTGTTTCGTAATTCAAGTGTGATAATACCTAGATCATTAAGATAAAAAATTCTAACTATAATTCATGAAGGACACTTTGGAGAATATAGATGTATTCAAAGAGCTAGAAATCTAGTATTTTGGCCCAATATTTATACTGATATAAAAAATTTAACACAATCTTGTGAAACATGTCAAATTTTTCAAAGAAATAATTCTAAGCTACCAATAATCCATCATGAAATAGGCGATTACCCTTGGGAAAAATGTGGGCAGATTTTTTTTATTTTGATAAACAAGTGTATCTCTTGGTTGTAGATTATTATTCTAAATTCCCAGAAGTTTGCTTAATAAATGGCGACAAATTTAATGCTCAATGTGTAATTAAACATTTAAAGTCAATAATGGCACAACATGGAATTCGTAAAGAGTTTGTTACAGATGGTAGTCCCTCTTGGACTTCAAAAGAATTATGTAACTTTTTTCAGAGTTGGGACATAACTCATACTGTAACTAGCCCTTACACCATAAATCAAATGGTTTAGTAGAAAGAAATGTAAGAACCATAAAACAAATGCTAACTAAATGCTCACACTCAGGTGATGACCCTTACTTACTCTCTTAAACTTCCGCAATACAACTAGTAAAATCAGTTATGTGTCACCTGCACAGTTATTAATGTCTAGAAGACTGAGAGATAAATTACCTGCCACTAAAAATGTACTACAGCTAAAATTAATAAATAAGCAAAAATACAAAGAATGTATAACAAATTATCAACAAAATGTATCTAAAAATTATAACAAAAATTTGAAAGATTTAACACCTGGAGATCACATAAAATTTAAAATGACAACAAATAAGCCATGGATACCTGGTAGAGTAATAAAGGAAAGTGAGTGTCCTAGACAATATATAATAGAAAATGACAATGAAAAATTATTTAAGAGAACTAGGGAACACATAATGTTACCAACTAAGACCAACAATCAAAACCAAGAAAACATTGTAACGTAAGAAAATAGTACCAGATCATCTGGTAGGACTGTTAAACCCCCTAGAAGATTCACTCATTCCGACTATACTTAAGATGTAATAAATAAATAAATTAATGTAATAAAAGACTTATATGTTGAAAAAAAAAAACACTGCTACAGTCAACACTGCTCAATGTAAACAATGTTACCAGTGAGGGAGTTTATACAAAATATATTCTTACCAATGTTAACATGTGTTGTTCACTGTCCCTGATTCATAATATGTTTAACATTTTCTATTGTAGTTTTCAACAGCTTATTCAAATATTCACTTCCCTTCTGAAATATTTGTCTCCCCCACTATTTATCTTTACTGTTGCATTTCTTATATATATCATTCATATTCATATACAGCCGTTCAAAAGGGTTTGTTGTTCAATTCAGGCATTTATTTTGTTTGTAAGCTCTTAGTTTACAACTATATCTAATTGTACATTTGTGAGTTATACCAAATAAAGATTTTTTAAAGAAGTCTTGAGTAGCAGAATTGTAATTGTTGATTGATTGAAGTATGCTCATCGTGTCGTGGCTTATCCGTGCTACCTAAACGAAGGCCTGGATAGGGAATTTTGAATTTTTTGTTTATGCAGACTTTGTGTGTGTTTTTAATGGGCTCTACATTCATTGAACCCATAAAAAGTCATATATTTTTTAGCTCTAGAAATACATCAAATTGTGATGTTTTTTTTTCAAGCACACGTATAAGCCGAAAACGCTCATTTAAAGAACTTTAAGTTATGTATATAAATATTTCCATACCTGTCATTCAGAATGTAAATCGTACTTGTTCTCGTCCAGCCACTCTTCCACCTGAACTACACTGGTCCTCTATGGGCCACGTTTCTTTGTTAATCTTAGCCGAAATGAAAACTAATTTTTTCTAGGTCCTAGGTTCAAATCCTAGTCGTGTAATTATATTTTTCTTTGATCAGCTATTATTAAAATATACATTTTTAGAGCTAAACGTCACAACTAATGATTACTTATAGGCTTACAAATTCAATGGATGTATTGGAAATCCCTACAATTAAATCATGGAAAAAATGTTTAAAAATATATATCAATTTTATCCTCTTTGTGTTTTTTTTACTGAGAAAAGTTGACGATAATTAAATTAAGTTTTGACTATTAAGTTCTATCTCCGGTAAAAACTCTATTCTGGAATATTTTATATTGTTGGCTACTCGTAGTAAAATATATTAAGCATGATCATTATTTCATGAATTAATTTGATTATTTTTTTACTGACTGTTGGCTTCTTCCAGTTGGAATCAAAAGAATTTCAAGCTGTAAAATGTATTTTCCTTTAGTTCGTTAGCCCTTGACAATTGCATTCTTTGTCTTCACATTCTCCGCCTTGTGTAAATGGCTTCAGTAAGTATTTTCAACATGCCGTTACTTATCCGTGGTACCTAAACGAAGGGCTAAATAGGGAACCCAATTTTAACACTTAACCTACATTTGGAAGATTTTAGGACTTAGAATTGGTTTTAGAACTTAGTGAAGTTTTTTATACTCCTAGGTTGCCTATTCTGCTTAGTGAAAATTGATCCCCATGTGTGTTGAAAACACAAAATATTTATAAAAGTTAATTACATAAGTGAGATTTAATTATTGCATTGAGCAAACCAGAAGTGATTTAATAAATAAGTGAAGCATTTTTGAACAGTAAAAACATTTTTATTAAGGTTATATACTGTTCAGGCCACAGCCATACAAATATTTTTTTGTTATTATTCCCTGGAGGTAACTGGTAGGATGGCCCCACTCCTCGGCCAGCTTGAGTGGGTTTTGTTCAGAACTCTTCAGTCATCAAAGCAATAGGTGTTGTACCTAAGTATTGTAACGAAAGTTAATTGCTTATTGTGGTATTAGAGTGCAGTTTTTAGTTTTCAAAAGTTTCTAACTCTTCATTCATAATCACCTCCCTACTTCGTACTCTCTACTTCGTCATTGAAAATCCTTCGTACTGTATGTTAAACAATGTTGGCCACTAAACATTTTCTTTTCCCCCAAAAAAACCATGGATGGGTCCTTGTGAAGAATGGGTTGTAGGCGGGAAGTAAATACAGCTCCAGCGTTTCCCCCGCGCGTGGGTCTAAAACCTCCCGTGTGTCCAATTCTTCCAACATCCCTTCTCTTCCAGCAGCGTACATATTTCATCCGGTACCCTGTATGTCCCCCAAAGGTCCTGGGAAATTTAATATTGACGGTGGTAGTTTCTGAAAAACCTTCTCACTACGGTGGACTACAATTGAAAATGTTATAAGTAATATAAGGCTTTGAAGATAGTCGTTAAAAGTCCAACCACTTATCTAGTCTGATAAATATTCAAGAAAGGAAAATAACTGATCAGAGGAACAGTTAGTTGCTTCTAATTTTTTTCATTCATTCTTTTTTACAAAAATGAATATTTTTTTTTAATGCCATACTGATACAGAAAATCAATGATTCAACCATGAATAACAGTAATAGCATAGAATAGAGATAGCATTGGCATCTAATATTTAATTGAAAACATGGTTTAGCTATTAGCCATATTTGTTAGCTACATTAAACTGATTGCATTCGTTTTCGTAGGTTCCGCATAGGCTGTACGTGTGATCCATTACTTTTGTTTAGGGTTTATGTTAGAAAAACTTCTCAACCTTTCTGACTTGACTTTCACTAGGTTCCCACACATTGGGCGAATTCCAATACTTTACATATTATGTAATGCATTGTGTTGAAACGTGGAAAATACACTTTACACTCTTTTCCTATACACTCTTAGCTATAATGCAATATGTAGTGACTCAACTACAAGTGTTAAATCACCCTATACTCTGGTGCATATATAATGTATTGTAATTAGATGTAAAACATTGTTTTCTAGTAATAAATCACGGAGAGATCGGCAGTCATAAAACAAGTAACAGAGGGTCGAAGGTCCAGCAATAAAACCTGGGAGGGTAAGCCACCTGCCCTCTCATAAAACAGAACCGGTAGACCTTTGGTCGCCTTCCGGCGGTCATAAAACCTAAGTAGGTGAGTCCCTAGCAGCTATAAAACACACCCTTTTAGACCAATAGTCATAAACTTAAGGGGGATTGGCCAAGTGGTTTCGCCCTGTAAGACACTCTTTCCCAGTCTCCTCATCTAGACAGCCGCTATCACTCGGTCGCGATACGCCAGGGCCCCGGGGCCCTGGAAGTAAGTCCACTCAGTCTTCTACCAGTCTACACTCTCTGTGCCACACCTCTGCGCCGTCACCCTGTCTCACAGCCTCTAGCAGACCCTCTGACGACTTGTACTATTACGCTGCCGATCTCCCACCCGAACTCTGAAAACTGGTCTTATTCTTTATAAACCTCTGAACCTCTTCTCCTAAACACAGTGTATTGTCGGGACACATCCCTATCAATAAAATGGAGTCAGATATTAACGCCTACATGGAACATGGTCCATGTTATAAACTACAACAATCCGCACTTGTCACCAGGGCTAGAGTGGTTAGGCACTCCCCTAGTGATGCCCCCGATACAATACATTTATTTTCTTTCTTGAAATATTACTAATACATATGCGTTCCTTAGTGTTTTTTTTTTAAGTGTAATAATTAGAACACTTTAGTTAACATCTCATGGATGTATTATATTTAATGTATAAACGTACGGCATATAGACAGACTGACAAGTAGGTGCTTAAAGGTGGAACCATTGGACACCTATGTTTTCAAAATTTGGAACACATATAGTAAGCGGCTTAGCGACGAATTTATCTCCTCAAGAAAGCTGATAGAGACGAATATCGTGTTACCAAAGCACTCCTGCTGTCGATTCTGAAAGTGGTAGTGTGTTGCTGACTGATGGCTTCAGAGGTCGGGCAGGTAATTTTTCGCGAGGTTCGAAGGCACCACTTAACATACGCAGTGCTCTGGAAGTAATGGAACGGTCGGCTATCTCCCATCAACCGGTCCCTATGGAAATGAGTCGGTGGGTCTGGTTTTCCCATTTCTTCTTCCCACTTTTCTTGCCCTAACTGCCCTCCAGATCCCTTTAACACATTGTTGTTACAACCTTTACCTCATTCTGCTCATGGGGTCAATTCCCGCGATAAAAATGTAAACTTTGTTTAGAATAATTTCTATACTGAGAAGTATAAAACACTCATTTTTCCGCACCGCTTCCACCTAACTTTATTTATCAACCAATATTTTATACTGATCCTCCCATTCAATAAATTATGAAAACTAAAGTGAATTATGTACAATAAATGTAAATGCTTTAAGGAATATAGGAAGTGAAGGAGTGAAATTGGCACACGCATGTGTTTGGGATGGCATCCCCACTTAAAAAGAAAAACTACTCGGTCTTTAATTTCATTTTATGACTGAAAATCGCTTTCGAGAATGACTAAAAAGTGAAAAATCTAAAATATGCGAGACATTTCCATTACGTATCCTTGATTTTTATAGTTAGCTCTCTTGTTGGATTTTTGAGGTTTTCACTTGTTTTTATTTTTCACCTATAAATCAGAAAATTAGTTGCCTGCTCTTAAAAACTCTAAAAACAAAAAAACCCACTTGTATGAAGAAATATGATGTCCTCAATTTAACAGAAATAGTTCAATCGAACAATGCAGTTTCCTTTCGTAGCCGGCTCGTAGAATTGTTGTATTGAATTCATACAGCACCGAGAAAAATAAAAGAGCACATGAGTGTTGTTGTGGCCACCTCTTAATTACAAATAATTATAAGTCACTCTCTTCTCGATCAGATCATATCATATCTATAATTTTTTCCATATGTTTAATAAATTAAGCTTATGTGGCCAGTCGGAGAGTGGGGGGATAAGTAGTGGGGAAGTCAGTCGTAGGTGGGGAGTTATCCACACACACCTTCTAAAGATCTTATGGAGTCAGATCAAAGCGAATTAGGCTGCCCTGCCGACTAGGCCGGCGGCCAGGGTGAAAGACCATAGGTCCACCCGCCTTATCTCTTTCTGGGCGCTCACCGGACGGGGCTAAGAGATTGTAGTGATCCTAGCCCGCGGCGGGCGTCTCCTCGCTCCTTGGGGGATACCCAGGTATACTGAGCCCCCTAGTGACAACCCAACAAATGTCTTCATTTTTGTACGGTGCTAGTGGTACGGTCTCGGAGAAGACGTATCTACTGCTGCATTTTATGTTAAGACAGAAATGCAAACAATTGCTGCAACAAATGAACAGCTGCCCCGGACAAAGTTGTGACCCTCAGATGTTGAAAAAGTTACATGTCGAACAAAGTTGTATCTGGCATGGAAAATTCATTACTGGTGAACATTTGGTTTATGTAACTTGAAAAATGGCTGTCACTGAGAGCGCTTGGCTACATCGGATTTATATTTATATTACATCATCCACTCGTGCAGGCTAGCTCAGCTGGCCTTCATATAGATATTAGAGAGGTCCCGGGTTCTTGTCCTACCAGTATATTTTTCCTTAGCTGTTAATTATTATTAATTTTACACTATGAAGGTTTTGGACATTTCTCGTATTATAAAAGCTATAATTGAGATATTGCCAAAATGTTCATATATTTGACATATAAGAAAAAACAAGTAATTCTTGGAAGCCTATCATTGTCTACTCAGTATTACGCTCTATTATTCAGAAAGATTTAGCTTTGGACCTAAGGGATCAAATTACGTTCCGTTCCTAACAAAGAGTAGTTATAAAATTTAAATAGAATGCCATTTCAACTCTGGAATCATTTACGCAATAATAAAGTGTCGAGACAAGAATATATATAAATATATAAGACAGAGAGAGAGTGAGAGAGCAGGTGTTGGTTGACATTTTTGGCTTACCTAGCCTGGCTGTAAATTTCTTTCTCATTCATTGCTGGTGTGCTTATGCAATAGAATATATATACATATATATATATGGGATTTGTAACCAAGCTATCTTGTTCCCACTGTGGAAGCCCACAAAGAGAGCCAACCACGTAGCCCACTATAGTCCGATCAGTCTCCTCCCTAACATGGGGAAGATTCTCGAAAAGATAATACTGAACTACCTGAAGGAGTTCTGTTCAGGAAATGCTATCATTCCGTACTAGTAGACCGATTTTCAGGGATTATCTGAGTACAGAAGATCCACTTGTGAAGGTACAGACGGAAGCCACCCTCAGTATGAACAAGAACACAGCAACTGCTATGATCTCGTTGGACTGCACGCAGTCTTTCGACTCAGTGTCCTACGGGATGCTGTGCCGACAGCTTTGCGACTGGGAATGCCCAGAGCAGCTATACGCAATGTTGGTTTTCTTCTTGAAGAACATATTGGTGAGGGTACGGGTGGGTGATTGCCTCTCTAACCCATTCCCTCTGACTTGTGGAGTTCCTCAAGGAGCAGTTTTTTCTCCAGTTCGTTTCAGCATGTACATATCTGAAATTGTTGGGACAAACTATAAGAAATCTACGTTAATCGCTTTCACCGAGGACATTGCGGTTTACAGCAGCAGCATGAGTGCACAAAGAGCTCTCACACAGGCCGAGTCAGTTTGTAACGTTATCAGTGGCAGACTGGGCATGTTAAACATGTAAATGTCAAGCATGTAAACGCCGGGAAGACCGACTGTGTAATCTTCTCCGTCTAAAAGGGGAAAAAAGCTTTGCCAAAATCATATAGTATAGGAGGGCAAAAGAACTCACCAGTTTTCTCAATGTACTATCTGGGTATAAAAAGGGATAGACATCTCTTTTTCTCTACTCATTTTAGTAATAAAATAGAAAAATTACGACACAGATCTTACCGGCTATCGCACTTGCTCACTTCACTAAACCAGTCACTTCGTCTCAAACTGATGATCTATAAATGAGTCCTCCAGCCAGCTCAGCTGTACGGTGTCCCGCTGTGAACCCACTTGACTGACAATACAGCCAAATGTCTACAACATTACCGAAATGGGATCATGGGAAAAGTGGTCCGACATACCTCTCGAGAGAGGTTAAAGAACGCTTACCTGCGCCCGTTGCTTGATGTGCCGTCGGTGGGCGAGTTTATCCACCGGATATCCGGATCTCCGGAGGCACATCAAGTTTTTTGACTCGTTGCAGCACCTAACCATCCCAGTGTTTAACACCACCACTCCTCCCGCATCGATGGCAACAGACTGTCGGGGAAAACTTAGGTTAAGAATTAGGATGTAAGTTGTAAGTAAAGTCAAAGTCTTAAGTTTGATCAAAAAGGTGAGTCCTGTCACCTTTATAAGTCAGTTCAGTCCAGTCACGTATAATGTGTATCATTATACTTGTTTATTCATTATATAATTTTTATAACATAACAAAACCTGTATATAATGTAGCGATGCTTCAGGAAATACAAAAATAATTTATAAATAGATTCGCCTGAGGATCTATAATTGTATATAATTATCTGTAAATTTAAAAGGGCTATGGAAAAAAAAAAAGTAGTGGTAGTAAACTTTTAAAAACTGAAGAGTAGTGAGTAATAAAAGGTTTTAAAACTATCAATTTAAACTAGACGTTCTGATGAACTATTGACTCATTATTATCTCCATTTATATAACACCGGGGTTTTTACACCAGCTATGAAACTTATGATGTGTAAATATTTCACTATATAAGATAAAAGTTTGTCTTTGGGCTAGCATCCAACTGTGCCTTCCGAAATTAAACCAGTGAAAACAGGTTAAGGCTTGGGGTGGGATAAAAATAGGAACATACCCTTTAAGTTTAATTTTTAATAGTGTATTGCTCAAATGAGTTTTTATGTATTCAATATACTTTTTAACATCCTCTCGGGTAAAATTTTTATTTAGTAAATATCGTAAGCCTTTTTACGTTGGTCTTTATTTTATTACTACGCTAAAGAAGCGTCTCATATCACAAGAGATTCTGTGAAGATTTTATTAGAATCCTAAAGTTCTCTCTTCCTAACCATCACTGATTCACATTAACAGTATCTCTCTGATGGCCAATATTTGATGCCGATACTGAATGTGTTTGTTTTAAATGATTTTACTTTTTTTAATTACATTGTTGCGTGATATTATTTTGAACTTACCATCCGATCGGAGGCTTTTATTCATCCTTAGTAAAATAAATTTACCGTGCATAAATTGCATTTTAACCTAGAACCTTCATATAAGCTGCTACGCCAAATACTGACAAATAAAATTACTGATGGTTAGCGAAGAAAAAAAAAAACAGTCCAACGATTTGAAACCAGTACCTTAAAATACTGTAATGACGCTCTTTCTACAAGGCTGTTCTTTCCAAATATCATTACCCATTTTATTAATCTCTCAATAAACATGGCGAATAGCATATGTATGTAAATATAAGTATACGAGTATATATATCTGTACCTCGGAGGGATACAACACGAGCTCCTTTGGATTCGTCCCACATAATACAATGGACTGACGAATCAGAAGAATCAAAAAGGGTGTAATTCAACGTCCAAAGTTTTCTCTTGTAAAAGCTTATGCAATTTGTTATAAGGGGTGACGGCAAACATTTTTGAAGATCACCCGTTAATACCTTAAGTGTTGTATCCCTCCGAGGGACAGATATATATATAATTTTTTCATGTTAAATATATAATTGGTCTTAAAGGCTTTCGTATTTGTTAAGCACTTATGTGTACATATTAATAATTACAAGTGGTATGTAATTCTAGTGGTTTAAAAATTATAATGCTTAATTAAAAAGATAAATAATGGTTACCTAGCGGGGATTGAAGCCAGTAAACTTTAAACACTTGTTCAAAAGTAATTGCCACGTGGATATCACAGCCAAATGCCAGCCAGCATAGCTATTACCTATTTACTTACAACTCTCTGAAAACATTGCTAACACCTACAATAAAATTTTTGTATTTTTTTAGAGGTTACTACCATGAGGATATTTCGTAATTATTATTATTTTTTTAGTGGTCCTCGTTTCATGCATAATGTATTCGAATCCCCATCTATGAAATTACAGTTCATTGCTAATAATTAACAGGGATTCTAACTACTCTTTCATCATTTACAAAGCTCGTTAACATCACCGAAACGGTAGTTAGTCATCGATTTAAAAGTATGCTAGTAAATCGTGCAGAAATACAAGGAATTGCGTATTTAATTTTTGTATTTTTACGTCATTTTCGTATTTAAATCTGTTTATTCAAAAATTAAACGTTGATATTTAAACAAAAATGGATTACAATAAATGACTTCAAATGCAATTAAAATCATGTAAAATTATGAAATAAGTTACAATAAATCGTAACAATATACTAATCCACCAATATGATAGTAAGTGCAGCGTGTACCCACCGCTGTCCTGAGTATTCACCTGTTCAGGTTTGAGGAAAAAAGAGTTTTGATTGGTGTGTCTGACTCAATAGTCCCTATCCATATAAGGAATCGCAAAAAAAAAATTAGGACTTCTAAAATAAATAAAGTACTTATATGAAAACAAAAATCTTGTCCTCTCAAAAAAAACAACAGCTCAAAATGCCAATTTCGTAACCCGAAAACATCTGAATTTGTTAAAAATCACTAATTATCAACAATTTATAACTAAGTTTAAATTTTATTTTAAAAACTTCATTGCTTTATTAAAAATTAGATACCCTAAAACTCTCACCCGCTCGTCAGACTGTTCAGACCAGTGTAAGTCTCCTGATAACGGGATATTCCTTAAGCGTAACATTTCACTATCTAGGGTTCATTGGATTGCTTTACCCTACCCCTGTGTAAAATTTACTACTATGAATGAAAGCTTAACGATGTATATGTTTACTACCAACTTAGTCGTGTTTCTTCCACTGTCCACCGTTTAAGCTAGATTTTATGACAATTTATAGTGGTCTAAATCGCTATTAGAAAGACAAGAAAGGTGTGATATAAAATATTATTAAGTGTCATTAGTGTTTAAATGTATTTTTTATTTATTGTTAATTAATTTTGTTGTTTTGAAGATTTTAACGTTGCAATTAGCAATATGTAATATTTGTAGGCAGTTGACTATTTTAACGAAAATTCATTAAAACGTACAACTGAATTGTGTGGTTTCACACTCGACTTTTGGTGATATTTCTAGTACGATGAAATAGGAAAGATGTGTGAGAAACTTCATTTGGAAAAAGGAATGGGACGATTGTGATCCCTGGGTGACTGTCAAACACCCTCGTCAGTCAAGTCGACGTCTCCAAATCTTTACAGCCACAAGAGATATTGCAACGTTAGACACTGACGTTGTCATCAGTGAACGAACGTACCGGTTTGACGTGTGTCGTTTTACCTTTTTTCCCATTCTTATTAATATTAATGGATTATCATATTACTTCAACAATGGAAACCGAATCTGAACTGACAATTAAGATTACGAAATCAAATTGCATACGATAGTTGAGGAGGAGAATTTTTGCAAAATAAAATACTAAAACAAGGTACATTGAAAAAATTATTCGCTGACCTCAGTGTCTGAGCTATATTTCTGACCTGTGGTTACTGGTGTTTTATGGAGCAGGGATGTGAGTGTTAAATGTTGAATAGAAACTACTGATATCTGAAAACCACACTGTAATATCTAGAACATACATTGAGAGTACAGCACGTATTGCTTTGAAGAAGGTAATATGGTGGATGTTACTTCAAATTAATTGTCTTTTGATGTATAGATAAGTAGTATGATTATGTCATTTGACAAATAAGCTGTATTAGGGCTGCTAATAGGTTAAGTAGCACCTAAAACTCTACTAGTAAGGAAGGAAAGTGGACTGAAAACCTCAGGGCACCAGGAAAACAAGTTAGAAAAAACTATTCAGCTAGCTCTTTGAGAAAAGTAGTGGTAGTTGCCTTACAGGAAGTTATAATTGGCATGGCTGAAATCAGGTCAGGGAATTATAAGTAAGAAGGGGTAATTTATTATTATTTAAAAATTTTAAGGAGATGATTTAAAAAATTCTTAAATTTTAGCTCCAGCAAAACTACGTGAGCTGCATTCAACTAATATAAGTAACTTTCATCTCTATTTACTAGAAATCGTAATAGTTAGTTTATTCTGGTTGTTCAACCATTAAAGGTTTTGTTACAAATTTTATCACGAACGTCTATTTGTAATTTGGGTTAATTAACAACCCTTCATTATTGCTGATTGGATCCCGTATCTTACCACCATTATGCCATCAAATGAAACTACCCATCAAAATACCTTTAAAAAAATTGAGTATTTATTGATTTAATTTGAATTGATATTTGTTTTCAGATGTATTTTTATGACCGATAGGATCAAATTAAATGTCTCTTGATTGAACAAGTACGTAACTCACAAAGGCTAAAGACTAACAGACAGCTGAAAACAGAGAAAAAAATAAGGTTTCTGAGAAAAACCAAAAACCTAAAATAAAAGGGCATTTATCATACCAGTCTAGAAAATGAATGGAATCGGCAGACGAAAATACTTGAATGGGTTTATAATACACTGAACACTATAATATTACGGTATGCGTTGAAAAAACTGTGCGAAAAGATATTTTGACTGTAAAGTATGGATATATTGATTTATATCTTGGAGGATAAATATCCGAAAGGGAAGAAACCATCTATTTGGTAACAAGTTGAATTGTAAATTAATTCGTGTATAGCTCTATCTCTCTCTCAGATTAACGTCATAATCAACCTGAACTAGTTTCAAACCCATGATATGATATCATTTATTGCTTAATTGAATAAACTCTATGCATTTTCAATAAAAAAACTCCATAAAATCATTTTACCATCAGGTCTGAACAACATTATCAGAGCGTAGGAATATTCAGCAATTTGAAATGTTCAGATAAAGCAGATTTTACAAATAATGATGGGATCACAATAATTCATTGGGGAAGAAATCTGGTAGATAATGAACCGGAGAAAGATTAATTAGAATCGTTAATGCTGCCTGGGTCTAATTAGATATTATTGATGTAGTTATTTGTTACTGTCCCTTCGTAAGTACCATAACTTCCTGAAATATAATCTCATATTTTTCTCTGATAATTACTATCAAATGGTTGTAATCGTGTTTTCTGTGTGTGTGTGTGAGTTACTTATTATTATTATTATTATTATATTGTGTTGTTAGAATATTGGCTTAAATTACTAAAAGAATGATGATAGATTTTTATCAGATTAATTTTTTGACTACGATTTAATATACTATACATAAGTATCTGGTATTAGATGTTGATTGGATGATCCAGGTGCATTCAGGAATAGTTATGGCAGAAATTGACAATAGAATGTTAGTAGATTATTTAAGATCGACTGGGGCTATATGGAATAAAATGCGCAAATTATTCGGCCATGCTGGCAGAACTTAGTATAAATTAACCCGCCTAACACTAGGTGAAGAAAATTACACTTAATACTGGGAGAGGTATTTCGGGACCAAACCTAATTTTTTTAGATACTTTTGCTATTTGCCTTGATTTGATTGAGCCAAACTCATTGGATGTTTATAAATTAATAGAATTAATGAGAACCGAAATAGTTTTTAGTAGAAATTAGACAATTTACTGTTTATAGGACTGTTTACACAGTTAGATATGGAAATTTATTGAACTAGGCCATGTAATACAATAATTTACTTTAATATCTAACCTGGACTGATGGCAGTAAACGTTGTAAGAAAAATAAATAAACTAATTGTAACATACAATTTGACTGAAGTAAAATACCTATCGCTTTTTGTGAAAGAAAATTCGTCCCAATCGCATAATGCAAACTTTCTCATACGGACAACGCGAATTCATCACAGATATTTAAGGTAAAAAAATTATTGTAATTTCATAAATATGTCTCTAATTTCGAGAGTGATGGCACAAAAAACAAAACGAGGGGTCCGGGTGGACCCTACCAGGTATTGGGAGTGTTAAGAAAAACATTATGTGAAAAACAATTCCGAAAAGACAAGTGCTTCTATCTACATGCATAATAGAGTTTAACAAGCACTTGTTGAGGGAATGCGAACTTTATTCGGCACACAATTTGTTTAAATGTTTTTTATAAAAATAATAAATTAATTCTACTTAGTAGTTTTATTTTAAGTATTAGACCTGCTCGTATGTGCTTAGGCCACATTGATATGTATTGTAATATTTTTATGGACAATCTGAAACTAATTACGTAGTTAGAAGTAGGCTAACTTTAATGAAGTGAATTTTCCGTGGAAATTCCCCGTGTGCAAGTACCAAGGTAGCAGGTATCCTTGGCTCATTTGGGGACGCTATATTATTGTGACGGCCGGGTGGTATATTCATAAAGGCCAGACAAGGCCAATGCAACACGTACGTGCTCTCAGTACAAGTCAAGTTTTATTTAGTGTGGTTTTCAGACATTACTCCAATCGTTCTCTAAACTCTAAAACTTACCTCCTTGCTTCCTAAACAATCTTCTATCCAATGAATACCGCAAGTAGGAGATTATAATCCATATATGGTAAGTGAATTAATTTTACATTGTCTAACTTTAACATTTTAGCATTGCTTAATTTTATATTGCAAAATAAAACAAACGCGAAAACAGTACGTATATTATGAAATAATCGAAACGTTCTAGGCGTATAGTTTGATAAATATATGGTTGCAAAAGTGAGTAAAACATTTATATATTTCATCAGATAAACCCATAGCACTGTGGTGTAAATATTAAATAATCCATGGACCATCAAAACATTTAAAAAAAAATCATTATTGAAGATATATTAGATCTTCTATCAGCTCTTAGGTACTGATTTATATTAATAATTTTGATACGTCAATTGACGTAATACTTGTAAAGTAAGATGATGACCGAGTTATATAATGCTAAGAATATTGTAATGCTAATGTTATATATAGTTCTAAAAGTAGAAGGGGGTTGAGCAGAACTGTATACCTGCCTCGTGGCTTCATGGAAATCACTGATATTTTTATGTAAGCGACCGCATCCATCCTAGACCTAGCTCTCAATTCCCGAAACTACCCTTCTCTTATACACATATGTCTCAGGTTTAGTCCCCACTTGTTCACAATTGTTTCCCACCGTTACTTTTAGAATTATATATAAAATTAGCGTTACAATATTCTTAGCGTTATATAACTACGGACAACTATACGCGAAAATGAGGCTACTTCCAGCTGGTTACTAAGTGCTTTTGAAATCACTTTTAGAATATTTATCATTTAAAGTAGTCTAATAAAACTAAGCAAACATCGAAGATGATTACACAAGCACCCCAGGGGTAGCCGTTCACTTTAATCACCCTGTAATGACCACATTCCTGAACGCCCTAACACGCACAGACGACAAAATTCACGAAATGATTCCTCTCATACGCTCCGAGCAAACTGAAACCACTGCAACCCCTGACATAGAAGCACAACATGAAATGGCCTTTATTAGTATTCCCTTACTTCTCTCCTCCGTTTATTTTTTTTTAATACTAATTTATTTTAGCAGTGTACACATAGGAGAAACAAAAGGAGAAATAAAAATACTTCCTATATGTTTTCATGTAATTTCAAGAATTAAAATAGTGATGACATTTAAATTTGAAATAAGCTTATTTATGTTGTGTTTTAAGATTTTAAAACTTGGAGTAAAAAAACAGTAGCTGATCACGTCGTAAGGAGTCCGCACTGGAGTCCCAAACGTAGTCTATTTGAATTTCCCTAAAGCCCGTTTACTTTTCACTGCATTATGTCTATCAGTATATATATTATACCATGTTGGGTTTTATTCCTCTCCATAGTAGTCAATTTCCTTAACATGTTTTGTCTTCTTCTGAATGTCTTTAAAGGCCTCGCGTGTAACGGAGGACAAAATATAAAAAGAAAATGAACACCCCTGGAGAAAAACTCAAAAAAAATGATATATGCAATAAAACAAAAGGAAGAAGTATAAAAAGCACATTTAGTGACTGTAGATTAATAATTGCTGGCCTTTTGCCTGAAATCCACGTTAAATTAGCTATGAGACGGTAAATATTATAAGTAAAGTGTGCACAGATAGGGGTTGATTCCGGGCATGGGACCTCCTGATCGCACTGAACCATTTAGGCCACACTCATAAATATGGTAATGGTATTTTCAGAGAAATTCCCCTTGTAAGAGTGTTTATTGCTTACGCAGGTTATTATTATTGTCAGTATATGAGCCCTTTTCCCCTCGGCTGTTTTGGTATTTTATAAGATCAGAACCACTTCAGACCTACATAATCTTTCACTAGGTAGACTTAAGCGTTTATATTAGAAGTTTTTTTTAAAGTCATAAGCTATTACTACGTTTTCGTCAAAGAGAAGTCGTATGGAAGCCTAGCCAAGGCAAGTGATGTAGTTACTATGAGGTCTAACCCTTGAGATTGACGGCATAGTACGTCGAAAACGCTCAGGTGAAAATAAATAAAGCATTCAGAAGGTGTTTTATTTCTTCGTATGTACACACTCCATACCGGCACTATTACTAACGTCTTATTCTCCTTTATTGTTCACTTGCAGAGTAACCTTAATTCTTGTTATATGTGGAACTTACTTTTAATATCGTTTACAATAACGTAGAAACAAGGTTTCCTGTAAATATATTAGTTTGATAGTGTACATTAGAGTATTATTTTTCTGTTTTTTCTTGTTAGGACAATTTTACTTTATTAGAGGAACCATAGCGTACTTGCCCGAACCAAAAGAGGCTAAAGACTTGTGTAAAAACTGACAGTACGATAGGGTTTGTGACATGATATCGTACCGTAAAACCCTTAGGGTACCGGAAAAGCAGACGAGCGGACGGGATAGGCTAGAACCTTTCTTCATTGGAGAACAACATTTAAGAGAAAAAAGGGCGGATAGGAGTAGGTAAATGCGGACTAAAGAAAATGTAGGACGGGATAAGGTAAGATATATGTACATGAAATCATAACCTAACGGGACAAATTTTTCCAGACAGAGTGCGGAGAGGAGACAGTTATGCTTACAGAGTTCAGTTTTTGGTGACGAAAGAGATAGATCTGTGTCAATATGGTTGGGGAGAAGCTCACAAGGAGGTTTTACTCGTAGACATCGGTACAGATAAGATAATCTTTGTCAGTATTTAGTTTGTTACTAAAATTTTCGTCATTTTATTTCATTTAATTATTGATGTCCAACAAAACCTACCGTTGGTTCAAAACATTTAATTGCCATTGGAAAGTAATTAATTGGGGACAGTAATCAGGTCTAATCATTTTTAAACAATTCAATTTTATTATTAACTTTAACGCCAATGTTGATAGCAAATTCAAAGCATCTTTTCAAACTATGTCTGGATAAATATATGACATCCCGTATCGTTTGTAATAACAAAAATTTAATTCAAGTTTGATAATATACTTTCGAATATTTGACTTGAGCACAGAGGAGCGTTTCACCGGCTAGGGTAAGTGGATGAAAAATAGATGATATATATTTAGATTCTTCTATTTTACTTATTTATGATAAACTTATCTGCCCCAGTCACTGAACGTTTCATTCTATCTAATGATCAAAGCTCAAATGATTACCTTATATGCTATGATCAGCGAGTTATTGTTACATCGCCTAACGTTTTTTATTGATCGTTTAATTTCATGTGGCGAAATCACACCTCAAACTAGTGTGCACACATGAACCAATAACCTAGTTTACTGTCACCTGTAACCTGTAACTATCAAAGTATCCAAACAAAATATCGATCTCTTATGTAAGAGTAAATCTAGAGGGATTCATGAAGCGAGAACGTGTGAGAGATCAAAGGGGCAGAAGGTAGTATTCATTCCTTGTTATCCTCCTATTAATTAAGCAATTTTCCCTCTCATACAACTCCTGTTTTTACATGGCAGTGTATCTTTTAAAAAAGAAGGGTTTTCATTAAATAATCTTTTGCTGATGATTATTACTCATTAGTTCTCAGTACGAAAACAAATTATTTAAATTCCTTTGCAGCAGGGCCAGGTACCATATTCATAGTCCTGTTAATGCTTGTAGGACCTAGGGCCAAACCACTTAATTGTAAAACAAGTAAATAAGCAAACATTAAAGCAGACCAACTAAAGTTAAACCTGAGTATCATATACTAATTACTGCCGACTAAACTAACTTCATGTGATGAAGAACAGTATAAACAACAGCCTACTTTGTAAATTTCTGTAACTTTGGATATTCACAGAACAGGCAAGGGAAAGAGGAAAGAGTAGTAAACAAACTTTTTTAATATATTCAGTAACCATGTATATGTCCTCGGAAAAAAAAAACAAGTTGGAAAGGGAGACGAAGGAGAGAAGCAACTGTGTTATTTTTTTTTAGTGTACATTTCTCGCCGTGCTACATATGTAGAAGCCTCTACTATACCTCTTTTTCAGAAAATATATAATGACGAATAATAAACATACACAGCTTTGGTATTGATGAAAATTGCACTCATAAATTATGTTGATGAGACCGTTGCTTAAACGTTCATAATTTGGGATTTGGGAGGTATCTGGCCTGTTTGTAAATACTGTATGAATGAGCGAGTGAATGAAAATTGTGAATATAGTACCAATAAGAACTTTCATCACAATAACTTATTGCCCAATAAGACAGATTGTAATTTTATCACAATAAAGAAGTTCTATTTCTAAAAAAAAAATACTTATAAGAGACTACTCTATCCTAATTATATTTATATATATATATATATATAATTTATATATTTAATTATATATATTATTAATCATTTATATATTTAATTATATATATTATTAATTATATATATATATGTGTGTATGCTATTGTGATTATGCCATAGTTCTTTCTAAATTTATAATTTTTCTAGTGTTCTAGATAGCAATTTATTTTTTTTGTGTGTTGCTCATTATAGGCTCAAGGCCCAGAATCACATTAGACTTCCGTAAATATCTTTTTATTGCATTCTCGCATTACCTCGAAGTTTTGTTCATTCTCAAAGTTCAATACAAGAGTCACACATTAAGAATCCTTAACGCTTTTTCTATGGACTGTACTTGAAAAATAAACATCGTTTGCAATGTACTTTTGGACTCCTCCATGACATTGTTCTGCTTGAAGTTCTTATTAGTATTTCCACTTCGTTACTGTGCGTATACATGCCGGCCGAAAACTCATTAGGATGAAATCGAGTTTAAGGTTTCACTAACAAACAAGCAGAGTTGATCCGAACTACGCATTTTCCTCTCCTCTGGAAACACTCCATTATAGTCCTAATCGCCAAGCCCGGTAAACCGCCCAATGACGCCTCATCTTACCGTCCAATTAACATATTGTCTATCCTCTCAAAAATATTTGAAAAACTCCTATTAAAACATCTACTTCCAATTGTTGAATCCAAAAACCTTTATCCTACTCACCAGTTTGGTTTCCGCAACCGACATTCCACAGATCAACAAGGCCTTCGCGTTGTTGATCACATATCCTCAGCCCTAGAAACCTAACAATATTGCACTGCTGCCTTTCTGGACATAGCTCAAGCTTTTGACAGGGTCTGGCACGCAGGTTTTCTTTACAAGATCAAAGGATATTTACCGCAGACCCTATTCCTAATCCTACAATCTTACCTTTCAAACCGTTTCTTCCAAGTCCGCTGTGGTTTAGAATATTCTAACTACTATCCCATTAAAGCAGAAGTTCCACAGGGCAGCGTGCTGGGTGCCATCCTCTATAATCTATACACCGCTGTTCGCCCCTCTACCACCAATACTTTCTTGGCAACATTCGCAGACGACACTGCAGTCCTGTCAACCTATCATGACCCTGATATATCAACGTCAATGAAGCAAAATGTTCCGACATAACCTTTATCCTCTGCTACAAGTCCTGTCCGCTAGTCTTTTTAAATTCGATTCCTTTCCCTGAGTCTGAGACAGTACGGTATTTAGGCTTTCATCTCGACAAAAGACTGACATGAAACCCACACACGAGGCTAAAAAGACAAGAACTAAACAGACGCTTTGGACTACTGTACAGACTACTTTGAAGGACATCCCATCCCTCAATAGAAAACAAACTACTTATTTACAAAGTTATACTTAAGCCAATCTTGACATACGGAATAGAGCTTTGGGGGTCAGCAAAAAAATCAATTATCAAGCGAATCCAATCCTTTCAATCAAAAGTCCTAGGAACAATAGTAAATGCCCCTTATTATGTCAGCAACAAAACCCTTCACAATGATCTGAATATACCCGATATTCTGTAACTCAACCCCTTCAAGTTCATAAAATTCCATAGTAACCTATTTAACCACCCTAATTCGCTAGCACAGTCATTGCACTGCACCTTTCACCCCTATAATCCTCCTCGGAGATTAAAACGGCAGTGGCCTCGTGATCTGCTATAACTAAGTGATAGTGGGAGTCTTGGCAATGGCCAGTTTCTCAAATCATGTCCAGAGCGTCTGCGTCTCTCGCACTCTTGGTCAGCCTCCGTTGGCTCTTATCCAGTGACGTGGCTGACGTAGGAGCGTGGGGGACTCTCCAAAACTCCGCTTCCTCCTTCGCATGGGAGGGAGGTGACAACCTTGTGGCCTTGGGGGGCCTCTGGGCTGTTTGTAAATATCGTATGAATGAGCGAGTGAATGATGAATTGTAAATATGGTATGCATGATCTTATGATTATCTCAATTAATTATTGCCTAAGAAAAGGCAGATTGTAATTTTATCTTAATAAAAATTGTTTTAATAAAAAAAAAAAAAAAATTTGTATTGAACTGACTGCAGAACGACAACCAAAAAATACGATGCTAATCTTCCACCAACATAATATTTGAACGATATTTAATACTTATATGAATTATATGTACATGATCCCGAATCATTACAAATTTAGTTATTATTGAGCAATATCGATTATATAAGTATCAAGATTCGTATGAATGTTGTGAAGAGAACAGATATGGAAACAATACCACTACTACACCACATTATGTTTCCGCGGTAGTTCCATTCATAGCAACTTATATATCATATAAATAGTGACATATTTGTTTAAAATGAAATTCATACTGAATTAACGGTTTTATTTTATCATTGGAATTCCGTGTGAATGGTACGGAGGAACAGCTTACATTTCGCCAACTATAAAAAAAATTTAAACGATATTTAATAAATGTATTTAACAAATGTATCACACTTGTTTTAAAATCTAATTTATACGGACTAATAGATTCAAGACCTTTTAGAATATTAATATACTTACCTGTCGTCTAAATTAAAGGTGAACTCTTCATAGACAAATAAATTCAAGTCAACTTCTACGATGGAAAATATCGCACCTTCGCAAATTGCATTTATTAAACACCCTTCTAAAAATTATGTACAAATATTTTATTTTTATATCAAGACATATTAATAATTTTTAATCTTTTTTGTTGAAGTCTAATTTATTCATGATATTTCAATATCAATCCGGACATCCATATAAAATTTCAATTCTATATCTTGATATCCAAGTACCAATATCTTGATATGGTTTACTCGAAAATAATTGAACAGACAGATAGCCAGACGCCTTGGTGACAAGATACCTAATAATAACTAGGGAAACAAAATAGATTTTGACAGAGTTGCAGCTTGAGCCGAGGATTTTCTAATACCCAGTCGGGTGCTCTACCTAGGAGCTGTATGTACAAACAGGCTAGCCTAGACAATTTTAAGTCACTTTAGCTTGCATCCCACAACCTCACTAGACCTTTCAGTAGTGTAAAGTGGAAAAGAGCTAAGGGGCCTAAATTTATAATATAAAGGTTTCTGGTTTCCAATAACCAGTCTAAATAATAATAACATTAACTACTTGATCTTGTTATCTACTTGTTGATAGATTTGTATAGTTTTGTGTTTAAACCGAAATCCAACTGATCTGGTACTTTTCTGGTAACTGGGTTTTCAGCAACCTAAACGTGATAATCTGCTAAAGGCCAAAATTAATATAAGTGTGGTAATTTAATTATTCAGCAAAAACTGATATGTACTCACAACAATTTGTAAATATGTAATAAAAGTTTTATTTTGTGAACTGAATGGTTAAATATGAATTGTTCCAGTACAAAATTTTCATTGGACCCGTGTGTTTTGGCTTTATACTTGCAGTACAATCTTGAGAGTGCGACATTTATAATTCCAAGCTCGTGACGTCTAAGGGAAGAACATTTGACCGGTCATATTTGGATGTGGAAGGGAGGGAGTTGTTTCCCCGACACAACATGTTCACCGATTACTGTTAAACAACACCAGCTTTCTCGCCTTTTAAGACAGTGCTGCTAATTTCGTTTGTTAGTTCTTTATATTCGTGTTGTGGTTTTGTTGTTTACCTTTGTTTAGTGATGGCGTCCACATCAAACAAAAACGTAAATATACAAGACTTACGCTAAATGATAAATCGACCATAATTCAACTGTACGATTGTAGTGGAACACCTGCTGTTTTGAATAAGGCGGGGTACTGTATATGATATAGTGAAAAGTAAAGATAAAATTGAAAACCTTCTAAAATCCGTTGTAATTGAACCGATAAAACAGAAAAAAATTGAGAAGTAGCCATTACTTGAAGTTGTAGAAGCTTTAAATGCTTGATTTCAACAAAAAATACAGAAAAACATTCCAACATCAGTTTAATTTTTATTTTGTATTTTTACCATTTTCCATATTATGCTGAAAATTGTTTTTCAAGTTTTACAGTCAAGTTTTAGCTAACATTGCTAGTTATAAATTAATAGGATTTATAAGTTATGGTGTCGGGTCGTCACTAGGGGGCTCAGTATACTTGAGTATCCCCAAAGTGGGGAGGAGACGCCCGCCGCGGGCTACTGTCACTACAACCTCTTAGCCCCCGTCCGGCGAGCGCCCAGAAGAGATAGAGCGGGTGGACTTATAGTCTTTCACCCTGGCTGCCGACCTAGTCGGTGGGCAGCCTAATTCGCTTTGATCTGACTTCTTTAAGATCTTTAGAAGGTGCGTGTGCCCCGACAAAGCCCTATGTTTAGGAGAAGAGGTACAGGGTAGGTTTATAGGTAGTTTTTGTGGTCTTGGAATGACCACAAATTCACAGTCGGTATCTAAGGGTAGACGAAAACTGTCCGGCTCCCAAAGGTGAGTGTGAACCGGAGAGAGGCAGACTAGATTGCCATGGGAGACACTGCTGGTAAAATTTGCAGGGCCACGGCAACCGTCGTCCGTGAGGGAGAGGTCTCTCCCAAGGAGGTGCTAGTTTTAACGAGACGAAGGCAGAGATTCCCACTAGGAAGGTGTGAGGTCTGACGATGCCGGACTAAAATAGCGAGGTTAGGAGAGAGATGCAGAGGTAGTTGAATGAGAAGTCCATTGTTTTGAGGAGAGCAGCAGGCGCCAGTGCTGAAAGAGAGGAGAGAGTAGTGTTCCAAGTGGTGGTCCGATTCGTTATGCTAATTTGGTCTGAGGCCGAAGCTTATATAGGAGGCCAGCTAGTAGGGGGGGGGGTAAGTCCCCGCCTACGGCTGCTCCCCCACTACTTCAGTCCCTTCTCCCACTCTCACTGACATCATAATCTTTATTAACTTAATGAAAAATAGATACATATTTTCTGACATTCATTTGATGATATAGATACAAGGTCTGATACGAGAAGAGGGGAACTTCCAATTATTTGTGATTAAGAGGTGGCCACATCATATGGTTATTACGTTTTGATGGTAAAGAATTAGTAACACAACAAATTTAGCATTATTTCGACCTTAAGTCCTTATTTTGTATTGTTTAAATGGGACCCTCAGTAGTCTGGAATATTTGATAATCCAACAACTTGTCGGTTTCATTTTTGTCGGATTATCAAGATTGGACTGTATTCTAAATTCGTTTAGTTGAACATTATTAGTCAGCAGTTTAGGCTATATAATGTTCTCCAGTAGCATGTACTTGTCCTTTTATTGTTGGGTCTGGAGAACAATCCCACTCTTGAAAGCAGGACAGGAATAACTATTTCGGACTTATTCCAGTTAACTAATTGAGAACCAGTGATGTAGTTCGATTTAACATTATTTCACATTAAAGTTGAATCCCATTGCTTTTGATTTTTATATAGGGAGCCAACCCATGATAGAAAGGTATTTCTCGATGTTTTCCAAATAAAAGGTGTACCACAATACCTGTTTCAAGAGCCCAAGAGACAAAAGTTTAAAAGAAAAGTCCACGCCTCGGTGCATTACATTGTTACGTTCAAAATTTTATTTTTTAAACAAAAACACTTGAAATCAATAAATTAGCAGTATCATGTATCAAAATTAATCCTGGACTCATAACTTTGTTTAATTAATGATCGAGGATAACTATGTTGTACTGGTGACATCGAATTTGTTATCAGCTGTAATAAACTAATAATGAAAGCAGGCAGGTTAAACAAATACTAAAGTTTTAAATGCTGTGGATTTTCCAAGCAGAACCATAAAAAAATTTAAAGTTACTGAAAAACAAAAGAGCTTAAGAAAGTGGGGAACAAAAAAAAAAAAAGAAGGTGTATGAGGAAACGAAAGAAGCTTATGGAAGTAGAGGTATTTTACAGGCTTAGTTTGATTTATGACTCACCACCTTGCGGCCATTGATTTAAATGTATGTCTAGCAGTTTACTACAGATACTTTCCAGAATTGAACCGGATCTTCAGTGTTGCCGTTAGCTCCAGTGAATGTTATCTGCCATGGGTAAATATGCACGGTTATTTACCTTTCACTAAATCAGTGAGCTTGTTATCGAACGGCAAATATAAATGAAAAAGAACTTAGTCACACCCTTATTGAAATGAATTGAGAAACTGTGAAAAATCGTGATCACTCGCTTCATAGCGATCTTAATATACACTACGTCCTTAATCCCAAACCTTCTAAGGTCACCAAGTCCCACTATAACTTACGCAATACCATTCACCCTCAGTGCAGACACCAGTTTTTCCTATTTCTATAATCCTTCTCGACCATTATAACAACTGTGGCCTTGCGTCTTCTTACACACACATAATAAAACGATGGTATATCAATGAACAGTTTATTTAACCATCCATTTGTCATATGTTCCTGAGAGCTGTGTAAATAAATATTTTTCTCCTTCCCCGCTTCAGGAAGTGAGTGTTTTAGATGTTCCAGGTAGTTTCCTAAGTTCCTCTTCCATGTGCTCTTATGGATTGTCCCACTATTTGCTGGCCGAAGAAGTGAAATTTCACTTATGGATTTCATGTGACCATTCTTTTTAGTAAATTCATACATCTAGCTATTTTTATTACTTAAACTTTATTACGATTATGTTGCGTTTCATCTTTATCTATATCGTTGATTTTGCCTGATTAATTATTGCTTATCTCAAAAATATCATTTCCACCAATGCCGCACAAGCGACAAACTGCGTCTTTCATTCCACTAATGTGTTGTATTTGGCAATCTATGCTATTTTGTAATCAGTTGTATTTCAAAATTATAAATAATTGGAAATTTATGCCGGTAGTCAACTAAACGTTTACAAACGTTTTGTTTTTATTGTACGTAGGCAAAAAAAAAAAAACAACCACAGTACTGACTTATTCGAATTAGCAATTATTTTCTTTAACGTTAAAATGATATTAATTGTTTTATAATATGTTGTTTAAGGTTGTTATTTATAGAAAAAATGTTATCCCTACCAAAAAGCCAAGCATAAAATAGAAATAATGGGTTATCATCTGTGAGGTGCATGCATCTATTGGTGTCCGAAATAACACATGCGATTGGCGGAAGGTTAATTATGCCTCCCCATGGTTCTCGCCAATTTAATGATTTGTACTGTTATTGTATATGCCAATGAGCAGTGTCACTGATGTGTGAGGTTGCGGTTCGTCTGTTGATCTATAATTTGAGTGAGAAAGAAGTCGTATCGTTTTCATTTTATGCTAATAAAAACTTAATGCAGACAAGTGCACATTGTAATAACATAATTCATTAAATCTAAATTTATTTAATAAGACAAAGTCAATTAACACATCTCATGTCAGGTTTATTAATAATGAATTTTCCGTTGTGTTTTTTTTAATCTCTTTTTTTTAAAACCCCTTGCTAAATCTAGAATACCAAAACATTGCGACGGTAATAAACCTGCTTTAAGTACAGAAAATTTGTTGTGATATGTGTTGCCGAACATAAAGGTTTGCAGCGGCATTATTAATGTCAATTGTATTCTGTTGAATTGCATTTTGTGCAAACTTTTGATTCCTTTTTGAATAAAGGTTGTATGAGAGCTAAAATGTCTTGAAGTAGTTTTTAACATGTGGTTAAGTAGGAATAAACATATCGACTAACTATTCTGAAAAACCAACCCAGCTCATACATTCTCTCTCACGTCAGCAAAGTTAAAGTTTTAGTTAAGTTAAAGACATCTATCTGATACTATATCAACGTTATATAGTGGAGCTATATTACCACTATCACTTATGCTGCTCCTATCTGGCGCTCATGGAAAAATGTAATATTATTAAAATGCACTAGGGTGCCACGAATCATATTGTTAAATGTGCTCAAAGATTACAGGACGATTTCATTTAAAGCCGCATGTGGGTTAGCAAATACAATACCCATAGAACTAAAATTAGGAACAAATTCGAGGCCTTAACTTTTGAAAAAAACATGAACTAACGCTCCCCACTTGAAAATTGAAAGAATTGAACCACTCCACCAAAATGACCTTGTCCAATGTTTACAGCTGGCCATAAGATTTCAACAATGTGGGAGGTGATATATGGACAAAATTAAGAAATTTAAACATCTTGAGGAGTCTAGTGCTTCAATACTGAAACGTTTGGCATCCTTGATTCATTCCAATGGATTGCTTTTCAAAACATATTCCCAGGGGAAAACTAACAGAAATATATATAGATTGCCCACATATCCCTAGATATGACTCCATATCCCAGGATAGTAACACCTACAATACACTATATCAATAAAATAATGCATATATTATCGAATAGACTGGTTGGAAAATCACCATTGCGTAGGTAAAATTGCATGTAGCAATAATAGCAAATGATGTGGACAAGAAAGCAAAGAAAAAAGAAGCGCATTACGAATGAGGCACTAGAAGTGAGCTTTGAAAAGGCACTGTCTCTTATATTGAACATTTAATAAGGAAAAGGTCAAAAGAAAAAAGGAACGGATCCCGGATATCAAACACTAATGGGAGCTACACGAAAAAGTTTAAAATAAAGTATGATGGAGTGGCTCATATTCTGTGTACATTTAAAACAACCGAAGTACTCAGTGGGCATGGAAAAAATAATGTTTTTCACTAATAAATGATGAAGTCAGTATGGACAAGCTGAACAGAAGGATATCTGCTGTATGACTCCGATATTCGATGCAGAACACCATAGCTGAACAAAATACATCCTAGCAATTGGGAAAAACTGGCCTATAGAACTCCACTACTAGTACTACTAATACTGATAACTCACTACAACCAATTTGAATATAAATTCAAAAAATTATAACTAAAAGGAACTTTAATATAATATAATAGCGTTTAAAAGGGTATATACAACAATAGGAATTGCAATATTAATTATGCATCTATTTACTTCCATTACTGTTATTTTATGTTGATTGAATATTTATATATTGAACCAATATAATTAATTGTAGGTTATAACAATGTGCAAATTATAAAAATAAATAATATGTGAAACAGATGCAATTGTTGGCAGGGAGCATGTGGGAAATACACTCCTTCTCTTCCAGAGTTACTATGTAGGTAGAGATTTAGTTTTTTTGTTTAGTTTGTTTTGTTTTTGTTCCTAGTGTTTAGTGTTTGGTGTCAGTGACAAATAGAAGGTGAGCCTCATCACCCAGTGAGAATATGAGACTGAGTACTTTTAACCGCAACACAAATCTATTATATTATGCACTCCTCTAAATGCATGTAAATGCAGGAAGAGGAGAAAATTATATATAAATATAAATTATATATAAATATTGTATTATTTATTTTTTTGTACATTACATAATTTTTGTTTGAGGCTTTAAAATTAAAAAAAAAAAAAAGTTATACGAGTTTCTAGAAAAAAATAAAAGTATACGAGAGTTGCGTTGTAGTCAACTTTACAATGCAATAATGCTTATTTGCGTACTTTGGCAAATTGTTATTTGCTTTCTTTACCCTCAAAAGAATAATGTTTCGTAAGGATTTGCTTTCGAGATGGAAGCGATAAGGAATCAATATATTCTTAAAATTTAATACATTTCAAAGAAATGCAATTTTCTTTCGTATTCCTTTTGTAACAGTGTAACTCCCTGATAATTTCCACCTAATTGTATTTTTATATTTTAGATATTTCTATGTATTTTTGTAGTTGATATATCTTTGGGCATTTCGTTCCCAGAAGAATTGTTACTATTAAATTGGATTAATGATTTTAATAATTATAAGTTATAAATGTGATAGTTAAAATGATAAAACTGTCGTGCTCTGCAGAGTTGATACTGATGTGCCAAGTTGAAAAGAAGTCTATGTGCACGATAGCTACTGTTGACTTCTTGGTAGGGAACACTACTTGGTGAGTGAACTTTTAATTACTAACTGTGAAATCTCACGGCCTCACAACATGTGTCTGAAATTAATAAATTGGTTTCCACTGCCTACGAAGTCAGTGATAATTTCGTTAATCCTTATTTCAGAGTAGTTAATCCATATTTCAGATTAAAACACTTTTCAGTAGTTCATTTCTTTTATATATTTAATTAAATGGTAAATAATACAATTATTAGGCCACTAATAAGCTTGTCTTGAATTTCAATGGAGTGTAAGCCGATTAATAAAATTTTATGTAATACGTAGGCATGCATAATCATAAAAAAAAAATGTATTAAACGCTACACTCATAATGTTATGAATTTACTTAAAATAAATAGTTGTTCACCTTAAATTTATAAGTTTATTAATTGTGGTAAAATTACAATCTGCCTCACAATAAGTAATTATTCATTTCAGTTTTAATTCGATCGTTTATACAGTTCACCTTAAATTAAGAGTGAGAACCTTCAGTCCTCCCTCTTCTATATTCTCGATTCCCTACCTCAAAAATATGAAAAGCTTGACTAAATTTGGCTTCTTATTCATTAGAAAAATTTGTTATTTACTTTTGAACTGGTTATGCGATTACATTTGAAATTATACTACAGTATATGTAAAATAAATTTATTAAATTTAGCAAAAAAATCTTCTTTAAACAGCAGGTTGTGAAGTCGAAACCAGAACTCTACAGCGTTGGGCCTTATTTTATATTTTAGCCTCCAAGATCCCAGTGCTAATAAATAAAAGATGAACGAATGTCAAGAAGCAGCAAATAAAGTAGATTGCACCGCTCGAATTGAATCATTTCATTATTCAGCGAGGAAAGGCTTGCCATAGCATAGTGAAATGATTTCTTTTAACGAGATCATTAGGTAAAGATAGGATGTAGAAATTAATATTTCATTTAGTTAACATTTACCTAGTTGGAACAATGTTTTTGAGTGTCTCGTCGTTTATTCCGGTATATGATCTCCCACATACCCATAATTTTAAATTAGCTAATGGATTAAATTTACGTAAAGGAGATCTTTCCCTCTAAAATAGAATTAAAGTTGGTGCAGATTTTTGTCTACACAAAGTAACTTTAACACCAGTTGTGGCTTTTGGATATGTGAGAAGCCTCAGTTATGTAACAAACATTATATGATAGAATCAATTTTTTTCAATACTGTTAATTGGAAATATGTATCAAAATCTTAGTTATTCGGTTAACATATATAGTATATATTGTTCATTTATATTAATAATTTAATTTATCAAATTATATTAATAGTTAAGATATATTTTTTTCTTTTCCATTGTAATATTTCTTTTAAATAATTCCAATTCTATTGTTTCGATCTTTAAAGAAACTGATATGGTGATAGTACACAAAAAAGAGCAAGTATCTTGAATTTATAAATGAAACTGTTATGTCTCCTTCATCTCTAGCAATTATGAATGCACTAATGAACGATTTACTATCGTTCGTGGAAGAACAATGCAGCTAGATTGTGAAGTGTTTATTCATATAACGCAGATGCTGATTTCTTTTGAATCTTCAAAGATCCTGAAACCTTTTTTTCCCTCTACCTCGGGATCCGTGACCCAGACATTGTTCCCAATTTGGTTTCTCTCACTGAGTTGATCATGGGGAATTTCGTTGCCTGTGGCGCGCGAATTCCGGTCCAATTTGGTGTATTGCACTCTTCAGCGCACCTTTTGTTCTTTCAAGCCGGTTTTATTTGCTAATTTTTTTTCTTCTTAAGGCTAACTTGCTATATGCAAAGGGACTCCAAATCATCTTAATCCAACCAGTCCTTGTTGATTAGCATCCCCGATATTACGGGTGCTCAACCTGCGTCACTGCCCTGGCGATGGTGTAGATCCTTCCACTTCTGGACCAAGATGAGGAAGGCCCTGTTATTTTTCTCCTTGTCTACCACCAAAGGCAAGTCTAACTCATCCAAGCTATACTGGCCAATGTAGCGAAGCATCCGTGCTATGGCTCGCTGCGGTATCCCTATCCCCGCAATGTGGGCATTGGAGTCCGCAGCTCTTTTATGCCCGTAAATCCACCATGTCCCAATAGCACCTGACAACTCCGTTTCTCAGGAGAGGCCCACTTTGCCCTCAGCCAGTCCTTGGCCGAAGATCGTGAGACCGGCGTGTCAAAAACACTGGGTGGAGATATTTAAAAATGTATGGCCCCCATTTCTCAGTCAGCTTTCGCTGCACTCTACTTACTGGGCTCGTTCATCTGGACCCTCTTCGACTTTTCTGTTTATGGGCGTGAGCTGGCTCTTGACGCTGGGTGAAGAGATCATCTAAATAAAACCTATTCGGACTTTTCCGTGGTTGTAAAATAAGGTAACTGAATATATACGTATAAATCCATGTGTTCGTCTGACAACCACGCGTAGCAATTAATTCCTGTGTCTGATGGTGCTTCTTTGGAGTCTTAGCTTCTTAACCCATGTTCATTTATTTATCATAGACTAAATATATGCAAGGAAATACTAGACTAAAATGGGCTCGTTGTACTGGCATCGAAGATGGGCTCTTGCAAGTTAACAAAAATTGAGCTACGGTAAAAACATCTATACAATATTAACAGGGTCAGGTGGTGGACTCACCTATGTATTACATACTGAGGTAACTAAACCTAACGTCTTATATCTCACTTCTACGCGAGGTCCATCTAATTAAAGGAGCTAAAGCACTAATTTTTTGTCGCCCTAGCACTAAATTTAATGAAAATCTAACATCTTTCTTTCATCAGCTTATTGTGATTTAAATAAAATTATTTAAAACAGTTTTTAAATAACAGTTGTTATAATGACATGGAGGGCAAAGTATATAATTCAGCAATAATAATGATTGTGTAAAATTGTGATAAAAAATAATTTATATTTATAACTATTTATGTTATTAATCAATATATAACTATCACTTAAATCTCGAGCCATTTCTTAACCCTTTAATGAAGTAGATATTTTGCACATGTATCAGTCAGTATGATAGAACCAAATATAAACTGCTATTTGTAACATAACTACAATGTATATTAGAAACTATTCAATTAGTAGACATTATCAGGAAAAAGATAATGCTCAATTTATACGGCAGGATTTGGTAAGACAGCACTTCTCAATCCGCGTCATTATTGGAAAGTCTGTCAATATATCTAAAGGGATCGCCTATTAATCATCTTTCTCTTCAATTGGATTTTGTAATCCTTCGGGGAATCGGAGCTTCACTTAAATTACAGTTTATCTCAAGATATCTCAAAAGAGATTTGTAATATGTAGTGTCATTACTGTCTAATTAATTATTGATTAGCTGATACGGGGAGGTACGACGTCACGATTCTGTGTCAACCTGCTGGCGTGTCATTGCTTGCACCCTCCACCGTTACTTAGTCGTCCAACGTATCATTGTATTTATCAGCGGATGATAAGGATGTCCTGATCATTTCAGGCAATCTCAAAGCTTTAACTGAATAGTGAAAACTGAATAGCAGATTAAGCTATGGCAGAGGTAAGTGAATTAATTTTAAGTTTTCAAAAAAAAATGGTGAAATTGCGCTGTAAGTTATTTCGAGATGATTTGTAATAAATTGAAGTGTTAACTTAAAATGTAAATTCAATCAAATGATTTTTCCATTTATTTATTCAATTATTTTACTGACAATGTTTTTTTATTATTTTTACGGATTCACTTATGCAGCTGCATGCCAATGATAGTTTAATGGCATAATTTGAGGGTTTCCGTATGGGATTGTGGTTGTAATAACCACAGGGGGAGCAGAAGACGCAGCAATATGTTGTAGCAGTTTCCAATTTAAAAATTGCATTTTGATCCCTTTAAAATGCTTGATTGTCAATCGATTGTATGAAGTCCATAGAGTCGGGACTATCGATTATGAGACACTATCGACAATATGTTTTTCCTTGAGGAGAGCGGGTAATGTACTTGTGGACTTCTCGGTGTTTTACGTTTAGTTCCTTAGGGCACGGTTGGGGCATTTTCGGAGCTCAAGAAGACTGGTGATGAAAGGTCCTCGTAGTCAAACCTTGTTAGGTACAGGTTTTAGGGGAATGTTTTAAGTCGTTATAACTTAAAACCATGTTCTCATCCCTGGTTTATTCTTCGAATAGTTCTTTGTAAGCTCCTGTAGATTACAAATCAATCGAATTGTTTATAAACGTTTCTTCGAGACTTTCGTTGACTGCTCTTCAGAGATCTCTTCATCTTCGTTGTACTGAACTCCAATGCGGTGACTAATTTATCATCACTTAAACATCTTTACGTTGAGATGTCTATGGTCTTTTTATTAGATTTGTCTCGGGAAACTAAAATTACAGTTGTTGGGACATTTTTTTTTTCATTTGTCACCAACAAATATTTGTATGTTCCTGTTCAGGATATAGGTTTATGTACAGCTTCTCCTGTAGTTAGAAAAAGGTTGTAATGTTAGAGTTTGTAATGATGTTCGGCAAGAGCACTAATCTGTATTTTAAGAATTTATATGTGGATAAGTCTATACCATATTTTTAAATAGCTTCAGCCCAGTACATCGAAATTTATAGTTCCATCCGTGGAACACGCCAAATATTCTTAGCAACATCAATTATTTTATTCATGCATAATGATTCATTATTTTATTATTATTTATTACTATTATACAGATCGTGTCAATATAAATTGTTTCTGATCGTTGACAAAGTTAAAAGTTGGAGTTAGGCGAACCGAAGTTTAATTTAAATATTTAAATTTTTTACTCCTTTGAGCTTAAAGAGGACTGATAAAAAATGCAACACAAACAGTTATTTTAATTAATAATTGTAGGTATTTACAAAATATTGAAAGGTAGATGTTTATATAGTGGATGTGAACTATTTTTGTCTTTACAAAACAGAATTAGTTAGAAAAAAGTCTTTCTACTCCTTAATAAAATTTGACTATTGAATGTTCTAACTAGACTGAGTATTCTCTTAGAACTGTGGGGTATGAATGATTTTATGTCTACTTTTAAAATGCGTTTTATTTTTTCAAAACAAATATATTTTTTTGATATCTTTGAGGAAGGAACCGTACCAGAGGGATACACCAATCCCAACGGAGCCGAGAGGAAATTGGGGATTCCAAATATACCCAATTTGTTTTATCGTGTGTGGTACAAGCTCCTATTTTTTGTTTTTCATCTTTTTCCTCCTCTTGATTTCATTTTCTGAGAAATACAAGTTGCACTAAAACTAAGATGAAATTTGTCATGAGTTGCCATTAATTTATGTGTTATAAAACTAGAAAATATAATAGAAAAGAGCCAATGTTATGCATGTAAATTGAACAATTTTGTTGCGAAAAATGACACTCCTTTTTATTTATTGCTCATTTACTTTTTTAACAAATTTATTGAATTGCATAAATCTATTTATTTATTTTAGCACTGACGGCCTTTCATACAGGAGAGAAAAGATGTGCTGTCTTATTGTGAGCCATTAAAGTTTATTTATAAGATAAGAATCACTGATGCCAATATATTACTTATAGTTATCTGAACTTCAAAAAGAGCACATTTACTAAAATGACATCATAATTTGAAATAAGTATTGTAGTGACCGCTAACTACATACGAAAAATCTCCCTATAATCTATTATTATTATAACTTTATTGTGCAATAATTACAATCTGCCTTTTATAAGGCAATAATAATACAGATAAATGATCTCATTCATACCATATTTACAGTCATCATTCACTCACTCATTCATACAATAGGACATGATTGGAGAAACTGGCCATTGCCAGGACTCCCACTGTCACGTGATTATAGCAGGTCACGAGGCCACTGCCGTTTCAGTCTCCGAGGAGGATTATAGGGATGAGTGGCGCAGTGCAAAGACTGTGCTACAGGATTAGGGTGGTTGGAAAGGCTACTGTGGAATTTCATAAACTTGGAAGGGATGAGTTCTAGAATGTAGGGTATATTAAGGTCGTTATGAAGGGTTTTGTTGCTGACGTAATAAGGGGCATTTACTATTGTTCTCAGGACTTTGGATTGAAAGGATTGGATACGCTTGATGTTCGACTTTTTTGCTGTCCCCCATAGCTCTATTCCGTATGTCCAGATTGGTTTAAGTATAACTTTGTAGATTTGTAGTTTATTTTCTATTGAGAGATGGGATGTCCTTTGAAGTAGTCTGTACAGTTGTCCAAAGCGTCTGTTTAGTTCTTGTCTTTTTAGTCTCGTATGTGGGTTCCAGGTCAGTCGTTTGTCGAGATGGAAGCCTAAGTACCGTACTGTCTCGGTTACTGGGAGAGGAATAGAATTAAAATAAACTAATGGACAAGTCTTGCGACAAAGGGCGAAGGTAATGTGGGAGCATTTTGCTTCATTAACTTTGATCCGCCATTGATTGCACCAATACTCGATCTCGTTAAGGTGTTTTTGAAGGTTATGGGATGCATGTCGGGGTCTGGGTGGGATGACAAGACTGCAGTGTCATCTGCAAATGTGGCCAAGAAGGTGTTGGAAGTAGAGGGGACATCAGCGGTGTATAGGTTATAGAGGATGGGGGCTAGGACACTGCCCTGTGGAACTCCTGCATTTATGGGATAGTAGTTAGAGTATTCTAAGCCACAGCGGACTTGGAAGAAGCGGTTTGAAAGGTAGGACTGTAGGATTAGGAAAAGGGTCTGTGGTAAATGTCTTTTGAGCTTGTAGAGCAAACCTGCGTGCCAAACCCTGTCAAAAGCTTGAGCTATATCGAGAAAGGCAGCAGTGCAATACTTTTTGGTTTCAAGGGCTGAGGAGACGTGATCAACAACGCGAAGGCCTTGTTGAGCAGTGGAATGTCGTTGGCGGAAACCAAACTGGTGTGTGGGAAAAAGGTTTTTGGATTCAACAATTGGAAGTAGACGTTTTAGTAGGAGTTTCTCAAATATTTTTGAGAGGATAGGGAGTAGGCTAATTGGACGGTAAGATGAGGGGTCATTGGGTGGTTTACCGGGTTTGGCGAATAGGACAATAATGGAATGTTTCCAGAGGAGAGGAAAGTGCGTCGTTCGGATAATGCAATTATATATATAGGTTAGGAAGATTATGGCTTTAGGAGGAAGTTGTTTGAGAATTTGAGGAGTTAGGAGATCATATCCAGGGGATTTTCTGTAAGGTAAGTTTTTCAGAAGGTATTTGACCTCAGAGGGATTAACGGCTTTTGGTGGAAGAGAGAGAGGAATAGGTGAAGTGAGGAAATCTTCCACAGTTTTGCTGTGAGTATGGCTTTGATGAGAAAGGTGAGGTGTGAAAGTATGGGTAAGATGCAGAGCAAATTCCTCCGACCTATCCCCATCCGAGGCCACCCAGGACCCATCATCACGACGGAGTGGATGTGAAACAGGTTGATACTTTAGGATTTTTTTGGTTACATTCCACAAGGAGTTATCCCTGGTAGACAGAGAGGAGAGGTAGGAATTGAAAGAATCAGAACGGAAGGATGCCAATCGCCGCTTTACCAATCGGCAGTACTGATTGTACGAGCGGCGATCAGCAGGATGCCGGGATCTTTGCCACACTGTTCTAGAGCGGCGTTTGGATTTGATTAGATCTTTGAGATGCTGAGGTAAACGATTATGATTGTGGATTCTTGGGTGACGATGGGGTGACGATGCCTCCCAAGCCGACCTCTGGACCAGAGTAGTGAAAGAATGCACTGCATCGTCTAGGTCTTGGGATGTTTTCAGGGATAATTTGAGGTTTACGGACTCTGTAAGAAGCTGACGGAAGTGGTCCCAGTCAACTGGGCCCCTAATAAATGAAGGAGGAGGCAGTTTGTGAATTGGTCTAAGGGAAATGGTTAATAATAAAGGACTATGATCAGAGGAGAGGTCATCGAGGCGCTTGAGTGAATAGTTTAGTGTTCCTAAACTATTGTAGAAGAAAAAGTCAAGGAGATCTGGATTTCGGTTGGGATCTGATGGCCAATAGGTGGCTGTGTCAGGAGAGATAGTGGAGCAATGTCTCCGTGTGAGTGCAGACAGCAAAGCACGTCCTCGTGAATTTGTGGATCTTGAGCCCCAGTGTTGGTGCTTTGCGTTAAAGTCCCCACCCACAAGGAAACGATGCCCGATGGAGTCTAGAAAGGAGATGAATTGGGAATCGGGAATGGATTTATTGGGAGGGCAGTACACTGATGCTAGAGTAAGGGGAAAAGTGAGGGTGGTGATTGACACTGCAGTGGATTGAAGGAAATCATGTGCTACCAAAGGAACTATGTGATGGGATATGGAGTTATGGACAATGACAGCGGTACCTGCATGAGCTCTTCCATCTGGGTGATCAGTTCGATAAGTCTGGTACTGTCGAACGGTAAATGGTCGTTTACTTGTAAGTCTTGTTTCAGTAATAAGAGCTACATCGATGTTTTTGTCATGGAGTAGTGCTGTCAGTTCGTTAGTGTGGGTGCGAACACCATTCCCATTCCAAAGGAGAATGGATAAGGAGTCAGAAGGATCCACTTATGGATTTTGTTTAACGGGGATAAGGTAGGAGACAAGATTTGTAAGAAGGGAAATGAGAGGTGTAATTAGGGTTCTGAACTCTGTAAGGAATGAGGTTAAAAGGCTGGTGAGATCTGAAGAGCTTGAAGGTGGCGGGATATGCGAGGTGTGTGGTTGAGGATGGGATTGAGTTTGCCGATTGCTGGGATGAGCGGAGTGCTGGGAAAGAAGAACTTGCGGAGGAGGTGTGGGCAATGCCTGTGACTGCTCTCTGTTCCGAACTGCGTCAGCAAAAGAGACTGAAGGCCTCAAACTTCTGGTGGGGGCGCTTCTTGGGCTACCTGTGGCTGATGTTTCTTCTTCAGGACGACGACGTTGTTCACTTCTGGACTTTAGAATTCTATAAGCCTCACAGCCTTTATAGTTTGCCGGGTGGCCTTGCTGACAGAACGCACATACAGCAGGTGATTTTAGGGGCTTCTTGCACAATTCACTTTTGTGCTGCCCACTGCACTTTACACACCTGGGAGGGTGGTAGCAGTATGATTTTGTGTGCCCATATGCCTGGCAATTATGGCATTGGACAATGTCTCGTTTCGGGTAAGGCTTTTCGACCTGTACTCTTGTGTAGTATAAGTGGTTAAGCTCGTAGATTTTCTCCACTCCAGCTGTTCGCTCTAGATCGACAAAGAATAAGGGCATTGGTTTCTTGATACTTGTATCATTTTCTTGTCTTTCCTCACGGAGGACATTCGTGATTTGGCGAACCTTGTACCCTAAACTTATCAGCTCATTTTTTATCTCGTCCGCTGGTGTTGTGGGATGCAGGTTTCTAATCACCACCCGCAGCGATCTTTCTTGCTTTAGTTGGTAGGTATGAAAATCAGCCTTGGTTTCTTCTAGGTATTTTATAATTCCTCGGTATGTTTCAGGAGTGTCCGGAGAAACTTTTGTGTCCCGAGATCGATTGAGGCAAGTATATTTGCCTGTACCTACAACTTTGCTCCGAGTCAGGCAGAGGTCAGGTACCCTGGGCCTTTCTGGGCTTACCAGCCCATGGAGGAGGGTAAGTCTGGTTTTGGAACCTTCCAGGCCTGCAATACGATTGGCCAGAAAAAAACCTTGCCTTATTGGCTGGAATGGGATTGGCCAAAAAAAGACCCCAGCTCATTGGTTACTTTGAGCTATATAGACCCCCCTAGTTTTACCCAACTATTCCTAGTTGAGTGCCAGCAGCCGAAGTGATCACATCGTCTGCTGCCATTGTTTTCGTCACCATCTGTGCTGCCGCAATCCTGCTACTGAGGGGTGGCACCAGGTAACATTTTTTCGTTTTCGCTTTCTCGTGCCGTGTTTTTGTGTCGGTGTTATTGTGCATGGGGACGGCACCCCATTAAAATATTTTGCTGTATTTAACTCGTTTATACGGAAGTATGGAGGAAATGGAGACGGACAGTTCGCGGAAGCGGTTGGCTTCACCGACACAGGATTCGGAAAGTGAAGAGGATTTCACTTTTCCGAAAATCACTGTTAAAGTACAAAGGCCCACTAAGGGAAAAAATCCGACAAAGGTCGGAAATAAATTCCAGGCTTTGGCCACTGAGTCACCGGAAAGCCCTAATCCTGTGACTCAGGCACCAAAGAAGCCGCCGCCTGTTGTTGTTTCCGGTGAGACAACAACAAATTTGACTCGGATGCTCAAAGGAGCAAACATAACCAAATTCGCCCTCAGGAAGACGAAGGAGGGCGTAACTATTTACCCCGAACTCGAGGGGGAACGAGGGAAGATAACAAAATTACTCCAGACGGGCGGAAAGGAGTACCACTCTTTTGCTCCAAGAGGCGGCAAAAAGAATAGAAAATACTTAATTCTTGGCCTGGATGTCCAGGAGGACATCAAAGAGGTTTCCGATGCCATAAATGAGACCATACCAGGAGTCGTCGATGTGAGGCGACTTCGAAAAACAGACCAAACAGGTCGAAAACAGGATATTTCGCCAGTCCTGGTAACAGCGAATGATAGCGTTACATTGAACGCAATGAAAAAGCTACGTGCTATAAATCACGTAATCATTCGTGTAGTATTATTTAAAGAAGAGAGAGGGCTACCGCAGTGTCACCGATGCCAAGAATTCGGCCACACAAACAACCATTGCGGCAGAAAAACCAAATGTGTGAGATGTGCAGGACCCCACGAGGTGGCACAGTGCCCCAGGAACGAGACGGCACCGCTGAAGTGTTCCAACTGCGGCGAGGCACATCCCGCCTCGTACAGAGGCTGTGAGGAAAGGAAGAAGATTCTAGCCAGAGTGAGACCGGCCCCCGACAGAGTGCAGCCCCAGCAGAAGAGGAGCCGCCCAGACGTGCCACTAACGAGACCTGCTCCACCGCCATCTGTACCTGCCTGGCAGAACCCGCTCTTCAAGCTCTTTCAAGCCAGAGATGAAGAAACGGCTCAACCTTCGAAGACGAGAGCAGCCCCCTCCACGTCGAGAGCTGCCCCCTCCACGTCGAGAACTGCCCCCAGAACTTCGCAGGACACTCCGGAAAATAACAATTGTGAGTACCTAGATCCTAGGCTAAAGTTTCTTACAAACGACCAGCGTAAAGACCTTGAATGCGCACCGAAATGGGTAACTGCCCTAGTAGACTTCTGTAGCCAAATGCTCATGGCTATGATATCTGGTAAACATCAACAATGGTAGATTACCAAGTATTAAATTTTAACGTTGATGGTCTCCTGACCAAAATAGATGAGGTAGAAGTGCTGCTAGCTCTCTACCGACCAGATATTGTAGTTTTGACAGACACTAGGGTATCTACACAATCATTTCACATTAAAGGTTATTCAACTGCCATTGAAAGAGTTAACGGTTACGGAGGCGTTTTAATCGCTATACGCCTTGGCATCAATTGGAAGACAGTGGCTTCACCACTGACTACAACTGATCCCAAGCTTCACCACTTGACAGTTAAGGTAAATTTGGGGAGACCCATTTACCTTACCGCCCTGTACAGAAGGCCGTACGCGTCTCTACAGCAGTACTCAGCCTTGCTACACGCATGCGCGCAGAGATCTAACCACTGGGTGGTGGGAGATCTCAACGCAAAACATACCATGTGGTACAACACCGTAACGAACAAGGCTGGGAGACTCCTGTTGAGAACGCCATTCACGGTCGTTCACCCCCAGACTTTTACTTTTTGACAAAGAAGTAACCCGCAGGCTACATCGACGATTGACTTACTACTGACAAAACAACCCCACCGTATCACTAGTTGCACCGCCCTTGACTTTATTACCTCTGACCACAGGCCAGTACTGTATGCAGTGTGTCAGAATGAAAGACATAGGTTGATTGAATATAGTAATAATTTATTAACCATAAAATAAGTACATCTAGGTCACATGTTATATAGGTTAGAATAATATTGTCAGCCGGCTTTGTTCATTTAATAGAGATAACCCAACCATATGACATCTCCGTTTTTTTTTTTTTTTTTTTTTTAATTTATTTATTTATTGTAATACATAGTTTTCTTTTAGATATGCTGGCTGACGACTGATTCGTCCACTACGAGTTACATATGTGTCATTGTCATTATTGATATCTTCGCTCTGGCTTTGGTTCATTAATTGCTGATCTGCTGGATCGGCTGTATTATTAACCTTACCATTATTATTTGGATTTTCCGAAATTTGTGGTTTAATATTTTCATCAAGTCTATATTCGTTACTTTCTATTTCGAATGGTAGGCTAGTATCATTTCTTAAGTGTATTCTATTACGCGTCAATAAGGAGCCTCCCTCTGTCTTAATTTGATAAGCCCTATTGTTTATGTTTCTATCTATTATTACAGCCCGATCCCACATTCCTTGTTTGTTTCTAACTCTAACATTTTCTCCTTTTTCGTATTTTTTCAAATCTTTGGCTCGTTGATCATGAAAAAATTTTTGTTCCCTTTGTCTTTGTAACAATTCACCTTTTATATATGAATTTTCTTCACTTTTAAACTTTGGTATATCATATAGAACACCATTCACATTTTTACCTTGCATTATCACATTTGGAGAAGGTATTGTATTAGATATTGGTGTGTTGTTTAATTCTAGTATTGCTAAGTACACATCTTTTTTATCAAAATGAGCTTTTCTAATTACATTTTTCACAGTTTGTATGTGCCGCTCCACCATTCCGTTACTTTGTGGATATGTTGGACTCGACGTAACATGCTTAAATTTCCATTCTCTTGTAAACGTTTTAAATAGAAAACTTGAAAATTGTGGGCCATTATCTGATCTGAATTCTTCTGGTATACCCCAGTGTACAAAACAAGACTTTAATGCTTTTATAACTGTTACACTAGTTTCATCCTTCAATGGTAAAACATCTACATATTTAGAAAAATAATCCACAACTAACATGTTTGGTTTTCTATCAATGTAAAAAATATCAGCTCCTACTGTTGCCCATGTTTTATCTGGTATTAATGTTGGTATTAGACTTTCTTTCTGATTTGATCGTTGGAACGTTAAGCATGTTTTACAGTTGTTTATTTTGTTTTCTATATCTTTATTCATATTGGGCCAAAATACTATTTCTCTCGCTCTAGCTTTTGTTTTTTCAATGCCTAAATGATTATAATGTAACTTACTCAAAACTTCTTCTCTTAATTTGTTTGGTACTATTACACAATTATTTTTAAACAGTAAGTCATCATATTCATAAATGTCGGCATGGTAAGTATGATAATATTTAACTATATTTGGTACATCTTTTATTTCTTTTGGCCAACCTTTTTTTTATTGTATTTTTCAATGTCTGCAATTCTATGTCATTTTTTGTTGCTTCTATATATTTTTGTTTCTTTTGATTACTCATCTCGCTTGCTAACGTAAGTTCTAATATATACATTCTGGAATCTCCATCCTCTTTAGTTTCTTTTAAATGAGCTCTCGATAGTAAATCTGCTATTATTAAATTTTTACCACTTGTATAAGTTACTTTAATATCATATGGTTGTAACCGCATTCGCATTTTTTGTAGTCTCATTGGTACATCAGTTATCTTTCGTCTTAAAATAGGGATCAGCGGTTTATGATCTGATTCTACTCCAAAAGGTTTACCGATTACATACTGTCTGAAACGCTCACATCCAAACACTATGGCATATAATTCTTTCTCTATTTGAGCCCACGATTTTTGACATTCAGTGAATGCTTGTGATGCATATGCTACTGGCAAATCATTTTGTAACAGAACTGCCCCTACTCCGGTACTACTAGCGTCTACACTAATTTTGCACTCCTTATTTACATCGTATAATTGTAGAATAGGAGTTTTGCTTAAACATGTTTTTATCTTTTTAAAACAATTTTCATGTTCACCTGTCCAGTTGAAAATTGTACCTTTTTTAATTAGATTACGCAATGGTTCCGTTAACTGAGCTGAGTTTTCTACAAATTTACCCACGTAGGTTATCAATCCTAATAATCGTTCTACTGCTTTAGCATCTTTTGGTCTTTCCATTTCACTAATTGCTTTGACTTTGTCATCATCAATTTCTATCCCTTTGCTACTGAAGTAATGACCTAAAAATTTAATTCTTTCTTCTTTAAACTTACATTTGTTTTTATTAAATTTAATCCCATGCTCATAAGCTCTTTTCATTACTAATTCTAAAATTTCTAATAATTCTTTTTCATTTTCTGCCCATATCATTATATCATCGATATAAACAGCTACGTTTTTTATACCTTCAAAAATCTCTGAATAAGTTTTATGGAACACTTCTGGTGCAATACTAACCCCGAAAGGCATTCTTAAAAATCTAAATGGACCATATGGCGTTTGAAAAGCCGTCATTAACGAACTCCTATGTGTAAGTTCTAAATGCCAAAACCCATTTGATGCGTCTAGCACTGCAAACATTTTTGCCCCCGCCATTTTACTAGATATTTCTTCAAATGTAGGTAAAGGACAATGTTCTCTTAGTAAACAAGTGTTAAGATGCTGTGGGTCTAAGCAAATACGTAATGATTTATCAGGTTTACTGGTAATTACGATTGGGTTCATAAATTCAGTAGGTTCGTTAACCTCTGTAACAATTTTATTGTCTTTCATTCTGTATAATGTTTCTTTGAAAAGATCTAATAATTTAAAAGGTATTCTACGACATGGTTCAATTTTTCCTTCATATCCTTCTTTTAATTTGAAATCATATATTTTTGAGATTTTTCCTATACCTTCGAATAGTTCTTTATATCTGTTAAGCAATTTCGTGAGATCATTATTTGTATTCATATTTATATTTTCAACTCTGGTAATTAATTTCAGTTTTTTAATTGTATCTAATCCCAAAACAGAGCTTGAGCTATTACAGTTTACTAAATAAAATTTTATTGGTTCTATTTTACCCTTGATTACACAATCTAATATAACAGTTCCTATAACCGGTATTTCAGAACCACTGTAATTTGCCAATTTGTTATCAGTTTTATTTATTTTCTCTTTAATTTTCAAATTTTCATAGTCGCTTTTTTTTAAAACATTGCATTCCGCCCCTGTATCGAGCTTGACTGTAAGTGAAGTTTTGCTTTCCAATATATTTATAGATAATTCCCAACCCTTTTGAACATTATTTATTTTTAGAATTCTCCCTAAAGTGTACATTTCAGCATCCTCTCCCTCAATCATACTTACATTATTTATATTTCGAGTTATTCTACACATTTTTGCAAAATGATTTATCCTATTACATTTAATACAAATTTTACCGTAGGCTGGGCAATTTCTGTACCCATGGACGTTGCCGCATTTATTGCACCTCAATCGCTGCTGGCTTCCATATTGCTGCTCTTGTTGCAGTGATGTCTTGCTGCTATCGCTGGTACTTGGTTTCGACGTCCACGGCTGCGTACTCACTCTCAGATTACTCGTCGCTGCTTTGGTTCTGCTCCTTTGCTGTACTATATTTATTTCCTCTTCTTCTGTACCTCGCAACGTCTCTATTCTTTGTTTTGCTAACTCCGCCACTTTGCATAAATTAGTACATTTATCTAGTGTTAGATCATCTTCCCGCAACAATCTATCTTTCACTTGTTCATCCTGTATACCACTTACAATTTGATCTTTTATAAGGCTATCCTTCAATGTTTCAAATGCACAATCAACACTTAACTTTTTCAAATCTGTAATGAAATCACCGAATGACTCACCCTTTCTCTGTTTACGTTGAAAAAAATTAAATCTTGCCACCGTCTCGTTTTTTTTAGGTATGCAATAATCTTCAAAAGCTTTAACTACAATTGCGTATTCCTTCTGTTCTTCTGCCGTCAAATTAAAGGTTTCATATTTATCTTGTGCATCTTCTCCTAATACGCTCAACAGTATACCAACTTTTACTTCATCTTTTTTATCTTGTGCTTCGATAGCCGACAAGTAATGATTAAACTTTCTATACCATCTTTTCCATGCTTCTGCTATATTTCCTTCGAAAATAAATTGTTCTGGCGGTTTCAAATTCACATGTCCTACCGACTGCGCCATGTCAGAATGAAAGACATAGGTTGATTGAATATAGTAATAATTTATTAACCATAAAATAAGTACATCTAGGTCACATGTTATATAGGTTAGAATAATATTGTCAGCCGGCTTTGTTCATTTAATAGAGATAACCCAACCATATGACACAGTGGATGGTAAAGTGGCGACCCCTCGCCCCACGAGATACGACTATCGTCGTGCCGACTGGGATCTGTATCGGTCGCAGATTTACCATAACCTGCATACGGTACCCATTCTCCGCACGAAAGAAGAAGTAGATCTTCAACTAGCTTTCATAACTGATGTGATCATAGACGCAGCAAACACTGCGATCCCGAAGTACACTCCCATGCCACCGTGTCTGCGACCACCTCCAGACCACATTCTTAAAATTATAGCCTTGCGCAATAATTGGAAGAATAGATGGTACAGGACGAGAGATCAGCAAGCCAAGGTCGTTGTGAATTCTCTCACAACGAAAATCCGGGGCTTGATGAAACTCTGGAAAACAGCGCAGTGGCATGAGAGACTTCGTAGCACTCACGGAGATCACAGAAAGTTTTCTTCGCCAGTGTCAGGAAAACCGAGCACCAGGGCACGACGGGATACAAACAGTCATGCTCAAACAAATGCCGAGGAGAGGGATAGTACAACTAGCAAACTTATACAACTCTTGTATAAGATTGCGGTACTTTCCTGACACATGGAAACAAGCCATCTTGTTTCCATTACTAAAGCCAGCCAAAAGTGGAGATCACCCAGCCGACTACCGCCCGATCAGTCTGCTACCACAGATGGGGAAAATCTTTGAGCAGAGCAGACTGGATTTCAATCCAGTGTGAGCGCAGAGCACCCCCTTCTGAAGGTGCAGTCAGAAGCTAGCCATAACATGAATAGAAACATAGCCACGGCTATGATTTCCATTGATTGCACCCAAGCATTCGACTCGGTGTCTCACGGGACACTGTGTCAAATGCTCTGCGACCGGGAATGCCCGGAACAACTATATTCAATTCTGGCTAGCTTGAAGTCTTACCGGCTTACGCACTTATTGACTTCCCCCAATCTATCACTGCGTCTCAAGCTACTGATTTACAAGAGCATACTCAGGCCTACTCTGCTGTATGGTGCACCGCTATTTCGTTATCTGACGTATACGACAGCTAAGAAACTCCAACAATTCCAAAATGGTATACTGATGAAAGTGGTCAGAGGTACTTCATTCGAGCAGCGACGGAACAGTGAGCTGCATGTGATATTTGAGCTGCCTACGGTGGATGAATTCATCCAGCGTAGACATATCAAATTTTTCGACTCATTACAATATTTGACAAACCCGGTGTTTAACACTATAACCCCCGCTCCGTTCCCCCATCGATGGCAGGACGCTGTCGTGGCTGGAACGCTTTAGTTTTAGGTTCTAGGTATAGTTTTTAGTTTGTAAGTTTTTTCTCCCATTTTTAAACCGAAGGTGAGCCCCATCACCTAGATTTGTATTCATAGTATTTGCCTATTAACCACAATCTGTATTGTTGAGTAACACGAACTCCTTCAAATGCATCTGTGCATAGCAGGATAAGGAGAAAATTGCAAAGTTTCTTTTAATATTTTCATTGCATAACTTCATGGGGTTTAAAAAAAAAAAAAAAAAAAAAAAAAAAAAAAAAAAAAAAAAAAAAAAAAAAAAAAAAAAAAAAAAAAAAAAAAAAAAAAAAACACCAACTATTCATTGGAGCTATGGCTTGCCTCTGGACTGGTACTTGCAGCTGCAACAATGTTTCAAGATGTGGCCTTCTCATTTAAGGCAGATTATAATTTTACCGCAATAAAGATTTTCCTACTTATTTAACTACCTCTGCTTCTCTCTTTCCTAACCTCACTATGTTTTAGTCCGACGTTGTAAGACCCCACACCTTTGTAGAGGGATTCTCTGCCTTTGTCTCGCTAAAACTAGCACCTCCATGGAAAAGATCACTTCCATGCGGACGACGATCTCCTGGGGCCCTACAAATTTTACCTAGTAGCGTTTCTCCCAAGCGATCCAGTCTTCCTCTCTCCGGTTTACACTCGCCCTTGTGATCCGGACGCTTTTCACCTACCCTTCGATACCTACAGTGAATTCGTGGTCATTCCAAGACCACATAAACTACCAATACTACCTACTCTGTTCCTCATCTACAGAAGATAGTGAACTGTCTGGGCACATACTTATCAGATATGGAGTCAGATAGGACTGTAAGACCCGTCATGAAGCAATTGTCCAGGTCATAGCCTAATCAACCCTCACTTCATCACTAGGGCTAGGGTAACTAGGCACCCCCTCGTGACGACCCGACATGTAGAAGTTAGAAATTGTATAAAATGTAGCCAAGCTACTGGAAATATAATGACTAAATTGTAAATAGATTCGTTTGGAGAATCTACATTGAATTCTATAATAATTTTTGTAACAAGGGAATATAGGAAAAAAAATCATGTGCTATATTATTGATGTTCCAAAATCCAAGTTCCATACAAAGTCAAGAAGCAAGCGTCCAGGTCATAGCATATTAAACTCTCATTCCGTCAATAGAGCTAGGATAATTAGGCACCCCGTCGTGACGACCTGACAAGTATAGTTTGTGTTTTTAAACTTTTTCATGTTCAGTCATCGGGGATAAAAGTTGACCATCCCTAAGAAATGTCCGAGGTCCCGTAACGTAGTAGGTTGGGGTGTAATGTAAGATTCCATGTACTTTAGTAGGCGAAGGAAAATGCCCTGGGGTTCCAACCTCGGGTTGTCCAAGCACACATTTTGCGATGTTCAGGGTTAACGCATGAGCAGGCAGACGCCCAAAGACTATGTACAGGTGACGCTAGTGTTCCTCGTGCAGCTATCAGTATGTCATTGAGGTACACGAATACAAATTGTAGATCTCTAAAAATGTCCAGTATTCACTATGTCTAAATCATGTTTAGACTAGTTTAAAATTAGTGAATCAGATCAACTTTGTTACCTATCCACATTCATTACAATACAATCACATTCAGTAGCAATCATACAGGTTTGTGCGTGGTTATAATATAATAATCATTGTTAATAGTATGTTTATTATTAAAATCACAAAAATAAAAACTTGTATTATATTATTCTTTAATAAAATTAAGACAACATCTTCACCATTTTTATTAATAAAATTGGAAATGGAAAAAATAGATGGATACATTGAAGTATTGAGTGGGTTATGGAAATTACTAAATCGAGAAGAATAATCAAATGTAAACGATGAGTTATAAAAAACCTTCGATTCCGTGATTGCCATAATACATTGGAAATAATGCTATTTATTGAAAAGAAAATTGTGGTTTAATCCACCAATATCATCAAATTATAAAATAAGTGTTGGAAATATTAAAAGAGAATAATCTAAGCATACAACTAGATAAGACTGAATTTTTCAAGACACAGCTAAATTTTTTAGGGTACGTTGTAACGCAGAATGGATTGAAAACAGATCCTAATAAAATAAAAGCTATCTCGGAATTTGAAAAACCTAACGATGCAAAATCCCTTAGGCGATTTTTGGGCATGACAGGCTACTACCGCAAATTTATAAGAAATTATGCCAAGATAACGATACCTCTAAATGCAGCTATTAAGACAAATAGTTATGATTCGGAAGAATTTTAAAACGGATTTCATCGATGGATTCAGGAAATGACCAATACACCGATATTAGCCTATCCAGACTGGAACAAAGAATTCATATTAACAACGGACGCAAGCAACCAAGCAATCGGTACAGTACTTAGTCAAAAAATAGATGACGTAGAACACCCGATTGCCTTCGCATCTAGAGTTTTATCAAAAACAGAGGAAAATTATAGCACTATAGAGAAGGAATTGTTATCTATAGTTTATTCTACGCAGCACTTCAAACCGTATCTCTATGGAACAAAATTTCTTTTGTTAACGGACCACAAACCACTAACATGGGTTTTCACGATGAAGAACGAGGACAGCAGGATCATGAAATGGATCTGGAAACTGCAAGAGTTCGAGTTTGAAATAAAGTGTATAAATGGAAAAACAAATTATGTCGCTGACTGTCTCTCAAGAAGAAACGAAATCAACGCATTTAGAATGTGATGTGAAAAATAATATTAACATTCCAGAGAAAGGAACTCAAGAATACGATGATTTTTAGACCAACTCTTGGAATTTGAGGAAACAAACAATCAAACTACCTTAGAACCAATAGATTAATCGAGAAAGAATACAAAACAGTAAAACTTAAGAGATATTGTATACTATGTGATGATATCACTGAGTTGAGTGATCAACGACAGGCGATCTTGGATTATCATTACGGTAAGACTTGCCATCGTGGGATTTTGGAGACTTACAACAAATTAAAGAGAAAGATTTACTTTCGAAATATGAAAGATAAGATCACAGAAATAATGAACCAATGCGATATCTGCAAAACAAATAAATACGACAGGAACCCAATACAATGCAAATTTATGTTAACACCAACTCCTAATAGACCATTCCAGGAAATCATGATGGATTTGTTACAGTTTGACAAAAAGATAATCTTTACAACCATTGACACGTTTTCAAAACGTCTATATACACAGGTGATTAATAACAAAAATGCCTTAACCATTTGCCAAAGTTTAGAGCAATACATTAGTCTATACCCTGTACCAGAGCGTATTTGCGCAGACCATGGTAAGGAGTTCAATAATATCTTGGTTCAGCAATTTTGCAAAGCCACTGGCATAACAATTCATTATATCAGTACAAATCATTCTAATTCACTAGGGATCCTGAATAAATGTCATGCAACGCTAAACGAAATTATACGAATAAACATTAACCAAAATAAGAATATCAAATTTGAAAGGATCGTGCAAACAAGTACGATAGCTTACAACAACACCCTAAACCAAAATTTAAAACTGACTCCAAATAAAATTACGTTCGGAAAAATGAGAGATACCTATGAAACTGACGACATACAGGAAACATATGTCAATGATTATTTTCAACGATTAAAAAACTTGCACAACACAGTTAAAGAAAAAATAGAATACATAAAAGGAACACGAAACGAAAAACTGAATCAAAATCGTGAGGAACCTCCTGAGCTTAACTCAGAAGAATTCGATAAGACACCCAGAATAAAACCAAAAAAGAATTTGTTATAAAATAGAATAAAAATAGGCAACACCCTCATCAACAATATAAAAAGACCCAATAAACTGAGGAAAAAATATTTCATTGCGGAGAGTGACAATGACGAAGACACTCATCATGATCCAGGTCCTAGTAGCCGCAGCAGTAATTAATAAACAAGACTTAATAGATATCGACGAAATTGATAAAATTAATGAAGTATAATCAAATAAATCATGATCAAACGATATCAATTAATTATAGAGGAAATTTGTAAATGGGTTATATTTTGATTGGCTAATCTAACGTCATAATGTTCAGTAGAAACATTTATTTTAAAAAGATGTATATTATATTTAGTTATATTATCCGTTTCTAAATAATTTAGTTTTTTTATGGCAAGAAAGATTGTAAGCTGCTTTTATATTGTTTGTATCTAAAAGATAAATTTATTATATGTTTTAATATTAATTATTCTTTATAATAGTTTATAATGAATATAGTAGTGAAAACATTTCAGCTTTCGGCTTTACCATTAGATAATTTAATTTGTTTCAAGTTAATTAACTGTTCTTTAAAGGTAGTTATAAATCAAAATGAAAAGTACTTTAATTTTCTTTAATTGCTTTAAATTTCTTAAGTTTGTTGTGTGCTTTTTATTATAAGATCTATTCACTCACTTATACACCAGAGCGAATTACTTTAATTCCATTTATAAACAACTGCCTACAGATCCTTTAAAGTACAAAGAATCTGCTATTTAGGGATTATAGCAAATTTAGGATTTGGCTATTTTTTATTTTTTTAGGATTAAGTTGTTTACCGCTTAAGAATTAAAAGTCAAATCATTGCACTCCTCGAGGATCAAACTAGATGATTCTTAAGCCTTTATATCTAATCAGCTTTTTGATGTTAAATATTTACTTTTAGTTTCAAGGCCGTATCTGACTATCCATCGTTTAAACTTCAGTTACATACAAGGTACTTACACTGAAGGATTATTATCTAAGTCAACAGCTATTAAGCATGGAACTAATTGTTAATTGTTTGTTCTTCATATAATCTAACTATATTAAAAGAATAATTATCCATATTTATTATTAAGTAAGAACTATTAATTACGATACCATTTACTATATCTTTGCTACATTTTGTATAAGAGAATTTCTTTAATATTTTAGCAAATCGAGGAACCAATAAAAGTACTATGTTAAGTATAATTTTCCTCTTACATTTTTAAGTTATTTCTGATGAAATTTTATGTTCGCTTTATGCACTTTTGTAAAAACTTTTATACCTCTGAAACTATACGCATATTGCAAACTTAAATTTACGTGCTATAATAATAACGCTAGAGCAATGTTATTTCAAGTGTGGTATCCATTTAAAATTTACTTATTATTAATAGTTTCAACTAAATTTTACTCTGTAAGAACAACTATGAATGCTCTGAGTGTGTCAAATATCTTAATAAGTAAGATTAGATTCTTTTTTTTTTTTTGCACATTTCCGGGGTAATGCTTAATCTTCGGGAGGGAGGAGTTATATGATGATAATTAATCCAAAACATTGGCTAATCCATGTTGAGACTTCCCCCTATATATAGGCTAAGCCTACGGCTCTCGGTCTCATTCTCTCTCTGATAGTCACGCGACTCATTTCATCTCATTCATAGTAGTTTTATATTTTCAACCCGTATGTTTTGTACTTCTAATAAAGTGTGTTTTTAAAAAGATCTATTCCTCGTGGCTTGATTTTATTATATATATATATATATCATTTGTTCTCAGTTAAATAATTTTTGTAGAGGAGAGTCTTGTAGAATGCTTCTACTTTTAGCATTATATATAATATTAGCATTACAATATTCTTAGCATTACATAACTATCGACAGTAACATTTTATTATACCATTTGTCGAGGGCACCTCCTGAGAGCTAAGGTCTCGCTGACCCGGCTACCGCTCGGGAACGTCAAGAAACAGATAATGGGAGAACCTGTGGTCTTTGAACTTTGCTGGTGGCCTAGTCAGCTTCATTTCTATTTTGTTTATTGATCTGACTCCAAAAGATCTTAGAAGTGTACCCCGACAGTGCACTATTTTCAGAAGAAGAGATACAAGGTACATATTATGGGTAGTTTGCGTGCTCTTGGAATGACCATGAATTCACACTCGGTATCTGAGGGTAAGCGAAAACCATCCGGACCCTAAAGGTGAGTGTGTATCGGAGATAGGCAGACTGAATCGTTGGGGGAAACTCTACTAGGTTAATTTTGGAGGGCCCCAGAGACCGTCGTCTGCATGAAAGGGATCCCTTTTAAGGATGTGCTAGTTTTAGCAAGACGAAAGCAGATAACCGCACTAGAAAGATGTGGGGTCTAACAACAATGGACTAGAGCTAGTAAGGTAAGGAAAGATAGAAGCAGAGGCAGTTAAATAAGTGGGAATATCTTTATTGTGGTAAAATTACAATCTGCCTTATTGGGCAGCTTTTTTCCTTCATTTGGAAGTTGACTCTTGAAATGAACATGGCTCTCTCTCTCTCTCTCTCTCTCTCTCTCTCTCTCTCTCTCTCTCTCTCTCTCTCTCTCTCTCTCTCTCTCTCTCTCTGTCCATTTCTCTTTCTCTTTCTCTCTAGGAGTAATATGATAATATAAGTAATACAATAAGTGATTGTGATAAATGTTTTCATTTATACCCTATTTACAATTTTCATTTATACAATATTTACAGACAGCCCAGAGGCCTCTCAAGTCCACACGTTTGTCACCTCCCTCGTATATGAAACCGGAGTCTTGGGAAGCCCCCCACGCTCCTCCGTCAGCCGAGTCACCGGATACGATCCAGTGGAGGCTGACGAAGAGCGCAAAAGCCACAGACGCTAAGGACACGATAAGAGAAACTGGCCATTGCCAGGACTCCCACTATCACTTAGTTATAGCAGTCTCCAAGGAGGATTATATGGATGTGTGGTGCAGTGTAATGACTGTGCTACGGGAATAGGGTGGTTGGATAGGTTTCTATGCAATTTCATAAACTTAGAAGAGATGAGTTAAATAATGCAAGGTACATGTAGATCGCTCTAAAGGGTTTTGTTGCTGATTTAGTAATGGGCAATAATTATTGTTCTCAGGAGATTTTATTGAAAGGATTTTTTCAATCTCCCCCGTAGCTCTATTCCGTCCAGATTGGCTTTAGTATAAATTTGTAAATTAGTGATTTATTTGCTTATATGAGATGGGTGATCCTTCGGAATAGTCTGTATTGTTGTTCAAAGCGTCTGTTTAATTGTATTCTTAGTCTCATGAGTGGGTTTCAAGTCACACTTCTGTCATGATGGAATCCTAAATACCGTATTGTCTTGGATACAATATGAGTACGTATGAGGGATACGTAAGTAGAGATGGAATTGAAAATATGAATGTATAGGACTTGCGGCTGAGGGTAAAGATGCATGTATATGTGGGGAGTTTTATTTATTAGTTACACCAATAGTCGATCTCATCAAGGTGACTTTGAAGGATATGAGGAAATTATGGCTTCAGGCAGAATTCGTTTGAGAAGTTGAGAGGTAAGGAGATCATAACCCGGAGATTGTTTGTTTGATAACTTTTTTAGAAGGTATTTGACCTCAGGGGTGGAAGTTAGAGAGGGATAGGTGATGTAAGGAAATCTTCAACAGTTGTCGCATAAGTATCGTTTTGATGACAAAGGTGTGATGCAAAAGTACGGGAAAGATTCAAAGCGAATTCATCCAACGTTTCCTTATGTGAAGTTGCCCACGACCAATTATAACGACTGAGTGGATGTGAAATAGGATGGTAGTTCAGGATCTCTTTAGTTACATACCGTAGGGAATCCATCCCCTATTGAAAGAGAGGAGTGTAGCGATATATAGCGAAGAGCTAAACATATGTAAATTACCCTACACTCGGGTTCATAATGTATTATAATAGAAATGCAAATCTGTGTAAACTTAACTGTAACTGTGTAACGTAACTGTAATAAATCATAGAGAGGTCGGAAGTCGTAAACAAGTAACTCAGAGGGCCCTGCCATAAAACCTAGGGCAAGCACACTTACCCCTATTAGAATAGACCTTCAGTCACGTTTCCGTGGTCATAAAATCATGCTAGGAACTGCTTAGTCACGTAACTCGGAGGCGGGACACCATAAAACACACCCTTTTGGACCCATGGGATAATAAAACAGACCACCTGCAGACAGACTCCGCCTTCCACGAGGGAGGGGGTTACCATATTTATATCAGTAAATTTCGCCCTGAAAACACACTCTGTCTCTTAGTATCCATAGCCGCACGACTTGTCACTTACACCAGGGCCACCTGGCCCTGGTAGGCTCACTCTTCACGCTTTTCTAGTCTCTACATACAGATAGCCGCTATCACTCGTCACGATACGCCTACTCAGCCTTCCGCTAGTCTATCCTCTCTATGCCACACCTCTACGACGGCACTTTGCCTCACAGCCTCTAGCAGACCTCTGACGACTTGTACCTATTACGCTGCCGATCTCTCGCCCGAACTCTGAAAACTGGTCTTATTCTTTATGAACCTCTGAACCTCATCCTGAACACAGTGTCTTGTCGGGACACATCCCTATCAATAAATGGAGTCAGATATTAACGCCTACATGGAACATGGTCCATGTTATTAACTACAACAATCCACCTTTTCCGACAATTGTTGACCTCCGACAATTGTTCACCCCTATACTGACAAGGAGTGTTGAGAATTAAATGAATCGGATAGGTATGCCATTTTACCAATCTGCAGTAATGATTTTACGAGCGACGAACCATACTATGTCGGGTACTTTGTCACACGGTTCTTGAGTAGCGTTTAGATTGGATATAGGTCTTGGAGATAATGAATTTTTGGATGGTGGTGGTGTGACCATTCCTTCCAAAAGCCTAGAAAATATATTAATCGAAAAAAAATGAAGATCTCTAAAGGTAGATATATCTAAAGAAATAAAACTAATGGTTTAAATAAAAGAATGTTATTTTTAATTATTTTAGACTTGACAGTTTCAACTCCATTTAGCTGTAACTATTTATTCTAATTTGGTTAGGCAATTAACCTGATGGGAAAGGTTCAATAAATCAGTTACGTGGCCATTTTATTTCGTGTGCCTCAGTTAATCAGTTAAAAATCAAAAACACATGAGTAGTAACTGGAAGAAAAATTGTTTCAATGAAGCCCATTAGCTAGCAATCATAAGTAAAATTACCATTAAACATTGATTTTTAACCTTTTTACCAAAGTTAGAGAAAGAGGATCTAATTTTAAATAGGGAAATCGTCTCTATGTATTTTATATTATTTTAGGAAATTACTTTAAGCTAAAAAAGGGATAATTCACTTTTGGGTGTCTACCCTATATAAATGGAATGTGTGCGTACATTTCCTTTCATCCCTTTTATGTAAAATTTCGTAATAATGGTTTAAGGAATCAAAGGTATTTTTCACCAAGTTCTAATAGACTACTTCGAAGGACATTCTATCTCTCAATAGAAAAGTAATTACTAATCTACAAAGTTATACTTAAGGCAATCTAGACATATGGAATAGCAAAAAAGTCAAACATCAAGCATACCCAATCCATGTCCATTTACCATTTATATGTCAATGGCCAGTTTCCCCAATCATGTCCTGAGTGTTTGTGGATTTCGCGCTCTTGGTTAGCCTCCACTGGCTGTACGTCTACTACTATCTAAATCTCCTCCTGTTACTTTATGTTTTATTATGATTCAGTATTGGTGCTACCAATGGCGAATTAAGGTCAATAAAGCAAAATGTTCCCACATATCCTTTACCCTCCGCAGCAAGTCCTGTCCGCTAGTCTTTTTAAATTCAATACCTCTCCCTGTGTCTGACACAGTACGGTATTAAGGCTTCCATCTCAACAAAAGTCTGACATAGAACCCACACCCGAGGCTAAAAAGACAAGAACTAAACAGACGTTTTGAACAACTGTACAAACTACTTCAAAGGACATCCCATCTCTCAATAGAGAATAAATTACTAATCTACAAAGTTATACTTAAGGCAATCTGAACACCTGTCCATTGGAATCCATATCCATTTACCATTTATATATCCATGGCCAGTTTCCCCAATCATGTCCTGAGTGTTTTTGGATTTCGCGCTCTTGGCCAGCCTCCACTGGCTCGTATCCACGGATGACGCGGCTGACGGAGGAGCGTGGGGGACTGCCTAAGATACCGCTTCCTCTTTCGTGTGCGAGGGAGGGGACATCCATGTGAACTTTGGAGGTCTCTGGGCTGATTGAAGTACTGAGTGAATGAGAATTGTAAATATGGTATGAATGAGAACATTTATCTCAATTATTTATTACCTATTAAGTATTGAGGCAGATTGTAATTTCATTATAATAAAGTTGTTTTTTCAGATCAATTATGATTCATTCATATTTTCATTTATATCTGTGTTATATAATAGTATAATTGTTTATTGCTACTCTCATAAGTGGCGTCTCTTCTTCTTCTACGTATTGTATATGGCAATCTATTCTCAGTTAGAATTATTTTAGTTTTAAATGTATGATATCAATGAAAATATAGTGTGCATCTAAGAGATTCATGCGACTATCGGTGTTAGAAAAACACATTCTGAAAAACTGAAGGTTAAAACAAATACTCAAAACAAAATATTCTGGAATGCTAACAATTGCAATTGTATTTATAACAAAGAGTTTTTTCAAATTAATATTCTAGTTACCTTCTTTTTTTTCATGAAAAGGCTATCATTCGCGACTGAAAAATTAAAATGAAATATCCTTCATTAAAAATTCCAAGCACTTTCTACGTCCTTCATTTCGTTTAAATTTATGAAAGCGAATCGATTCGGTCTATAATTATACAAAACAATTGCTGGAAAATGTTTTAAGAATAATAAGTAAAACAATAGGTTGGCAAATGATCGATGAATAAACTATATTCAAATTGAATTCTAGCTACAATACTTTTAGAGGATTTTAAGGAACATTGGACCATAGTGTGAACAGTATAAGTCTTCGTTAGAAGGCGGTACATACTCTTAGCAAATGACCCTGGCGTCGGGGAATGGATACGTTCCATCCTCATGTTCTCCGAAGCGTCGACGTCTTAAGGGCCCAGCTGAAATTTTTACTTCAGCCATAACAATAATCTCAATCGCTACGGAGAACCACTAAGGGTTACGGCCACGTGTAAACAGTGCACAGGTCTTCCCAAAACCCCTTTTTAGTTGGCATGAAGAGCCCCTCTTTTCGTGTACCTTGGCTTAGTAGAGCATAAAAACCACTTTACAGACACTGGGGAAACCACCCTCGTATTATTCCCGATTATAAAAACTAGTGTTTGGTTTCATTTAAGGTGCATCACCCGGATCTTCCGCCTGACTGTATTTTTATATGTTCTAAGACATCAAACTATTTTATCATAATGAGTGGAAAGTAATGTAAATTATTTTACTTAGCAATATGCTGATTTCTTCTTGATTAAAATACAAACGCAGGTAAAGAAAAACCAATAAGTTTAGAAACATAATTAATGAAAAAATAAATTAAATATTTAAACATTAAAGGCCTGAAAAGTTCTGTTAAATAATAACCAGGCTTGAAACCTAAAAACATGTAGATTTAAATATAGAATTCGTCGGGGAGATGCTTCGGGACAAGTGTAAATATTCAAATAAGTTTACCCTGTCTTAAACATATTATATATCAGATGATAAAACAATTGATTTCTCTTTAAAAAAATAGAAATGTAAGTATATGATTGTGAATTATAATAAAAAACAAACCACATCGTTTGGTATAACTTAATAATTAATTTATTTTTATTTTCTATTCAACTTTTGAACTGATGTTTTTATGTTAAAATATTTTTGAATTAAGTTGCTTGCAAAATTATTTGAAAACAAATTAATATTAGTCTAACAAATCATAATTATTGTATCGTATTATTATATTTACCTACACCTCTTTTGAATATACTTACAAAGGAAATTTAGGAACGTGTTTATAAGTGTTGTTTTGATATATATCACGTACCAGTAATATTATTGTTTGCTGTAGTGAAAATATGTTCATTTTAATATTATAGGTTAGTAGAAAATAATAATTTAATCTACGATGAATATTCATAATGGCTGTTTTGTTAATTAAATCTAGTTTTTTTTTACTTTATTAATTTGTACCTCTATATCAACGTCTCCTCAGCTCTCGTTGAATGTTAAAACCAGGTAAGTCAGGTGATAGTCCTTGTATCAGTAGGTTTTGGTGCCCATGCAGTGTGTTGAAAAAGTTTGTATATAATGTTCTTATAAAGCCGTGAAGAAAAAGAATTTTTTGAAGAGTTGGTTTTCGCAAGCAAATGCATCATTTTTTATTTTAAAAAACGGAGGTGACAAACATGTTGATTTGGGAGGCACCTGAGCTGTCTGTAAATATTGTATGAATAAGCGAGTGAATGATGAATTGTAAATAAAGTATGAATGAGAGCATTTATCTTAATTAATTATTGCCTAATAAGGCAGATTGTAATTTTAGCATAATAAAGGATTGTCGGGTCGTCACTAGGGAGGTGCCTGATCACCCTAACCCTGGTGACAAATGCGGATTGTTCGAGTTTATAACATGGACAATTGTTCCATGACGGCTTTACTATTTGACTTCATTTATGATAGGTATGTGCCCCGACAATGCACTATGTTCAAGAGAAGAGGTACAGAGGTTTCACAAAGAATTAGTCAAGTTTTCAGAGTTCGAGCCGTAAAGGTCGCGAGAGACTCGCGAGGAGACTGGCGAGGAGACTAAGAGACCGGTGAGAGACTGACTAACAGGGCCAGTAGCCCTGCCTTAAGTACCCTCTCGACTTCCTGCTGGGAGGCTGCGAGGGTCTAATCCAGGTTGGGGGCTATGGACACCTGTGGTGCTGTACCCACTCTTAGTTACCCGACTCCTCACCCCCGTGGAGGTAGAGAGGCCCCCTAAAGGGTTGTTTATGACTGCCAGCTGGTGACCCTTTTATGTTTATGACTGTTTATGAATGCCAGCTGGTGACCCTTTCTCGTTTATGACTTGGCTTCCGCCTTTTATTGCTTAACACTTTTACAATTATTTACATTTCTTTATAATACATTTAGTTCATGTTATTTTACTTTTGCTTACAATATATATGCAATTGAGTATAGGGTGATTTATCTTATGTAGTTAGCGGTCGCTACAAGGATATTTAAAAAAAAAAAAAATACCTATTGGAAGGTGAGATTTGAGTTTTCTCCTTTTCCATTATATAATTGATGTACTTTGCGCTACGAAGGCTTAAAGAACTTGATTAGGGATTTATTAATTTAAATAAACTGCCATCAATATTACTCTTCATGTGGAGAGGATCACTGGATGTTCTTCCGCGCATGTAATTCCTGTCTGTTTGTGAATATAGCGCACTTGTGTGTGGCGTCGGTGGGTTAGTTCTTCCACTGGAGACACATAAAATGTTTTTACTCGTGGCAGCATCTCACAAACCCAGTGTTCTAGATCTCACAAACCCAGGGAAAAATTAGGTTATGATTTAGTTTAAGTTTTTATTGTTAGATGTTAGTCAGTTTTAAGTCCATGATAAATAAAGTGAGCCTTATCACTTTCAAAAAATGTTCAATAATTGTATAATTTACATCATTATACTTTTGTACAGAGTAGATCACAATGTGTAGTGTAGCGACCGCTAACTACATAACATAAATCACCCTATACTCTATCGTATATATTGTAAACTGGTAATAATATACCGTAAATTAAGTCAAACAAATGTAAATGATATTACCAAACCACAAGTCAGATCAGTGTAAATATTCTAAACAATAAAAGACGCAGCTGCAAAGACTGGCTCAGAGGCCCTGCAAAGGGGGTCATGTACCTGAGGCCTTGTAAAGGGGCTGGGCTACTGCTAAAACATTCTAGAGTCATCTAAGCCTCCAATGCGGTCGGTAAGAATAAAACCTTACCCTATTGGCTGAACGCGATTGGGCAGAATAAAACCTCAGCCCTTTGGCTACTTGCGGTTATATATACCTTCTAGTTTTAGGCAATAAGTCATTCTAACAACGACTCTTTGGACTGGTACTTTCAGCTGCATTTATGAAAACCTCTCCATCTCTCTTTCCTAGCCTCGCTAGGTTTTAGACCGGCCTTGTCAGACACCACACTTTCCTAGTGGGATTCTCTGCCTTCGTCTCACCAAAACTAGCTCCTTCTTGGAAGAGATTTTTTCCTTGCGGACGAAGGTCATAAGGGGCCCTACGAACTTTACCTAGTAGTGTCTTCCCCAGTGATCCAGACTGCCTCTTTCCGGTTCACACTCGCCTTTGGGATCTGGAAGGTTTTCGCCTACTCTAAGATAGCGAGTGTGAATTTGAGGTCATTCCAAAACCGCATAAACTACCTACAATACCTACCCCATTCCTCTTCTCCTAAACATAGTGCACTGTCGGGGCACATACCTATCAGACATGGAGTCAGATAGTACAGTAAGACCCGTCATGAAGCAATTGTCTAGGTCATAGCCTAATCAACCCTCACTTCATCACTAGGGCTAGTGTAACTAGGCACCCTCTCGTGGCGACCCGACATGTATAAATCAGAAATTGTATAAAATGTAGCCAGGCTACGGGAAATGTAATGACTAAATTGTAAACAGATTTGTTTGGAGAATCTATATTGAATCCTATAATAATTTTTGTGATGAGGGAATATAGGAAAAAAAACTACCTGCTATATTATTTATGTTCCAAAATACATGTTCCATACACAGTTTTGAATAAATTAATTTGACAAAAACAAGGATATCGTTTGTGGGACTATTGATATAGGGAATTATTGACTCGTCCCTGAAAAGGAACTAGCCCGGATGAAGGGATCAGTCAAAATACAGGAGGAGGTTCCATCAGCGAAAAACGTCTCCTTATGAAAATGTATGTGGCAGGGTGGAGGGGGTTACCTGGAGAGCGCTGGCACTCCCGGCCGACTCACTGCGCGCGGAGTCTCCCCACTATTTATGTATGAGAGCCTAGGTTTTATTCCTCACGATAAATCTTTCTGTCTGTTCCCTTACATTCCCGCCACTTTTTTCATCTCATACTCCCACCGTATCTCACCCGCTTGGGGGCGGCAGAGTGATTAGTTCCCCGGCCTGCTGTATATGTGTGTATTCAATGTGAGCTTTCTGATATACGGCCACCGGCAAATGAAAATTGCTTCCACTTACCCTGCTGTGATTGATAATGGAGTAGGAACGTCGGTTATTGGCATAATTGTCCTTCCAGTGTTTTCCTCTGATTGCCTGGAATATATTTTATGGATTTTCATGGTTTCTTTATATTTTTATACAACGCCTGAAAATCTGGTGCATAGGTTCTAGCCCTTAATTATGCTACCCTCTACAGTACACTACATTAAAGACATAACTTTATTTTGTTTTTACACATTTAAAGAAGTTCATATTTGTAACCAATTTGGGTAAAAAGAAATTGATTTTCTGCAAACACTAATCGTTTTTGAAATATTGCCATAACATTCTCTTCGACTCGTACGTCACTCGCGGTTGATTTTTAATAAGTAATTGTTGTTGTTACGGTCATGAGACATGCTTATTTCTGGACTTTAGCCAAGACTTTAGTATCCTATCCAATATTAATCACCAATTTGATAGTTTTCTTAAAATGAAAAAAAATAAATACTTTTCTGGAACTAAGAATAAATTATTTGATCATTCGACAATTGTTTGTCGCAACATTTACTGAGAGCATACAGAAAAAATCCATGTCTCTAGAATGAACAATGGATTTATAATCACTAGAAACGACATACATACAAACAAGGGGGTGTAAAGTGGACCTTATACGTTCAGTGTTATTTTGCCATTATTCGCTCATTACTTTACAGCTTACTGTTGAAAAGTAATCTCATTCCAAATGATCGTGTAAATCACTTGCTTGTGGATTTTTTTTCCTGATTATTTGCATTTAGTCGGTAAACTTTAATTACAAAAATACAGTAGCCGTAAATAAAATTGTGTTCGCAGTTTTTGGTGTAGTTCCACGGCAGATGTTCCGGGAAATGTTACAATCAGTCACACAAAAAATTTAATAATGAAACTAAAAAAAAATAACTAAAATCTGGACGCCAAGATCAATGTAATTAAAAAAAAATATGGAAACTGCAAATATATACTGGTTATACGAAACGGAATTCGTTCTAACTTAAAGGCTCAGAAATACACATGGCTCATCCCCATAACAACAACAATCACTCGTCACAAACTAGCAACGAGACGCCTACTGATAAAAAATAATGTCATTCCAAATGATTGTGTAAGGTTGAAAATTAATGAAGGAATAATAATGAAAGACATGAAGGTAATGATATTACATCTAATGACATTAACACTAATTATGTAAGGTCCGCTAAAATTAAGGACTACTGACTTTGAAATACTCAATGAAACCCTAAAAAGAAGATAAAAGAACTGTGACTTTAAAAGAACTATGACTGCAGTTGGCTATTGACGATTCGGACCGCGATATTCGAATGAACTCCTCAGCTGTCACTTTCGTCACTCTGTATTTTATACTCGGTAATATGGAGCCGTTTTTGTAACATGGGGATAGGGTGAATTCCATAATTCAATACGAAGACGCTTTCCTTTCTTATAATTTTAAATTTTTTTGTAATGGCTAATCGATTTCCACTTACTGTTTGCATCCTCGCAACACAGTTTCCTCACATTTCACTTAGTTTGTTCTTCACACCTTGATAACAGGTTTTCATTCTTTTCACATCTATGTACTGTATGTATTTATAAAAATGTAAACTAGCAATATTTAGGAATTCGACTGCTCTTTTGGTTTTGAATTATTGAGATCGGACTGTATAATTAAATGTTACTATTATTATAATTAAATTATTGGGCAACTTTTTACGGAGGCTAAAAGATCTAGTCTAAAGGATCTAGAAAATAGCCTAGCTAGTCAGCTATTCAGCATAGATAAAATTACACAACTAACATCAATAACGAGTGGTTTCGTAAAGTTTGTAGTCTCTGAAAAGTTCACAGTCGCGTGCGGTCCATTCTGAGACCGCGCACTGTTCCGAGTTATGGCTGTGGCAGGGTAGTTGGCAACTATGTAGGAGGCCGGGTAATGCTTGATATTGATGGTTCGGCTGTCCCTCTGGAGTCTATGCTAGCTGGGATGTGTTGATACATTCCAATAGTTTTCCATTGCCATGAAATAACAGGCTTATTCTGAAGAATGACCATATAAATAGGTAATAATATGGATTACTTTATTGTGATGAAATTAAAATCTGCTTTATTGGGCAATAACTAATTGTGGTAAATGTTCTCTCATTCATGCCATATTTACAATTTTCATTCATTCACTAATTCATACAGTATTTACAAACAGCCAGGAGACCTCCCAAATCCACATGGATGTCACCTCCCTCGCATGCAAAAGAGGAACGAATAGTTAAAAATAAATTTTGGCCAAAATATTAAATTTACATAATAATCACAAAAAACTAAAACAATTAAAAATATTTGCAATTAATTTAGTAATTGAATAAGTAACAGATCGGTTCCATAAACGAATAACTGAATAAAAAACAGGGAGATGCCATGATTTAATTAGTGGTTGTGGGATTACATTAGATGAATAACGCCTTATTTTTGATTTGCCACGAATTTGCTAACCGACCCTCTCCCCTTTTAATATTTGAACCCTAAATTTTTGTATGTTGTTCCTGACGTCCCAAATGAACGCGAGTATCAGTTTGAGATTTGAGAAAATAACCCTCGAAACGAGTAACTGAACTGGTATTCAGTCTAGTTCCATTAACTCAGTACTATAATTACTCATCCTGAAATCAACAAGGAAAACTCTGTTTACAATAGATATTTATTGTAACATTTTCAGAACTATACTTTTTTTTAAGTGTTTATATTTTATGCTATACTATTCCATGTTAATTCTAATTCTTTGGGTTAAAAACCAGTAATTAAAGTATGAAGGAATTTTATTTGTAGTAAGCCTATTCCCTGGAACATCTTTTAGCTTTCATTTTATTGGCTCTTCTAAATACCACTTCTTCGAAGTCATTTAATGACACTATTAAACGGAGAGAATAAAATTACACGGAGAGAAAAACTCAGGAAAAGGATTTTTTCTCCTTTTATTCATCCTTTACCGAGGGTTGGTGGATAAAACGAGGTGTATCCATTTACTCGCATACGCTATATGGACATAAGGTCTATTGAAATTCTTATCGATGTGTACTCCAAAACAGTTTGGATAATACTGCACTTTTTGCTTGCTTCTTCCGTTGACTTTTGAGCTATCTTCTTACCTCCTACAAATGTTGAAATGAGGAAATAACTTCTATTTTAGGTGAGTAGCATGAAACATCCTTGCATGACCCTCTTTGGAATTTTCAGACCATACCTCCTTTCCAGACCGAATCTTTCGAATTTGATATTGGTGTTTGCAACTTTCTCTTGGCAGTACTTACTACGGGGAGTAATCCCCATACCTTTCTCTCTCACTCTCTCTCTCTCTCTCTCTCTCTCTCTCTCTCTCTCTCTCTCTCTCTCTCTCTCTCTCTCTCTCTCTCTCTCTCTCTCTCTCTCTCTCTCTCTCTCTCTCTCTCTCTCTCTCTCTCTCTCTCTCTCTCTCTCTCTCTCTCTCTCTCTCTCTCTCTCTCTCTCTCTCTCTCTCTCTCTCTCTCTCTCTCTCTCTCTCTCTCTCTCTCTCTCTCTCTCTCTCTCTCTCTCTCTCTCTAAGATCACTTCTCTTTCAAGCAGGGTACTCACAATGGCGCTAGCATACAGATAGAAACTTGAATATATAAGGTAACCTGATTTAAAAAAAAAAATCCTCAAAAACATGAGTGGAAAAGTATGTATTTTGTAACAAAGTTAGGTAAGACATTAACTTGCTTTGTTAAAATCGAATGAATTTATATACTAGAATACTAGAAATATGTATTGGGGGTTGAATGGCCTTTTTTACAGGTATACTGGTACGACAGTTTCCAATACTATTTAATAAAGTGACAAGAAACATAACCTGTTACTAAAAAAAAACATAGTTTCTTAGATCTTTTTTTATACCAAAAAAATATGGAGATACTGGGCTTGGTTGGAAATATCGTTCAATAATCTGCTGGGGGCGTTGTTATGCTGTAATAAATTTATTATGTCCAAGGGATAAAGCTCATCCCCCTTATCAGTATGTTTGAAAATGATTTGCTTAGAGGAATAAATTATGTATAATCTGAAACACAATCTGTGGTGGTGTGTGTTCTGGACATAAAATAGAGAATGAAATCATAACAGATGTGGAAATAATATGTACGGATTACGAGGCAGTTTGTTCTCCTTCTGCGAGACATTTGTTTAAATGTCAAATGGTTTGTGTAGTGAATTGACTATCCTACTCCTACAGTTCTGCTAAACTTAAACGAGTAAATTTCATTCCGATTTATTTTCTTCGTATCTTCTTGTAATTATAAATTATGGGAATCAGTATAGATCCAGTAGGCCATTATATACATCTACAGTAGGCTATTATTAACGTAGCTTGTTCCACTGCGATTTGTGATTGTAACAAAAGTAATGCACTAACATCAATATCTAATGCACATCACACATTCCTTGTTTAAGGATGTATAAAAGGACACCTCATGAATCATAGGCTTTAAAAAAACTTACATCTAAGAACAAAATCTTAACCTAATTTTCCTCGACAGTCTGTTTCCATCTATGTGGGAAGGGTGGTGGGGTCTCATACTGGGTTTGCTAGTTGCTGCAACGACTCAAAAACTTGATGCATCACCAGTGGATGAACTCAATCACCAACAACACACCATGCAACGGGTAGTTTGGCGTTCTTTATCCTCTTGAGGGTGGTATCTCTGACCACTTTTCTCACTATCCCATTCTGAAATTGTGGGAATAATTTCATTGCAATACATTTTTTTTTTTTTTTCCTTAGCTCTCTAATTATAAGATTAAGGATAAGGGAAAAATAAAGGGATATTTGGGTTGAGTGGATCCTTATACTAAGAGTACCTGCTTGAAGGTGGTGTGAGAGAATTAAGGGGTGTGGGAAGCCTCGGTGGAGGCTGGTTGTTTCGGTACCAAGAACTCTCTACCAGGCAGTCATCTTGGGAATTATCGGTACGCCTCGCAGTCATGGTCGGCGCACCTTAACAAGGGCCAGACGCACGCCCTGAAAAGGATTCAGAGAGCGGCTTTGATAAGGGTCACGAGGTCCTATAGGACGGTGTCTCAGGACAAGATGGAGGTGTTGGCAGCGGCGGCACCAGTAGACCTGGTCCTCCTTGAGCAGCGCCTCAGGTTGAAGATGAAGAGAGGGCACATTGAAGATCTTCCACCTCCCCTACGGAGAAGAATTGAGGAGGAGCCTGGGAGGTGGAAGGCCCTCATAGGCGAATGGACAATAGAGGCCTGGGGCGCCAGGTGGACTGGCACGACCAAGAGGAGCACCCTGAGGAAATACTTCCCCTCAGTCCAGGACAGACTGAGGGCAAGTTGGGTCTACCCGGATTACTGAGTGTCACAAGTGCTCACAGGACACGGCGGATTCCGTGCCAGGCTGTACGAATACAAGAGAGCAGAAAACAGGTCCTACCCCCATTGCGGAGAGAGCGATACTGCGGAGCACGTCGTGCTCTCTTGTCATGCACTGGAACTGGCTAGAGCACGGCTGCTCCGCACGATAGGAAAGTACAGCCTGGGCGAGTCCGACCTGCCGTCGCTGGTGAATGACGAAGCAAGATACACCGCGTTCTGCAGATTCGTCGGGGAGTGGAAAAGGGTTCAAGGCTCCAGGCACTTCACTATATTCAGGGGGGTGGCGCGGGGTGAGCATCCGTGTCTTCGGGAAGGCTCACCCGAAGCCAACGATGTATCGCCGGTTCCAGAGGAGTCACTGTAAATATGTATATATAGATATAAGGTAGGACTGAGAAGTATATGGTATAGACATAAGTTTAGTTATAGGGGGATGGAGGATGCACACCCCATGTAAATATAGTTTTAAGTATAGGTATAGGTAGAACACGGACCCAAAATTGTAAATAGTATTAAGATAACTAGCTATAAAAAAAAAAAAAATAAATAAATAAATAAAAAAAACAAAAAAAAAACATATAGCTAGTGTAGGATTTGTAAATATAGTATAGAGGTGGTTCTTTGGTTTCTTTTCTCTTTACTTTAGTTTTGTGGTTTCTCCTTTCTTTTTGTATATTGTTATCATGTTTTTTTTTCCTTTTTGTTTTTGAGAATAAATGGAACAAAACAGAATAACCGAAGGTGCGCTGACCGGTGCAACAATCCCATTTTGCACCGGAATACGCACACCACAGGCTACGTAACCCCACGATCCCGCTTCACGGGCTTGTGAGGCAAGCCCGTTTGAGGCTCAGGCTCAGGAAGGGCGAGAGAAAAAGAAAAAAAAAAAAAAAAAAAAAAAAAGGTTGTTTCGGTACAGTGGTGAGAGTCCACTGGTGGCTGGGCCTAGAGTCTCTCTAGGCATGTAGTGTATTCTTATTAAGTCTGATTTCTTGGGTGCCCCTTAGAGGCTTGTTGTTGGCAGGCCTAGTGCCGTGATGTCTACCATTTGGTCTGCTTTACCAGATCTTGAGAGTTGCCATCTTGCCAGTAGAGGTAGGGGTGTCATGTCTCGGAATAGAGGGTTTTGGCTATGTTTCATCGAGTCAAAGAACTTGATGTGTCTTCTTTGGATGGCTTCAGTGATGGTGGGGCTTCGAACTTTCGTGGATGTAGTGAGCCTTCATATCACGAAAAGTGGTATGCCATAGTGTCGTGCGCAGGATGCTGTTCTGGAAGCTCTGGAGTCGAGTTATTATGCTAGTGTGTAGGAATCGGAAGAGTGGTGTTCCAAACAGTGGAGCTGGCCTCAAGACGCTCTTATATATTAACAGTTTCAGCCGAAGGGATATAGCCGGGCTTGTGATGAGACGCTGGAGAGAGTAGTAAGTCCTACGTACTCTTTTCAACTTCTTCTGCAGGTGTGAATAGAAGGTCATGTGTCTGCCTAGGTTGATGTCGAGGTAGCATATGCTGTTGGAAAGTTTGCATTCAGTCCCGTCTATGGTGAACTCGTCCGTTTTCCATGCTGGAAGGAGAAGACGATCCCTTGAGTTTAAGCAGGGTTCACCTGAATATGGACAGCTTGTAGCCTGTCGGTGATTAACTGACTTGCGCTCTCTGCAGCTTTTATAGCTGTGTTGAGGCTGGAGCTGTAGACCCCTATATCGTCCGCATATGCCGCTACCTCACAATTGGAGTATGATGCTCCTACTATGTGCGCGGTGTAGATGTTGAAGAGTAGGGGTCCCAGCACCGACCCTTGATTCCGATGACGAAATCTCTTCTAGTAGTTGATATGGCTCCTATTGCACAGAAAAGGGTTCTGCCTGTTAGATAGGAAGTCATGATGTTCTGGAGTTGCGCAGGAAATTCGTGCTTGTTCAGGCGTTGCAGGAGTGTACGATGATCTACAGAGTCGAATGCTTTCGTACAGTCAAGGGAGATCATCGCAGTGACTATGTTGTTTCACATGTTCGTTGCAACGTGCTGATGTAGTTTCGCCAGATGCAGTCCAAGATGAGTTCTTTACTGAAGCAGGTCTGTTGAGGTGGTATAATGTCTTGAGCGTCACAGTGTCTGGTGATGTGACAGTGGTGGTGTCTTTATCTAATAATAATTTATTCATATACATACAAATGCTCAGCAAAACGAGAATCACCAAAGAAGTTAATCGGATATTAATATAAAAGTTTTTATTTGAAACATTTTAGTTGATATATTCCAGTAAAATGACAAATGAAAAAAAGCAATTCAAATTTTAATGACCTGAAGGAGACACCTGTAGCTATCGATCCAGACAGTTGCCTTCATTAATAATTGGTCCCGGACTTATATAGAGTGATTCGTTGTGCTTCAGATGCAATCTTATCATTAATATTAATTACTTAAATAAGAAGCTTGTAACAAAATCATCTCAATATTATCCTAAACTAACTTGTCTCGTTATCAACCACATACCTTTTATCATAAATAATATCTGTTTGTCATCTCCAGTAATATTAATGTGTTAATGCAGTGAATTGGTGCCAGAGTGAACAAAATCATTCCCAAAAAATGCTTTAATCTAATTAAAGAATCAATGTTTTCAGTGGTCCTAAACTCTCTGTTATACATGAACTTTTGGGTCTTCTTGGTAGACAGGGGACAACTAAGAAAAAATATAAATCGACTTTTCATGCTTTTCAAGATTTTACCTCCATTATTTTGGTTATTCATATTTGTACTAATCTCTACAAAGGCCATATTCAGTGGCGGAGGTGGTTAAAAAATGAAATGATTTATTTTTATTCTATAATGCTCATTTACCTTTTCAGAAATTCACAATTTTTTTAATTTTCTTAAAGGATTTTAAGTAACAGAAGGGACATCTCTCTAGAGGAATATCAGCTCTGTTCTCTGGCCTCCTCTAAAGTTTTATTGTGATGAGGATTTTTCGGTAATTGAAAAATTATATCTGTTACTTAATGTTAAGACATTAATAAATTAATAATAATAAAGGGGATTCAGTGATTTTTATTCTCTAATTCCAGTGTGAGTTGTATGTTCATCCAAAATAAGTTTAGGTAGTTTAAAAAGAATTTTTTTCAATTTTTGGTGCCATCAAAACATGCATGAATGTCGTCCACATATTGAACCTAGCATTGGATTTGTTTTTTATATGGATTTATGTTTTGCACATGTAGCGTAGAGCTAAATATATGTAAATTACCATACACTCTGGTTCATAATGTATTATAATAGAAATGCAAATCTGTGTAAACCTCTTGTAATAAATCATAGAGAGGTTGGCAGATGTAGACAAGTTACAGAGGATCGAGAATACGGCAATAAACCTAAGAGGATTAGCCACCTGACTGCCATGAATAGACCGGGCAGACCTTCAGTAACTTCCGACAGTCATAAAATCTAAAAGCCATGCAATTAACAGTCCTATTGGGGACGAGCGGTCACGATCGCTCGGTAGGTGTTACATCGTAAAACACACCCTTTTGGACCAACGGGGATAATAAAACAGACCCCCTGCAGACAGACTCCGCCTTCCACGAGGAAGGGGGGTACAATATTTATATCAGAAGTTTCACCCTGAAAAAAACACTCTGTTTCTTAGCCTCCACAGCCGCATTATCAGTCGCGATACGACCAGGGCCTCGGGGCCCTGGGAGTAAGCCACTCAGCCTTCCACTAATCTACTCTCGCTATGCCACACCTCTACAATGGCACTTTGCCTCACGGCCTCTAGCAGAACTCTGACGACTTGTACCTATTACGCTGCCGATCTCTCGCTCGAACTCTGAAAACTGGTCTTATTCTTTATGAACCTCTGCACCTCATCATGAACACAGTGTCTTCTCGGGACACATCCCTATCAATAAATGGAGTCAGATATTAACGCCTACATGGAACATGGTCCATGTTATTAACTACAGCAATCCGCACTTGTCACCTAGGCTAGAGTGATCAGGCACTTCCCTAGTGACGCCCCCCGACAATTGTTGACCTCCGACAATTGTTCACCTTTTCCGACAATTGGTGACCCTCGACGTGGACAAAAACCTTTCCGACAGCACATATTTATGTTCTTAATAATCCATGTACGTACATATACTTAACCGGCAATACAACTGGTGGTGGCATTCAGAGCATCCGATAAAAGTTTCCTTGAAATTGGAAATAATTTTGTCTAATGCACAGATTCAAAATATCAACGAACTCATCCACTCTAAATGGGTTCCATTCTCGATAATCAAGGTAACTTGAATAAAGGTTTTATTTTATCAGTGTGGATGACAGTGAATATTTGTAACTTCTTTATTGTGCTAAAATTACAACCTGCCTTATTAGGCAACAAGTAATTGAGATAAATGTTCTCATTCATACCATATTTACAATTCATCATTCACTCACTCAATCAACATGTTTGTCACCTCCCTCACATGCGAAATAGGAAGCGGAGTCTTGGGGAGTCCCCCACACTCCTCCGTCAGACGTCAGACGCGTCACCAGATAAGAGCCAGTGGAGCCTGATGAAGAGCACGAGAGCCACAGACACTCAGGACATGATGGAGAAACTGGTCATTGCTAGGTATCCCACTGTCACGCATTTATAGCAGGTCACGAGGCCACTGCCGTTTCAGTCTCCGAGAAGGATTATAAGGATGAGTGGTGCAGTGCAATGACTGTGCTACGGGATAGGTTACTATGGAATTTCATGAACTTGGCAGGGATGAGTTCAAGAATGTAGGGTTTATTAAGATCGTTATGAAGGGTTTTTTGCTGACGTAATAAGGGGAATTTACTATTGTTCAGAATTTTAACATATCCACACATTTTAATATGTTAAAATTCTTGGATTACGATTAATTGATCAGGGTATTCCACAATTACGGTTGGGAGATCATAGTTTGCCGTGAATTGATATTTGGATCGGCGGCTTAGGTTGATGAAGGAACGATGTCAGATTTTCATTTGATCTATATATAGGTGTTGTTAAATCATACATAGCATTTATGCCGTGCATGCTATATGTACATTTACCTTATCTATTGAGGTAGATGCATTCATACGACCCCATAAAATTTATGTGATGACGGGACATTTCAACGGATTTGAAATGATTTGGTCAATGGAGTTACAAGCTGTCGTAATAAATTCAAAATGTTTCAAGCACTGATTCAGTTGAAGCATGTTTATGGCAGAGTTAATAAGATGTGTTCGAGTGAATGAGGGAGTTGGAACCCACGAGTAGCCAGCGAAATTAATTGAATGGCCTGTAGCTGTCATTGGTTTTCTCTATTTTCTTCTTCCTTCTTATGCCCCGTTTTTTTTTTTTTTCAACCCTTAAGCATGGTGCGGCCTTTACTTACTGGGATTGATCATTTTTTAGTACTTAAAAAAAAATATTTCTAGTTTTTTTAAATATCGTTGGCGGATCTGTGGGTTTAATAACAAAAGAAAAATGTCTCACAAATTTAATATACAATTATAAATCTTGGTGTTGTGGCCACCTCTTATTACAAATAATTATAAGTTCCCCTCTTATCGTATCAGAAAATATGTATATATGTTTCATTATGTTTAATAAAGGTTATGACGTCAGTGAGAGTGGGGGAGGAACTAGTGGGGTAAACAACCGCAGGTGGGGACCCATCCCTACCCCGGCTGGCCGCCTATATAAGCCCCAGGCATTAGACTGAATTAGCATAACGAACCGGACGCTACTCTCTCCTCTCTCTCTCTGCACTGGCGCTTGCTGCTCTACTTGAACCATGCTCATTCAACTACCTCTGCACCTCTCTCTCCTAACCTCGCTATGTTTTAGTCTGGCGTTGTCAGACCCCACACCTTCCTAGTGGGAATCTCTGCCTTCGTCTTACTAAAACTAGCACCTCCTTGGGAGAGACCTATCCCTCGCGGACGACGGTTGCCGTAGCCCTACAAACTTACCAGTAGCGTCTCCCACGGCAATCCAGTCTGCTTCTCTCCGGTTCACACTCGTCTTTGGGATCCGGACGATTTTTGCCTGGCCTTACATACACCAAGTGTAAATTCGTCATTCTAAGACTACCAAGAAGGTAGTTCCCAACTACCTATAAACCTACCCTGTTCCTCTTCTCCTGAGCATAGTGCTTTGTCGGGGCACACCTTCTAAAGTTCTTATGGTGTCAGAACAAAACGAATTAGGCTGCCCGCCGACTAGGCCGACAGCCAGGGTGAAAGGCTACTGGTCCGCCCACCTTATCTCTTTTTGGGCGCTCACCGGACGGTGGCTAAGAGGTTGTAGTGACCCTCGCCCGTGGCGGGCGTCTCCTCCTCACTTTGGGGATACAATATTATTTTCTTGACCAGTGAAGGTTTTAGATTATTTATGCGTGGGATTAAAAAAAATAAACTAAAATTAAAAACTATTGGTCAAACCATTTTATGGTATAAAGATAGTTAAAGATGCATATTTCAAGAACGGTTCATTATTTTTAATGACATGGGTCTCCCTCTTGAAATAGGTTTTCTAAATCCGTTTAGACTAACTTTATTTGATATTCTTTTGTTATTTTACCATAAATCCTTTTTGATAAAATTAAAGGTTTTCACAGCTTTACAAATAACCTGTTAATTGGTTTGGTCTATACTTTTGGCTCTTACTGTTGACATTACAAAACAAACAGTACACTTTGGCAACCACTACCTATTTATTTCAAAACCATTGGTTAAAGCATTTTTTAAATTAAATAAATTTTAAATTTTAGTTTCCTTATGAAAATATCTTAGTTAATACACATAGATAGGTACACCAATAGTAAGATATCAGTAAACTATAGGTGGTAATCAATTTTATGCTAGGTGACTAAAAATGAATCGATTACCCATTGAGCATGGGTGCTAGGGGGTCTGTTGTACTTCAGTCCTATTGGATGTTGTGATACTCAGCAAGGGAGGAGGGCAGTTGTATCTATATAATCTAGCCATAAGTAGTACAAAGAGATTCGTTTGGTTTTTTTGTATTGTTTTATTTTCAAACATGGTAGATTTCTTTTTTCAACTGTACTTGAATATACTTCTTTAAATATTTATTGGAGCAGTTATTTTTTTTGATTTTTTATTGCTTCTCTTCCTGGTGTCAATTGTTTTTGTTTCATTGTTATTTTGTTAAATCAGAAACCATTACCTCTGTCGCCTGTGTGTTCTGGCAGATATTCTTAAAACTCCCTTTGGAGATAATGTGCAGGATAAAACAAACGTTTATTAGTGCACCAAATGTGAAAATTTCATCCGTTGAGTGATTGTCGTGATTTAAAAAGCCCTAGCTGGAATAATCACTGAGAACACCAAAACACGTATGACCTTAGTGACTGCTACTAAAAATGTAAACATAGCAAATTCCAGAGACATGCGTACGGACATGTTTACGGATACATAAACCATATTTTGTACTTAACCATTACTTGTATTTGTACTGTGGTTATAGCAGTTGTTTGAAGCAGTACAAGTTTTGTCAAATTATGGAACCATTTGTTTGATTTAGGTCAGATTATGGAACAATCGTATTTAGGGGTCAGGTTCTATAAAGGATTAATAAGCCAATGGGAAAAGCTAATTTATGGCTTTGTGATCTGTAAAGCTTTTCCAATTATCTCTTCGTGGAGATAAAGACAGCACTGTTCGATTTCAGTAAGCTCTAAGTTCGTAATAGCCTTGTTACTCCCATTGCTGTAATTTCAGAGGAACCTCATTACGATAATTTTTCCATAATATTTTCTTAAATAAATTAATATAATTATTAATTACAGCCAAAATAATATTCTGCCAGGATCGGAACTGGAATTTAGGATACCAATATGTAGTTGATGGCTCTAGTAGGTTTATGTGACCACCTTTTGAATATTAATGATCATTGGCCAATTCTATTGACTTTTAATTACATATTATTAATAATAAACAAGATTGCGATGTTTTTCTCTGAGGTAATTTAACAAACACAAGAAATTAAAAGAGTATGGGTGCCTAATCCTACCGATGGGACCAAAGGAAATAACCGAACTCAAAAAGTCAACTTAAGAGATGAAGGTATCTAAAGGAAATTGGGCCTCAAAGCCCTTATGCATGGAATCACAGCCCTTCACATATACTTAGATTACCATACCTTAACCATCAGTGGAGCAGTCAATACATACAGTCCTGTGAACAATTATAAACTCGACGGAAAAATCTTTTCAACGTCTTTTTATCCTTCATTTTAGAATTTATTTAATAAAACATAATAGCTTTTATAAAATGGTATGCATGATTTGTGACAGTTTCATTATAAAACAGATTATACTGCCTGGATTCGCTACAAAATGAACAGAATAGTAAAAACAAAATTATAATTTCAAAACTAAAGTTTTTGACTTTCAAGTGTGAATTCTGTTTAATAATAAGAACTTTCACCGCGGTTTTAAATCACCTCCGACAGCTTTCTGGGAGCACTTCTTGCCAAGTTTATCAAAGTGCTCTCTGGTATGTTTTCCCATGCTTATGATACCCTTTCCTCAAGTTCATTGATAATTTATAACTGGCTTCTGAAGGCCCTATGATTCTAGAAAAAAATTCATTGGGGCTAAGGTCCGGACTAAGTTCCGGCCAATCTGAAAGATTGAGTCTGAAATTCTCTAGCCATTGTTTTGTTGGCAATGCTGTGTGTATTAGTGCGTTATCTAGTTTTCTAGCTTCTTCTTCTAATAATAATCTGATTAACTTACTGATTACTGATAGCCAACAGCATTCATTTTGCCAGTAATGAAAGCGATCTGAGACTTTCCCTGCTATTGAAAAATGATTTGTTAATAGATTCGCCTGAGGATCTATAATTGTATATAATTATCTGTAAATTTAAAGGTAACATAACGGATTCCCATTAAAAGTAAACCTGAGTTTATGATTTAAAACAATATTCCAGACACCAATTACTAAAGTCCATCCACTTAAACTTAACTAACACTCTACAACAAACATATATATACAAGACAACTAACTACAAACAAAGCTTCCTAACGTTACCTTCTCAACGGTGCCCCCCAAACAAACAAACCAAATACGCGCTCTCGAATTGCCACAAGATGACCGCTGGATTTGACCTTTTCATATCTCCTTGGTACACTATACTACCAAAAATATCTAAAAAAACCTTCAATATATATATATATTATACTGTCACTGTATTAGAAGGACTATTAATAGTAAATTAGGGCCATCTAAAAGATTGCTATCACTATTATGAGTTGTTGATTTGTTTCTTAAATACTCTTGTAGACAGGCTCGTTATAAGAGAACACTTGTTTAAGAAATAAAGATTGTTAATTTAATATTAATATGCAAGACAGATACAATTATTTTTCTCAGAAATAAATGCCCGTTTGATATTGACTATTTCCAATTAAATGGCAGTCTTCCAATACTAAACATAAATTTACTAAATAGGTAAAAATTTAGAAGCATATTTTTCAATGGGATGGGAAATTATACACGTCCCCAACCTGAATAAAAGTGAAGCCCTGGCCTAAAAATAACTCACAATTCCCCATTAAAAACTGTACCATAAAACTTCTATACACAAAATAAAATGCCGATATCACATGACAAAAACAAAAGAGTGAAGAGAAACCGAAACTTAATCACTGTTCTGTACATCAGTAAAAAACAGCTCTCACTGCAGGCGTAATTAGTGGTAATGCCAGCACCCCCCGGGGCTAATGTTTCTTAAATGGCCCGAGAATGGTTTCACACGATTTAAAGTGGGACACTATTTCAAGCTCCAGCAAGGGTAAGCTCTGTTTTCAGAGCTCCAACTCTGTCCTTAATTATACGCAATATGTTGGTTACCGTGGGTTATATATTGGGCTATGGCAATATTATGTAATACTATTATATAATATTATATTAATATATAATATTATATGTAATGTTGTATCGCTTTGGCGACGCTTAATGTATATATTTGTTAATAATTATTATATGTGTACACAATTGTGATTTGAAGATTTATATTTAAAAAAACAGATGGTGAGAAGAGAAACTAGTGACGAGAAAGCATAAGTGAAATATTGTCTCACACCAATGGCAAAATAAACGTTACACCAAAACAGTGTATAGAAAAAGCAATCATTGATACTTCAAAAGAAGGCTGCGGTGTCAAAAATATCGAGCCACAGAGACAAGCTGATTAAATGACGAGATTAAGAAATCAGAATAAATGCATAAACACTGGTGTACTTAAAAAGGAGAAACATTTTGAAGTGGAGAAGTAAGATGCAAGAACCATGCTGTTTGGGCCCATAGACAGTAAATAAGTTTTTATTAAACTTAATTTTTTTTATGATCGTAATTATTTTTAAATTATAAATTTATTTTATTTCCTTTTCTGATTGTTTTGGCTGGAGACAATTAGTATGTAAATATTGTATACATCAACATACAGAGGAAATAGTTCGAAGGATTATACAGCTCAAGGAAGTAAATAACACTTCTTTGCATATTAGAGGACAAGGCTTTAGGCTTTAGCCTGCTTTTAGTCAGTGTTGAAGATAACTCCATACCGGCCTGTCCCCCCCCCCCTGCGAACACGAAGTCGCTATTTCTACAACTGAACTTCTCGGCCTATCTGCCTGTTAATCTCTCCATGCACATCGCCGCCCTGCGGTTGACTATCCGAAGATCACCGTCCTGCGGCTGACTATCTGAACATCCAGCGTATCGTGACTATAAACTGTTTCGTAATTTTTATACGTTAATTATACTAACAATTATTTATACTAATATTCAGGCCTGGTTAAGTTGCTGATCAGTAATTTTTTTTGTTTTGTTTTTTTAACAAAATTAATTGTTATTTCTTTAATATTTTTGACTTTGTTTATTGTATATGCCTTATTGTTGGCAAGTTTGTGAGCTAGCCGACACAACCAAACCTCTAGCTTCTCAAGACGTAACCGGCGCAATTTTCTGGCGTCTTGGGAATTTTTAAGAGCCCTAGCGCAAACACATGCAAAGGGTGATGTAAAACACTCTCAAGGCAAATAATTCGGGAAGATATATATAAATATTTATATAAGATAACTAAAGAAAATTATTGAGTACTGAGAAGACACCGCGTAGTAGCAATGAAAAGTTAGTTAGAAAAAAAAAAGGATTCTACAAGAAGGATCTTGGGGAAGTCATTATGAGGGGCCAATCGTTGTTCAAACAGGATTAAGCATAATTCGTACAAAGAAGTTTTTGGAGGATATAGACTTCATTCAAAAATACGAGATAGAAAAGTACTGATACGAATGCAGGTAAAACAGCAGGTAGGGATGATATCTCTCCACAGTTATTCAAGTTTGGGAGAGAGGTCTGACGCGTCCGGTCATCAAAAATAGAATGGAATATGACTACAATTTAGTCACGTTGATTTATAAGTATGGAAACTACAGGAAGTGTGAAAACTACTATTGTCCTACCTACCTGTTGTTTATTAACTATATATAAGGCTTTGAGGGAATGCCGAGAACAGAAATAGAAGGATATGGAGTGGGAACAAGCTCCTTTTTGACCTCAATCAACCTACGATTTCAGGATCACAGGTTCCCTTTCAGCTTGAGAATAAGAGAAATATATGTATCCTGCATGATTAAACCCGAAAGCGGCATTAGAGTCTGACCTGAATGAGATTATAAAGTCACCCTGCCAACGGAGTAGACCGTCATAGTGGAAACGAAACCCACCCTCTTTTACATCGCGTTTGTAGATGAAATACTCAAGAAAAACAAACAAAGACCAACATGGACGATTTTGAGATTTCCTATAATGAACAATATTGGCTATGGCATTTGCATTTGCTGGTGGCTTTGTTCTAAGTTTATAATCCCAAAAAAAGAAAAAAAAAAATCAGTTTTGGAGAAACAAACTAACTAATGGGGCAAAGAGCAAACTGATAAAAATAATAAAATACATGACGTAACCTGCAATAAGATGAAAACAAAATAGATTGTCATCAATCAGTACATGAGTGAGCAAAGATAGGTACATTCAAATTTCAAATAGGTTAAACCAAGTGAGCTATAAAGATCTGTACGTGAATGCATCCGAAATGAACCCGTTATTAATGAACTAAAGTATATAGGCATAGCATCGGTAAAGGCAAAACTAGTGTAACGTATACTAAGTGGTTCGTGTACCCGTTTGCGAATTCCTGTGACATGGAGGCAAGATCAGAAGTAATAAAATTTTTAGGATGACCCAGGATAATTAGCAAGGAATATTAAAAAAAGTAAGGGATCTTAGAAGCAAAACTGTTGCTCTCCTGCTTGCTGGGATAAGGGTAGAATAATTGCAAAATGAGCCACTCAAAACGCTTGTGCATAGTAAAAAACCTTTATACGCAATTTATCATTTACTCAACTAAAAGACTTCGCACTTATAAATTAATAACTTTACCTAATTGAAATATCTCACACAGCTTGAGTGATGTCTACCAGAACGTTTTCAACGGTCTATGCCGTGATTCTCTAGGTTCGCGCCGTCAATAGGTACATGAACAACTCGATACACATTCAAGGACCAACATTTTGACACAAGGTAAAACGATTTAACAGTAGAAGTAAATATATAGATAAAATTACCAAACCATTTACAAACGGTAATTTTATAAAATATGAATTGTAGGACCTATAAAAATATAATAATGGAATGATTTATAAGGCCTATGCTAAAATGTCATGCACATACAGTTTCAAACGTAACCGCACGTAATATTTAACATCTTAATAATAATGAAACATTCAAATATTGATTAAACTGATCCATTCATTCAACTGGTCTCAATCAAAATACAAGAATAGTTAAAATCATAAATAAAAACTAAAACATAGAAAAACTAGTTCTACCTTATTAAAGTTTGGAAAATGCAATAATGTGGTCTATACAACCATCATTATAGACCTAATTATAAATAAAGCATAAAATGGAAATTGCACTTCACACGCATCTCACCGTGAAAAATGTAGGCTGTTAAGAAATAAAACAAAATCTAAATTATTTATTAGATAACATATGTTATATACAGCCTTTTCCAATCTCCAATCAATTAAAGGGATTTTATCTTTCATTAATTATCAAGATTGAAACCACTCATATCACTGTTCATTATACGCAATTGCATGAATCCCTGTGTGGATATATTCATCGTGACTATTAATTAATAGCTACTAAATTTCAATTAACAGATTTCTGATTTGAATTGTATTAGCTCTCGGTATCCGCAATCGGACATAAACCAACAGTAGGATTGCGGGCTCTATATTTTTCACGAATAATTACGAAATTATAATTACTTTATAATAATAAATATCGAAATTTGTTAATTTTAAATAACTACATATAGTGGATTATAGCTAATGTTGTTTTATGTCTATGTCAACTCAAACGATGGTCTGACCCGAAACGTACCGGATTTGTTTTACTGTTTATTTCCAGCTTACTTTCTTTTTCAAATCAAAGAAAAAACATTATTCTATAATTAGGCTAGTTTAATCCTATATTTCGAAATAAGAATCTTGCATGTTGCAGGTTTTAGTTATTCCTTCAGATAAAATTACAAAGTTGATAGTCAAAACCTAATGAAGTGTCCTGTATTATTTAGTACCAGGTGATAGTCCTTTACCTGTATGTATCTATATATGTTCTAATCTTAATTTATGCATATAATAAAATTAATAAATCTCTTGTGTAACACCAAAAATAGAGGTGACCTAACGTTGCAACCATGGGTTGCCTGCCACCCATGGCAGTGGGTTCTATATCGATATTAATTGTTTGAATGTAGAATTCGGTATTCGTAGACTGATTAACTATGAATTTATCCTAAAGAGGCTAAGTTATCCCCGACCAGTCCTAACCCTCAAAGAAAGCCTAACCACTAGATCACTTGGAAAATTTTAATGGTTATATATTAGAACACCGCGAAATATGCTGATTTGATTTTCGTTTATAAACGATAACAATCAACTGCTTACAAGTTTGGGCCGGTTGACTGTGTTTTAATAAGCAGTTTTGGAGTTTGAAGTACACTTTTTTTCCCGTGGCCAGCTAAATATAAAATACAAAAAAACATAGATAATAGATAAAGTGTAGTGTTTAGTGTAAACTGTAGGAAAATCATTTAGTAATTTTTTAAGAAACCAACTTGGAGACTTCAGCTCGACCTCGGATATGACTTGATATTATCGTTCCTTTACTTCTTAAATCGTAATTGTGTTATAACAATTATTTCCTAAAATCCAATAAAGTTTATAAATGGATTACAGTGATAAAATATAGGAGAAAATCACCAAGCAAATACTCTCCTAACAAGTATATTTAAATCGCATATTAGAGTAAAATCGATTTAGGTTCGTCCTATGTGGTGAATAAAGTGTTACAATTATTTCTGAGGAGATGAGTTCAATGACTTTGTTTCTTACATTTAATGAATGCAATTCACAATGGTAAGTTGACATCAATTTCAAATGATTTATATGAAATGGATTGTAGTAGTAAAATAAAAATAAAATATTAATGATTGTTTGAATGACAGGAAATAAAGTATTTACGAAATATATCAAACCTTAAAAGAAACTGTTAATACTTCTCAAAAGCCAGTGGCTTCATTATGATTATATGATCTAATAGGAAATAGGTTCTTACACGCCAAGCTTCCCCAAAATACTGTAATAATGACCTTTGAAAATTATGGAGTGACATTAATGAAATCGTACTAATTATGTAAGTAAACCATAATTAGCAACTGACTCGAGGATCATAAACATTAGCACTTTACTGCACTAGGTTGACAAGACGTCTAAGATAATTTAATAAGGTATTTAAAACGGTGTGCTATGAAACAGCCAGAGTAATAGAAAGGTACTAAAGGCAACATAAAAATCAATAGGGTTATTGAGAAATGTAGAATATACGACATAGCATACCCGAATGATCATAACTAATTGTTATATCTCACCTGCATGGTTTCAAGAAATCTGACGTGGTGATGAGGCCTTTGAGACCGTAACATATAAAAGGTATGCAATAATAATTGGGACACAACGGGCAATACACCATGTAGCGACCGCTAACTATATATGTAAATTACCCTACACTCTGGTTCATAATTTATTATAATAGAAATGCAAATCTGTGTAAACTTCTTGTAATAAATCATAGAGAGGTCGGAAGTCGTAGACAAGTAACTCAGAGGGGCACCGTCATAAAACGGTACCTGACTGCCCAGGTAGACATAGGGGCACCTATAGGCGGTCAAATAACCCAAGTAGGTGAGACCCTAGCAGCCATAAAAAACACACCCTTATACCCCAACGGTCATAAAACTAAAAGGAAATGACCACCTGTGTATCGTAAAACATACCCCTGCAGACAGACTCCGCTTTCCACGAGGGAGGGGGTTACCATATTTATATCAGTAAATTTCGCCCTGAAAAAGACACTCTGTTTCCTAGTCTCCTGAGCTGCACTTCTTGTCACTTTACACCAGGGCCACTTGGCCCCTGGTAGGCCCACTCTTCACTCTTTTTTAGTCTCTACATACAGATAGCCGCCCGCTATCACTCGTCGCGATACGCCTACTCAGCCTTCCGCTAATCTACTCTCGCTATGCCACACCTCTACGACGGCACGTTGCCACACAGCCTCTAGCAGACCTCTGACGACTTGTACTTATTACGCTGCCAATCTCTCGCCTGAACTCTGAAAACTGGTCTTATTTTTTATGAACCTCTGAACCTCATCCTGAACACAGTGTCTTGTCGGGACACATTCCTATCAAAAAATGGAGTCAGATATTAACGCCTACATGGAACATGGTCCATGTTATTAACTACAACAATCCGACAATTGTTGACCTCCGACAATTGTTCACCTTTTCCGACAATTGTTCACCTCCGACAATTGTTCAACCTTTCCCGACACACTACTTGTTGAATGATAGCTGTTTCATGAAAATTTGGAGGTGTTAAATAAACCAAAAAACAATATAGATTCATCTTCGATACGATTTTCCAAGAACATCGGAAATTAGTTAATTTGGAATTCATTGTGCATGATTTCAATTTGATGCACTGTACATATGTAGTATGGGGATATACGATGTCCTTTATTATAGGGTTGTCAAAAAGGGGATTATAAAAATATATACATTTAGACGTACAGAGGATAACTAAATGCAAGTTTAATTAGTTACGTTTGATAGGATGTGAATTTTATAAAATTTAGTAATAAGGGATACTTATTGCCTTATAAAAGGCAGATTGTAATTATAGCACAATAAAGGAATTTAATAAAAAATAAGTATTAAGGGAATAAAAATTGTATTAAATTTCAATTTTTGTACTTTACATCCATGAATATTCCAAACATTATTCCTTCACGTTTTAATAGTTATGCCTATTTTCGTTTCAGTATCATTTTTAATGATATATGACCACATGCATTTATACTTCAATGTAATTATTATAAAATGATATCTTCTTATTTCCATTTGAATGAAAAAAAAAAATATTTTTTCTGAGAAATGGTACATAACTAATAAAATATCTTCTAAAAAAAAACACCAGTATTGCTTAAAGTTTGGAACAAGATTTTAATACAAATATTAAGGAATTTCCCTTATCATTGTTTAAATTGTCAAAGCACATAACATTAGTCTGTACATTTGAACATTGAAAGAAGCAATTCGTCATTTTGGGTTGGGAGGTGGTAGTATTTTTCATGTCATTGCAGCACTAAATATAAAATTGTTATACTCTATAATGGATTTGTACATAAATTGGATGAACAGTTACATCACAATTAATAATATTCTCATGGCACTTTTAATTTTTCTTATAAACATTTGTAATATATAAAATACATAAATTTGTAATGAGTAAAATACATTTTGAAAATGTATATTATATTTTATATTCATTCATTTCATGGACTCACGAAGTTTAGATTGCAGGAAAACAAAGGTGAATACATATTTCAAGTAAATATGACCCCAAGCTATCTCATAAAGTCAACTACATCTGTTTAGGTTCTACTTGTATGTATGGGGCACAGATGGGACGAGTTTCAACACGACACTTTTAAATTAATTAATAAACCGACACGTTGTCGCTGATGTAAGAGTGAGCCATTGTTTCCTGCAACTTATACAGTAAGTTAGGGCAATGGGTTATGAATTTAAAGTGGAGCGAATAAATATTCAGTGAGAAAGAACGTGGCGAGGGGAATGGGCAAGTAAGGGAGAAAGGGTAAATGCTTTTAAAGCAATTTTGTCAACTTACGTTTGTCTCCTTTTTCTGTTTGATCTTTTTTTTAATATATTTACTACCGTCTATTTACGAGCAGTGTAAGGAGCTAAATTTATTCCGTTTACTCCTTAATTCTTTTTATAAGTACGCAAATTTTAGTCGGTAATCAGAGTTTTTTGGGCGTTTCGTAGCTTGTAGAGAAAGGAATAAACCCTGTATTCGGTTTGTTTTATTTTTAATACTTTTTTTATCATTTGCAGTTTGAAAGTAGTATGATTATATGATGAATATGCTTTGTGAATAAAATCTCTACATACAAAAATATTGATGCAGATTGTTGGAACTATCGTTGAACCGCCACGAAACAAAGTTGATAATCCTTAATTTTTCGTGAATTATAATCCCGAATAATTTCATAACATTGATAAAATTTCTATTTTTTCAATCAATAAAAGCACTGTTTAATATCCACCAGTCAGTCACTCGTGATGAAACTTTTTCAGGGTAGCAGTAAGACCCTTAAGACGTAGGCACTAGAAATGCCAAAGGAGCTCCCCGGAAGTTTTCCCCCACGCTACTTCTTAAAACTACTTCAGAGCCACTTTCTGCCGAAAGTGCATAAACTTTACTGACTTGTAGTGGGCTAGTATTACAGAGTCAGAAATATTCAGTAGTGTGGGGCAAAAATTACTAACTGAGAATAAAAGAACTTGCATGCGTCCTGATTTATCCTTCATTTTATTATTTTTAGGTATATTTTTAAAGTATCATATACTTAATAAAAAAAGCATTTAGTCGAGCGTAAATCTGATGATTTTTTGTTTATTATAGAGCATGTCGGATTACAGGATTCATAAAAGCCCACGTACATATGATGGTTTTCTCCATTTTTATTTTACGATTTGCTAATTATTTTAACTTTCATTATTGCTTTAAAACAATAAACACGCATTAGATGAAGTGTAAATACATTACACTGGGTTTGGTACCTTTGAGAGCGATCGAGATCACAGCCGGAACCCCAGTCCCATCAGTATGGTAGGGGGGTGCGGCTCAAAATGGCGACCGACAATGATAATATGCTCCATGGGAACTTAAATGTACTGAAACGAGTAATTTCCGAATGGAACAAATCGCGAAACGACCTTAAAGTATGTATCAAAAACGCTATGGGAGGATAACGAATGTTTTTAACAGCATGAATGACGTTGGAAATACTGCAGAAAGCATATGAAGAAATAACACCATCTTGTGGAGATAACCGCTATTTTCATGCAGCGATGAAGTTTTATCTGAATTTAACAACATGAGTCATTCTAAGCCTCTTTCTTAAATTACTATAAAACCTCGAGATCCAACTAAGTCTGGAAAGACCAAAAAAAATAATTTCGTTCTTCTGCAGACCGATAGTCACAAAAATTAGTAAACAACTTTAAACACTATTAAACAAATTAAGAAAACATAATCCGAGAATTATCATGTATGATATACCACCAGAGGTAAATTAAAATAATACTTGCAAAATAATAAAAGTGCGAAATTTGGTATTATATGAGTCAGACAGTTATTTTAAGGTACGAAATATTTTATCAAGAGAAATACAAGATAAAGGATTTATCAAAAGAAGTACTGTAGTTTAAGTCGATGCTAAACTACGTAAAAAGTTACAAAGCGAAGTACTTTAGTTGGATATAGAATCACAAATAACCTGTCCCTTAGAGATGAAAGAGGTTTTAGATATCACGGAGGTAAAGCATGTTATTCTCCTGTAACATATCATATATGTAGAGGGGAACATAGTAACAAATGCAACATTTCACACTGTTTATCAATGCCTCGAGTTCCGCAAGCGGACAGTCTAGAACTTAGTAGCATCCTCCAAAGACATGGCATCCTGGCAACAAGGCTTGGTCGAGGAATATGTTTACCAGAATATGCATCGCTGAATCTGGCATGTTTGGTACTGGTGCTTCAGGGAGTGTAACGGTTTACGAATGAAGAATGCTCACACTTCTGGCAAGTAGTATTTTGTTACACCGTTAAAACCTGTGGCATCAAAACGGTTTGTAGGTATCATCCCACTCACATGTATAATCGTTAGGGATATACGAGAAAATATGAAGTTCTATATATTCGTACTTTGATCAAAATAGCGTTAATCCTTGATGATTGGAGCATGCCTTTCATTTAGGCCGTCGGAACGATCAAGACTTGACCTGACCACACCGTGAACTTGATTGCCATTATAGTCCTAATCCATTGGTTGTGTGCTATCTGTAGTGATCGAGCCGTGATTCGATCGTGGGCTGACTTTGCAAAAAAAAGGATTCTCTACTTTTGAAAGTCGCTAAACAGACCCCTCTTCATCACTGAAACCTCTGCGGTTAGTTATTTATTTATAATTGCTGGTTATCGAATGCAATTCGGTTTTATAACTATTATCCAAATAGTGGAGAAGATAGACAGATCCGGGATAATAACCCAGACTGCAAGAGTGCCCAGGACTGTCTCAGTTGGCATAGTCCCTAAACAGAGATCAGGAGAGGTATAGTTTCCTTTCTATTATAATGATAATTTTTACTATGGGAAAATTGTTTACAATGAAATAACATTCGATGCCTTTAATAAAGTCATTGATTGAGTACAATTTGCGAACTAGACGATGATGGCAGTTTTAATTACTAATTTCAACTGTGGTGTGAACAACCAAAAAAAAACAATTATTCATTGTTGATCAAGAAGTCTTATTTAATTTAACACTCTACTTAAAATTGTATATATGTATTTTTTTTTTTTTGTATCACATCCCCTTGCTACAAAATTGATATATGTTACAACGTATAGATTATAGAAACGAATTTATTTACAATAGCTTCATTATATTTCCTGTAGGTTGGCTACATTTTATATAAATTTAGTTTTCTACTAATAGCAATCTGCATTGTACATTACATTACTTTACACTATACATGGACTGAATTTATTAAAAGTGATAGGGCTCACTTTATTTATTATAGACTTAAAACTAACTTACATCTAACAATAAAACTAAATTTTAACCTAATTTTCCCTAAACGTATGTTGCCATATCGATGTGGGAAGGGTCGTGGGGTCATAGTGTTCAACACTGGGTTTGTGAGCAAACCGATAGCACACCAAGCAACGGGAGCAGGTATGCATAAAATTATATAATTTGTTTTTATTATCGGTACCCCTGGACTTCTTCTCCATAGTCGGGAAGGGGACAATACTTCTCACGAATTGAGGAATCACACGGCTATGAATATATTCCTAAAATGTAAATACAGTATAAATGACAGAATAAATTTTGTAAATATGTTATCAATGCAATCTATTACCAAAATTATCTATTGCCCTTTTAAGGCAGATTGCAATTTTCTTCAAATAAAGATTATTAAAAAATATTTTATCTAGATGTACATATTTTTATCATTTTCCAAATGTTAATTAGAACCTCTGTGTGAAATTTCATTTCTCTAGTTTTAACAAGGGACAGACAGACACACGTGCTCACACGTGCGAAAACATAACAGTTTCTGGTTCTAAAAAATTACCAAAAACCTGAATAAACTATTTATTGCAAAAGATATGAAGCAATTTGTGCAAAATGTCCTTTTGAAACACAAGAGGATTCCTTTGATTATCTCTGGAAATTTTTTCACCTCTTTTGATTTCGTGCGTTACGCATGTTAATTAAAATGCAATTTTAAATTTATACTTGACGTAAAATTTGTTTAGTTCGTTAAAATTATGTAAAAACACAAAACAACTGACACGGTTGTAGCCTGGGGTATCTACTGTATAATACTCAAATGGAATATATTATGAAGAAAATGTAAGGGAAAGGGAATACGATCACAAAATTTCATCACAACTTAATGTGTTAATATCAGAAGTTATACAATGTTGCCAACAGTTTGGTCACAGGGTTAATCTTTAGATCAACTAAATTAATATTGTCCTGTCGTCTACGAGGGACTACGCAACGTTATATATAAGGAAGATGAGATGAGACATGTTCCTAACATTGATTTCAGCGTTCTTAGGCAGCAAGGACAAAAACGTCAGTAGAGCTGGACAATCGAGTAAGATTGTGGGCTGAGATACCCTTACAGTTCCAATAACATCAAACGATGCGGGGGAGAAATGAGATCTGCGAAGGTATTCTAGATATTGAATCCACTTCCCGACCATATTGACTCTTTGCTATGACCGCTGTATGGGTTTGTAGTAATCACCTCATATTGTCAAGTGATGTTCGCGAATATCTTCCTGGAAAATATTGAAAAGTAACTAGGTTCATTCGTTTAAACATTGTTTTATCCCTCTATAAGATTCTTGTTTTTGAACGGTTTCAATATTTATTGCATTGTTCAGGAAGTAAATGTATTCTTTTACATACTTAACAAACTTACATTACATACATGTGCTTAATTACAGTTATAAATCTAATTCATTTAACACTTTAACTAACGTACTTAAAATCTAACTAAAGGTCCTTATAATTATAATATAAGATTTATGCCATTAGTTTTTTTTTTTACTTTCTGCTACTCCACTAAAAGTAATAACAAACTTAAGGAAATTACTGTCAGAAAAAAATTCATTCTCTCTGTTCAGCCTAGGGTATGGGTGCCTGATCCACTATTGGGATCGAGGGGAGGAACTAAAGTCAAATTACACAGGGTACTGTTCATTGATTCCTTATGCTGAACTACAGGCCATAAAGTGAACTTAGCATATCATAATTAGCATACAATCCATAAATATAATATAATTGAACCTATGAAAGTTTAAAATGAATTACATTATATACAAAAATATTTATCAAAGGTAATAAAACGTATAAAAGGCACTAATACTATGCTATTTAACATAAGTACATGTCAACGCACTATTGCTATAAGAGGAATTAATAACGATTGAAACTTAGTCCCAAAAACATTCTACCAATCACTAATAAAGTGGTCACAATAATTGCAGATAAAATTACTTTCACTGGATCCATAAACATTTTATTACAAATGAATATTTATCACTGTAAGTGTTATATGCTAATAATTGATATTTATAATTTCTTAGCAAGCGTTAGGGCATATGTTAAATGCTATAACTGTTCACAACACGGCCATCCTAATAATGACTTTCTAAATTTCCCTGCCATGAGGCTGATTTCAAACAGAAAGCTTAGTTGCTCCCCCACCATAATTTAAACTTTCGTGGTACAATCAGAATAATGATGGATGAGATTTTTTCGTATGATTATTAAGTTTGCTGATGAACAAGGGATAGTAGCTACTGATAAAAACGATGACTGATTCATGATGCGAAAGAAAAAGAGTTGGCCCAGCCAGAAATATACATGGTACACACTATATGACTATATTAAATATTATTTTAATTGACTAAACTTATTACGTTTAAATGTTTCACTTTAACACAACAAAAATGTTATCCGTAAGTGATCAATAATAACCCTAGAGCACATATTAATGATAAACATTACATAATTGATAACAGTGTTATTGTATTGGTTAGAACATAGATCAGAGACTAGTGAAATTAGTTATAGGATGCTCCAGTGAGCTGGATCATAGCCTGCATTCGCAAAGCCTGGAGTGGCCTGGATTCGATTCTCACCTAATAATTGCAGATTATATTTTGCGTCGGTCCTACCAAACAAATATAGCGTTGCCACTGGGAATCTGTAAAAGAGGCCAGACGCCTTTTTAGCTCTGTTGCGAGTGAGGGCGTTAAGATAATGATATTTTAATTTTTATCGATGTAATGCCTGCAAAGAAAATTAGAATCAAGCTCAATAAAGTAAACCTAAATTCAAAATAAGTTATCTAAGCGGGTAAATTACAATGAAACGTCCTTATATTTTCATTTGACTGTTTCAATACTTTAAGAGCATGTCTGTCATGCTGATAGCTGATATTAACAGTAAGATTTGATTGTATGGATGCATTTCTTTTGAATATCGTGAAATTTACTAATCGACGCCTTAAGATCCATTGTATTTTTTCATCATGTTTCCATGGGTTTGGGGATGAGAGAGAAATTTAAACAGTTTATAAACCATATCCTATTCCAAACAGACATCTTATGAAATGTTTTTGTTTTGCGAAAGGTACTCCAGTAACAAAGAGAGTCATAGAGTGTTTGTGTCCTGGCAATCGCGAAGCGCTCCTCTCACATGAAATATTTCCTTGTGGACGACATCATATCCTCAAGTTAGCAGCCCCTCTTTCTCGAGTTTTTATTCTATATTTCCGCCATATCTGCACCGCTGCTTAAATAATATTAACCATTTGAAAAATTATATGTTAAAATGTCTCCTCAATCGTAGCCCTGAAGAATCACTGTGATAAAATTGTGTGAGCTTTGAGAATATTCCATTCAGTGGAAGGCTTTTACTGGCTCGTGTAAACTTGAGTGGGCCTCCCCCCATATCGTCCCCTTTTCAAGTCAATCAAAACCAAGACTAGTTACTGATGATAAATAAATAACAAAAAATATGTTTTTTAAATATATTGTATGTATAATGATAAAGCATAACCGTGTTTATTTGTTATGAAGAATTTTTGATGCCGTTGTCAAAAAGTATTATTGGTTTTTGTCGAATTTTTACGGAAACTATCGGTAAATCTCGATTTTCAAATTTTACGGCTCACAATTGTTCTTTTTTTCACTATTTAATCGTAAACTTGTCGACGTCAAGACATGCCACTTGGGTGAGCACGCATTTTTGTTGAATTGCATTCTTATTTTAATGATTTATTCTATTGATTACATCATTACTACATAGTTATATTTATTTTGTATATATAATATAATAATGATGTGCCCCCACAGCTCGACCACTTTTTAGTACGGTACAGATTCTATTCATATGAAGACACTCAGTGTCATATAATTAATGGAGTCAATTGAAAAGACAAATTATGAATTAACTAACCAAAGCTGCGGTAATCTTACAAAAAATCACTACGTATTTCATTACTTTTCAGGCAGAGTGATTACTTCAATTGCTAGAGTGAGAAAGCCTGGCGGGTATGAATCCTCACGAATTCCTCTCTGAGTGGAAGTTAAAACGCGACAGCGTTCAATGGCTTCACTTTGACATCACAATTAATTATCACTGGCGATGCCTGCTGCCTCGACCAGGGCAGATGTCGATCCGTTCCTTTTGTCCAGCCCTCAACTACAATAAAAGGGAACAATACACAGTAGCAATCGTAGCCAATTCAGGGTTTTCAATTGATTTTTTGTTCTTCAGCGATTTTTATAGAGCATTCTTAATTCTCATTGGTTATTCCGATGCTATGTTTCCGTTCAGTGATATCTCCGTTTATTACAGTAATTGTTTTTGTTCCAGAAATCGCCAGGAACCATCTTAATGGATTGTAAAAAATATTCATGCAGAAGAGATAAAAAGAAATTCAATTTATTTTTATTCCGATTTATCGATGATGTTTTTATCTTTTGAATTTCTCCCTCCGAATCATATCAACTTCACTGAATACAGCCCTTCGTCAGATTATTATTTCCTAAATAATTAAAAATCAACGTTTTAAATATTATTTGTAGCATGATCAATCTTGCAAGCTCATTTATTTGACCATGCGACGTTCCACGCAACAGATATATCTATCTATCATCAGAACGAAATATCACAAACTATGGTGTATATACGTATTGGCTATGATAAGTGCAATCTAAAAGGCATAAATTACTAATATTTAATATTTATTAGTTAAAATAAATTGAGTTCCAGACTGATAAGTTTGAATGCAATAACGAAAATCCGCTGAAAACCAATAGTAAATTTGTATATGTTGTTTGTTAGAAGAGTAACGTTTCACTTTCGTACATATTCCACTTAGAAATTAGGTACCAATCGCAGAAAATCTGCAGTAAATCGAAACCCAGTATTTAACACTATGACCCCCACCCCACCCTTCCCGCATCGATGGCAACAGAATGTGAGGGAAAATTAGATTAAGATTTTGTTGTTAAAGTTAGCTTAAGTCTATGATTCATAAGGTGAGCCCCATCACTTTTAAACATGTTTAGATAATGATTGGTACTGCGCCTGCGCTAACTATAGAAGTCGTTTTCATATCGCTCTGCAACAAACTGTTTCTTGTTACCGCTCGTAGGAAGTGCCTAGTTCGTAAAACTGTTCCAACCGACCCTTGGGTGAACCGTTCGCGGTGGGCTGTCTACAGGTCAGTGGAAAGAGGAACAGTAGGCATTACTGCCAACGTGAGTTTTTCACCTCACAATTCATACAGAGGGCGGCCATATTGCGAAGCGGTAGTGGCTGTGGTGAGAGTGGGGATAGGAGTGGCGAGTCCGGCTGGCCCTAAGTACACTATCTTTAGGCTCCTAGGCTCCTTGCAACGTCACAGGCTCTTAACACAAATACCTGCGTTCAAGGCTACATTATATTGAATATTTTTTATTCAATTAAAAATTATTTATTATTCTAGAAAGTGCCGCTGAGTATGAAACATGCGTTTCTATCAACAGGTTATATCAGAAAATAAGAAAAAACGCTCAAGATCATTGGGACCTACGCCCACTATGTCACCAGTCAAACGTAAGCCACGGCGATCTAATCGAAATATCCCAGTAAATTCTTCAGCACCCAGCAGCTCTATGGAAGGGATACCATCACAACCCAGCGCATCAAAACAAACAAAAATAACTCATGAGTCTCCCTTTTTCACACCCAATAGTTACGAGGTGTTGAAAAATATTGAGGTAGAGGACATGGACTCTACAACAACACCCACACAGCCCAAGCCACCAGCGATATTCTTTCGCAACTTTAATAATTTTAAATTACTATGTACTCAATTGAGCAAAATTGTAGGTACAGGCAAATACACTCGCCTCAATCGATCTCGGGACTCAAGTTTCTCCGGACACTCCTGACACATACTGAGCAATTATAAAATACCTAGAAGAAACCAAGGCTGATTTTCATACCTACCGACTAAAGCAAGAAAGATCGCTGCGGGTGGTGATTAGAAACCTGCATCCCACAACACCATTGGACGAGATAGAAAAGGAGCTGATAAGTTTAGGATACAAGGTTCGCCAAATTACGAATGTCCTCCGTGAGGAAAGACAAGAAAATTATACAAGTATCAAGACACCACTGCCCTTATTCTTTGTGGATCTAGAGCGAACAGCTGGAGTAGAGAAAATCTACAAGCTTACCCACTTATACTACACAAGAGTACAGGTCGAAAAGCCTTACCCGAAACGAGACATCGTCCAATGCCTATGGGCACACAAAATCATACTGCTACCACCCTCCCAGGTGTGTAAAGTGCAGTGGGCAGCACAAAAGTGAATTGTGCAAGAAGCCCCTAAAATCACCTGCTGTATGCGTGCTCTGTCATCAAGGCCACCCGGCAATTTATAAAGGCTGTGAGGCTTATAGAATTCTGAAGTCCAGAAGTGAACAACGTCGTCGTCCAGAAGAAGAAACGCCAGCCACAGGTAGCCCAAGAAGCGCCCCCGCCAGAAGTTTGAGGCCTTCAGTCTCTTTTGCTGACGCCGTTCGGAACAGAGAGCAGTCACAGGCATTGCCCACTCCTCATCCGCAAGTTCTTCTTTCCCAGCAATCCGCTCATCCTAGCAACCAACAAACTCAATCCCATCCTCAACCACACATCTTGCATATCCCGCCACCTTCAAGCTCTTCGGATCTCACCAGCCTTTTAACCACATTCCTTACAGAGTTCAGAACCCTAATTACCCCTCTCATTTCCCTTCGTACAAATCTTGTCTCCTACTTTATCCTTGTTAAACAAAACTCATAAGTACATTCTTCGGACTCCTTATCCATTCTCCTTTAGAATGCGAATGGTGTTCGCACCCACACTAACGAACTGACAGCACTACTCCATGACAAAAACATCTATGTAGCTCTTATTACTGAAACAAGACTTACAAGTAAACGACCATTTACCGTTCGACAGTAGCAGACTTATCGAACTGATCACCCAGATGGAAGAGCTCATGCAGGTACCGCTGTCATTGTCTATAACTCCATATCCCATCACATAGTTCCATTAGTAGCACATGATTTTCTTCAATCCTCTGCAGTGTCAATCACCACCCTCACTTTTCCCCTTACTCTAGCATCAGTGTACTGCCCTCCCAATAAATCAATTCCCGATTTCCATTTCATCTCCTTTCTAGACTCCATCGGGCATCATGGGCGGGGACTTTAATGTGAAGCACCAACAATGGGGGTCACGATCCACAAATACACGAAGATGTGCTGTGCTGTCTGCACTCACAAGGAAACATTGCTCCACTATCACTCCTGACACAGCCACCTATTGCCCATCTGATCCCAACCGAAATCCTGATCTCCTTGACTTCTTTTTTTAAAATCGTTTAGGAACACTAAAGTATTCACTCCCGCGCCTCAATGTCCTCTCCTCTGATCATAGTCCTTTATTATTAACAATTTCTCTAAGACCAATTCGCCCACCCATTCTCCAAACCCGGTAAACTACCCAATGACGCCTCATCTTACCGTCCAATTAGCCTACTTCCTATCCTCTCAAAAATATTTGAGAAACTCCTACTAAATCGTCTACTTCCAATTGTTGAATCCAAAAACCTTTTCTCACACACCAGTTTAGTTTCCGCCAACGACATTTCACTGCTCAACAAGACCTTCGCGTTGTTGATCACATCTCTTCAGCCCCTGAAAATAAACAGTATTGCACTGCTGCCTTTCTTAATATAGCTCAAGCTTTTGACAGGGTTTGGCACGCAGGTTTTCTCTACAAGCTCAAAAGACATTTACCATAGACCCACAAATCCATCCCACAAATGCAGGAGTTCCACAGGGCAGTGTCCTAGGCCCCATCCTCTATAACCTATACACCACTGATGTCCCCTCTACTCCTAATAGCTTCTTGACCACATTTGCAGATGACACTGCAGTCTTGTCTTTCCACCCAGATCCCGTAACCTTAAAAAACACCTTGACGAGATGGAGTATGGGTGCAATCAATGGCGGATCAAAGTTAATGAAGCAAAATGCTCCCACATTACCTTCACCCTTTGTCGCGAGACTTGTCCACTAGTTTATTGTAATTTTATTCCTCTCCCTGTATCCGAAACAGTACGGTACTTAGGCTTCCATCTCGACAAGAGACTGAAAAGACAAGAACTAAACAGACGCTTTGGACAACTGTACAGACTACTTCAAAGGACATCCCATCTCTCAATAGAAAATAAACTACTAATCTACAAAGTTATACTGAAACCAATCCGGACATACGGAATAGAGCTATGGGGGACAGCAAAAAAGTCGAACATCAAGCGTATCCAATCCTTTTAATCCAAAGTCCTGAGAACAATATTAAATGCCCCTTAATACGACCTTAATATACCATACATTCTAGAACTCATCCCTTCCAAGTTTATGAAATTCCTCAGTAGCCTTTCCAACCACCCTAATCCTGTAGCACAGTTATTGCACTGCGCCACTGATCCCTATAATCCTCCTCGGAGATTGAAACGGCATTAGCCTCGTGACCTGCTATAAACGCGTGACAGTGGGAGCCCTTGCAATGGCCAGTTTCTCTAATCATGTCCTGAGTCTCTGTGGCTCTCGCGCTCTTGGTCAGCCTCTACTGGCTAGTATCCGGTGACGTGGCTGACGGAGGAGCGTGGGGGACTTTCCAAGACCCCGCTTTCTCTTCGCATGTGGATTTAGAAGGTTTCTGGGCTGTCTGTAAGTATTGTATGAATGAGCGAGTGAATGATGAACTGTAAATATGGTATGAATGAGAGCATTTATCTTAATTATTATTGCCTTATAAAAGGCAGATTGTAATTATAGGACAATAAAGGAATATAAAAAAAAAAGAAAAAAAAAAGATAATGATTGTATAATGGGAATTATACTTTCATATCTAATATCACAAATATGTACTTCATATGTACTAATATATACTTATATATATATATATATATATATATATATATATATATATATATTACATACGTAAATATGTACGTCATATATTTTTTCATATGTTATATTACAAATCGCAATGTAAAATAACTAAAAAATTGAATAAAATGTTTAGCTTCTGGACATATAACCTAGTGCAACCAGATTCATTTATGAAGAATCTATACTGATTTACATAATTTATAATAACAAGGAGATATGAAAAAAAAAAATGGCTGATTTCCTTTCACGTGGCTTAAACTCAAATTTCTGTCTATGGGCTAAATCTAATTATTGGATGTACCGTGGGATAAGTAAACTGTATAAATATTTAACAAAAAATGCATCAGGGATCATTGGAATTTTATCCTTCCTCCGAGCAGCGAAAGTCCAATTAGTAATATCCTGCCCCCAAAAAAGGCATAAAAACAATTGAATGTCATTTAGTAAAACTCAAAGACCCCCCAAAGACTCAAAGTTAGAGGGCGTTTGAGTGACTAACTATGATAAACGACTGTTTAGGCATTAACTGACAACATACCACAAATTATAAACATAAAAAAAAATTAAATATATAAATGGGTAAGCAAGGAAGAAGCTAAAATAGACGGTATTATTACAACGATCTTTCCTTGATGACTGCAGACAGCAAACACGTTGTAACGACCGCTAACTACATAAGATAAATCACCCTATACTCTATTGTATATATATATTGTAAATTAATTTAAACAAATGTAAATAACTTAAATAAGTCATTGTAAATGTGTAAACAATAAAGATGTCACAGCTGCAAGCCGAGTGTTAACCGCTAACCCAAAGCAGGTAGAAACCCCACAGCCTTCGGCTGCCTACACAAAGACCGACCACTTACTTAGCTCTTATTGGTTACAACAACGAGGGAGATGATTGGCCCTAACGAGCCACCACTAACTATAAATAGGGGCAGATCTCGGGCTGTAATTTACGTAACAGCTGATGCCAGCGTCACATTGAAGTAAATGAAAAAGATACGCACCATTAACCACGTCATAGTTCGTGTTGTGACGTTCAAGGAACAGAGAGGCGCCCCGCAATGCCATTGATGTCAAGAGTTCGGCCACACACGAAATTACTGCGGCGGGAAATTAAAGTGTGTTAGATGTGCGGGACCCCACGAGGTAGCGCAATGTCCAAGGAATGATTCAACCTCGCTCAAGTGCTCCAACTGCGGTGAGGCTCACCCGGCGTCCTACAGAGGCTGCACAAAGCGAATAGAAATACTAGCCAGAATGAAACCAGCCCTCGACAGAATGCAGCCACAGCAGAAGAAACGCCGCCAGAACGAGCCAAGAATGAGGCCGGCTCCACCGCCATCATCTAGCGCTTGAAGGAACCCGCTCTTTAAGCTGTTCCAGGACAGAGATGAAGAACCGGCTCACCCTTCCACGTCGAGAGCTGCCCCCTCCACGTCAAGAGCGGCCCCCACCTCGTTGAGAACGGCTCCTAGAACATCGGAAGACAATTTTAAATGTAAGTACCTAGATCCTAGGCTAAAGTTTTTGACAAACAACGTCAAGCGTCAAGAACTTAAATGTGGACCGAAATGGGTAACTGCCCTATTAGATTTCTGTAGCCAAATGTTCATAGCTATAATATCTGGAAATCAACAACAATGGCAGATCACCAAATATTAAATTTTAACGTTGTTAGAACGTTAAACTTTAACGTCCTGACCAAAATATATGAGGTAGAAATGTTGTTAGCGCTCTACCGCCCAGATATTGTAGTTTGACAGACACAGTCTACACAATCGATCCACATTTAAGGTTATTCAACTGCCATTGAAAGGGTTAACGGATACGGAGGCGTTCTCATTGCTATACGCCTTGGTATCAATTGGAAGAAAGTGGATTCACCACTGACTACAACTGATCCCAAGCTTCACCACTTAACAGTCAAGGTAAATTTGGGGAGACCCATTTACCTTACCGCTCTATACAGGAGACCTTACGCGTCTCTCCAGAAGTACTCAACCCTGCTACACGCATGTTCGCAGAGATCTAACCACTGGGTGGTGGAAGATCTCAATGCGAGACACACGATGTGGTATAACACCACAACAAACATGGCTGGGAGACTACTGTTGAGAAGGCCGTTTAAGGTCGTTCACCCCCAGTCTTTTACTTTTCGACATAGAGGTAACCCGCAAGCTACCTCGACGATTGACTTAATACTGACAAAACAACCCCACCGTATCACTAGTTGCACCGCCCTTGACTTTATTACGTCTGACCACAGGCCAGTACTGTATGCAGTGGATGGTAAAGTGGCGATCCCTCGCCCCACGAGATACGACTGCCGTCGTGCCGACTGGGATCTGTATCGGTCGCGGATTTCCCATAACCTGCATACGGTACCCATTCTCCGCACGAAAGAAGAAGTAGATCTTCAACTAGCTTTTATAACTGATGTGATCAAAGATACAGCAGTCACTGCGATCCCGAAGTACACTCCCATGCCACCATCTCTGTGACCACCTCCAGACCACATTCTAAAAATTATTGCCTTGCGCAATAATTGGAAGAATAGATGGTACTGGACGAGAGATCATCAAGCCAAGGTCGTTGTGAATTCTCTCACAACGCAGATCCAGGGCTTGATGAAACTCTGGAAAACAGCGCAGTGGCATGAGAGACTTCGTAGCACTCACGGAGATCACAGAAAGTTTTGGAAGCTGTTGAAGACTACAAAAGGCAAGACAGCGACTGTCTGTCTTCACGAAGGCGACAACGTTCTGACTGCTGAGCAGCAGGAAACCAAACTGGCCGACCATTACGCTAGGGACATTAAGGCTAGGACGGGATACTACCACATGCCTCCTCCGGTAGATGCTGAACAGAACCACATGTTTGTATCACCGAAGCAGCTCAAGGCTGTTCTTCGCCAGTGTCAGGGAAACCGAGCACCAGGACACGACGTGATACAAACAGTGCTGCTCAAACAAATGCCGAGGAGAGGGATAGTACAACTAGCAAACTTATACAACTCTTGTATAGGATTGCGGTACTTTCCTGATACATGGAAACAAGCCATCTTGTTCCCATTACTAAAGCCAGCCAAGAGCGGAGATCACCCAGCCCACTACCGCCTGATCAGCCTGTTACCTCAGATGGGAAAAAATGTTAAGAAGATTCTTTTGAATTATCTCAAAGATTACTGTTCGGAAAACGACATCATTCCGCTAGAGCAGACTGGATTCCAATCTAGTATGAGCACAGAGCACCCCCTTCTGAAGGTACAGTCAGAAGCTAGCTATAATATGAATAGAAACATAGCCACAACTATGATTTCCATTGATTGCACACAAGCGTCCGACTCGGTGTCTCATGGGACACTGTGTCAAATGCTCTACGACCGGGAATGCCTGGAACAACTATATTCAATTCCTGCTAGCTTCCTGAAAAACAAATCGTTGCGGGTGCGGGTGGGTGATAGCTTCTCCGAAGCTGTGCCACTGACCTGTGGAGTACCCCAAGGAGCCGTCTTATCCCCTGTACTATTCAACGTATACACGTCTAAGATTGTCGGAGCCCGTTACAAAAATATCACAGTTACTGCTTTCGCAGATGACATAGCGGTGTACAGTGGCAGCATGAGTGCCAAGGTAGCTCTAAGACAGGCTGAAGTAGCCTGTAACCAGATCAGTGAGAGATTGGGGAGACTCAATATCTCTGTAAACGCGGGTGAGACTGACTGCGTAATTTTCTCTTTCCAAAAGGGAAAAAGCCCACTACTTACTAGAGACATAGTAGGAACGGAGGAAAATTCACCAGCCAACAACCTGGTATACCTGGGAAGTAAAATGGACAGACCAGTTTAAGTAACCATTTCGCGAGGAAGTTAAAGCAAACCCCGACGAAATCTTACCGGCTTACGCACTTACTGACCTTCCCCAATCTATCACTGCGTCTCAAGCTACTGATCTACAAGAGTATACTCAGGCCTACTCTGCAGTATGGTGCACCGCTTTTTCGCTATCTGACGTATACAACAGCTCGGCGACTCCCACAATTCCAAAACGGTATACTAATGGAAGTGGTCAGAGGTACTTCATTCGAGCAGCGGAGCAACAGTGAGCTTCACTAGATCTTTGATCTGCCTACGGTGGATGAGTTCATCCAACGTAGACATATTAAATTTTTCGACTCCCTGCAATATTTGACAAACCCGGTGTTTAACAGGATAACCCCCGCTCCGTTCCCCCATCGATGGCTGGACGCTGTCGTGGCTGGAACGCTTTAGTCTTAGGTTCTAGGTTTAGTGTTTTCCACGGTCGCAAGCTGAAGGTGAGCCACATCACCTAGTGAGTGTATGTGTATTGGACCTATTAACAACAATCTGAAAGTATTATATTTTATGCACTCCTTAATATGCATCTGCGAATGCAGCACGAGGAGACAGCTGTAATTCCAAATTTATTTATTTATTTTTGTCATTGTATATATATTATCAATAAAAGGTTCATAAAAAGCTATAAAATAAAAGCTACCCGACATGCAGCTGCGAGAGTATTCAAGAATTTGGTCTTCTTCCTTATGAAAAACCCCTACATCTCTTTCTCTCCTCATCCCGCTATGTGTTCCGGTGTCCGGTAGTCCGGTGTAGCCAGACCCCGGACCTTCCTAGTGGTAATCTCCGCCTTCGTCTCGCTAAAACTAGCACCTCTTTGGGAGAGACCTCTCCTTCGCGGACGATGGTTGTCGTGGCCCTGCAAATTTTCCGAGCAGCCCTCCTGCGGTAATCTAGTCTGCCTCTTTCCGGTTCACACTCGCCTTTGGGATCCGGACGGTTTTGGCCTACCCTCAGATACCGAGTGTGAATTCGTCGTCATTCCAAGACCACACGAACTACTTACCTACCTACCTACTCTATACCTCTTCTCCTGAACATAGTGTAGTCGGGGCATATACCTATGAAAAAATGGAGTCAGATAGTAACGCCGTCATGAAACGATTGTCCAGGTTATAAACTCAAACAACCCTCACTTGTCATCAGGACTAGGGTAACCAGGCGCCCCCCTCGTGACCCGACACACGTAAATGTAATAACCGAAGAAGCAAGGCTATGAGGATTAAAAAAAAACAACCCATTGTTTAACGTCTCTGCTACACAGGAATCTTTGAAAAAAAAATGAAATTGGTACTGCAAGTTAATCCAAATTACTGAAATAGGACACAACGGATGAGAGCTCCTCAACGTCGAGGTGTTAAGAACACCGATCAGTCACAAGATGTTTAGTAGACTATTTTTTGGTCGAAAAGAATACGTAAAGGACACCTTGACCACAAGGTGTGTACAAGCATGAGCACAGTGACTACCACTGTGGAAAGGGGACTCGGCTCTCAACACTAAGACCTAGTTAATGAGCTTTGCCATCAACCACAATAACTACCTAACTGGCTGACCAAGGAAAAGGTCGAAAAGGGACCCCTCAGAGAGCTTCAAGTAAGCCCTGTATTGTATATAATGGAACTAAAATACACCATTCCGTTCAACTCTATTCTAATTAGAATGCACCAACAGATATCCCTTATAAAATACGAAACTTCTTGTAAAAACTAAAGAGCTATTTAAGATTTAATATTATGAGGACATTTACCTCTTCCTTGAGGACATTTACAACACGGTAATTGAGAATTATTTCGAAAAGTAAAGGTTTGGATACCACCAATATAGACTGTTTATTTGACGGGATTCAGCCAATTCCATCAAACATTTTTATGCGTTTAGTTTAGATGTTTGCAATTTTTTATGCAATCATTCGTTTTTAAAACCAGAGACCCTTATACGTTTACTTTTCATACAGCTAGAGACTAAAGGTAACCAGAGGTCCTATGCAAGACCTTTTTTGTTTTAGGCAGATATCAAAATAGCGAGTAAAACAGAAAACAAGCAGTTCAAAATGTGACAACACATCGAGATTCTGCCAGTGAAAAATAATTGTGGTTGGTGATGAATTGACGATTCACAATCTAAGCTTTGTAAGGCTTGAATTGAGTCCTTATTCAGGTTGTTTTTGTTTTTACAAAAACCCTTTTGTTTTCTTTGTTTATGTCTGCGCAATCTTGTTTGTGAAATCCATGTTATCTAAGGTTTGTTAGGAGGCAGTCATTAAATATGTATGAGCTACTTACAGGTCTTTTGAGCATTGCAATTCGTATAATTCATACCTGAAACAAAAAAAAAAATAATATAATATTTACATTGTAATAAATTGAGTACGTGTGAGTCATTATATTTGTAATAAAAAAAAAGGTTAGCCAGATTTCGATCTGTTAACCCTTTTGTATTTCCCCCAGATTAAAAAAAACAAAAATAGTTGGAACTTTTGGGGGTTTTTATTGGTTCCATTGCATTTTGCAGAAAAATAAATTACGTTGTAGGGAACGTTCTCTTATAAAAACAGGATAGAATGATTTTTTTTTTTAAATGCACTAAAAAAATAGCTTTAACTGGCTCAAGAACGCGCAGAGTGTGGAAAGTCAAAAACTCGTTTGTTTTTTTCACTTGGATCAACCTTTGCAACTTATCCGAAAATCGGAATCTGCTGACATTTTGCAAGGAAAGCCTTTTTTGGCGTGACTCTACTGAACTAAATATATATTTCAAAAACCTATGACCCCATTATAGTTATTTGACGTTTAACTGTTTTTTTTATTCTTATAAATTAACGATAAATAAAATGAATTATATTTTCGCATATTATCATTGATTGTTTCTAATAGACCTGAATCAAAGACACAACTAAAAATCCGTTGCTCAGTGCTGGGTTCATTGCCGTAATAAATGACTAGGATGGTGAGCTGGCTTTGTTGGCGGCTTCTTCATGCAGTTCTTCATCAAGTGCTGGATAACAATAGGGTAGCGGCAGTCCATCACAGTTACGGCTCTTTGTTGTTTGATTTACAGCACATTGTCCACACCTTAGCGATAACAGTTGTTCACTATGTACCAAAATATCTACGCAGATACCTGTAACGTTGTTTCACTCAAAATAGTAATTTTATTATTTGTCACCACTCAAATTTATTTGGATACAAAACATATTTCGTTCCGTTAATAACGGAAGTACTGATTGAGTCGTATTTTTGCAACAAAAGTATTTCGCAAAGTTGAATATGTATACGAGGGTGGTCTGAAAAGTTTACGACCTAACAAAGCTTTTATTATAGCTTTTATTTCACTAGCTCGGAAACTTTTCAGGCCACCTGTGTATGTCTACTGCTGTAGGAAGTCTCAAACAATGATATTGACCTGAAGCAATATGGAAGAAATAGGTGAAGTAGTTCAAAGAAAGTGAATACTACAGAGGTCAATTTTTTTTTTTTCGTATTCCCTTGTTATTCAGGGAAATTAGTATATATTCTACATAAAGGAATCTATTTACAGTAGGTCACATGTCCTGTAGCACATTTGATACAATTACAGATATCAAAACGTTGGCTAGATTCATTATGATTAATGACGGTCTATTGCCTACAACAAGAAAGTAACAAATGCTACAGTAGCAGGTACAAGGATGTATATATCATGCGAGAACAAAAGGATTTGCGGTGGGGCACGAATCTCGCGCTGTCTCCGGTGTGGTGTGGGTCGGGAAGCACTCTGACTAAAATCAGCATGATTACACAGCCAATCGTAGATTTGATATTACTATGGTACTGGCTATATTTTATAATTATCAGTTACCTCATTGTCATTAGGAGAGTGTTATAATAGGTATTATCGATGGTGTTTTGTTGGTGTTAAAATTGTGGTTGACACAGTGGAAAGACTTTTGCAATGGATGCATTTAGTGTACAATCTTCATTGATCGAACACTAATTACAAAACGAATTATATCTTTTATCAAGGGTGTTGTTCTGAAAAACTATAAATGATATAACAATCACTAAGAATATCAAGTAACTCTAGACCAACGAAAAAAAAGGTCTTTAAAGTATAGCTAACTTTCCACCAACCAACGAACTATACCACATTTTTGAACTGAAAATAAACAATATCAAGGATTTAAAAAGTGAAGGAATAATATTGAATGATGTTTAATTTCAGCCAGTCTCTTCTGGTCAGATTCTTGGATGATTATTACGTGACCTATCACACACTTCTGTTGTTACGCCATGCTGCAACCAACGCTTGTTGGTAGTACGTCTAGTACTTAAAAAGAAAAAAACAACTTTTTATTGACAAGTTTGCTCATGTCTACCTTAAAATAAATTTTGTTTTAAAATATAAATAAAGAATAAAAAAATATATATGTATATTATTTTGTTCTATCAAATCATACGCAAGAGGACCAAAGAAATATCGTTTATTTACTGTTTACTGAATTCCAATAAATCAAGAGAGCACTCTCCCTAATTGAATTTGCCAGATTTAAATTATAATTGAATACTATTACAACGTCACAGGCAAACACACGATTTTCATTAGACTATTCCTGAACATGCTCAGCCTTTACCAATAATAAGACCAATAAAATAACTATCTGGCATAAGTAAAAATCCCTTGCTGGTGAAATGGCATTGTGGCATAGAATAAAATAGTAATCATTGTACAGGTTAGTGAACAAGAGACAGATTAACAAATGATTTTAGAAAAAAAACACAGCACTACAAGATGTATGCCCTATATTTTATCGTGATTGGTTAATTTCATTACAGAGTATTTCTCTATTGATTGTAAACCGTTTCTTACACACAGTTTGAAGATCTGATCTTGTATGTTAGGGTTCAAATTTTTAAAACCCAAATCAGAAGACATATTTCTGCGAAATATGAAACTACATAGTGATTATCCCTTTTAACAATCCTTGAACATAATAAAAAAAATGTGCCTGTTAAATATCAGAGTTTTGTCACTACTAATATACCAATGGTAACATCATAACTAGATTAATGCTTCAATACCTGTTATTTAGGCTTCCATCCTGAAAAAAAATAAAACCCCACACACACAGGCTAAAAAGACAAGAAATACACAGACGCTTCCCCCCGCTCCGTTCCCCTATCGATGGCAAGACGCTGCCGAGGCAGGAACGCTTTAGTCCTTAGGTTCTAGATTTTAGGTTTTAGTTTGTAAGTTTCCCTCTTCGCAATCCGAAGGTGAACCCCAACCGAGTTCTGTATATTGTATATTGATCTTTTATCTTCAAAAAGAAATGTTGATTTTGTATTTCTACCCTCCTTCAAATGCATCTGCGTATGGAGCACGAGGAGTTATTATATTGTTAAATCTTGTTTATTGTATATTGTTTATGTTTGTAAAAATTTTAAATAAAAAAGTGGTTATAGAAAAAAAAACGCTTTGAACAACTGTGCAGTCTATGAATGCCATCCTATATCTCAATAGAAACCAAATTGCTCATTTAAAAAGTTATACCTAAGCCAATCTAGACATACGGAATAGAGGTATAGGGGCAGCGCAAAAAGTGCGAACATCAAGAGTATCCAATCTTTTCAATCAAAAGTCCTGAGAACAATAGTAACTGCCCCTTATTACGTCAGCAACAAAATCCTTCATTACGATCTTAATATACCCTACATTCTTGAACTCATCCCTTCCAAGTTTAGGAAATTTCATAGTAACTTATCCAACCAACTTAATCCCATAGCACACTTATTACACTGCGCCACTCATCCACTCCTCGGAGACTAAAGCGGCAGGGTTCTCGTGACCTGCTATAAATACGTAACAGTGGGAGTCATGGCAATGGCCAGTTACTACAATTATGTCCTGAGCGTCTGCGGCTCTCGCACTCTTGGTCAAACTCCTTTGGCTCATATCCAGTGACGCGGCTGACGATGGAGCGTGGGGCTGCCCAAGACTGAACTACAGACAAGATGCATGATTTATATTTGCCCGTTACATTTAGTCTCGGGGCTGTCAGCCTCCACAGCCGAGTTCCCTAGCTTCTGATCGCTAAACTAGTACATCCTTGGAAGGCACCCCTTCATCATTGGCATCTGGGAATCTGCAAAATGTACTTATTAGCTTCTCTCTCAGGGGTCCAGTCTGCCTCATTTTGGTTTACACTGGTCTTTGGGATCCAGGTGGTTTTTGCCTCCCTTCATATACCCAGTGCGAAGTCGTGAGCATAAGATCGTATGGAGTCAAATAAATAAACAGAAACGAATTAAACTGTCCACCAACCATTGACTTGGTCAACGAAACCTCCACCGGCAGGCATGCCTGACAAATATTGTTTTAAATACTTTAGTTTTAATATTATGTTTTCAAGCATTGTAATTTAAAACATAATAGCTTCCGAAAAATGCCAGCACAAATTATCCAAAAAACATTATCATCCCAGGATAATTTACCCAAGTCAATATGAAGTTTGTAAAACTAATCTCAAACGCTTTAATCATCGCAAAATAAAAGAAATAACAAGGAAACGCTAAGGTTGAACTAATTATCAACATCCCAGACCCCTTCAAGATAGTCAAAGTAATTCTGGGTCAGAGACTGGTTTTACGTAAACTCAAAATAACGTTGTCACTGCACCTCTAAAATTTTTTAATCTGTTATCAAGAAACATGTGAATTATAACTGTGTCCACACAAACACTTCTTAATAACTCTCAAATAAATACATAGCACCCTTACATCATCAAATGCGGATAAGGATATTTATAAAGAGTATATAGCTATAAAGTTAGAGAATGTCACAATATTGTTCCTATAGGGGAATAATAGTTGCTATAGAAAGAAGTACGGGTGGTAGCTTCGATACAAAAATGTTACGTGAGTAAAAAGTTCCGGATTCTCGGGAATTCAGAAATGAAATTACGGAAGGAGAATGAAGTGAAAGGTGGAATGGTGGTAGAACGTGTAGGGTACCACTGGGGAAAACTGATGGCTGTTCTACAGTGTGCAGCCAACAACTTTTTAACCCAATCTTCTAGTTATAAAACTGTTATTTTCTTTTTTTTTGAGACAATTAACAATAACTGTATAGTACTAAACATTAATTATGTTCATTACGCATGTGATGACAACTATTATTATATTATATTGAAATTATTTATTGTGCTAAAATTATAACCTGGCTTATTAGGCTATAAGTAGTTGTGATAAATGTTCTCATTCATACCATATTTACAATTCATCATTCAATCGCTCATTCATACAATATTTACAAATACCCCAGAGGCCTCCCAAATCCACATCGTTGTCACCCCCCTCTCATGCGAAAGAGGAAGCGGAGTCTAGGGATGTCCCCCACCCTCCTGCGTCAGCCGCGTCACCGGATTCGGGCCAGTGGAAGATGAAGAAGAGCGCGAGAGCCACATATACTCAGAACATAATTGGAGATACTGGCCATTGACAGGACTCTTACTGTTTCGCATTTATAGCAGGTCATGAAGCCACTGCCGTTTCAGTCTCTGAGGAGGATATTGAGATGAGTCGTGCAGTGTAATGACTGTGCTAAAGGATTAGGGTGGTTGAATATTATTACAGTGAAATTGAGTTTTATCCATGCTGTTAATTTTACGTATTCATCACTAAATTATTAAATACAAAATTGTTATTGCGGTATTGGTTCTACTATTATATATAATTATTATCCACTGAACTTTTACTTAATACGCTAAAATTAATTATGTTTTTAAATGGCTACCCAGGGTGCTCTTTTGGCGTTCATTAAAGTTTCTTCGATTGATGATTTTTAAAATTGTTACAAATTAGGGTGAACTTTGGGTACTTGGCCATCCTAGTCGATTTTTTTTCTTTGGGGAATCGGATTTGGGTGACGAGGTTCATTCAACCTCGTGAGGTTAAATGAATACTTAATATTATTTATAAAAATATGCAATTAAAGTTGAGTGATAATAAAACCTCACAGTAACTCAACACCAGCAATCAAATATGGTTCCAATCTTTGGTCAGAACTCTTATGTTAGGTACATCATAAGAGTTTTGTTTTTAATATAAAACCTTATGGGTATTTTTTTGAATAGTTAGATATATGGCCTAGAAATAAACAAGAATAGTCAAAGAAACCAAACATTTTGCAGAAAGAGGACTGTGTATCTGTTCAAATTATTTTTTTAGTGACAGGTACGCGTTATTTGTTAATTACGTCAATGAAAATCCCGTTACAAGGGGGTATCTAAACTGGATCAAAAAAGGTCTTCAGCGTGATCATGAGAGATCACAAAAGCTTCATGTACGGAATTAGTCATAGGTTCTCGTGTCAAATACTTAGCGATATAAATGAGGCTAGACACAACTGGGCTTCTGTACTCTCCTAGGACGGAATCAACAAAGCCAGTTTAGCTTCTTATTCACGATGAGCTGAAAAATATATGGAGCAGGATTCAGATATATTTGAGCCTCTCTTGTGGATGAAGGGAAAAGCAGCCAACCGGAGAAAAAGGACAACCTTTTGTCAATTCGTTTCCCCTTTCCATATAAGAGGAACTAAATTAGTGAAGTAGAATTTAGAGAATAAAGAACACGTTGTAACTGGTTGAATATCTTTTTTAAAATCAACTTGTAACTCAGTCAAACCCTTCAAAAATATAAATATAAAAAAAAAAAATAAACGAAGAGATTGTGACGGCATTTAGGGCTTTCAAAAATGAAGGCTTTATTCACCGTGCTTCTGTGAATACGCTTTGTTGCAAGAGGGTGTAACGAAGCAATATTTTATGTAGTGTGATAATTATTTAATTAGATAATATTTAAATCTTAATATTATGCATGAAATAGCTTAGAAGGATTGATAATTGTCCATAAGTAATATCAATTTTCACAAATATTCAGTCCGGATTCGGATGGAGTGAAGTCGTCATAGGTTAAAGCACACTATTTTCTTTTACGTTATACACTTTTATTCTGTAATTCTGTCTTATTATAATGATATGATAAGATGAAATGTTACTTACTGGAAAGTGCCCGAATTTAAATGAACCTTAACTACAGTTTCCAACACTTGAACACGCGAAAAACTGGCGATAAGCAGATAAAAAGGGATGAAGAAGTACAAGCAGGTCGTAGCTGGTTGAGAGTCACGACCGCTTCTTCTACGTAGAGAATAACTGATGGTTGCTGGTCGACACATTGTCTGCACACACGACGTGGAGGGATAAAGGTACCACACACTTCAGAAATAGGCATAGTAAAAGCACAAAATTTATATCGAAATTACAGAACGGGGCCGCAACAGAGATCCTAAAATTGAAAGTACCGCGGAATATTTTATGACTCCCGACTACATATGGAATAACGTGACAGACTAAACCTGCAAGAATGTCTAGGAAAGGCTATAGGAATAAATATACATGTGTTTACTATTGATGATCTGGTGCATTGCTAAGGAGGTTTCATTTTCTTGAAGACGGTGTACGTCCTCTATGGAGCCTCGAATCTGTTTAGTATCAGAGAAAGTTTATAGTTGCAATTATCTACCTGTCCACCTTCTCTTCCAGACCTGTTTAAGACTCAATTTTTTCAATATCATCCTCACCATAGAACGGAGTAGCCCACATAATCCGTACAGATCTTTAATTAATTACGCCATTTGTTATATGGCAAACATGTACTACATTTAGTAAATGTGTATACTTTAGGAACATATTAAAATATTTACGTTATTTTAATAAAAGATAACGTAATTTTATTTTTATTTTTAATTTTATTTTATTAGTTATTAACTGATGTTTAAGGTTCTTCTAACAAAATTAATTCTGGCAAAATTTTGTTCAAGATCTATGATATACTATATATTTTCGGTTTCTAAGTTAACTTCTTTATAATCATTTTCCTGATTTTACAGTTCCGGTTTTAAATCCGTTTCTAAGATATTTATTTTTTCATCCATTTCTACATTTAAATCATTGAAAGAATTTTGTAACTTTTGTTCAATTGTTTCACATTTATCGTCAATTTTTAAAAAAATTTTATTTTTTTTATCCGCCAATTTATCGATTATATTAGATAATTTTAATAAATTTTGTTTATTGTCTTCTTTTATCTCTAATACAATTTGTTTAAAATTTTGGTTATATTCGTAAAAATTTTCCATCATTAATCTAAACATTTTTTCCATTTCATTTAAACTAAAATTTTGATCATTGTTTGATACCGGACTGTCAAGTGATTGCCTTTTGCTAACCTCATTTTCTTTATTATCTACGTATCTATTTATTATAGTTTGCTCATTTAGATCAGTATTGACACTATGCTTATCTTTTTTCATGACTTAATCACAATATGAATCTTAATCACAAATACAATTTTTAACCTAATTTTTATATCAAATTTAAACACAATTTTCGTGAAACTATCTAAACAATCCTTTAGCCAGATTACAACTTTATCGGTCCTTACGTTGAGCGCCAAATATTATGTTCCTTTACTTTAAATATATTTTATTTACTATTTATTATTAGGTTCTATTAACAAAAATAAATCTGGCAAAAAGATGAATTTAATTTTACAAATAAAAAAAATAAAGTTATATTAATTTTATAAATACTTGTCTATAAATTTGATTCCTTTTCTTCTTCAATGGTCTTCTTTTTAATCAACTTTATACTTCTTCTCTTCGTGCTATTTCTCTTCCGTTCCGCTTCAAATCAATAACCACTAACCAACAAAGTTTTTAAGTTTTTCTTACTTACAATCTCAAGCTAATAATATGTATTACGGGCTTTTTATTTCATCACTGAATTCAGATACATATATCAGGCTGATTCCAAAAACTAGAGTGAATATAATGCTCTGTGTGTTTTCTTAGAACCACAACAACAACTAATTATAACTGGCTAAAAATAAAGAGTAATTTTGTGTGTTCATTATGATACAACCACAACTATACTAATTATAACTGGCTAAAACTAGAGAGTAATTCTGTGTGTTCATTATGATACAACAACAACCAGTATACTACCTTTTGTTTTTTTCATACACTCTCACTTGTTTTTATTTTGCCTTCTTGATAAGTTGGATTAATATTATATAAAAACTCCACAATATCTAATATCCCAACAATATATATATGTTGTGTTTGATTCAAGACGACATTATATTTTAAGTCTTATTTTTGTCTTCTGAAAATTTATTTATTCCTTATTCAAAACCGCGTTCACCACTCCAGTCTACAATTTTTAACTTCCACAAAACTACAGGAAAAAGATTAAAACAATATATATTGTAACAATTGTCCCCTCGGAATGTGTTAGGAATTTTATTCCCACGAAGGGGAGTTGGATATGTGATTTTGAGCTGGCAAAGTACGACGGTACCTGAAAAAATTAAAGAAAACTTAGATAATTTCGAACATATTGGGACTCTAACTTAAAATAGCAAACGAGAAGGCATAGGTGAGAAGGGGGCTCAGATAATGTTGAAACATAGATATTAGACATTATTAATGCAGTAATATTAAAATAACTAATAATAAATATAGATTGATCATATTATTTATTTATATATAACATTTTTGTCAGTAAAAGGACAAAAAAGTGGTGAAAGCTATCACAACATACATGTTTTGAATACACTAAACTAAACCTCTACATTTAAAATATTATCCACACTTAAACTTTATACAACAAAAGATTTTCCCATAGACTAATCAATAGCTAGATTAAAATCAAATACATTAAATCTGTAAACTTTCTCCCTCATCAAATTACTAAATGAATAAATAGATTATAACATAAATATGTACGAATAAAAACATTCAAAACTGGATCAATTCAAACACCTAGAATATTCAAAGCATATGGTCAACATTAAAATAGAATACAATATTGGAATAAACGGAGTAAAGGGGACAAACGTTTTTCTGAATGTTGTTTATGACAGCGGTGTCTGACTTGCTACGGGCCTTATATCTCGGGGGTCTTATATCTTGCTCGTTCAGTCAATGAGGTGTGGAAGGGAAGGGGATTGAAAATCATCTTGCCTATTGGTCGAGTTTAATTTTGACCAAGTCACATTTAGTTTTATCTCTATATTTTCAAGATATCAGACACCTATTCCCTATCCCATGAAGAGGTTTTACTGTACACTGATCTCCAAGGTGAATTGTAGATAAATTTAGAACTGGAAATCAGACTTTCTCGGTAGTTCCTGACATCTGGTCTTGAACTTTCTGTATGTCTTCCAACAAACGTAGACAGCGTACATAAACCGTACATTAGGACCAGTTTTATTTATTTTTTTCTTCATCAGTATATTCCACATCATAAGTTTGTTTTCAAGGGTTCCGGAATGTTACAGTACTTTACAACAACTATTTTTCGTCATTAGGTATTATTATTTTAATTCTCAAATACGTGATAGATGTCGTGAGTCGTGTATTTATATATGTGTGTGTATGTCTTTAATTATTTTTTTTTGTTTTCCAGGATTGTTATAAAAAATACCACTGCAGAGTTAGTAGCATTGAATCCAAGTTAGTTGTATTAGAATACACAGATAACTATACCATATAAGCAAAGTACAACTCTTAAAATAAATCGAAATTGACCCAGTTCTGAAGGGTGTGCCTAGTGTAAAACTTCAAACTATCTTAAACTATAACTTTAAAAGGCAAAGCGTTCATAATTGTTGTTGTTTTTTTAATTAAAACTCTATGCGCTGGCTCCTGTTTTTTTGAGCTGTGCCGTTTTTAAAATACCCTTTAATAAAGAATTAAGAAATTATGGAGTTTAAAAAGCCATGCTTGTAGTGTTTGTTGGCGATGGTCCGAAGCTAAACAAGGTTTCTACAGTTCTTGATTTGTATACAGTAAACACCAATATTACTTTTTTTTTGAAAAGATCTCTGTTGGCTTCAAAAATAAATTGACCGCTTCATTTAGAAGTTTAATTAAATACTTAATTAATGCCCAAAGCATGGTGAAACAGATGGTTTTCGGTGAACTAACACCATCCGTTTTACCATATAAACTTTCCAATTACAAACTGACCCAATATTAAAGCTGCTGATAAGCGAGCCTCGCCACACCCGGAGAAGTTACAAGGCGCAAGTTGGTCAAACAAGTTTAAGCAGATGAAACAGGGCGAGATAATGTAATCAGAGCGTTTCTGTGAATCGAATAAGGTTCTGCTTACATGACTAAAGAAACTTTGAGCTGGTAGCCACGGGACGATTTGAATCGAACTTCACACTCCATATAACATAGCAGTGACATTTAGTTCTATTGTTAAGGAAATGGTGATGAGTACGCCATCAACATATGTAATATTTTTTTTGTTTTATTCGATTGGTAATGAATAATATGTAGGGAAGATAAAAAACCATAAAATAATTTAAAAATTCTAAATATCTTAGTTTTATAATTTTAAACTTTTTTTTCCACCCTCTTCTTAACTCTCAAACTTTAAAATGTAGGATAAGGGAAAAATAAATTAAAATTTATTTGGGGTGAACGGATCCTATTACTAGGAGGACCTATATGAAAGTTGGGTAAAGGAATTAAGGATTGTGGGAGTTCTCGGAAGAGGTGTATATATCATGGTGCAGTGGTGAGAGTCCACTGAGCGCTGACCTGCACCCGTTTCTTGGTGTGCCGTCGGTGGGTGAGTTCAACCGCCGAAGACACATTTTTTGACTCGTGAAAACAATAATTTTTTTTTCTTTTATAGCCCCTTTAAATTTACTGATAATTATATATAATTTACAAAAGAAAACATTTTTTTCCTAAGCTCTCTAGTTACAATTTTAGGATGAGGGAGAAATATAAAACATTTAGGGTGATCGGATCCTTGTACTAGGAGGACCTGCTTGAAGGTGGTGTGAGAGGAGTAAGGAGTGTAGGAATCCTCGGTGAAGGTAGATTGTTACTGTACAGTGGTGAGAGTCCACTGGTGGCGGGGCCTAGAGTCTTCTCTAGGCATGTAGTGCAGTCGTAGTTAGTCTGATATCAGTGAGGGTGCCCCTTAGAGGCTTGTTGTTGGTGGGCCAAGCGCCGTGATATCAACCATTTCTTCTGCTTTACTCGATCTTGTGAGTTGCCATCGTGCCGGTAGCGGTGGTGGTGTCATGTCTGGGAAGAGAGGGTTTAGACTGTACTTCATCGAGTCAAAGAACTTGGTGTGTCTTCTTTGGATGGATTCGGTGATGGTGGGGACTTCGAACTTTTCGTGGATGTAGTGAGCCTTCATATCACGAAAAGGGGTATGCCAGAGTGCCGTTCGCAGGATCTTGTTCTGGAAGCTCTGGAGTCGAGTTATTATGCTAATGTGTAGGAATCGGAAGAGTGATGTCCCAAACAGTAGAGCTGGCCTCAGGACGCTCTTATATATTAACAGTTTCAGCCGAAGGGATATAGCCGGGCTTGTGATGAGACGCTGGAGAGAGTAATAAGTCCTACTTGATGTGACACCGTCTGATGGGTTTGGTGATGGTGGAGAGCTCGAACTTTTTGTGCATGTCGGAAGCCTTCATTTCACGAAAAGGGGTATGCCACAGTGCCGTTCGCAGGATGTTGTTCTGGAAGCTCTGGAGGTGAGTTATATCTAAAGAGTGGTGTCCCAAACAGTAGAGCTGTATAAAACAATATTTTTTTTTTTTTTTTTTTTCCCTTAGCTCTCAAACTTATAAAAATAGGATGTGGGAAAAATAAAGAAAAATTATTTTGGGCTAATGAGTGCCTTTCGCTAAGGGGAGTCCCCCATTTGAAGGATGTATGAGAAGGATATAGGGTGTGGAATGCCTAAAAAGGCGGATGGAATCAGGAAGGTAGTGAGAGTCTACCAAGGGTTGAACCTAGGGGCACCTAGGCAATGGATTGTAGTCGGCCAGGGAAAGCCTGGCCCGCCCCGGCAGGGGCCTGAAATGAGCCAGCCTCTCGGCCGAAAACAATAATTCAAGTGAAAAGTTAAAATAATGTTTCATATTCTCACGGAGTAACCGGGTAGGAGTAGCAGACATCATTAAAAATTTTCAATTTAATTATATGATACTTGAACATTGAGAAAACGTAGTAACCGAAATCCTTTGTAAATGAATTAGGCAAGAAAGAGGTGTGCATTTATAAATATAAATAGCCTTCCTACATAAAGCAACAACTTGGTCTGACAGCACGACATAATCTGTATTTGCAATCTATGACATATCTTCCATTAAATCTTTAATTATTTATAAATGTCGTCAAAATTAAGGTTTTCAATACGGTCAATAGAAACCATTGTTTTACTTGGATGGATGCTAGTTTGTAAGAAAGTTTAACTGGATGGCGTAAATAGACTAAAAATAAAAACAATTCTATAAAAAACAATTAAGTGTCATAATTACCACTAATAAAGAAACATTTTTTTTAAATATTGGTATTAATTACATATCTCTCCGTTCAAATAACATGTAATATATTTCGTGGGCTTTTATAACGTGATTAAAACTATTTTTAAAGGCTTTACCATTGTGTGTAGCATCACATTTGTTGTTACTAGTTTACATACAGCTAATTTTAATATCACGTATTAAATGCAGTCAACATTTTCTTTTGCATTACGGAAACCTTATTAACATATTATACCATGTATGTTCATTATAAATAAATAAGTAAACCATTGTATCCCACTACTAAGACTAGGATACAAAGACTAGTGAATTTAATAGCACTAAATATGTATGAATCGGTATTAGCTGAAAAGTTTTCTTCCCGAATAAAAAGGGTGCTCAAACCTTTATTGTCTGGTAGAGTATTATTTTTTAATGTCTGAGTTATTTTGAAAGTGAAATATTCAGAAGGAAGAATCTGCAGATTGTCCTTCAGGCTGATAAAATGAAAAATTTAAATAGTAGTGTAAACAGCGATCGGTGTTCTTTTACTAATTGAAATTAATTATTCATTGGCTCCCGCCTCTCCGGTTGAAAGTAAATGTACATCAGTGTCGCCTATTCAGAATCACAATTAGCTTGAGGAGCTTAATCCAACGTTTTTATTTTTATTTATTTCCAGTATAACCATTATAAGGTTAATATTTAAAGGTGGTTATCCATTGGTTCAAATTTCTTTTTTATGCCGGATACAAATGTTTGACCCATGGGGAGAGAAATCCTATGACAAGTGAGATTAAATCTGGAACTATTTTTTTTTGTTTATACGATTTCTATGGCTTATTTTGAATGAAAGCAGTAGGCAAAATCTAAATAATATTTCATCCAAGGAAAATTTCATTTTTTTCCTGAATGAAAAAAAAAATGAAAAAAATGGTACGTATGTCGCTTTATCTACATGCAAATTCAATAGGATGCAATCGTTATATATATCATAACTACAGAAATAATATTCAGCTTAAAATATATAAAGAATTGGTCTGATGATTCAAGCTTTGTACTGCCTTAAAATGTATAATGTCGCTTCTTCTGACCATTTTATTATAAATAGTATGAGGAAATAACGTTCTCTAAATTATTTTTTTAATATATTTTCCGATTAAATAATAGTTCTGTGCATGAAATAGCCCTCCCTAACACCAAGGTTCTTTGCATGGCTCTTCCTTAAACCTAACGGTGCTTGGGGTATATTTGTCCCCTTATGTAAGTTACATGCCCTTTTCAGGGCACTTTTCAACAGCTTATTACAACATATTTGATATTTAACTTTAAAATAATACACAAGAACTACGGAAAATAAACTAATACAAATAAAATTCATATTTTTTATCAATCCAAAACTTACAAAAAAAAGTTTAAAATGGTTTCAGAAGGGATTGTTGTTGCCCACATATATACAATAATTTTGCTCTTGTGCTGCTTGGGACTTTATTCTGAGCTCCAGTCTTTACTTTCTCGTTAAAGCATCATCTCTCAGTGGAAGATTTGTAGTGTTATTAGTGTGTGGTTGTCAGATATCAGAAGTTTCAAATCCTCATTTGATACCCATCTCCTTGCTTCCTTAACATCCTTTTCACCCATCCTTATTACTATTACCAAATGTTAGATGTAGCAGACAGAGGTAAATGAATTACTTTAACATTGTCTAACTGTTTTGTTGTCGATCGTTTTATTATTTTGAAAAATGATATTCTCAACTACAAGCTACTACAAGTACTAAGGCTAATACAACCTCTATTAGATCTAGTACGAGCTCTGGTCGGCATGATCTATGTTTTTCATTTATAAATGAGATTTTAAACGATTGAGATGGTTAAAAAACGATTAAATTCTAGCTACTGGGGAAGTCACTGATGAAATCCAGGCAAAGGTTGGTTCTACAAAAATGTTTGATTCCAACAATTTCCTAAACGCTATGATTCCATTGTTTAATGTATGTTTTGGGTTATGCTATAATTATTTCAAGATAATTTATGTCAGAGCCGAGAGGAGTTCGGCCTGGAAGGCGCTCCCTAATTGAGGGCGGAGATAATTTATCAGAATGCTCAAGTCTCGCTAATCCGCAGCCATGGCTCCGTGTTAAGCCGACTGGCGATATATCACAGAGAGCGGCTAATGTGCACAGCTAACGATCTGTATGTCGGTATTAGCAAGTCAAAAGGTGGCGCTTGTAAGTGCAAGCGATCGCTTCGTCACCAGCTTTTATATGGTTCCAATGCCATGTAGATCAGGTAGTGGGTTGTAATACCAGGTGCGATGTTGCAACACCATGAATATGTGATATATATGAGCAGGCTTACGGTGCATATCATCACTTCGAAAATCGTCAATATAAGATTGTCAGAATTTCATATGAAAATACCAGATTTATTTTGTAAGAAACGAATGAAATGTAACAGTTTCTCAAATGACGTTCCTCAATTACAAAACATTCCACATATTTCACCATGTGTGCTCTTGAGGCCATATTTAAAACAGTTGTTGAACATATCCTAATTTATATTTAAGCGGATGACCTGACTTGAATGATTGTTGCTCATCATTTCCATAAAAATGGATTGATAAAAAATAATGAATAAGTTGTAAACCGAACTCAAAGGACCCAAGATTAGATATTTTGAATGAATCATGTGAAATGAGCATTTATAAACTCACATTGCGATTTTTTCTGTAGGAAAATTAAGCATAAAGAGAATGTTGTTTAAGAGTATAATATCTTAAAGCTAGCTAGTAGGAACGAAATACGAAATAGTAACAATAAATAAAAGTTTGAGCCTGGGAATATGTGTTGATCTGAGCTAGATAGTTTGAGCACTTTCCTTTGTGCTTCTTTTTTTTTAACACAAGGACAACTCCACTTGTTTAATAATAAATATCAAATGCCATAGCATGAAACATGAAAACCTCTGATACAACAATTTCACTCAAAGAAGATAAAAAGAAAATTTGAGCCTACTGCTAAGAAAAAGAACCTTATCGAGTGTGAGAAGAACAAAAATATGTAAATAACAAACTAAATGAAACAAAAAAGCACATAACTTTATTTATTTTCCTGTTCCTTCCAGCTTTTAAGGCCAAAACTATGATGAATACGGTAATGCTAAATGAATGTCACTTTTTATAGCTAAAAATTGATTTTCAACACATTCGTAATCGAAATTTTCGTCCAAGCGATGTACGATTGAATGTTACGAAGTAAAGTAGAAAGGATATAAAGAATAAGCCATATTTACCTATTTCACACTCACAGTTGGAATATAGGTTTATTTGTTATCCGCAAGCGCTTCAGCAACTAACGCTAGTATTTTATAATGCTACCTTATAGGTCAATAGCAGACATCTTACTTTGAGTATCTAACGATTTCAGTAATCGTTAATTGGTAAATAAATTGGAAAGTAGTTAGTTAGTTTGTCTGTCAATGCAACGTACCGAAAAATACAAAGAACATTTAATGCACATTTGCACACTACTTGATACACCAAGAATCAACTTGATTGAATTAATACAAAAAAAATTTAATTTTTAATGACAGAATATCTTCTAAGCTTGTGTGGTAGTCAATGTGAGTGTGCTAATTAAGGAATAATTTTGCAATATGAAATTAAAAGATAAAGCTACAATAGTTTGATTTAATCACCTATTTGTGGTAATAATTTGATATAAGGATGTGTCGGAAGCAAGCTGTTGAATATTATAAGAAGATCAGCCACTTCTGGTGCCTGAAATCCACTCTAAATAATACAATACGACCTAACTCGTACTGAGAGTACTCAAAGAGTTGCTTGTGTGAATTTCCAGAAAATTACCCCTTTATTTGAGTAATAAGCAGTTAAATGGCTCATGCCACCACCAAAATAGAAGTGGTTTCCCAGAATCAACTAAGAAAATCCTGGTAACCGAAAAGTTCATGAACACTCTTTATGGAGGATTGGAACCGAAAGCACACCCCCTTAAATTAACCTAATTAAAAAAAATAATTTTATAAATATATTTCGTACTAAAAAATAGCAATTTTGAACCTAAAAATAACATATAATATGTTTGACGGTTGTCTAAAATAATATAAAAGGATACGTATACATCCTAATAAAATAATATATTCTTGGTACTCTTATCCATAATTTATTTTAAGGAACATATAGTACATGAAAATGGTCTTTTATGGAGAGTTCTCACCAGAATGGAAAAAAAATCCAAATCACCTAGAGCCAGTTAAGTGAGTTAAGTACGTATTTTATTAATTACACTAATTACGGCATTAGCTCAATATATAATTAAGATATTTATAAAAATAGGAATAAATACTATTAATGCTTGCTTGTTCCGAAAATTCATCATAGATTATTGAATATTTGCTCTGGTTCTATATGAAGATGTTGCCTAATCTCAAAGGCCGCACTAGGGCCTGAACATCAAAAGGCTATTTATAATGTCTTCATTAAGGAGAAAGCTGATTAGCTCTCCTCACTCAGGTATGTATACCGTCTCCTCGACAGCGGATACGCAATGATTTGCATATTTATTGACCCTTGTCCTTGCTTCAGCGATTATTAGGCGTATGCTTTTCAAAATCGTTTAGTATTCAGAGCCCGTTTCGCACATATATGGGGGACGTAAGCTGCATGATATTAAACTTAGCTTTACGACCCCACTTCTTAAATTACCATCGCCTAATCGGGTAATGCCTTTTAAGTGAAATATAGCTCATAATTTTATATGTTTGACTATTAAGGTTTATTTAGATATTTGCGCAGAAAGATACTCTGCTGAAAAGCATATCAAAATACCTTCCAAACTCTATCCTGCATGAAGTAAGAAGGAGTAAAGAAATTCACGATTGTATCCGTTTTCTGTTTGATACACTGATCACTATCACACACTAACGATAAACAGTTTAACGTGCAAAACAAATGTATCCCTCGGCACATAGCCCTGATACAAAAGAACATAATATCGTAATGGTCCTATAGCATTTTGGTAAAATGAGAAACGAGAGAGGGGAAATCCGAACGAATGAGGCTGGAGAAGAAATAGTGAAAATTGGCACCTAAAGCAAACTTGATAGTGGAGGTTAAAAATCAAATCAAAAGCAGCTGGAAAGAAAAACTGGTTCATTAAATTATAGAGGCGTGGTATAGTCTTAGTGCAAGTTTAATTGGGCTATCAGAGTGTGATTTTCAGATATCAGAAGTTTCTAATGCTCCTTTGATACTCACCTTCTTGCTTCTTATTTCATATTTTCTACGTGAAGATCAGTATATAGCAGACACTAAGGTAAATGAGTAAATTTACAATCTCAAACTGTTTTATTGTTGGATCTTCTTATTTTATATTGTAACATTAACTCCTCACTAATGAAAGTTATTAAAGCAATAATCAATATCTTATAAAGTATCTTTATTGCCTTTCCACAACTGATAATTTTTTTTTAATGTGATAGCGTATTCGACAGCTCTAAGCTGTCATCTTCAGTTTTCTGTACATTAAAATAAAAAATCAAATGATAAAATCTTTAACCTGCGCAATTGGAGACAAACTAATTGCTACAATAATGGTCACAGTCATTAAGTAAAGTATAAATTATATACCACTAACAGTGCTGAACTGTACTTAGCTTTGGCAAGATAATAAAGCTTTAGTATAATTATACCAATCCACAATCCGGCAGTAATATTTTGATAATATTTCATTTTCGTCACAGTAACTGAATTCTTTATTGTTTGAAGCATTACACTTGACGTACTTTTGTTCAAGTATTCACACGCACCTCAAATAAGCTTCTCTCGCAACACCAGGTGAAGGAAAATACATTCAATAGCAGGTGGGGTTCTTTCGGGTCCAACTTAATTTTTTTGGTGACTTTGACAATAACCTTTGGTTTAATTGATCGAAACATATTTGATATTCATAAATTAACATAATTGGTATAATATAAGGCAAACCGAAATAGTAATTTTTTTTTTAATTAGTCACGTTCAATCAGGCATACAATAAACTAGTAAAAAATTCTTTGAAACATTTTACACAATGTAATTTTATTTTACTATACTACTTTGGCTAATTACTGTAAACATAGTAAGATAAATAAAATATTACGTGACATTTTACAGAAATAAAGTACCAAGTGCTTTTTGTAAAAAAAAAAAAATCACTATAAATAGCATTTTTCAATTTGTTTCGTAACGATTACGCGAACTCACAGATTTTCAAAGGAGAACCGTAATGTAATTTTATAAATATATTTATTTTAGTGGAAAAAGAAGATATTGAGTCTGGGCAGACCCTACCTGGCAAGCGAAGTCCCTTTGTTGACCTTCATATGCGCTACTTCAATACCGTTAAAACATACAGTAGTTTTTGCGCATGTGCTACTTTCTTAAACACCTCTCTACTTCGCTCGTCCTTCAAATACGTTATTCTACCGTTTACAGGCCACGGTTTAGCCATAGAATTGTTTGAACAGGCAACTTACGTGAGCTGGCCCCGAGGGAGCCCTCAAGACGTGAATAAATCTGTTATTTCATTTGTGTGGAAGCATAAAAGTGAAATCGGACCGAGAAGTAGGCCATATTCGGACGCCTTGCCTTTAGCCGTTCACGGATCAGAGATAAAGTCAAGCAATAGCCTCTCTGACCCAGACGGTCTGGTGGCTCAGAGCCAAGACCTGTGACTCGCCACTGGAAGTTGTGAGCTTGAATCCCACTGGCGCTACGTACTTTTTTTTTTTACTAACAAAAAACCGTTGTTATGATAAAATGAGATTTTATCAAAAACTAATGTCTCAAAAAAAAAAAAAGATCTAGGTCACTAGGTCTAACCCCGACACCATCGCCTGCAAAACGAAAACCGAGACGTTGAAACAGGTACCTACAAATAACATCCACTGCAGCTAGTTCCATGGATGAGATACCTCCACAGGCCAGCACATCCAATAAAGATACCACCATAGAGTCGCCTTTCTTCACGCCTAATACCTTTGAGGCGTTGAAAAATATCCCAGCAGGAGAAATGGATGTCAACAAATCACCCACACAGCCCAAGCCACCTGCTATATTTACTATGTTACTATATTGTACGTAACATTAGCAACTTTAAATTACTATGCTCACAAATGAGTGAAATAGTAGGCATGGAAAAATATACGTGCCTCAATAGGTCACGGGACACTAATTGTCTCCGGACACTCCCGATACTTATTGGACCATTATCAAATATTTGGATGAAACCAATGCCGACTTTCATACCTATCAACTAAAACAACAACGATCGCTCCAAGTAGTGATTAGAAATTTGCACCCGACCACACCAGCTAATGAAATAGAAGATGAACACTCTGCTCTTCGATTTAAAGTTCACCAAATAACGAACGTGTTACGTGAGGATAGACAACAAGAGGAATCAATAAAAACGGCGTTACCACTGTTCTTTGTCAATCTCAAGTGAACACCTGGAGTGGAAAAGATATATGAACTAACACACCTGTACTACACAAGGGTACAGGTTGAAAAACCGTACCCAAAACGAGACATCGTCCAGTACCATAACTGTCAGGCATATGGGCACGCAAAATCGTAATGCCACCACCCTCCCAGATGTGTAAAGTGCAATGGTCAGCAAAAAAGTGAATTGTGCAAAAAGCCGTGGAAATCGCCTGCGGTATGACTTTGCAAGCAACGCCATCCGGCCAACTACAAGAGCTTCGAGGCTTAAAGAACGCTGAAGTCAAGGACCGAACAACGCCATCAGCCAGAAGTTGAAAAACTTGCAACAAGAAGTGGCCCAGCCAGAAATTTGAGGCCTTCTGTCTCTTTCGCCGATGCCATTCGCAACAGAGAGCAGTCACAGGCACTGCCCACTACCTGTTTGCAAGATCACCTTTATCAGCATTCCGTTCATCCCATCAACCAAAAAACTCTATCCCATCCTCAGCCACACATCTCGTACATTCCTCCACCTTTAAGTTCTTCGGATCTCACCAGCCTTTTAACCTCATTCCTTACAGAGTTCAGAACCCTAATTACTCCTCTCATTTCCCTTCTTAAAAATCTTGTCTCCTACCTTATCCCCGTTAAACAAAACCCATAAGTGGATCTTTCCGACTTCTTATGCATTCTCCTTTGGAATGCGAATGGTGTTCGCACCCACACTAACGAACTGACAGAACTACTCCACGACCAAAACATCGAAGTAGCTCTTATTACTGAAACAAGACTTACGAGTAAACGACCATTTACCGTTCGACAGTACCAGACTTATCGAACTGACCACCCCGATGGAACAGCTCATGCAGGTACCGCTGTCATTGTCCATAACTCCATATCCCACCACATAGTTCCTTTAGTAGCACATGATTTCCTTCAATCCCCTGCAGTGTCAATCACCATCTTCACTTTCCCCCTTACACTAGCATCAGTGTATTGCCCTTCCAATAAATCCATTTCCAACTCCCAATAAATCTCCTTTCTAGACTCCATTGGCCATCGTTTCCTTGTGGGTGGGGACTTTAATGCAAAGCACCAACACTGGGGGTCAAGATCCACAAATACACGAGGATGTGCTTTTCTGTCTGCACTCACACGGAAACATTGCTCCACTATCACTCCGGACACAGCCACCTATTGGTCATCTGATCCTAACCGAAATCCTGATCTCCTTGACCTATTTTTTTACAATAGTTTAGGAACACTAAACTATTCCTTCACGTACCTCGATGACCTCTCCTCTGATCATAGTCCTTTATTATTAACCATTTCCCTAAGACCAATTCACAAACTGCCTCCTCCATCATTTTTTAGGGGCCCAGTTGACTGGGACCACTTCCGTCAGCTTCTTACAGAGTCCGTAGACCTCAAATTGTCCCTGGAAACATCCCAAGACCTAGACGATGCAGTGCATTCTTTCACTATTCTGTTCCAAAGGTCGGCTTGGAAGGAATCGTCACCCGAAAATCCACAATCATACTCGTTTACCTTAGCAGCTCAAAGATCTAATCCAATACGGTATTTAGGCTTCCATCTCGACAAAATACTGACATGGAACCCACACACGAGCCTAAAAAGACAAGAACGAAACAGACGCTTTGGACAACTGTACAGACTACTTCAAAGGACATCCCATCTCTCAATAGAAAACAAACCATTAATCTACAAAGTTATACTTAAAGTAATCTGAACATACGGAATTGAGCTATGGGGGACAGCAAAAAAGTCGAACATCAAGCGTATCCAATCCTTTTAATCAAAAGTCCTGAGAACAATAGTAAATGTCCCTTATTATGTCAGCAACAAAACCCTTCATAACGATCTTAATATACCCTACATTCTAGAACTCATCCTTCCAAGTTTATGAAATTCCACAGTAGCCTTTCCAACCACCCTAATCCTGTAGCACAGTCATTGCACTGTGCCACTCATCCTTATAATCCTCCTCAGAGATTGAAACGGCAGTGGCCTCGTGACCTGCTATAAACGCGTGACAGTGGGGGTCCTGGCAATGGCTGGTTTCTCCAGTCATGTCCTGAGCGTCTGTGGCTCTCGCGCTCTTGGTCAGCCTCCACTGGCTAGTATCCGGTGACGTGGCTGACGGGGGAGCGTGGGGGACTTCCCAAGACTCTGCTTTCTCTTCGCATGTGGATTTGGGAGGTCTCTGAGCTGTCTGTAAATATTGTATGAATGAGCAAGTGAATGATGAATTGTAAATATGGTATGGATGAGAGCATTTATCTTAATTACTTATTGCCTTATAAGGCAGATTGTAATTATAGCACAATAAAGGAATATATGTAAAAAAAAAACAAAAAAAACATACAGTACACGTACGTTGAAAGCAAACAGACCACTATTTATTGTTTATTCCTGCTTTATGATGACATTATAATTTCATCACTTTACATCGGTTTTACTTTACTAAGATGTTTGACGTTCCAGCAACAATATAATTACCCCCAATTACTACTATTTTGATTGGTTATTTATACGTCTAAACCGCTGTCCAGGCACATATGTTGTTTATTATGCAGATAGAATCCCAATTAAAAATGTGCTTTTAGGATATATCCAGAATACAGGCAAAGCGATAAGTTCGCCGAAGGGTGACTCAGCAGAAAGTCTACGAAGGGCACCTGTTACTCACTCGTGGGTGGGTCCCTTTGGGCCAGGCACGCCCTCTATGCTGACCCTTGGTGACACTTATTCCCTCCTAAGGTTACCTTACCTGTAACTTCTCCCCCATTTTCCCTATTTCTTTACGGTGAACGCTATACTTAAGTACATTATTCTCTTTCCACTACATGTAAAATTAACACTTTTTTTTTAAAATAAAATATAAAACAGTACTTACACTATAGCTGAGCCTGAATGCATGAATGAATGGTTAAGGTTTTATAGGTAGTTTCTATAATATCTCTATGCCTACTAATTATTCTAGCTCTGTGCGAAAAATAGAATTAGCGTACGTAATGCATTTCAGCTAATTTTAACAGGGTTTTAAATATTAATCATGCCCAATACAGTCTATTATTATATTTAATATAAAACCTAATAAGAAGAAAACGACTGATGATGTATTCAATTTGTTCTATCGTTATACATATATGTATGTAAGGAAATTGCAACAAATACCTTCCTTTCTCTCTATCGCCCGTTTAAATATTAATGTTTGATTAGTTCGCATTATTTTTATTTTATTAAAATGAAATGCTTGTTGATGAAAATTGTTGAGGCAAGTGGGTTTTAACAGTTAAGAACTTGCGCTTTTGTGATTAGTTCGATGGTTGCTTAATTCTTTCACCTTGTGCTGATTATTTGAAAATAGTTTCAACTTTTTAAAAATGTGCAATAAAATATATTAATAAATTAAAATTAAGAAAGGAACAAGAAAGTAAATTCCTCAGTATTATTAAGCTTATTAATATCAATTTATGTTATGTAAATTAAACAAAGTTCTTTATTCAGAATGGTGATATAAAAGGAAACCACTTTGAACTGATTTCGAAGAATTTAAATAACAAATAAATAGATAAATAACAAAAGGCAAGTAATACTTTGATAAAATGACTAATGTATAATTAAACTAACTAACTAATTTATAGTGGAATTCAGGGGGAAAATTATTCTTTTATTATAACTTTCTGCATTGCTACCAGTAGCGTATAGTGAGTGACTTGTCCAAAATGTAGGATGGATCATTTGGCGAAAGTGTATAGCAATTGCGACTAATCAATTTATGTCCAATAATTTATATTTAGTTAATTATTTGAGTTGACGTTTACTTTTATGTCATAAATTATATTTTTATTAAAGTCTGAAGAAAAGTGGATTTATACATACCATTTTCTTAATAAACAATTTTATTTATAGGACCACATCACATGTTACAAACCTTACAAGAAACCTTTCTCGGAGATGCTAAGGCCATATGTATAAATTGAATTAATGTAAACAAGAATTTAAAGAAGGGAACTGTGTTAACTCAACATCAAATGTTAGAGATTGCAGAGGGTTACAGATTATTGTGTACACAAGGAGGAGAAACGTTCATTGTTGTTGTTTACAGTTGGAGGGAGGGTAGAAGCGTGGATTCGGGGTGATGTTTGCATTATAGTAGGGAATACGAGCTTCCCAGTTGATTGTGTTGAACGTTGAGATAGAATCCTACTTTTTATTTTTAGCGTACTTAAGGAGAGTTATGTTTGAATAAAAGCCTGCATGTTCTATTGCTTGCTTGTTAAAAAAGTATATACATATTGTTAGCAATATTGCTGACTAATGTTTCTAAGAGAAGAAGATCTTAGTAGGAACCTCTGCATTCGATTACCATGACATATTTGAAGTGATTAGTTCTTCAATAAGTAAATAGCGGAGAACTTATTGTCGTCAGTAAAACCTATTTGTGAAGAATTTGTAACATGTTGTTTACTATTTTTGACAGCATTTCTGTAAAATTCGATTTAGTAGTGGTTTGATATTTTTAAGAGTTTTAGGAGGTATATAAGAGGATTTGTGTTTAACCCAGCGCCACCCCTTGGGCGTTGATAAGTGCTACGCCCGAGCGCGTTTCGGACACTTATCCCGATTTCTAGTAGGAATCACCAGTCTTCTGTTGGCCTAGAGCACATTTCCAAGAGTCCTTAGAGTACTCAGTTGAGTCAAAGAATACTCGGTGATAGTCTTTTTATATAAATTTGCAAATCCCTTGCGGTCAAGGCAGTCCGCTTTTAAATGCGGTTAGTTGTGGGTCTCATAGGTATTTCTCAGAGCTGAAACCCAGCCATTATCATAGTCATGCTCGCTGTGTAGGTATTTTTATACGCCTTGTAGTCAAGGAGTACTTGTTTTAGTCTGTAGTCCAACCAATTAGAGTAGGTAAGATGTTTTCACAGCTCGAAGTTGAATCACTCCAATACGTTGTGACAATCTCTACATTAGTATCCGGCCAGTCAGCCCTTAGAGGAAACAAATAAGGGTGTAAATAATCAAACAAACAATAAAATATCTGGTTTGTCATGATGCAAGAACGGATACCCTTGCCAAATCAAAATATTAATTGTTTGACTATGAATAAATTACAGGGTATTTTCAACTAAAAATGTTTTGATTTAATTTGTTTAACCTATTTGGTGGAAAAAGAAGCGTGGTAGTTGAGTTTTTCAATATAGATTTATAATCTAATGGTTTATTTTTATGATCATAAAAAGGGAATAGATTTACCTGAAATCTTCAGACTGCACCATGAAAATATTTAATTTTTCTCTATTCGAATCCTCCAACAACTTCCTCCTGAAGCCATAATCTACCTAACCTACATTTATAATTGCATTATCCGAACTACGCACTTTCCTCTCCTCTGGAAACACTCCATTATAGACCTATTCGCCAAGCCCGGTAAACCACCCAATGACGCCTCATCTTACCATCTAATTAGCCTACTCCCTATCCTCTCAAAAATATTTGAAAAACTCCTATTAACACGTCTTCCAATTACTGAATCCAAAAACCTTTATCCTATTCACCAGTTTGTTTCCGGGTTTCCGTTTAGGTTTCCAGTTTAGGTTTCCGCCAACGACATTCCACCGCTCAACAAGGTCTTCGCGTTGTTGATCACATATCTTCAGCCCTTGAAACCAAACAATATTGCACTGCTGCATTTTTGGACATAGCTCAAGCTTTTGACAGGGTGCGGCACGCAGGTTTACTTTACAAGGTCAAAGGATATTTACGGCAGACCCTATTCCTAATCCTACAATCCTACCTTTCAAACCGTTTCTTTCAAGTCCGCTGTGTTTTAGAATATTCTATCCACTATCCCATTAAAGCCGCAGTTCCACAGAGCAGCGTTCTGGGTCCCATCCTCTATAATCTAAACACCGCTGATGTCCCCTCTACCACTAATACCTTCTTGGCAACATTTGTAGACGACACTACAGTACTGTCAACCCATCCAGACCCTGATATAGCATCCCAAAACCTTCAAATACTCCTTGACGAGAACGAGTATTGGTGCAACCAATGGCGAATCAAAGTCAATGAAGAAAAATGTTCCCACATAGCCTTTACCCTCTGCCGTAAGTCCTGTCCGCCAGTCTTTTTAAATTCAATTCCTCTCCCTGTGTCTGAGACAATACGGTATTTAGGCTTCAATCTCGACAAAAACTGGCATGGAAACCACACACGAGGCTAAAAAGACAAGAACTAAACAGACGCTTTGGACTACTGTACAGACTACTTTGAAGGACATCCTATCTCTCAATAGAAAATAAACTACTTATTTACAAAGTTATACTTAAGCCAATCTGGGCATACGGAATAGAGCTATGAGGGACAGCAAACAAGCCGAACATCAAGCGCAGCTAATCCTTTCAATCAAAAGTCCTGAGAACAATAGTAAATGCCCCTTATTACGTCAGCAACAAAACCCTTCACAATAATCTAAATATACCCTATATTCTTGAACTCATCCCTTCCAAGTTCATATTTCCATAGTAACCTATCCAACCATCCTAATTCCCAGCACATTCATTGCACTGCACCACTCACCCCTATAAACCTCTTCGGAGATTAAAACGGCAGTGGCCTCGTGAACTGCTATAACTAAGTGATAGTGGAAGTTCTGGCAATGGCCAGTTTCTCTAATCATGTCCTGAGCGTTGTGGCTCTCGCGCTCTTGGTCAGGCTCCTCTGGCTCTTATCCAGGGACATGGCTGACGTAGGAGCGTGGGGGACTCCCCAAGACTCCGCTTCCTCCTTCGCAGGTGACAACCTTTTGGACTTGAGGGGCCTCTGGGCTGTTTGTAAATATTGTATGAATGAGCGAGTGAATGATGAATTGTAAATATGGTATGAATGATAACATTTATCTCAATTACTTATTGCCTAATAAAGGCAGATAGTAATTTTGTCTTAATAAAAAAAAAGTTGTTGAATTTTTCTCTGAGATAAAGCTATGTATACAATTCAAAATGTAGGTCATTAAATATTAGCAACCCACTGCCTGATTAGCATCTAATCATACTCTGAAGCAATGTCAAATTTTTCAAGGTGAAAAACAAACGCTTGTTCTTTTGATTTATTTTTTTACTTCATCCCTTGTCTCAGAGCTTTCTCTCCCCCAGTTTCCCTTTTTATACCTAAAGATCAATTTTCCATCCATATACCCTTCCGTAAAATTACTAGATCAAAGTAATTTTGCTACGTGTATATACAAAGGATATAAAGGACACTTTTGGCGTGCTTTGCATCAACTAATCAACATATCTACAAAAAAAATTGTACCCTAAAAATTACATAATATTATGTTCTCTGGTCAACAATGGTCCTTTAGTGGGTACTGGTTTTGAGGTTTTAAACCCACATCAGCAAGTCTGCTAACAGCTCCTGCAAAGATTGCTACTCGCTGAATGCCACGAGGTAGTTGAGAAGTCTCAGTGGCAATTAAAATCAATTCTAAAGCGTGTGTAGTACAATAAACTGGTCATTTCTTGGCTCTGCCAATCGTGACCGACTTGGGTCTGCTATTGTACAAACCTGTCTCACAGTTTCGTGTGATTGCTCTCTGAACATTAGTTTCAAGTAAACTCAATGTTCGGGATGCATATATTTGGTTTAGACCGTCTTCCACTAAAGCGACAACACGTGCTACTTGCTCAACCGTTAAAACCATTTTCTTAATGAAAAAACAAAACTTAATAAAAATAAATTGTTGCTAAATTTGCAGGGATAAGTTAAACAAGAAATCAATATAGAAATTTCTATACAGTTTTTTTTAAAGAATATTTTTGAATATTTATTGAGGTTTTTCTTTATTTTTATTACCACTTACCATTGAAAATGTTTAATAACAACTGAAAGCAGAAATAATTCTATCAGGAAGCAAATATTTGATTCTTTTTTTGTGGGACAGTGTATATATTATTATTTTATTATTAATTCCTTTATTGTGCAATTATTACAATCTGCCTTTTATAAGGCAATAAGTAATTAAGATATATGCTCTCATTCATACAATATTTACAGTTCATCATTCACTCGCTCATTCATACAATATTTACAGTTCATCATTCACTCACTCATTCATACAATATTTACAGACAGCCCAGAGACCCCCCAAATCCACCGCAAAGAGAAAGCGGAGTCCCGGGAAGTCCCCCACGCTCCTCCGTCAGCCGCGTCACTGGATACTAGCCAGTGGAGGCTGACCAAGAGCGCGAGAGCCACAGACGCTCAGGACATGATTGGAGAGACTGGCCATTGCCAGGACTCCCACTGTCACGCGTTTATAGCAGGTCACGAGGCCACTGCCGTTTCAGTCTCCGAGGAGGATTATAGGGATGAGTGGCGCAGTGCATTGACTGTGCTACAGGATTAGGGTGGTTGGAAAGGCTACTGTGGAATTTCGTAAACTTGGAAGGGATGAGTTCTAGAATGTAGGGTATATTAAGGTCGTTATGAAGGGTTTTGTTGCTGACATAATAAGGGGCATTTACTATTGTTCTCAGGACTTTTGATTGAAAGGATTGGATACGCTTGATGTTAGACTTTTTTGCTGTCCCCCATAGCTCTATTCCGTATGTCCAGATTGGTTTAAGTATAACTTTGTAGATTAGTAGTTTATTTTCTATTGAGAGATGGGATGTCCTTTGAAGTAGTCTGTACAGTTGTCCAAAGCGTCTGTTTAGTTCTTGTCTTTTTAGTCTCGTATGTGGGTTCCAGGTCAGTCGTTTGTCAAGATGGAAGCCTAAGTACCGTACTGTCTCGGATACAGGGAGAGGAATAGAATTAAAATAAACTAGTGGACCAGACTTGCGACAAAGGGTGAAGGTAATGTGGGAGCATTTTGCTTCATTAACTTTGATCCACCATTGATTGCACCAATACTCGATCTCGTCAAGGTGTTTTTGAAGGTTATGGGATGCTATGTCGGGGTCTGGATGGGATGACAAGACTGCAGTGTCATCTGCAAATGTGGCCAAGAAGGTATTGGGAGTAGAGGGGACATCAGCGGTGTATAGGTTATAGAGGATGGGGCCCAGGACACTGCCCTGTGGAACTCCTGCACTTATGGGATAGTAGTTAGAGTATTCTAAACCACAGCGGACTTGGAAGAAGCGGTTTGAAAGGTAGGACTGTAGGATTAGGAAAAGGGTCTGTGGTAAATATCTTTTGATCTTGTAGAGCAAACCTGCGTGCCAAACCCTGTCAAAAGCTTGAGCTATATCGAGAAAGGCAGCAGTGCAATACTGTTTGGTTTCAAGGGCTGAGGAGATGTGATCAACAACGCGAAGGCCTTGTTGAGCAGTGGAATGTCGTTGGCGGAAACCAAACTGGTGTGTGGGAAAAAGGTTTTTGGATTCAACAATAGGAAGTAGACGTTTTAGTAGGAGTTTCTCAAATATTTTTGAGAGGATAGGGAGTAGGCTAATTGGACGATAAGATGAGGCGTCATTAGGTGGTTTACCGGGTTTGGCGAATAGGACAATAATGGAATGTTTCCAGAGGACAGGAAAGTGCGTCGTTCGGATTATGCAATTATATATGTAGGTTAGGAAGATTATGGCTTTAGGAGGAAGTTGTTTGAGAATTTGAGGAGTAAGGAGATCATATCCAGGAGATTTTCGGTAAGGTAAGTTTTTCAGAAGGTATTTAACCTCAGAGGGGTTAACGGCTTTTGGTGGAAGAGAGAGAGGAATAGGTGAAGTGAGGAAATCTTCCACAGTTGTGCTGTGAGTATGGCTTTGATGAGAAAGGTGAGGTGTGAAAGTATGGGTAAGATGCAGAGCAAATTCCTCCGACCTATCCCCATCCGAAGCCGCCCAGGACCCATCATCACGACGGAGTGGGTGTGAAACAGGTTGATACTTTAGGATATTTTTGGTTACGTTCCACAAGGAGTTATCCCTGGTGGACAGAGAGGAGAGGTAGGAATTGAAAGAATCGGAACGGAAGGATGCCAATCGCCGCTTTACCAATCGGCAGTACTGATTGTACGTGCGATGATCAATAGGATGCCGGGATCTTTGCCACACTGTTCTGGAGCGGCGTTTGGATTGGATTAGATCTTTGAGATGCTGAGGTAAACGATTATGATTGTGGATTTTTGTGTGACGATGGGGTGACGATGCCTCCCAAGCCGACCTCTGGACCAGAGTAGTGAAAGAATGCACTGCATCGTCTAGGTCTTGGGATGTTTTCAGGGATAATTTGAGGTTTACGGAATCTGTAAGAAGCTGACGGAAGTGGTCCCAGTCAACTGGGCCCCTAACAAATGAAGGAGGAGGCAGTTTGTGAATTGGTCTTAAGGAAATGGTTAATAATAAAGGGCTATGATCGGAGGAAAGGTAATCGAGGCGCTTGAGTGAATAGTTTAGTGTTCCTAAACTATTGTAAAAAAAGAAGTCAAGGAGATCAGGATTTCGGTTGGGATCTGATGGCCAATAGGTGGCTGTGTCAGGAGTGATAGTGGAGCAATGTTTCCGTGTGAGTGCAGACAGCAAAGCACGTCCTCGTGTATTTGTGGATCTTGACCCCCAGTGTTGGTGCTTCGCATTAAAGTCCCCACCCACAAGGAAACGATGTCCGATGGAGTCTAGAAAGGAGATGAATTGGGAGTCGGAAATGGATTTATTGGGAGGGCAGTACGTTGATGCAAGTGTAAGAGGAAAAGTGAAGGTGGTGATTGACACTGCAGTGGATTGAAGGAAATCATGTGATACCAAAGGAACTATGTGGTGGGATATGGAGTTATGGACAATGACAGCGGTACCTGCATGAGCTGTTCCATCTGGGTGATCAGTACGATAAGTCTGGTACTGTCGAACGGTAAATGGTCGTTTGCTCGTAAGTCTTGTTTCAGTAATAAGAGCTACGTCGATCTTCTTGTCATGGAGTAGTGCTGTCAGTTCGTTAGTGTGGGTGCGAACACCATTCGCATTCCAAAGGAGAATGGATAAGGAGTCAGAAGGATCCACTTATGGATTTTGTTTAACGGGGATAAGGTAGGAGACAAGATTTGTAAGAAGGGAAATGAGAGGGGTAATTAGGGTTCTGAATTCTGTAAGGAATGATGTTAATAGGCTAGTGAGATCTGAAGAGCTTGGAGGTGAAGGAATATGCGAGATGTGTGGTTGAGGATGGGATTGGGTTTGATGGTTGGCGGGATGAGCGGAATGCTGGGGAAGAGATACTTGCGGACGAGAAGTGGGCAGTGCCTGTGACTGCTCTCTGTTCCGAACGGCATCAGCAAAAGAGACAGAAGGCCTCAAATTTCTGGTGGGGGCGCTTCTTGAGCTACCTGTTACTGGCTTCTCTTCTTCTGGCCGGCGACGTTGCTCGCTCCTTGACTTGAGGATTCTATAGGCCTCACAGCCCTTGTAGTTGGCCGGATGGTCTTGCTGGCAGAGCACGCATACAGCAGGCGATTTTAGGGGCTTTTTGCACAATTCGCTTTTGTGCTGCCCACTACACTTTACACACCTAGGAGGGTGGTGGCAATACGATTTTGTGTGCCCATATGCCTGACAATTATGGCATTGGACGATGTCTCTATTGGGGTAAGGTTTTTCGACCTGTATTCTTGTGTAATACAGGGTTGTTAATTCATAAATTTTCTCCACGCCAGGTGTCCGCTCGAGATCTACAAAAAATAACGGTAATGCCGTTTTGGTGGATTCGTTTTGTTGTCTGTCCTCACGTAAAACGTTGGTTATTTGCCGAACTTTGAACCCCAGAGCTGATAGTTCGTCTTCAATTTCATCAGCTGGTGTGGTCGGGTGCAGATTTCTTATCACTACTCTAAGCGATCGTTCTTGTTTCAACTGGTATGTGTGGAAGTCTGCATTGGTTTCTTCCAAATACTTAATGATCGCTCGATAAGTATCCGGAGTGTCTGGGGAAATTTTTGTATCCCGAGAGCGATTGAGGCACGTATATTTTCCGGTACCTACAACTTTGCTCATTTGTGAGCATAATAGTTTGAAATTGCTAATATTCCTTACGAATATAGCAGGCGGCTTGGGCTGTGTTGGTGTTTGAATAACTTCCATGTCGTCAGGTTGGCTATTTCTCAGTACCTCGAAGCTATTCGGTGTGAAGAATGGAGATTCTGCTACAGTTTCTTCTTTTGAAGTGCTGGCAAGTGGTGGTAGATCTTCCATAGAGCTGGCAGCAGATGAGTTTGTAGGGATGTTCCTATTTGAGCGTCTGGGTTTTCGCTTTACTGGCTACGTTGGTGGAGTTGGACCTAAGGACCTCGATCTTTTCTTTTTATTTTGTGATATTATCTGCTGATAAAATCTCATTTTGTCATTAGCTAAGATTTTTGTTAGTTAAAAAAAAAAAGAAAATAAATAAATAAAATACGTAGCGCCGGTGGGATTCCAGTGGCGAGTCACCGGTCTTGGCTCTGAGCCACGTTGGCTCAGAACGGCTATGTATCGTGAACGACGGCTAATGCCTCAGTCAAGATGGCCGACTACTCTCTCCGATGTCACTATTATTTACACTTCACACCAATGTACTAGCGATCTACTCACTTATTGAGGGCTCCCTCGTGGCCACCTCACTTAAGTTGCCAGTTGACACAATCCCTAGGACGAAAAAGGGTCTATAACGGTAGTTATCGGTATTGATTTGGAGAGCGATAGTTGTACGTGGTTGTTAATAGTAGCGCATGCGCAGAAACTAGTGTATATATAAAGAACACGTTTGGCGATCATTGCATATATAAATCAACATATTTATAAGTACAATCCTGTACACGAATTATTTAATACTATGAGCCCTTCTGGCATATATAAAGTCATGTGAAAGAAAAATAAACTCAAGAGGAAAAAACATAATAATTAACTGATAGTTATCCTGTTGTAAAATTATTGCTTCTTCTTCTAATAATAATTTATGAACTCTTATTAAAAAAATCTTCCAACAGTTTTTAATAACTAACATTCATTTTGCCAGTAATGAAAGCGATTTGAGACTTTCCCTTCCATAGAAACCAGCCCAAACCATTCATTACACTACCACCCCAATATAACCTTCGTGACAATATTTTTTTTTTCCTTTCTAAAGTCATGCAAGTAATAAATAAAACCATCGGGGCTGTCAAGATAAAAAAGCTGTGGTTTTCTTATAGTGTTACGATATTTGAAATACGTGGTTTCAGCTGGGGAGTCCTGCAGTTGCTCGGTTGCTTTCTTCCACCGTACTTCGTTTCCTTTCTCCTCCAGGCAACCGGTGTGGTTTTGGGCATTCTTTACGATACCCTCTTCTAGTCTGTTTCTTCTTCCTCTTCTCCACTCCTGGTTCTACCCTTTTTTCCCCGTGGTAGATATGCAGGTGGTCACTCAGCGTACTAAGTAGCCTTTCTATGTTGGGTCACGTCTTGCATTGCTCTAGGTGAGTATCGGTCACATTTTGTAGCAAGGCATGTGTAACAGGTGGCAATAACGCTCGCGATTGTGTCGTTTATGCCCCACAAAAAATATCTGCGCTTGATGGCCTGCACGGTTGCTTCAATCCCACGGTGGTTCGTTTTCCCCTGGTGAAAGGCAAAAGTAACCTCCTGTTGACGCTCTTCTCGACTGATGTATGCCGAATGAACGTGTGGTTGACCCCAATCCTCTTTGTCCACCATAGATGTTTGATGTAGCCCCAAGTAGTCCCATTGCCCACCTAAGGGTGCGTCTTTCCTGGCAAGGACCATATTTTCACGATGTTACAACGGCTGTACTTGCCATACTCGGTCTTAAGTAGTCCTGACATCTTTGTGACACAAATGATTTGGCACTTCTTATCATTGATGATCTCCTCGATGTCTTGCGATGGTCCCACCGGCCCTTGTTCGATGGCATTGATGATGATTGCATGCGGCAATCCACCACCACATTCTCTCACCCTGTCTTGTATACGATATCTATTTTATACTGACTAAGGAATTCCTTCCATCGGGTTGGGCTCACCAACGACTCTTTCAGCTTCCCCACCCATTGTAGGGGTCGATGGTTCGTTTGGACACTAAATCGCCTTCCGAAGACGTAGAGACGGTTATTAGTAGGTATTAGTTTAGCGATGCGATAAGGTGGCGGATTCCTTTTACGTCTCTCGGAATGGTCATCCTCTGAATCGCCTCGACTTTGCTCCGATCGGGTTGCACTCCCTCTCTTGAGATGATATGGCCCAAAAATCTTACTTGTGCTTGCCCAACAATTACAACAAAACGATTTTTCCACTAATGATTTCAGCCCGAATTTCCTAATCCTTTAGAACACCAGTCTTAAGTGCATTTGATTTTCCATGCTTCGGCTGAAAACTAGGAGATCGTCCACATATATATGTCAGTAAGATTCCTCGATGCCTCTCAAGAGTTCGTCCATTAATCGGCGCATTCTTTTGCCCAAAAGGCATTCTGGTGAACTCATAGTACCCACGTTCAAACGTGAAAGTTGTTGTTGCTGATCTCTCTGATGCATCTGTATTTTCTGAAATCCCGCCTCCAGATCGAGTGTGCTGAATATCGTTGCTCCACTTAGTCGATCAAAAATGTCCTCGAATCGAGGAATGGGGTGTTTTTCGTCGATGGTATTCTCATTCAGTTTGCTGCAGTCGATGACTACTCGTTACTTTTCTTCTCCAACTACCCGTTTCTTTTTTTCGGTCAACAGAGCACTATTGTATGGAGATAAGCCGTCCACTCGATTCCCTGCCTCTTTAACTCCTTTATCTCCCCGCTGATATGCTGTCTCAGCGCTTGCAGGTATCTCCTTTTTAACATACTTTACATGGTCCTGTTTAAGCGGAATCTCGTGTGCCGTCTCCCCCATTATGCCAAGTTTATCCCCTTCTTTGAAGAAACTCGGGTGCTCCGACATTCTCCGATTATCCGAGAAATTAATACTTGTATTATTTGCTCTCCGCAACGGAAATATTTGTGGTTTGGCGTTCCCTTGTGTCTATTACAACCTAGCCTTGAACAGTGATTAAGTTAAATCAATAGTGAAATTATGTGTAACTATCTGAGTCCTGATCACCTGTTCCACCAGCGATTCTACATTATGTTCACGTTAGGAGGCACCATAGGCAAAATGACTTTTCCGATAACTGTTTAAGATGATCTTTTCCACAGTTTATGCAAGACGATTCAGATGTGACCGGCATACAGGCCTAACATAATATACGAGATAAAATGAAAATTTGCTAAGAACAGGAAGACAACCCGGCAGTTAATGGTAATAGTCATTGTTTGGACCACATCCATGTACATAATTTTTAAATTTAACTTAGAGATATAGATAAGGGTAGTCTGCCTGTTTGTCTGAGCTTTTTTTGCATTATTTTAGCACCTATCCTCTCTTAGAGTTTTAGATTAAATCAGTTCTAGCTACCATCATAGCAACCAATGTATGGTGTACTCTCAGTTTTGGTTTCTGACCCTCCTTTAATATTCACCTCATTGTTTTCTACAGCGCCCTTTAACCTCAATGATTTATTGTCAAATTATTAATTTAGAGCATATCACAATGATGTTACATCAGTAATTTTCAATGCCTAACTATTTCATTTTATTTTAAGTTGCAGCCCCTCAATTAGCACATACACTATGGGAGCCCAATATTCCTACTACTAGTGGTACGGCAACATTAAGGTTAATACCACATAGCCTAAGGTAAACAAACCCGTAACGTGTGTATAGAGGATCAGGAGGAGAATTAAGCCAGTTATAAACCAAACCATCACGTTCTATCATTAACCTCCTTATTCATTCTTTTTTCTTGATCGTCTATAGCTGGGAGACGATAACTTCTGCACTCTTTTATCTGGGCTATCCATCAGTAAATTATTTGTATTTAAAGTTTTTCAGCTACCGTAGCATTAGGTACTAACCTCACATAACTCTAAAGAGTGGTTGTAATCTAGTAGGAATATGTTCAATATTTAATATTAGAAACATTTAATTAGCAAATCAAACATAAAAAAAATAATCAAAGTAAAATACTGTAATCACTCTGTAGTCAATTTTGGCACAATGTTCTGTTCGGAGGTAGAATACACGCTCAAAAATCTGGTTGTCCTGGGCAGGAGCGTCGCCCCTATCAATATGTATCTTCTTTGACAAATAATTCTGCTTATTTACGTTTAGATTATTTTATTTGTTCTTTTCAAAATGCACTCCAATTGGCTGCAGGTGTTTTTGAAGGTTAGGTGATGCTAAATCAGGGTCTGAGTAGGATGACAAAAGTGCAGTGTCATCTGCAAATGTTGCCAAGAAGGTATTGGGGGTAGAGGGGACATCAGCGATGAATAGGTTATAGAGGACCTAGGACACTGCCCTGTGGAACTCGTGCTTTTATGGGATAGTAGTTAGAGTATTCTAAACCACAGTGGACTTGGAAGAAGCCTTTTGAAAGGTAGGTCTGTAGGATTAGGAAACGGGTGTGTGGTAAATATCTTTTGAGCTTTTAAAGCAAGCCTGCGTGCCCAACCCTGTCAAAAGCTTGAGCTTTGTCCTGCAACATGCAGGAGCGCAATACTTTGAATTCAAGGACTGAGAAAATGTGATCAACAACGCAAAGGCCTTGTTGAGCAGTGGAATGTCGTTGGCGGAAACCAAACTGGTGTGTGGAAAAAAGGTTTTTGGATTTAACAATTGGAAGTAAACGTTTTAGTAGGAGTTTCTCAAATATTTTGAGAGGATAGGGAGTAGGCTGATTGGGCGGTAAGATGAGGCGTCATTGGGTGGTTTACCGGGTTTGGCGAATAGGGCAATAATGGAATGTTTCCAGAGGAGAGGAAAGTGCGGTAAGGTAAATTTTTCAGAAGATCTTTGACCTCAGAGGGGTTAACGGCTTTTAGTGGAAGTGAGAGAGGTATAGGTAAAGAGAGGGAATTTTCAACAGTTGTGCTACGAGTATGGTTTTGATGAGAAAGGGGAGGTGTGAAAGTATGGGTAAGATGCAGAGCAAATTCCTCCGACCTATCCCCATCCGAAGCCACCCAGGACTCATCTTCACGACGGAGTGGGTATGAAACAGGATGATACTTTAGGATTCTTTTAGTTAAATTCCATGGGGAGTTATCCCTTGTAGACAGAGAGGAGAAGTGGGAATTAAAATAAATTGGAACGGAAAGATTCCAATTGCGACTTTACCAATCTCAAGCTGGATTTAAAATATTTGTATATTTACGTATACATATCATACGAATATACGAATGTATACTTAAGTATTGGTAAGGTAAATATCATTATATCTTTAATTATGTATGATATTACACTGGAATATATATCAAATACCATGTACAATTAAAGCTCCACTTTGATAGTAAAACAAATCTGAGAAACGGTTATTTAATCGTTTATATTTCTTTTCTTTCTCTTTCTTTTCTCTCTTAACACATAAAAGTCGCATTAAACTATATATGTCAACGAACAATTTATAAAATGTCCAACAATTTCCATGATACTGTTTACAGCACTTATTATCTTTTGACTTGTGTTTTAAAAAAAATTAAAAAGGTCGCACTTGTATGTAAAATTACTTTTATCTCTGGGATTTTGTTTTTAATAAATCTGCTATTCTGTAAGCAAGTCCTGGGACAGTCCAGTTTCTCCAATCATGTCCTGAGTGTATGTGGCTTTCACGGCTACGCGGCTGACGGAGGAGCGTGGGGGACCCAAGACTCCGCACTCCCTTTCGCATGCGAGGGATGTGGCAACCATGTGTATTTGGGAGACCTCTGGGTCTTTTTTTAAATACTGTGTGAATGACCGAGTGAATGCAAATTGTAAATATAGTATGAGTGAGAACATTTATCACAATTACTTATTAATACTTAAGTAAAAATTGTGTTAAAACTTAATAACAAAAAAAAAAGAAGTGATATATTTTACATTATTTGTACTAAGTTCGAAAACCTAAGGGTTCGTGCAATTATTGTTGTCAAGTACCAATTAGTAAGTATATGAGTAAGTTAGCATCTATTTTTTGACACATTCGGCCACTTCTTTTCACAATTTACCACTGTATAGAGTTATTGACAAAATCTTCGTTCTGGTGATTAATAAATTTCAATATAAGTATAGAACAAGTGAAAGACAAATTATTCATAATAAAATATTTATGGAACGTAATTCAGATGGAATCTGTGGAGAATAATAAAATAATGACAGATCTCTCCAATACAGCTCGTTAGTACAAAGCAGATTTCTGTGTAGCTGAATTCATATTAAAGGGGTTGGTTGAATACTAGATTCTAATTCTAGCCTCATCAAACCTCAGTAGTTTAATTATAATGACCGTAATTTCACAGCTTTGTGTTACACAAAAGGAATTGACCCTTTCACTGGATACTTTAGACTTAATGAAAATTTAAATTATTTATTGCTAACTCATCTCAATCATGATTATTTAAAGATCTGGCCATTCCTTGATGTTACATTTGTATTTGGGTATTGATAATTACTCGGAAATGGAAAACTATAAAAAATATGGCAGGTAATATTTAGTCTTATAAACGCTACAAGCAAAAGGTAAATTTACAATTCAGTAGACATTACATCCAGACTAATTTACCTTTGAGTATATAAGTAAGTCTATCTGATTACTTGCCTGTTTTTGTTTTTTTTCGAAAACCTTACTAGAATCAGATATATGAAATGTGGCACAAAGATACAATTTGATAATGAGAAGGAACGAAAACTATAGCCATATCATAAATAACAAAAAAAAGTGGTTAAGTGAAGAGTTTCAAATTATAAACAATAGTAATAAGTGTTTCCTTTAAATCATTAATTACAAAATGTCATCAAAACTTTCATATACATCGTCACTGAAACATTGATTTTTTTAGAGGCATGATATTTTAAATGGTAGTTATATTTAATGCCTAATTGAGGTTAAACGGTACTGTGCCTGCACTAAACTATAACAAATCGTTTTCGTATCGCTCTACAAACTAACTGTTTGTTGCTGCGTCGCAGCTTATTATTAAAATTACGCGTGTTCGAGGCTGCCATTTGCTACATATTTTTTTATTTATAAAAAATGCTTATAAATTCAGCAAAATACTATTTATTATGAAACATGCGTTTCTAGCAACAAGTAATCTCTGAGAATAAAAAAAAAACGCTCAAGGACTCTGGGACCAACACCTACACCGACACACACGCCAAGTTTATCCCCCTCTTTGAAGAAACAGTCCTTTTTCCAGTCTTTCTCTCGCTTGACTGTTCCTATTTGGTCGTTTCCGACCTCCAGGGTCCTCATACGTCGGTACGGTTTTCTTCCTATCCTGATGGACCACGCCCTCTCTCTGGCTTCACCTTTGCTCCTACCTTTCCCAGGATGTCACACCCTATAATCCCCTCGTATTCCCGCGGCATCTTTTCCACCACATGTATCGTCATTTTCCTCTCCTTATCCGTCCATCTAGCCAACCCCATCGTTATTTCGCCTTCTACTTCGCAAGGCCCTCCCAGGGTTAATAGTTTACAGGCACACGGTTAGATCTGCGACGCCCTCCCCTCGGCGCAAAATTTTCTCGCCACTGTTCTGCTTAGGATAATGGGTATCTCGCTGTAATTTCCACTCACACTATAATTTGTTAACGTGCGGTCACCCCTCTGCCCGCCCGCTCCTCAGGCCACCACTTGTATTTTTCTTTTCATGTCCACGCTCTGCCACCTGCCCCTTCAATGGCCCCTGATGTCCTCTCCTCTGTGTCCTCTCCTGATCCCGGGTTCATCCTCTTCTTCATCCGTCACTGAGGCTACCGACGGTTTTGATGATTCGGAGGGGGCCCTATTTTCCCCCCACACCCCTTGTGCCTATTTTCCCCCACCCGTAAATAAAAATTTACTTCCATAGGTTTTGGCCGATACCTCGCCGCTCTTCGGTAAAGGTACGGACACCACCAGGTGTCCGACTTACCCACATCCATGGCATTGCCGTTCTTTCCTCTGGTTCTAGGTATTCCTTGGTCTGACTGTTCGGTGGCTCCCTTCTTTTACAAATCTGCTGAGGCATTCTAGATCTACAGTATGTCACCATGGACCAACCCCTCTCTTCCGCTCTCTGCTTGCCTTCCTCTTCACGGGCACCAGCATCCATCATATCTTGGGCGCATTCGACGTATTTTATTATTGTTCGGTATGTGTCCGGAGAAACTTTTGTGTCCCGGGACCGATTGAGGCAAGTGTATTTCCCTTTGAGTACATAGTAATTTAAAATTACCAATGTTACGTACGAATATCACTGGTGGCTTGGGCTGTGTGGGTGTTTGTGTAGAGTCCATGTTCTCTACCTCAATATTTTTCAACACCTCGTAACTATTGGGCGGGAAAAAAGGAGACTCATGAGTTGTTGTTGCTTGTTTTGATGTGCTTGACAGTGATGGTAGTTCTTCCATAGAGCTGCTGGGAGCTGAAGAATTTATAGGGGCTATATTTCGGTTAGATCGCCACGGCTTACGTTTGACCAGAGACGTAGTGGGGGTAGGTCCCAACGACCTTGTACGTTTTTTCTTATTTTCTGCTGACATTAACTGCTGATAGAAACGCATGTTTCATCAGCAGTATTTTTTTGAATTATTCAGTATTTTGTTTATAAATAAAAAATATATGGCAAGTGGGAGCCGAGAACGCAAGTAACTAACTTATTTAAGAGCTTCTGTCGCTAGCACCTGGCTACGGTGCTATGAGGGCTTTGCGGACTCCCCACTCTTATCTCTACTAAAGCTGATCGGTAACCTCACCAATATGGCCGCCTTCTCTGTGCAATGTGAAGTGAATCTTGCGATTGGCAATCTAGTCCACACTTTCACTATCCACTCACCTGTAGACAGCTCCTCCGTGGGCAGTTCACCGAGTAGTCGGTTGAGGCGGTTTGATGAACTAGACACTTCCTATGAACGGTAACAAAACAGTTGGTTTATAGAGCGATACGAAAACGATTTGCAATGGTTTAGCGTAGGCGCAGTACTATTTAAATAAATACAAAAATCTTTCTTACGGCTAATGATGTATAATTAAAAAAGAAAGTTATTAATATTATTTACTATTAGTATATACCAACTCACTATTGCTACAAGAGGAGATGGTAAAAATTGAACCTATAACTTTAACTAAAAACATTTTCCCAGTATACGTCAGTTACAAAATAAAATGACATTAACTATAAGCTGGTACACTCCATTTCAAAGGAATACGTATTAGTAGAAGTAAGAGATACTAAATACTTTATATTTACAATAAGCGGATATGTGTTTGGGTATAGGTTCTGTTTAACTATAATATGTTATTACCCTAATAGAGAAAACAATTTACATCATAAATTTATTGTATATAAACAATAGTACGGTAGATAACAAATCTATAATAAATACTGATATGTTATTAAAACCAAACATTACAAATCTATTAGATATTCAAACCGAACAACTCTCCCTGCCATATGGCAGGTATTTCTCAAAGACCCCTAGTTCTCTCGTCTTGTCACTAGGTTACCATAATTAATATAAATACCATCTCCATGGTACACTAGTTTCATATATAATTTTCGTAGACCTGTGATGATAAATATTTTTGGAAATATAGGAAAATCTCATGTAGAATATAGAGGCGTCAAGATTAATAAATTTTTAATTATACGGAACAATTAAGAGCTGTGGAGGGAAGTTTAGCGCACGTGTAACGAAATAGCCCAGACTAAAACTTGTACGAATTGAGAAGAACAACTGTGTTATATAGGATTAGTTGGTGAAGCAGAGTACCGTGGGTCCTTTCTTCTGTGCTAATGGAAGTATCCATATACTCGATAATTTAAAATACAATGAAAAAATACTGCATCATATTATTTCAAAAAACTAGATCCCAAAAAAATAGCTTTTCAACAAATAAAAAAAAACAGTATCTAAAATAAAGTCCTCTCTCTTGTACGGTCTCAAAGGGTTTTTGTTATATTTAAAAATAATTTTGGGATTATTACTGTATTGCTGTTTTTAATGGGTGCACATTAAATCTTTAATAGTTTTTTTTTTTTGCTGGAAATTATGGTTAGTTGGAGAAACGGATCTGGCCTATTTCATTGTTTTTCTACAGTTCTATACTACCCAGTATTTTATCGTAATAAAAACCTGGTAACTGCGTTTGGACGATTTTTAAACTAAACAGTTACATTTTCAGAAACATTGAATCATTTTTACGATTACTACTAATATTCATAAATATTCATAAAAACAGAGATGTTACAGGCAATAGACACCAGCGGAATGAATAATAGCCTCATACATTTGGGTTGATTAAAGTGAATTAGTTTTGATATATATGCTAAAGAAATTTCCAATCCTTACGTTATCCAAAACGTTTCAAATATTGGTCTGTCCAACAGTCACAACAACTTTTCAACTGAAAGAAAGTCCAGTACAATGTAAGCTATTGTTTCCTGTGTACCAATTACAAAAGCACACCAGATAGGTTTAATTAAAGTTTATCTTGGTTCTGATTGGATCTGGGCCTGTTTAGGATGCGGGGGTGGCCGACTTTTGCCTTTGATTGCCACATCACGCCTGCCCCCAACATTACAAGTAGGGAAGAAACTGGCCAGGAAAAAGGAAAGATTCGGAAGTAAACTTCCCAGAATAACCACTGTATACTACTAGTTTGTGGAGTTATTTTTCAATATGGAACTAAACGATCCGATAATAAAATGTTAAACAATGTAAAATAAATTCGTTCATCTTATCATCAAAGGGTCTAGCGTAATCTCCTAGCTTTTGTAATCAATTTACAGAGGGATGTTAAAGAAGCTAGGAAGTGAATATTAAAGGAAGTTAAGACACTTTTGATGCCTGGAAACAGTTCTAAAATTAACACTATGGTCTAACTCATATTAATAGCACGCTTCGTGTTGCTACGGTGACTTTCTGAATAACTCTGCTTTGTCCGGGTAATCGGTGCGTACCTTGGTGTGTAACCACTTCACCACTAGACAGGGCATGTACTGTCTTATAAAGGAGATTTCAACATAAAATTTATTTCCAAAAAATCAAGCTAGGTACTCCTAATAAATAAATTTAGTTTGATCCAAAAAATACCATTTCGAATTATATGACTGTGGCCTAAACAACGACTACCCTAACAAGATCGGTCACCATGGACTGGCACTCGTAAGTTCTTTTCTTACGACAGTCAACACATAATATTGACGTGAATAAAAAAAAAAGTGTTGACTATTTTTTTATCTTTATAAAAATATTCGATTGTTTAATCAATATATTTACTTAGATACATACATAAGAGAACCACGTTTGTAACTAGATGGGCCTTTTGACAACTGATTCAAGTAAGGGAAGACCGAATTCAGCAGTGGAACGAGTAAAAGGGAATAGATCAGCCCAACAAAGGGAAAAAGGACAAAGTAGAGACGAGTTGAGGGCTTACAGACCTTGTGCGGTCAATGCCTACCATTGTTAAGACCACCTTTATTTAGCCACGACTCTGTTAGATCGGGATTCAACAATGAATCCATTTCGTTAGAAAATCAGACAGCCTCTTTGCCAGTCCAAGACTTCAAACCGTATTCCAATCAGGAATTTATTTTAATTTTTGTTAGTTAATTATAAAACTTCTTGTCTTCTCTCAAACATCTATCCTTGCCAACGCTTGTCATAGTAAATTTCTATTCTCATTAGCTTTTCGTGTGTCATCTCTGAGCAATCAGATGTATTAGATCTTTACCTTTATCTTAGACTGATTAGATCTTTTTATTTAAAAAAATACAGTTTTCAACAAAAATACAATACAACATCATTAATTGGGGTTAAAAACCATTCAGGCTTATTTACAATTCATATTCAAACACATGATGCCCTGGAGCCCCCCTCATGCCCAAAGCAACACCACCAGCCAGCTCGTGAAAGAGTGAGAAGTCATGGAGAAGGGTAAGAGAGCCACAGTTGGTCTGGCCATGAGGGGATGATGACCAGTGCCAGGACCCCATGGCATACTTTGCACGCTTCATATGTATGCTTGTGGCATAAGGTGTATCACTTATTTAAATATTCAACACACAACGGTTCTATATTAGTAATGGTAATGTAATCACTTAGCATTTAGAATTATTAGCTAAAAAAAAAAGATATTGTCATGACAGGGACGAAAAATCAGCATATGTTTTCTGTTAGATAGTAATTAGAAAACCAGTCAGATTGCACATTAGTTAACTATAAATATTTAGATAAATATCAACAAATAGAACGTTCATGGGGAATTATAAGCTCGTGTGTAATTTATATTAAAAAAAATGTCTTCAAGCGTTTGTCCTAAGACAGGGGTAGTCAACATATGTATACCTACTTTTTATATGGCAATATCTTGTATGATACTTTTTTATCTCTGTTAGTAGTAAAGTTTTTGGTAAGTAGGGAAGTAAAAGGAAACTTTATATAGTTTATAAAGCAGTGTTACAGCAAGTTAAAGCATATAATATTAATTATTAACTAAATACTTTATGTCTGACTTTCACTAAGTTTAGCTGAATAAAATCTTTATAAAACAACTTACTGTAGGTAAATATATCTTTTTATTTATACTTTGCATACATAGGAGCATGATAATGTCACAGGAAATTTTATGAGAAGCTAATGAAAATGTTTTTAAAACCCTTAACGCCCATCATGAAAGCTGAAGCATTTACTAGTGGTATGAACTAGAGACTAGGTTGATTACCACTGTCCTAAGGTTAATAAATATAGATAAATTAACATTCAGCAGCTTAATCTATCATCCATAAGTCTCTTTAAATAGATGATATATTGATACAAATAATCTAGGAGATTTTTCAGATATAATATACGTCTTTTTTTTATATATACATGAGTTTCTCTCTGATGCCTTAAATTAACCGTACTCAGAAAATAACATTGGCAACCTTATAGCAAACTTTATTGCTTATTGTAATGCATGAGTGTGCCAGTAAACTTAATAGAAGTCCTATGTGCTGAAAAATAAAAACAAAAAAAAGTGGGAAAATATACGTGCCTTAATAGGTCACGGGACACTAAAATCTCTCCGGACACTCCCGATACTTATCGGGCAATTATCAAATATTTGGATGAAACCAATGCAGACTTCCATACATATCAGCTGAAACAAGCACGATAGCTACGAGTAGTGATAAGAAATCTGCACCCGACCACACCAGCTGATGAAATTGAAGATGAACTCTCAGCTCTGGGATTCAAATTTCCGACTCCCAATTCATCTCCTTTCTAGACTCCATCAGACATCGTTTCCTTGTAGGTGGGGAGTTTAATGCGAAGCACCAACACTCGGGGTCAAGATCCACAAATACACGAGGACCTGCTTTGCTGTCTGCACTCACACGGAGACATTGATCCACTATCTCTCCTGACACAGCCACCTATTGGTCATCATATCCCAATCGAAATCCAGATCTCCTTGACTTTTCCTTCTACAATAGTTTAGGAACACTAAACTATTCACTCAAGCGTCTCGATGACCTCTCCACCGACCATAGCCTCTTATTGTTAACCATTTCCCTAAATCCAATTCACAAACTGCCTCCTCCTCCATTTATTAGGAGCCCAGTTGACAGGGACTACTTTCGCCAGCTTCTTACAGAGTCCGTAAACCTTAAATTGTCCCTGAAAACATCCCAAGACCTAGACGATGCAGTGCATTCCTTCACTATTCTGGTCCTGAGGTCGGCTTGGGAGGCATCGTCACCCGAAAATCCACAATCATAATCGTTTATCTCAGCATCTCAAAGTTCTAATCCAATCCAAACGACGCTCCAGAACAGTGTGGCAAATATCCCGGCATCCTGCTGAGCGCCACTCGTACAATCAGTACTGCCGATTGGTAATCCTTAAGTATCAACCTGTTTCACATTCACTCCGTCGTGATGATGGGTCCTGGGCGGCTTCGGATGGGGATAGGTCGGAGGAATTTGCTCTGCATCTACCCATACTTTCACACCTCACCTTTCTCATCAAAGCCATACTCACAGCACAACTGTGGGAGATTTCCTCGCTTCACCTATTCCTGTCTTTCTTCCACTAAAAGCCGCTAACCCCTCTGAGATAAAAAACATTCCATTATTGTCCTATTCGCCAAAGCCAGTAAACTACCCAATGACGCCTCATCTTACCGCCCAATTAGCCTACTCCCTATCCTTTCAAAAATATTTGAAAAACTCCTACTAAAACGTCTACTTCCAATTGTTAATTCCAAGAACCTTTCTTCTACACACCAGTTTGGTTTCCGCCAACGACATTCCACTGCTCAACAAGGCCTTCGCGTAGTTGATCACATCTCCTCAGCCCTTGAAACCAAACAGTATTGCACTACTGCCTTTCTTGATATAGCTCAAGCTTTTGACAGGGTTTGGCCCGCAGGTTTGACCTACAAGCTCAAAAATATTTACCACAGACCTTTTTCCTAATCCTACAGCCCTACCTTTTAAACCGCTGCTTCCAAATCCGCTGTGGCTTAGAATACTCTAACTACTATCCCATAAATGCAGGAGTTCCACAGGGCAGTGTCCTGGGCCCCATCCTCTATAACCTATACACCGCTGATGTCCCCTCTACTCATAATACCTTCTTGGCCACATTTGCAGATGACACTGAAGTTTTGTCATCCCACCCAGACCCCGACATAGCGTCCCATAACTTTCAAAAACACCTTGACGAGATCGAGTATTGGTGCAAGCAATGGGGGATCAAAGTTAATGAAGCAAAATGTTCCCACATTACCTTCACCGTTTGTCTCAAGACTTGTCCACTAGTTTTAGTTTTATTCCTCTCCCTGTATCCGAGACAGTACGGTACTTAGGCTTCCATTTCGACAAACGACTGACCTGGAACCCATATACGAGATTAAAAAGACAAGAACTAAGCAGATGCTTTGGACAACTGTACAGACTTCTTCAAAGGACATCCCATCTCTCAATAGAAAATAAACTACTAATCTACAAAGTTATACTTAAACCAATCTGGACATACGGAATTGAGCTATGGAGGACAGCAAAAAAGTCGAACATCAAGCGTATCCAATCCTTTCAATCAAAAGTCCTGAGAACAATAGTAAATGCCCCTTATTATGTCAGCAACAAAACCCCTCATAACGACCTCAACATACCCTATATTCTAGAACTCATCCCTTCCAAGTTTATGAAATTCCACAGTAGCCTTTTCAAAAACCCTAATCCTGTAGCACAGTCATTGCACTGCGCCACTCATCCCTATATCCTCCTCGGAGACTGAAACGGCAGTGGCCTCGTGACCTGCTATAAACGCGTGACCAGTGGGAGTCCTGGCAATGGCCATTTTCTCCAATCATGTCCTGAGCGTCTGTGGTTCTCGCACTCTTGGTCAGCCTCAACTGGCTAGTATCCGGTGATGCGGCTGACGGAGGAGCGTGGGGGACTTCCCAAGACTTCGCATGAGGATTTGGGAGGTCTCGTGGCTGTCTGTAAATATTTTATGAATGAGCGAGTAAATGATGAATTGTAAATATGGTATGAATGAGAGCATTTATCTTAATTACTTATAGCCTTATAAGGCAGATTGTAATTATAGCACATTAAATGAATATATATATATATATATAAAAAAGGTACGCAGATTTGTCAAAGGAGTTCTCGATGACGTGGAAAATTTATAGCAGGGTCCTGACAGCCATATTTGTGGTGAACAAATAAAGGGCCTTTTTACGCTTGAGTTGGTAAAATCATTGATTCAGAAAAATGAGGGGTCTGACATAGATGGGGATAGAAATGGACAAAGGTAAAACAATATCTTCATATTCAACCTATAAAAAATCAATTGGTGTTATTTACTATGCATTTTATCCCCCTTCCAAAAAAAAAATCAACCAATGAACTAACAACCAATTAAATATTATATAATTTTATGGCGTTAAAACAGCTTGGGTAGACCAATTGTTGAAAATATGCAGGTAATATTATTTTTATACCCAGAAGACTAATTTCTTCAGTTTGGTTTCTTTACATTTCTTAAATAAATACAAAATCGTCTAGAATAACCTTGACAAATTAACAAACAGACAATTAAAAAACAGTATAGACTTTTTTTGGTTTCTCTACCTTATATAAACATATATTGCTTAATTTTGTCACACTTCACTTGCCTTCATGAATGTTGCAGGGAGTAGGGGGGGAGGAAGTGCATAGCACCCGTGCAGTCCATTCCCCGGTCTACCACCAGGATTCGGAACTATTTGTATGCGCAACAATGGATGTTCCTTTGAGTTGTATATAAAGCATTACTGAGTGGTATTAACACAACATTACAAACATTGATACTGAACTGAAATGCATTGTCTGTAACTCATGGATAGATAGATTAAAGCTGTCTTTGTTCACTTCATGCAGATTGATGTTGAGTGTTTGTGGATCATCGGGCAGGAAATCATTGATTAGTTCATAACTTGTTGATCCGGGGATTGCTATTGTTTCCTAATAGATCGAAGAGTTTTTTTTTTTTATGGTGACCTTAATTGGTTTAGGTCAACTATAAATTACGTTATATCTCTGTTAAATATTCGTGAAGGAAATCAATAACGTGAGAAGTTGAGAGAGATATTGAGAAATGTCAGATCCGTTGCGTCAGATTGAAGTAAGTTAAAACTAAACGATTGTAAGAAACTGGTCAGTATTTTTAGCACAGATTGAATTATTTTATTTGTTAAATATTGTTTCTCACATCAAACTTCCTAACCAAAAAACAAAAATAGCTAAAATATTGATATAAATAAAACCTGTTAAACTGGAATTGGGACATATTAAATTCAGGATTTCAATTTGCCCTCAAAAACCTATTTGTAAGAATATTTTTGAGTTTCTTTTTCTAGTAAGCCTCCAACGGTTAATTTGTTTTTTTCATATTTTTACTAATTTTGCTTAGGCCACAATCGTACACATTGTAAGGATATCTCCACGGTCAAACTACATTCTTTTTAGCAGAAGTAGTATGAATTTAAGAGAGTGTGTTTTATGATGCGATCCCCCTGTAAATAAGAGTTTATGACCTGTGTAAGTATGGACAAATTATCATGTTTCATGGTGTTTGGTAATATACATTTTAAATGTCAGATAAATTGAATCATATATTGTTTGTACCGACAGACTCACAATCCAAGAAACAGGCCAACTTCTAAAGGAAAAAGGGAAATTAAAGAAGCAAGTGCCGTGCCCTTGTTTTACCTATTTAACAGATATCTTCCGACTTAATATTTTAGGCCAACTTAACATTCTGGAGGTGAGACCAAGCTTCCTGATAGGATTTTAGTGTCTCTACCTGGCAAGCACCCCTAATGAAATATTCGGCATTTCTCCCTGAGGGGTTAAAATGGCTCACCTAGCATTTCACCCCTCAGCGGAACCAATTCCTCTCACCGAGGAAACCCCTCTGACCGATTTCTGCCACCCTATTGGCAGCATTAAGAGATTTTCAATACGAAAAGCCAAGTTTTATTTCACAGTGCTTCGTTCTGACAGTCTGTATGCTCTTGAATTTGTGATACCCTTCGTCAAATTAGAGAGGTAATATTTTATAAAGAGGTCCCATTTGGTTTATAGAAGACAAGAAAAATATCCTCGATAAATCATGATTAATTATTAACTGGGTCATTAGATAATTAGTAACATTTTAATAGGCTCTCACTTTTATCATAATTACGTTCTAAAAATGTACGTAGTCTGTTCGTTTACTTAACAGAAGAAAAATTAAAAAGTAAATAGCTTATATAAAAAAATCTCTTTTGTAATAAAATCACTATCTGCCTTATTGAGCGGTAAGTATTTGAGGTCAATGTTCTCATTCATACTTACAATTTTCCATTCACTCGCTCATTCATACTGTATTCACAAACAGCCCAGAGACCTCAAAAATTCACGTGGTTGTTCACTTCCTTCCTTGTGAAAGAGGAAGCAAAGTTTTGGAAAGTCCCTCACGCTCCTCCGTCAGCCGCGTCACGGGATACGAGCCAGTAGAGGCTGTCCAAACAATGAATGAGCCACAAATACTCAGACATAATTGAAGAACTGGCCAGTGCCAGGGCTCCCACTGTCACTTATTTATAGCAGGTCACGAGGCCACTGACGGTTTAGTCGCCAAGGAGGATTATAGGGATGTGTGGCGCATGTGTAATGACTGTGCTGCAGGATTAGGTTGGTGGATAGGTTTCGATGAAATTTCATGAATTTGGAAGCGATGAGTTCAAGAATCTATGATATATTAAGATCGTTGTGCAGGGGTTTACTGTTGAGGTAATACGGGGCATTTGCTATTGTTTCAGGACTTTTGATTGAAAGAATTGGATACGCTTGATGTTTAACTTTTTTGCTGTTCCCCGAAGCTCCTAAATTATAAGTGAGTACCTTGCCTTAATAACTGCAGATCTAATGTAATCTCATGCCTATGGTAATCGTGTTTAAAGGATATTTAGAAGACAGAAGTGATTGTTATGGAGAAAAAACAGACGCATCTGATGTCTGAAAACACATTAACAAAATCACTTATACCTAACATGCACTGCTTCGATATTCGGCTGCATAGTTGGCTACTCTAGGAATGGCCTGTCTCAGAGAAGGGCTTACTTGCATCGTCAAAAAAATCTTTTGATTAAAATCTTCCAAGTCGTAAACAACCAATGGAAAAAAGACTTTCATGAGATATTTCACACCCTACTCAACTTACTTCAAATATATAAATTTGATTATAAAATCTCATTACAATATACACAGCTGTGGCCTAAACACATACATACATTATCACTATTTTACCCAGAAAACAATGACTTTTCAAACTTTGACTACTCGATCTATAACTTATTACTTAACCACCATATAGAAACATTTAGTGCGTGACTGCTATTTAATGATGGAACCGTATAATAACGCAGAATATTGGTAAGAAAGGAGGTGTATTGCTTCTTGACGGAACCCAGCTGTTTTAAAAACATAAGGAAACATTGTAGGATTAGCAGAGCTGTATAGAACAATAATAAACATGGAATGCCTGCTAAAAATAAAAAATATTGTTTAATTTCTTCATAATTCTTATTATTTGTTGTTCTAATTTTTTTTTTTGCTTTTTTATTTGTTATCTTATTTCCTCATTATTTATCTACGCATTAATATTTTTTAATGCCTCAGATTAAATGATATTTACTTTTTATAGTATGCCTATGATTTGTGGTAAACCTATATTTTATAGGGCATGCATTATAATGTAATCCTACTTTTTTTACTTTCTTACAAGGAAGAAATAAATAAATACAAAATTAAAAAGTGATAGCATGTGTAAGGAATAACTATTTTTTGTTCGCTTTTAATTTTAGTCTATTAGAAAGTATTGCCAACAATTACTCATTATAAATGATATATGTGCCATGCTTCGATGTAGATGTAAGTTAGATAGTAAGCCGGCTGAAGAAGCCACTGTCTTGGCGTGGGTTGTTAGGCAGTAGTTGAGATGACGGGTTGACGGTAGCTTTGTTGAGGGCACCTTTGCCACATCAGGGCGCTGTATATGTTAAAATTCCTTCACAAGCATTATGCAAATTCACGGTCTTTCTTTATCGCCTGATAACAATGGAGATCTTCACTTGTTTCCAAGGCAGAATTTTTATTCAACTCTTTTGAAAGATTGTGTCGACGAAAACGTCAAATAAAAAACAGTTTGTTTTATTCGAATAAGCAGTGATGGTTCTTGAATGAATTATATAATTAGTCATATACTTAAACAATTCGTCGCAGACATGTTTACTCATTCTACCTGTTACTTTTGTAATAATAAAGTTCTAACAAAAACAAGTAACATTTTCTTAAGGGAAAATATTACCGAAACATGTTCATGATCTAGGACTACTTTTAGAAGACTACTCGTTCTTTTAAATACTTGTTAAATTATATTGACTAAAAGTATACTGTGTGTAACCCGCAGTCATAAATATCACAGCCATAGATTTAGAATCAAAAGTTAAAGCAAGTTGATTTTAGGGAATAAGATATTTGCTGAAATTCCCTTCAAAACAGCGTTTATTGTTGATCGGAGTATGCTTGTTAATAAAATCACTTCATTTTATTATTCTTTTAAGAGAGGAAGTATTCAGATCCCAAAGTGCTTCGTAACTAAAGCCAACATGCAATTAAGGCTTAAAACTGTTTATAATTCATTTTATTTGTTTAATCAATCAGTTTGGTTACTGATTATCACATTTCCAAAAGTAAAAAAATATATACAAAAAGTGAAAATGCATTTACAAACGAGATTAAATACGTGACTTGTTGCAGCTGACTACGGAATATTCATTTGTTGAATAATATTCTGATATACTGTCATGTTATTAGATATTGAAAAAAAATAAAAAATCGAATCTTTAATGCTTTGTGTAGATACTTAGTCTTACTGATTAATAATACCTGAACTAAGTAGAAGTAAGGTTATTATAGAAGCAAGGATAGAGAAGCTTATTAATTGATATGACACCGATTTAATTGAGCTAGTTTAAAATTAAAATTGATTAACCTTTATAACTGTCTTTGAATTTAGTTGATTCGGTTTAATATTCTCCAGAATAAAATTGTGAGCTGACTCATTTCTTAAGTTGTTGATTCAACTGCAGCTGAAGATGGAATACCACTCTTCGCTCGTTTACGTAACTTGCCCTCTGTTCTTAAATTTCATTGGTGGTCCCTTCTCCCTCTGTATGGGTGTGGTATAAAAATAATTAAGTTGGCTTGGTCACTGCTGGTATATGATCTTTGAATTGGACATTGTTTTATGCAACCTGTCTATTAAGGCAGGTTCATTTTCTCTTGTAATTTAGCCACACTGGGCATCTGACAAGTCATAAATGAAATTTTTTAAACTAATTCATTTAATATAATTTTATAATTAACAAACGCAATGGATATTTAATACAATTGATAAATGACAATATGAAAATTGAAAGATTTATATTATGGGATGGTTTTAATTGTTTATTGATGTTAAAGCTACCACATCATAAAACATTGTCAACTCAGACTTAAAACACACACAATCTAACTCATTGTTGTGATTAAAACAGACCTCCTAGTGCTTTCCAGACTATTAAATGTAATTTAAGTATATGATTAAATATTCTCTCCAATTCTATTTATATTGTTTTAGTCCTATAATAATTCTTAGAACTAAGTCTTTCTTTTTATTTTTTAAAACAATTAATGTAATTTTTTTTGCTGGAATACTTGTAAATTTTTTTTTATTTGTTATAAGAAGTAAAAATTCCACTTATTTTTATGTATCTTATTAATATCGTAGCACCAGGTCCCTATGGCCCAAAATTAAAATATTTGTATATTTTACACTATTTTAGTTCTTTACAACCATTCTAGTACTTATTAAACTCTGCGGTGTCACCAGAACGTATCTCGGTGCAGTTCCTTGTTAAAATTATTAAAAGCTGAAATCGTCAAATGAATCTTGAAAACTGCTCCCTCCCCTCTCATGAAATGCCTTGACTAACAACGCCTCTGGTGTAATACTAATAGTACTAAATCTACCCTATTGGAGGATTCGTGTATTGGACTGATGCAATAATAACCATTGCATTTGTTCAAGTGCGCTCATACCACAGACATTTTTATGATGATTCCCGGTTATTGGCATATAGTCCAAGAAATAAAACGGCAATGCTGATTCGACGAAAAGCAATTGCTGTCCCCGAACCTAGATCATAAAATCCAATATGTTCGTTAAATCCCTCTTTCCCTTCGAATCCCTCTTTACCTGCAACATAACAGGGATCCCTAGAAATGAGCACAGGATCAGACAAGAACATATCGAAATATATTACATTGGCTAACCTTTTTTTTTTATCAAAATGATATATTACAGAATAGATGAAATCTATATTCTGGGATCATGCCTTATAAGAATACTAATAATGCATAAATGAATGAGCACAGCTCTTGCCAACAAAAAAGAAACAATACATCACAAAAAAATAAAATATTAAAAAAATTCAATAAAGAAACAAAATAAAAAAATGATTCAAGAATTTTTTTAAATGCAAAAGTATGAATTTGCGAGTAAATGATGAATTGTAAATATGGTATGAATGAAAACACTTACCTCAATTATTTATTGCCTATTAAGTAAAGGCAGATTGTAATTTCATCATAATAAAGTTAACAGTTAAAAAAAACAAAAAAAAAAAGCAAAAGAAAAAAAAACGTATAATACTTCATTAAATTCAAAGATACAAAAGAATAGGAAAACATAATATGAACACACTTAAATACATAAATCCTAAAGTTAGTATTTTAAGATATTGAATCTATGACTTTATTGATACAACAGTTAATTTTAAAGGTGCTAGATTAACAAGCGTCTGCCCGAGACATATTTATAGATTTAGATAAATTAGTATTTTAATTTAATATAAGTACACAAAGTTGAAGAATGGAAATCAAATAATTATTTTAACCATCAGATATTAATAGTTATTGCTATGAAATTAACATGTCGTAATAGTGAGCGATTGGTCAGTAAAATATAAAATTATATTGCAATATTTCAAGGAGTGTTTATGCCCGGACTAGCATTTGTTATTTTATTTTATTTGTCGTTACGTTTCACATTGAAGGGCAAGAGAGTAGGATCTCCTTACAGGTACTTACTCTTTTAACATGAATCCTGATATAATTTCGCGGGGCTGTGACATAAAAAAACCAGGTAGCGAACGTAGGGCACACGATTACTTGTTGTTATACTCTGTGCACAAAATAATCTGCTAAATGAATAAAAATGATTAAATCAAGAGCATGTCTAATTTGGAACTTGGTTATGTTAAAATTACTTTTTCGATGTTTAATTGTAAAAACTATATTATTATGTTATCTTTGTTTTTTTGTTATTATTCAGGAGTTTCTAGATAAGCAGTTTTGTTTGTATTGGCAAACCCGATCAAAACCCATTCAATAAAATAAATACACCATCTCTTTGAAAAAATATTGTGAACAAGATGCTGATGACTGTTTTAATGACTTCTTATAAGACAATCCAAAAAGTACATATTCTTAACCAAGACTTCAAGATCTTTAATTGTATACCATACTGAAAATTAAAATAAAGTATGTTTTTAATGGTAAGTAATTAAATAGTTTTTAACAATTAATATGCTTAATTGATAGCTATATATTGTGGGCCCAACATCAAATTTGAACTTCATATTAGATGTCATCTCTCTAGCACGAACGGGCAGCTTCCAATGAAGACAGGCACGCATACATAGTGAAAACAAAAGGGTTTCTGACCGAGAAAAATCAATGAAATTCTCAAAACAAACTGAGTTAATCACCATCTGTATGATTAACAGTTTTAATTACACTTGACAATATATCTGGTTAGAGTGAAAAACAAGACAATTCGAATATTTATCATTCAAGACATCAGAGCATTTAAAAGTCATCCCCTACTCGCAATTACAGTAAAATATATCTTTAATAATTAAAAGTTAACGACACCTAGTCATGTTTTAATTATTTAAGAGCATGTTTGCATGTCGTTGGCACATCGTCGTGTCCTCTATGTCAATTCTCAAGTATGCAGGGGAGTAATGTATTCTATAATATGAAACACTCCTGTAGCACAGTCATTGCACTGCGCCACTCATCCCTATAATCCTTCTCGGAGACTGAAACGGCAGTGGCCTCGTGACCTGCTATAATCGCGTGACAGTGGGAGTCGTGGCAATGGCCAGTTTCTCCAATCATGTCCTGAGCGTTTGTGGCTCTCGCGCTCTTGGTCAGCCTCCACTGGCTAGTATCCGGTGACGCGGCTGACGGAGGAGCGTGGGGGACTTCCCAAGACTCCGCTTCCTCCTTCGCATGCGAGGGAGGTGACCCTTGTGGACTTGGGGGGCCTCTGGGCTGTTTGTAAATATTGTATGAATGAGCGAGTGAATGGTGAATTGTAAGTATAGTATGAATGATGACATTTATCTCAATTACTCATTGCTTAATAAAAGGCAGATTGTAATTTTATCTTAATAAAATTGTTTGAAAACTGAAAAAAAAAAAAAAAAAAAAAAATATGAAACACACAGACTATAAAATTGAGAATAACCGGTACAACTTTAAGACGATTTATAACAAAAATGAAATTGAAAGCGACACTAAGCGATCAGATGTAACAACGCATTGCTCAAACATATTTCAAGAATTCGAAGGGTGCTCCCCATTTATCACTCGGATTTCATAGATAGCTATTTTTGGACAGCCGTAACCAAAATTAATGGTTTTAAATTGCGAGCAATAATGGCATTTCCCTGTGGCAAATTCTCCAACTTTAGCCCTCGGATTCATTTGTCATTCCGGCTCGACGTTGAACTTTGAAAGAAATCAATTTTTCTTCGTTTGTAAATTTATCTTGTATGGCTTCAAAGAATTTTTGTATTTTTTAGCATAGAGCTATGGGAGATTTTAAGCATCTGTTAACACAAGAGAGAGTAAGTATTGAAATCAGAATTTCAACTATTTTATTGTGCAGTAAATATACATAAATTCGTAATAAAGCTGTAAATATATATTAATTCGTTTATAAGTTATTAAAAACTAGATGGAACAAGGTCAGTATTGTCATTTTATTTTTACGGTATATACGTACATATAAATGAGGTAGTAAGTTGAACCATTAAATGTGATTTTTGAAGTTAATGTTTTATCCGAAATTGCTATTATTGGATCCCAAACCTTAGTTTTCAGGAAAAGTTTAAATATTGTTGGACTCCAATGAGTATGAGAAAACAAATCAAACCGTAAATCTTGAATAGCTTCTGTGCTGTCATTTCAGAAAATATGAAAAAAACGTCATTTCCTCTCCATTAATTTTGTTCATTAGGAATAAAAAATAATTAAACAGCTCCGACGGCCACTTCCAACTGTGGCATTGCGGAGTTGATACATTTTGGTATTGTATTTAGGACTGCTATAAGCAATTGAAGGGGCAAGTGAATAAATGTCACGATCACCTGAAATTGAGAAAAAAACCTTTTTTCAAGGTCAAGCCTGTTAGTATAACAAAACACCTTTATCAATTGAGTGTTTCGTATGTTTGGTTTGGAAATTATCTGTTTTCAGAACCTGGCACATAACACCGTCATCCGAGATGAAAAGACGATTTTTCATAAAATGCTCGCATATTATCTTGATCCACTTGCCCCTTCAATTATTAACTTCATCGATTCATATCTTATCGAAATGGATTGATAATTACAAAACACATGGTCATTAGAGTTTAGAAGTTATATGACACAAAGTTTTTTATACAATAGATACATATTGCCTGTCTCTAGTATGAGCAGGGTACTTACAAGGATCAGACAGGAACGTGGGGGAAAATTTAATGGTTTCTACCCCAACGAAACCGAATAAATAAGTCATTTTAAAGTGAATTGAATTAACATATTATAGCGCTTTGGCGGTGGTTGTGGATTATAGATTGTATAATAAAACCGTTTCTTTTTATTTTTTTATCACCGCGTCAACTGCAGTCGTTGCTGAAGACAACTGTTCTGTTTATAAATCACTGATGATTTAGATATATTTTACACTACTGGACGGTGTTCTGTTCTTCCATTGCTTGAGTAAAAGTGTTCGAAGTTTTTATGCCATTATTTCTCCTGTCCTTTGTGTACTTCGGGCACGTGAACAAATTTAGGACCGGTAGTGTGACCTTATCACGCGATTCACATTTAGATTGGTTGAGCCATACAGATAAGATGCAAGTGGGTCAACTTTGTGTGGTCAATCCGGAGTCAAGTCAATACGCTACTGTACCTTTTTAAAGGTGGCGGCAGTTGTATCAATGATATGAACCGTTCTTTGAAGTTTCTCAAATGATTTAAACTCAGTGAGTCTTATTCATCGCTCTATTTTTTCCTCGTCAAACTTTGGGCATGAAAGCTGTTCATTGAATGTGAGTTACTCTTGGAGGCAATAATTAAAGACCATCCGGTTTCAATCAATTTTATTAAGATAAAATTACAATCTGCCTTTTATTAGGCAATGAGTAATTGAGATAAATGTCACCATTCATACCATATTTATAATTCATCATTCACTCGCTCATTCATACAATATTTACAAACAGCCCAGAGGCCCCCCAAGTCCACAAGGTTGTCACCTCCCTCGCATGCAAAGGAGGAAGCGGAGTCCCCCACGCTCCTACGTCAGCCACGACACTGGATAAGAGCCAGTGGAGGGTGACCAAGAGCGCGAGAGCCACAGACGCTCAGGACATGATTAGAGAAACTGGCCATTGCCAGAGCTCCCACTATCACTTAGTTATAGCAGGTCACGAGGCCACTGCCGTTTTAATCTCCGAAGAGGATTATAGGGGTGAGTGGTGCAGTGCAATGACTGTGCTAGGGAATTAGGGTGGTTGGATAGGTTACTATGGAATTTTATGAACTTGGAAGGGATAAGTTCAAGAATTAAAGACCATGAAGTTATAAATATACGATCCACAGTAGTCCCTTTTTGCCTTTCACAAATTCTGATACCTACAACGATATTACTATTTACTTATTTCACATTTTCCAGAGAGAATAACTTTACAAGGGCGCACTCCCCCTCACTATGTATTTATCGTACAATTCTAATTGTGGCTAATCTACGCCTTGGTCTTTCTTTGTGTTTGCAGTGGTTTTTGCTAACGAAACGAAATCTCTGTCGTAGTTGGAATTTAGATTTTCATGCTGTTCAGTATTTCATTTAGGGAGACTTAATTTTTAAGTACCTCAAAATGTACAATAAATCTATTCCATATTGGTTATTCTACGATGAAATTTATTAAATTATATATTTATTATATTAGTCATTAGTGCTTCATCAACTTTTATGTTTAGGGAGGTACAGTTGAAGTAATTATATTATTTATAATCGTGTAGCACTGTCAGTAGGTTAAAAATTAATCCTGACATTTAAAATCGACCATGTGAAAAATGATAATGAAATTAAAAATTGTTATCTTAATAACGTGGCCCGTTGAAAACATATAACCAACAAAAACACACAGACAAATTACTTTCTCGCCTGGTTCGAGCATTAGATGAACTCACTGAAAGGTGACGGCTGGAAATCACACAAATAGTCAGGGCACATTATCGCAGGGGAAAGAGAGGTGCGCGATTATCATATGTGCATTTACTCGTCCACCGAGGAACGCTTGAGTTGCATTAATACTTCATCGCATGGAAGATATTTACATGTCAAATGAGCACTTCAAACGAATGTCCATTGAATGGACGCGCAAATGATAATGTCCATTATTATGCCGTCGATATTTAAATCTGCAGTGTCACAATTTCCATTTCATGGTGATGATTTATTTTTTATTATATTTCTGTATTAATATGTCGCTCAAATTGAAAGTAATCAACTGAAACATGGGGGAATGTTTCCCTTACATGCGATTATAAAACATGATAGAGCAATAATTAAAATAATTTTTTTTAAATCCCTTTATTAACTTCGTACGTATTTAACATGGTACAGACTATTTTTTTTTTCTACATAGCCCCTCTAAATTTACAGATAATTATATACAATTACACACTCTCAGCCGAATCTATTTACTAATTATTTTTATATTTTCTGCAGCGTTACTACATTATATACAGGTTTTGTTATTATATAAAATTATATAATGGAATAAACAAGTACAATGATACACATTATACGTGACTGGACTGAACTGACTAATAAAGGTGACGGAGCTCACTATTTTGATCAAACTTAAAACTAACTTACATACTAATTCTTAACCTAACTTTTCCCCGACAGTCTGTTGCCATCGATGTAGGAGGGGTGGTGGGGTCATAGTGTTAAACACTGGGTTGGTTAGGCACTGTCAAAAAACTTGATGTGTCTCCAGCGGATGAACTAATCCACCGACTGCAACAGGTGCAGGCCAGCGTTCTTTAACCTCTCGAGGGAGATATGTCGGACTATTGACTAAAATTGCAATGTGTGCTTATATTATTTATTGTAGCCTAGATACATTTCATATATTTTTCAAGAACAAACAATATTTGTAGTTTAACAAATCTGATGTATATAATAAATGACATTTTGGTAATTTAAATGGTGATGAGAATCACCCTAAGGATAACAAAACTAACTTAAAATAAGTTTTCCGGGCAGCCTTTTGCTATAAAAACGGGAAGATGTGGTGGCGTTAAAAACCGGGTTAGTGAAGTGCTGCAGCAAGTCAAACATGGTGTGTCTACGGTGGATGGTTATCCCACCCCATATTACCGTTGCCCCCCACCATTGCCACTCCAAGCAACGGATGCAGGTTGGTGTTCTTTAGCCTGTTGAGAAAAGTATGCCTGACTACTTTTCTCATCACAGCGTTCTGAAATTGTTGAAGGCTTTTAGTTGTGTTGTTAGTATATAGTATGTTAGTTTAGTAATTTAACCGGAGAACATATTTAAGTATTATCCGTTTGAGACGCAGTGACAAGTTGGGTAATGTGATGCGTGGCTTACTTTTTCTATTTTGCTCTGATGACGGTTAGATAGATCGGGATACCTATCCCATTGTGGGCACAGATAGTACATTAATAATGCAGGGACGTTCTCTTACCCCCCCTCCCTACTGTACAGGATTTTTAAATAACTTCTAGCTGCAGTTTGTCTTTTTTTAGTCTTAGTAGAACATTACATGCGTGAACGATACAGTAAGACGAGATCAGGCCCTTGGCACCACGTAAACGGACGGGGCACAAGGAGGGACCCCAGTCCCACATGTCAGGCAGTAGTTATAGATAGGGTTTCATAGGACACAAGGAATATGTGAAGGATGTTAATACAAACCACTAAAATCGCCGAACTTAAATACATCAGTATAATCGACCAATGGTTATATTTTCATATGCGAAAAATAATCCGATTGCTGCCAACACCTCATTTTCCATTTATTGTGATTCACTCTATTATTTGCCTTAGGCATTCAGTTTCTTCATTAACAGTCCTCTGGGAACTGTCCCTGAACTTCATCCTGAATAAGGTGATATATAATTTTTGTATTACATAATTGCATAAGATCATTTTGATTGCTTTAACTCAAAATATAATTTATATCTTAGCTATCTCGTTCTTTTTGTGAAATTAGCTTACGCTGCTTATTTTATTAAGACATCACAAGATGATGAAACCAATCGCTAAAGTAAGTGACACTAATACGATATATCCCCTCATGAAGGAGCATCATTATGTCTAGGAAATAGCCACAACTGCTTGATCATATTTTGAAGAATAAAGTGCCTAAATTTAGTCTTGAACAACATATGAGTAAGGAGGAAGAAAATTCACTGGAAGGAACGGAAAACAAGAAAACATCCATAAGCATCACTAATAAAAAGTAATATCAAACTTTACTTACGGCGCTGTCCTCAGAGTGCAGGGATTCTTTTATTATTCCTTCTTAAATTTCTTTGGCTTGGTTACATACACCTGTGTACATGTTGTGTTAATTTGCACGCGTAATTTTTCATGGTATTCCGAAGTTATAATTTAATAACAATTTTTTGTAGATATATTGTTACAGAGACAGGATAATTTACAATAATTGTCCCATATCATTTATATTTATGTTATTTCTTTTGGTATCGCCCAAAAAGGGTAGATGGTTCACACATCGGCTTTAGTTCGTTATCAGCCTCCTCATTATCACTTGGAACGCTCTAGCTAGGGATCACGAGCTCAAAGATTTGTGGAATATAAACTTGACTTTTACTTTAATCTGATACCGGTACTTTTTTTCATAAATTTATTACTGAAATCACTCGTTATGGGAGTTCTATGAACAAATTTTCTTTATCTCCACTTTTTTCAAAATGATTTCAGTTAATTCTTAATTTATTACTTGGTATTAAAAATGATAATACCACAATCGCTGTTTGAATCAACCCTGGAAATGTAGTAAGAGGATCAGGGATCACAATGATGGGGAATTATATTTATAAGATTGCATGAGTTAGGGTTCACACTTCGTTAGAGAAGGCTTTCAAGGAGCTACAGACATCTAATCTATCTTACGACCTAATTTTGAATTTTTTAATGTGTAAAGGTCTAGTCAAATTCAACTTCACTTACATGGGAGCGTTAGACATATGCAGAATAATAGATGCGATAATAAAACAAAATTAGCAATGTAAGAGTAATAGAAATAGGAGTAACTAATACAAAATAATGACCTATACAAGCACTCATACTACACAAACGTATACAAAGTTTATACAACTTTGTATAACTGTGTACAAATAAATTTGATTACAAAAGTATGAACTTTAATGAATATGTTTCGAATGATATTCGGCCAACATCATCTTTGTTGTGCTTTTTTATACAACCAGTAAACAAAAAAAAATTTAGAAAAAGTCATGAATCTTCATTTACATAATTAACTTTCAAACAATTTTTTTTTCTAATAAATACATACTTCATTGATAAATGCATACTTAAGAAAAATTAATAAATTCTTCTTTGTACTAATTAGTAATTTGGTTACATCTTAAACCACAAAAAAAGTATGTGTCTGTGAGTTTATTAAAAAAGGAACAAATATGCTAAGTAAGAATAAAGTCAATATCTTAAAAATTAGTTTAAAAAAATATGTTAGAATAAAAATAACTTTATCCACTTTCATCTCACGTCTCTTAATTTTTTCAATTAAGAAACTCGCAACTCACTCAGAATCTGCTCCCAGCAGTTTTACAGGCGGAGTGCCTCCCCTCCTAAGCTGTAGCTACTTAATGAGATTTACAAGTGTTTACCTTCAGGTAATGGCTTAAACTGATTTCCTGAAGTCAAGAAAGCTTTTTTTTATATATAGCTTAAACTTTTAACTAAGATAGCCCCCATTTTATTTTTATTTCAGTCCACTAGTCGGTGAAGTAAATAAAATATCTAACCTTAATCGAGAAAGGGTGGGGGGATTAATGCCTATTCGGAAAGGAGAGTCCTCTTGGAATCGGAGCAGTGACACCGCTCTACCTAAGGAGGTATTTTTTCATTAGGTGCTGGAACTCAAGCTATCTGCAACACCCGCTATCAATCTGCTACCTTCACTAGCCGATAAATCCTCCGGCTAAATGACCTGGAATAAAGTACCTACATCTGAAATCCAGTCCTGAATTAAGAAGAATGGACTAATTTCTTATAAACAACACAATAGTTTACCTCAGCTATCTCGGATTTTATAGAACCGATTAGAAAAAAACAAAAACGATTTCACTATAGTTTCTGCTACGTAAAGTGTAATTGTTAATTTTGTACATGAAAATGAAATAAATGGTTAGCAAAAGAAAAAAATAACAGTAGACAATAATCTGGTTTCGTCCAACCTTTGAAAACTTTGCCAGAGCACATTACTTTAATTAAGTCATAAACGGTTTAAATTAATGTTTTTCTTCGTAAAGACAATAAAAAGATATTAAAATTAGACGCATATAGATATGGGATATTTTAAAGGAGTACCAGCTGAAGGTCGAAAATTGGAAGAAGCTTTAGTTTCGACCTTGTTACTTTAAGTTTTCTTTGGCTAAAAGTTGAGAAAAAGAAGTACAAGCCATATTTACTATAATGAGATTTTCAGGATCTAATTAAAATTAATTATTACAATTAGGTCAACAAAGTAAAAATGTGTGACTGTGAGGTTGGAAGGGACAGATTTTTCGTAGAGCGTTGTACAACTTTTTACAGGTTGCTATGGGTATTTACCCGGTAAGAGCGGTCGTACCCGGTTTTAGTACCACCATTTTTGCACTAGCACACCCTTACTATTCTGCTTTTTATGTCAACTAAAGTTGTTTCAGACCTCTAAACGTGCGTGCTCTCGGTAAAAGATTAATTATACTGATCTAGTTTATAGTGGTTTCTAGACATCAGCAGCACCTAGTCCTCATTTAATACTCAAAACCTTTCTAAATATTATTTTATCTAACGATTACCACAGGTAGCGTCTGATATGGAGGTAATTTAAAATTACCTAACCTTTTAGTTGTTGCATCGTTTCGTTTCATATTTTGTAACTGCACAACAATGATCTCTCAATTCTATCACCAAGCTATTATTATGTATAATAGCTAATATTGATATATATATGTATATATATGATGTGTAATGATGATATAATAATGTTGGTTATTGATACTTAAAATGTCATAAAATGCAAAAGAACTTTCTTATATCGTTTAACTATATCCTTGTCTCACTTAAAAGTCCAGGCATTACTCCCGTAAATTTTATGAATAGTTTATACTTAGCTAAAAAGGTGCTCGGTAGGACTGGACAAAGTTTGAGCGCAAATTACCCATTGTAAATCTAATTTTTATCTATAATCTGTCTGAAGAAATAATAATTAAAATTGTTTTGTGTTTGACATATTATTGATGCTTTCTGGTGGCTTCCTATGCTCATTAAAAAGAACGCCCGTGTATGCTTTAAACAGTTTTGTGATGGTGAACCACTTGATGGATGCGTTTGGTATTTATGATATGTCCTTCAAGTCTTAATCTTACTCTTATTGCTCTTGGCACTTTCAACGATAAATCGCCAGCCATCCTACGTGCCACTAACCACTAAGGACATTAACAGAAAATCATTTTGTGACTAGACGAAAATATCACATATATCAAACATTTTTGTTCAGGCATTACCAAAAATAGTTTTAATGTCTTCAAAAAAGGCCTAGAGACATCTGCTAAGAAGAAAAAAACAACAATATTAATACCATCACGAAATTAGACGCGTGAGAACCAGCAATAAATTGCACATACATAACAGGCCCTGTTGCCGCTCTGTGCACTGCTTATCTTCTATCCACGTGATTTCTTTACTTTGATAATGTCAATCATTAAGCAATAAGCAAATTAGTGATTAGTCCCCCACCTGCCCTCCATCCCATGTGTCTAATAATAATAAGTGATTTGCTTTTTTTAAATTAAAGTTTAATCACTATTGCTTGTTTTCATTTTATATGTTCACTATAAATTATTTTTTATCGCGTTTAAAAAATATATAGTTCTTATATTTCTACTGGATGATACCATTTCGGATAGAGGAATAGTGGAAAAATTGCTTTAAAAGAAAATATGATTCATAGTCCTTAGTGTGTCTAAATAGACAAAACCTCAACTGATGATAATGAATAAAAGATTAACAGAAAAACTAAAGGTTTTTTAAAAAATTTGATTTTCACACAGTGTTGAGTAAACGAGTTCAATGATGACATCGATCAGTTGATATCACCTCCCTAAAAAATCGTACACCAAAAATCACTAAATGAATGAGAGAGATGTATTTTTTTTTACTGTTTTTTGTGAATACTTTCAATGTTTCTGTCTTAATTACCTGACAAGCAGAGAGTTCAGAGAGATTACAGGGAATAGAGAAAAAGGTCTCACCTTTTATATTTAATTGATTTACTCTGACACTTAATTAGTGTGTAAGGGTGAATTTCGGAACATATAATTACACATTCAGGACGACCTGACATTTACTTTGTATAGTTGATACATTGATGGTACATAGACCATACACGTTAAACATATACATCCTAATTTATTGGAGTTTGAAAGGTTAAATAGTACCTAGTCATTTTATGTGTTTTCCTGTTTATTTAATTTACCTACGACCAAGCTTTTATGGATAGGTATCAGTTATTATCTTATGGAGTCTGGGTATTGTCTCTTTATGATACTTGAATTAATGGTTTTTAATTATTTTCCCCAAGATATCTGAGCACTGAAAGCGTTGTAGTAAAAAGATTTTGTTTACTTAATATTGTTATCTTATCCCATCATAATATTATAAACTATCATTTTTTTTAATTATGTTTGGCTGTAGGTTTCTACTGTTATATCCACCACTTATTATTAATAATCATGCTTGTAACTACTTACCACGAATAAATAGACGTTTCACTCTTATCAGACCAGAAGACACCCAGCTACGTTTCTATATTTTTTTAATAAATCTTGCGTATAGAAGAGGGAAGGGACTAGTTTACGATTACGACAAGGCAGGAGCTAGGAGCGTGGGCATAGCCCGGCCTCTGACCTGCCTATGTAAGGAAGAAATCCTGAGTTTTTTTTCATTCAGTTGGAAGCCGACACTTGGTTGCTAAACGAATACTGTGCCAATTAGCTAGCTAAATTTGTTTCGGAAAAATTCAGATCCAATATTTTGATAATAACTCAATAATTACTTCCATTTTGCATTATAGATTTCATTTATCTTACAATTCATATTTATTTACCTAATTCCCTAAAACTGTATGCATTGGATGGATCGCTGCCTAACCTACATTTTGATAATTTCTTTTCAATACTAAGTTCTTAAATAAGTTTTGACGTTCTCTAAATCAGAAAATTAATTTTAGTAGTATAATTCCTTTATTGTGCAATAAACAATCTGCCTTTTATAAGGCAATAAGAGAAAATTAATTATGACTAGGAGTGCTCAACTTTATTGGAAATGCCCACCGAATAGGTCACCAGCAAACGTCAAAGATCACAGGTTAACCCATTTATCTCTTGACGCCTGCCGGGGGGTGGCCGGTTCGACTAGACCTTCCCCAACCAGTGCCCCCTACCCGACAATTAGTTTAAAATAATGTATACGTACATATACAGTACTAGTGACCAAAGTATGTATTATTTTAAGTCCTAAGATAGGAGCCGTTTTCAGTATGACAGACATAATGTCATTGATGTTATGGTAAAATAAGACGTAGTAATCCCCCTCACCCCATTAGATTACTGTCACGAGAAAATTGTGTATCCTCTGCCCTTGATTTTTTTCTTTTTTTTTTTATAAATTAAAAAAAACAAAATTAAATTCGTTCACATAGGTTTAGTGATTTACCTACTGGAACAAAAGGGGTTTAAATAATATGTTGAGTTATACAGTCAAGAATAATATCCTTATAAACTGCCTAGGTAAAGAGGATTATTTTTATTTTTCACTTTACACACTCAAAGTGTACCTTGAAAAAAAAAATGAGTCTACAAACACTGCCAGTGTGTGTAAAACAAACTGAAAACTTAATTAAAACGGAAGGGTCAGGCGGATGAACTTGTTCTCTCCCTCATGCTTTGTATGTAAAACATCTGTCATGCTGGTCAGTGGCAGTGAGGCAACTAGGGCTGGCAAACTCCAAATCTTTGACTTCGTCTCGTATTCACAGATGTAAATTGTAAGATATACAGTAATATATACTATGCCTCCGTTATTTACAAGAAACCGTTACTAAACAACCATTACATAATACGGCCTTGAAACCGGTACGAAGGTTTCTTTTTTTCTACTTGTACTTTCAGCACAGAAATTATTAAACGTGGTATTTCAAAAATTTACAACAAAATACCTTGAATTATGCTATTTAGACGTCGGTCAAATAAACACGCAAACAATAATTGCAAGAACTATAATTGAAAATAAAAGTTTAGGCCCTAAAACAAATTAATACTACATAAAGCAGTAATTCGTCCAACAATGTCACGACAATGTACAAAACATCAGTATGCGCATTAATTAACAATTAATCTGGACAACAAGACAACTATCATATTAGCAGACCATCAATTTCCCGCAATCCAGAGCACCATGTACACACCTCGACAGAGCATGTCTTTTTCTAAATTCAACATCCGAAAACCCAAATTATTGGCTTGGTAATTCAGTAATTAAATTTTATTAAAGAGCAAAAGGCAATTACAGTAATCATAGTCTCAAAACTTACACTCACAAACCCATAAAATATACATTGCTTGAATAAAATTAATCTCCTCAATTGATTTTGTTTATTTATCGCATCATTATTTTATTATTTTTATCATGTTGGATTTTGTTGTTTTTTCTACTGTTATACCATCACTTTTTATTAATTGTCAGTTTAGAAAAAATACATTGTTCAAATTTACATATACGGTCTCAGTGACTGAAGTATGTATCATATTACATGTGCTTCTGTGCAAAATTGTAAATGATTACCAAGAAAATAATAGTGACGGCAAGAAATAATATATCTCTTGTTCTCTAACTCAGATAATATTTAATAATTAAAGTTTACATCCGTCCCCATGGTGAGCTATTTTATTTTACCTGGTGGACGAAACATGAAACGTTACAGCAATCGAGATCGATATAAAACACGATTTCTGGAGAAACGATTATAACACTGACGGTTAAATCAAATAAATAGAAACAGCTAATGGTATTAAAACACGAATTATAAAGTAATATACAAATAGCTATAAAACTACATGAAAAAATATCATCATTGACTAGATTGTTAAGTGAAATTTCTAGAATGGACCAAATATTTCATCAAGAGATTATACGATACAGTGCTTTTGTTGCAACATAAAACATCCTATGCTTCATCTAAGTTCTGAAATGAAAATCAATTGAATAAAATAATTTATTTGTGAGTTCTTATTTTTCACATTATATGAATCAATTTTGGTCAAAAAGTTTGACCATAAACTTATTATATGATTCAAATGAACTGTGGGTTCTTAGTAAAACCTAACTGATAATTTATTTTTCCAAAGTGCATTCCTACCCCATACAAATGATAGAAAATCAATTAATAGCTTGGAAAATATTGAAATAAAATTAATGTTGGATAATATAAATAAAAGGGATGGAACACCCGACACGTGTGTGCTAAGAACCACCCCTTCCATACATAATGGACATAGCCAATCGTAGTCTGAAGAGCGGTGGTTTAGTAGAAAAAAAATATTATTATTTTAGATTATTTAATTATCCCACATAATCAATTCATTGAGTGAGTAACCATTAGATTGATTTATAGTTTTTTGACTAGTTGACCATTTTTTATGCTACTGTACTATTCCACAATCCACCATAAATCTTTTGATTAGTATTTTAATTAGATAGAAATGTTTTATTTCAATCAAATTTAGCGATATGCGATGTTTCAACATACTTGCTTCTTGAGGAAAAGTCTTAACTGTTCTTATTCAGTCTTGAATAAGAATAAAAAACACTGATTAAAAGTAAAGTTAAGAGTCCTGAAATAATTTTATAAACATCTGACCTGTTTTTTTTTTCAATTGGTTGACAGGTATCCGTTCCGTTAATTCAATAAAAATATAGTGGCCTACTGACACTTAACTTTTTAAAAAATAAAAAGAAAAAAAGTAACTTTAAAAAAGCAATCAGCTAATCAGCTTTTTTTTTTAGGGACGGGAAATTAAAATCGACCAGAGGAAATTCGACATAAAGTGAGAACCTTCATTAAGGTACTTCGTTAAATTGAAAAGTCTTCTATCTTCCTAATCCCTTTCATCTTATTTACTCTTAGCCCTTCTTCTAATTTAATGTAGCAGAATTAGCCAATCATTGAATAAGTATACATATATTCGCAAATACTGTTTACAGTAATTATTATTGCAACTAGTTTCCCTAAATATTATTCAATCGATATATCATCTTTCGTTCATTCAACTATTTGTTCAATTTTAGGAAAGGTTTATAAATAGACAAAAATATTTAAAGTACACCTCATTAGGGCAATTGGAAAAGGTTGAAAACAAATCACTTTGTATCTGGTACACCTACATGACAACCTATTAGCTTTATTAATGTGTCAGCCCTTTCCCGCACGCATCCCTCTTGAAATTACAATCTCCTTCCCATCACAACTACAGCATTTAACACTTATTATGATTGAAATTAGTTCTGGAGTGAAGCTATAGGCGGAGTACTCGCTGAGCACGAAAGGGGAACTTCACTTTGAAACAAGTACATAGCAATCGTAATTGTTCTAACCCCCCCCCCCTCCTCGTTCATAGAATATTCTTGCATTTCAATCTTTAGTTTATTCTCAGAACACAATATCCCGTCTCTCGGACCTTCATAATACTGCCTACAAAACTACCGCATATCCTCGCAGTTCCATTATTCGCTGGAACATTCATAGCATGCGACGGATAAACAACAACCTCTATATTTTTCTTAAGATATTTATAAAAGGTTAATTTATGGTAACATGATCAACATTAGAAGAGTAAGTAAGAAAAATAAAAAAATAAAATGTTACAAACAGTTTTAATGTGAGAATTAATCATAATCATAGAAATAATTTTGTATCACCTCTTTTTGCTTGTCTGACAGCTTCTAGTCATCTTGGCCGTGACTAGACGACACTGGGAATGTCCTCTTGAGGAATTTTCTCCTATTCATCCAATTATGCGTTTTGAATTACAAGTGTCGTTCGTTCATAATTACGAGCTCTGACTTGCCTTTTCAGCATACCCCACACGTGCTCCATTGGATTAAGGTGCAGACTTGCAGGAAGGGCCGACAATAAATGCCCCATGGTATTAGGGGTCAGTGACCATGGAAGTTGGCAGTCACGATAGTAGCAGTATGTGGTCTCACATTGTCATGGAGATTTGCACCAATATATGGTGCATATATTGCTCCGGGCTGTCCGTTACACACTTCTCAGCAGTCAGTGAGCCCCCGTTTATTATGAATAACTCTGGTCGAATGAATTTCATTTTGAAGTTAAAGATTTGTTTGGAACTATTAAGGCCAAGAAGGTTATGAGTTTTGGCTGAAGCACCGCCTGGAAGACCTTGTCCGGGGTCTCCTATGTTCGGCACATGTCTTTTTCAATCCACGGAGTATCGTAAGGTGACTATTCCTAAATGCATGGTCACTTGCCATCAGGCAAGCCTTTACCCAACAATGTTATTGCTTTAACTGCGATTTATTCAGGACGACTATTTACACCAGAAATCTAGAAAACTCGAGCTCAAAAAGAACATTAAAAAAAAAATGGAAAAACGAAAATAAGTAATTACTTAATAACAATTACCCACTAACAGCAAAAGGACACAATTCTCTCGACGGACATTATCTTACTCACAGTTAAATGTTAAATATTTACTTCCTAATATAGAATTCAGCTTTAAATATTTTTTTAATTTACATTAAACGTTTTAGTGATAAGAAAAAAACCCAATAAATATTCAAAAACTTTAAAATAAATTATACAAAAATTTCGATTTCTTGAGTAACTGATCTCTTAAAATCAAGCAAAAAGTTTTTTTTGGTTTTTTATTTTGATTTAAAATGTTTTGACGGTCACGTGTTGTTGTTATATGCAGTTTTAGTATTTTTGTTTTGCTGTGTAGCCTCACGAGACCAATGTCATGACACAGTGACACTCGTACCTCCACGTACGGTAATCAAAAAGGTGAGCCCCATCACCTTATTAGTCAGTTCAGTCAAGTCACGTAGAATGTATACTTGTTTAGTATACTTGTTCATTATACTTGTTTATTCATTATATAATTTCTATAAAATAATAAAACCTGTATATAATGTAGTAATGCTACAGGAAATACAAAATAATTTGTAAATAGATTCGCCAGAGGATCTATAATTATATATCTGTAAATATCTGTAAATTTAAAGGGGCTATGAAGAAAAAAAAAAAAAAAGTGTTGTTGTTTTAGTGGAAGACGGTTGAAACCGAAGATATGCAGCCCATGAGATTACTGTTTGTAGACCAGTTACACGATACCGTGGGACACGTCGGTCTGCAACAGACTGAGCCAAAAAATGACCGGTGTGTTGTACTACTCACGCTTTGGACTATGTTTTCTAGTGCTCAAATCAAATTAGAAATTTCTGTCATATTTTTTAATAACTTTTTAAATATTTATAGGAATTTTTCTACGTATTTATATCGCCTTATCACTAAATACGTTTAATAATTATTAAAAAAGAATTGTAAGCCAAAATTATTCTATTTGGAAGCGAATACTTTAATTTTTTTAAGTGTGTCACTCTTTTTGTGGGTTTGTTTATATAAACTGCCGGGCAAAATTAGCGCATCACATATTCGCTTGTTCACATCTGCATTTGAATTAAATGGAATTGCTCTAACCAGCACTGGTATTAATAATGGAGTAATCATTAGAGATAATCTCTTATGTGATCTCCGTTGACAGTATTGTCACCATTACCGTTATTGAGGGATTGAGTGTTTTTTATTAGGTAATCACTTTTTATTCATTTATATATTAAGACAATTATTGAAGGTGGGGTGAATAAACTGAAATCAGTTTCTCTGTAAAAAAAGTTTTATTCACTATACAATTAGATATATTAGAACAATTATTCATATTATTTACACAATCCTACCTGTAAACAAAGAAACGAAAATTACAGTTTATAAGTATCACTTCTCTATTCACAACTTTTTTTACTTAACTTCTCTATATCATATAAATTTTTAGAATATTGCTGGACATAGTGACATAGCTTATTTATACATCAGACATTGTCTAACTTTTTTATTGTTCTATTGTCTATTTACATATTTCGAAATTACTAACTCGTATACATTAATTTTACACAAATTTCAACACTTTGGAGTTATTGTAGTTATGCTACTTACATTTGATAATACTCTTAAGTCAAGAGTTTCGGTTACTTTTCAAGTGTTGAATTAAAATAGCTCTAAATGAAAAATTATTGTTTATTTTGCTGAAAGCCAGCCAACCATAGTTTGGTTGCACTGGGACTATTACGCTTTGCCGAGCACTCTTTGACTGTGCTCAAAGTGAACGCTGCTAATTATGCCATGACATGAACTGGAATAAAACCAAAGCTGTATCATACTACCTATTTTATTATGACAGAAAGTTTATAATGCAGCAACGCTTCCAAAAAGGTACACTATCATTATAATAACCACAATAGTATGTTCAAACACAATATTGTCAATAATTTTCTGAAATATTAAGGGTAAATCGATAATACGAAGCCATTGATCCAAATATCTAAAACAAGTGATTTACTGCACTACGTTCGTGGAAAGAGCGAAACCTGTTGTTAGAAAAGTAAATAGTTTTTAATTAGGTAGCGTTTATTCCCCAAAATTGGGATCATCCCTATACAACTCCGTCATCAAAGTGTGTCTAAGGGTTTGAGTTTCTCTGAATTAAAAGCAGCGTTGAGATGCAACGAGGAGGTTGATGAGCAGGTGGAAAATATAAAGTCTGAAACTGTGAAAAACAGCTTTGCGCAACCTCTCCTTCTAGAATTCTAATCCATCAACACAAAAAAGCTCCGTTAATAAAAAAAAATTACCTTAATACACCAACTTTCCGATCTTTCAAGTATATGTCATGCTGTTGATACCTCCAAGCTCACCGATGCCGAGTAGGCACATTAGATGATGGAATTTGCAGTGGTTCTTTTCTACCAGCGTCAATAGCATTTTAACAGTTATCTGCACGGGAATTTGTTTAAAGATTCATTTAAAAATTGAAAAAAAAAAAGAAAGTAAAACTCTTTTCCCCTAACTCTGACTTTCAGTGAGCTCGTTTCATAATATCACTCACATTTATAAACAAGAAACTCCTGACAAAACAAAGTAACTTGTCCCTTGAAACGACTAAAATCCAATAAATTAAGAGGTTCTAAAGTTATGCCCAGTTCCAACTCCAACTTCCCACACACAGCGAGAGTGCAACTTTAGTTAGATTCCTCTGAGACTCCGTACAAACTCCGTCCCAAAAGTACTCGTTGACGGGACGAGAGTATGGAGGCGGTAAATGTGATCCTGGTTAAAGTAATTCTCTGTTGTCTGCTTGGCTGAAATAGATAAGGCATCACCTGTCTGCTTTGCTATCTAGGCCGTGATGTCACTCCTTTTCCATTAAACCCTTGGTAGTATCTCATGCGGTTAATGAAAGCGTCGCGAAGACGTCTGGAATGGAATATGATTACCCTCTCTTGGAATCAGCTTTAAAAACTTTGTCATATTTCTCCTGTATGCGTTGTAAACTATTTAACCTACTTTATGTCTTTGGGATTTTCATACGTCTGTAAAAATCATCAAGTAATTCATGAGAATTATACTTGTGTTGGTCTTCTTAGTTATGAGTTTAATAACACAGAATTAAGTTATTTCCCCTAATTACTAGTGCTATCGTTTTTTAATATTTAGTTAAACACAAGACAGAGAGTAATTGCCAAGTTTCTATAGGAAATTAAATTAAGGCGAGGATGGAATAATAACGAATCATTAACAGATATCAAGAGCATCATTATCTATTAGATATGTAAGATTAAATTTATTCGGAGGGGGAATGCTAGTGTATAACTTTGGCACCTAAGGGACATATTGTTTACAGTGGGTGTTTAGTATTGCTAAAATACTTATGAATGGAGATACCACTATCGTAGAGGGTTGGGAGGAAAAGGAGAGAGTGTTCAAACATCCCGAACGACTTATAAAGATAGTTATTAGTAAGTTAAGACGTTATCTAAATTTGCATAATATGCAGCGAGTCTTCAGTCAGTCAGAAATGATATTAGTGTGCTTTTTGTTTTAGTGCGTGTTTGGCAAAGTACGAGCTGTCTTGTATGTTATTTTGGTGTCTCATATGTGTTCCGCTATAGATAAAATAAGTGTTCAATTCAGATGGCCGTAACAACAATTTCATGAGGAATTTTATGACAAAATCAACGACCTGACCTCAGAATCCGATGATAATTTGCTTTACAATAGTGATATAGTCGAAGATTTATTGAAATTGTATCGGAGTAACGATTTCATTGTTTAAAATCCTCAGGATGATAAATACGATAGTTGAAATTTTGAGATTGGTGTTGATGTCTGTGCCCCATCAAGGGGTCAAGATACGACCCAACGTTTATAGTTCTGTGCCCAGTGTCAATGAACGACATGGGCAAAAAGTAGTAAAGCATAAAATAACAAATATAAGTTATTGTTTTATAAAAATTTGCATTATCTGCTAAGTTTCAAATGCATACCATTAATAAATTTCCCTCGGCAATGATTTAACCTAAGAGAAACTAATGCTGTCTATGATGGAGGGGTGTTCATTCGAACTAGTTTAGCCTAGTAAATCACACATATGTCATTGAGGTACACTAAACCCAGTAGGGGCCAACAAGTTAAATTTGTCAGCCCTCCTAACAAGTTAGATTAAAAGCTCATCCGTTGTAGTGATTGATTGGATTTATATACTACCAGCATTAATGAATTTAACCCTAATAATTGATTATATATAAATCAAGGCTCATGGTATGGCAATGTTAGGCCTAATACCACGTAGCCCCATGGCTGTAAACACATATAGAGGATCAGACGCGGAACTCTGTGGCTCTCGCGCTCTTGGTCAGCCTCCGCTGGCTCTTATCCAGTGACGCGGCTGACGTAGGAGCGTGGGGACTTCCCAGGACTTCGCTGCCTCCTTCGCACGCGAGGGAGTTGACAACCATGTGGACTTGGGGGGCCTCTGGGCCATTTGTAAATATTATATGAATGAGCGAGTGAATGATGAATTGTAAATATGGTATGAATGATAACATTTATCTCAATTATTTATTGCCAATTATATTTATTTATATTTATAAAAAGGCAGATTGTAATTTTATCTTAATAAATTATTGTTATTGAAGAAGCGGAATAAAGACAGTTAAAACCTAGCCCCTGTACGTTTATCATTTCCCTTATTCTTGTTCTTTTTTTTAATCGTCTTAAGCCGACAGACTATATATATATATATTTGTGTAACGTAAATGTTGTCCAAAAATAAAGGAACTGACAGTAGACCTCAAGTGCAACAGAGAAGTCCATCTGGGCTATTATCCAATTCCAAACAGGAAAGAAGTAAATTTACATTTTGTGTATTTTTAAGGTATACCATTATTATAATTATTATTATCCCCCTGAGCCAATTCCTAGATAAACATCCACTGACCATCGCATGATTAGGAAATACATGAGTTTTTGTTTATTAATAATTCACCAAAAAATCTTTTTATCAGTTAGAAGGTGGAGAAGAAAGAATCTTTTTATCTTTATGTGTTTTCACAATCTCCTAAGGCTGGATAAATTTGTATTGTGTTACTAACCACAGTTCTGGTATAATTATTACTCGAAAATGTGGATAAATCTATATCTTCATATATAAAAAAGGAACCAAAAAGAAGAGAAACTATTTTTAAAACCCGAAACGTTTAAAGGTCTCACAGTCAAACACCAACGATATGTAAGACCTTAGCAGCAAGCGCCCAACTATTGCAAAAAGCTGCTATTGGCATTATCAACATCCTGGGTTGTTGCGTCACCTTTTTTTTTTTGGATGTCTTCCTCTACTTTTTTTTATAAATAATTAAAAAAAAATGTTGAGTTCAGGGCTACTACTTTTATAATACAGTCTATTTCTCAACTGAAATAAATAGCTCGAACAGAGCTGAGACAATAACGGGTTGTTTGACTTTGTATTATGATTACATTAAAAATACAATGCTAATATTGGGATACCCATCATAATTGAAACCAGGCTGTTTGTACTTCAAGACCTTACAAAATTCAATTTCTCTCCGAAAAAAAATTATTTTTTTATTTGTGTTCTACATTTAGCACATACTCTAGTTTAGTTCTTGGTTGTTCGCGTGGTGAAAGATTGGGTTTTCCGAAATGGATTCAAAATCGGCACAGGCAAATTCGGTTCCCAGCTCAAAAATAGCTTAGTGAAAATGTTGGTTATAAAGTTTTGAGTTTAATTAATTGTACAGTTAATTTGTCAAATATTTTTCTTGATATTGCTTAAACGCTACTTGTATTTTAATCATCTGTAAATAAACTTACTTATATTTTAACCATTGATAGAATTCATTCATTTTCGAGTCTAATACAAGATCGGAATAAGTAAAGACCGAAATTCGAAGTTTAACTCTCATTGCCTTTGCCCTCTTTTATAAACGTAAGGGTTGAATCCGACCCGGCTAACAAATGAATGCGCATATTTCGTCTTCCCCTCTCCAAAGCCTCAGGGCTGCAGGTACCTTTTCAGTAGGTCATGACAAAAGATTGCACCAGCTAATATCAACTGTGGTAAGTGGCATTGTTTGCTTTTCCTTTCAAGGTTATGAGTCTCTACCTGTGTCGGATGTGACTAACTGGTTATAATAACCTTACGTTCCTGGCTTACGAAAATTCCATTTCCAGCAATTAAAAGTTTATTAAATCGCAATAGATGAAACATAGGCTCAGTTCGGGTAGCAGCAACAACAATTTGAAGAGGGATTGGATGACAAAATCAAAGAACTAGCCTCAAAATCTGATGATAACGTGCTGTCAACTAGTATAGACGAAGATTTGTTGAAATATCATCAGAGTAATTGGAAGCCCCCAGGATGATGATATTTTGAAATTGCTAACGATGGGTGGGGGGAATAACGGATCAGATGCGACACAACGGTTATGTTTCTGTGGCCAGTCGTTACGTATGACCAAGAAAACAAATGTAGTAAAGCATAAAATAGTAAATATTTGTTGTTGTTCTATAGAAATTCACATTATCTACTATGTTTCAAAAGCGTATCATTAACAAATGCCCCATAGCAATGATTTGAACAAAAGGGGAACTAATGCTGTCTATGGTGGGGTAGTGTTCATTCGAACCAGTTTAGACTAAAACAAGCATATGTCATTGAGGTACACTACATCCAGTAGGGGGTTACAAGTAATTAGATTTTTCTTTGTCTAAAAGCTGACGATTTGCGTTCATCATTTCTAGTTATTGATTGGATTTATATTCTACCAGCATTAATGTTCTTTAACTTTAATAATCGCCGCAAAAAAGTAGTGTTACATCTAGATAGGAAACTCGGTTACACAGTGCAATCGTGTTTATTGATTCAACTTCAGTATTTTGCAATAGTACTGCTAAGAGTTATAATTATTTATTTTTATGTTTATTTATTGATTATAAATGTTTAACCTGGTCTCGATTCATTGGCTTATATATCGATAATTTTAAATTAGTGTAATAGTAATGAATGACCACCAAATACGAAATCACAGCCTTTGCCTGCTTTATAGTATTTATTATTATATAATATTGATAATTTGTTAGATTATATTCATGTTATATTTGAAAAATGAATATTGTGAACAAACATCGATGTTACAGTTTTCAGGATACAAAGTGTTTTGTCTCTTTTGATAAATTACTTAAACCAAATTACAGACACTCAGTATATAGCTTGAACTTGTATTATTTAAATGAAAAATAGTTTAATAAAAAGTTTGAACTAACTTGTTGGTCATTATGTAATTGTATAATTAATCAAATACGACGAAGTACAATTAATTTGATTTTTTTTTATGTTGATCACACTCACTGAGAGTCGAGGGGTATGTTTAAAACATATACTCAAGAAAATGGAATGATTTTGGAAAGGGTTCTTGAATATATCTACTGGAAGAGTGGCTGAAGCAAACTGGAGATGGGATATTGTTTAAAGATTACCTGGAGTGAAGGAGCCACCGCCTCCTCAGCACAGCACCAGATGTTACTTGTTAATGACCCGACGTAATGGTTGATGTGATGGCTTCCTCTGCCAGCCTAGTTTAAAATTGAATCATTTAGAAGCGCCCTTTAGCATGATGTTAAGAATAAACGGATGTTAACATCGACATAACTCAACCGATGTTTCTTTAAAGAAGGGATATTTAGATGATTGTTCCATTAGGCTCTTTTATGTTGCTAAAAATAAAACCAGCCCTATGAAGATTTATGAAGCGTTATTTATTTATTATTTTTTTCATTTACGAAATCCATTCTATAAACAAGGTATATTAAAGTGGACACTAATTTTGTAAACTCATTGAACTGTTAATTAGGGATTATATTTTGCATTAAAGTTTTGCTGCCCCATAAGGGCTTAGAAGATGTGATAAAAAAAAACTCTCAGAAATGTGTTTACACCCATGTTTTGGTATGTTAGAGACATAAAACTTTATATTTGGGTTTAATTTGATAAACACTTTGTTCCAACCAGGAAGATAGGAAATTAGCATTAATTAATCAATTGATATGCATTAGAAAAATCTATAATTTGAGGACCACATCGAATTAAATATCTTAATTTTCAGCATGTATCTCAAACTATACATACAAATCGTAATTGAAACAACTGTTAACATCGCGTTCACAGCATTGACTCATCCAGTGATTTCTTACAGGTATAGAATTGTGCAAGATTGTACTAGGTGCCTTTATGATAATAATACTACGCAGAATTATAAATTTTCGTTACAAAATAATTAATATTTAAAATTAACGTTTCTATCATCACCCATGACGCAATAGCTATTGATGGATCTTATTCAGGAAAGTGTCATTAATTAATAAGTTAATTGGTATCATCATGAAATTATAATGGTCATATTATTAAATTACATATCTTCATGATCTAATTAACAGCATGTGATTACAGAAAGTCACTAAACTTTTCATAAACCTCTACATAACTCAACCGATGTTTCTTTAGAAGCGGGATATTTAGATGATTGTTCCATTAGGCTCTTTTATGTTGCTAAAAATAAAACCAGCCCAATGAAGATTTATGAAGCGTTATTTATTTATTATTTTTTTCATTTACGAAATCCATTCTATAAACAAGGTATATTAAAGTGGACATTAATTTTGTAAACTCATTGAACTGTTCATTAGGGATTATATTTTGCATTAAAGCTTTGCTTCCCCATAAGGGTTTAGAATAAAACTAACGTTAAGAAAAAAAATAGATTGGGGAATTAATAATTGATTACTTGTAAATAAAATATAACTTCGTTTTGCATTTAATATCAAATCTTGACGTCCCGATTGATAGTATAGGATTTAGTAAACCATAATTTTAAAAAAGTCAATAAAATTGCTTTTGGTACCGTAACGAAACCCCTAATTACGAGATAAATTACACTTGACAATTTCCTACCCTCTGAATTTATATTAGAGTTAAATTCTCCTATTTGCCCTTAGCAATAATGGAAAATATAAGAAACATCAGTTTTAAGGTATCATTCGCCATTTCGATGATGATTGTTATCTATGTAATACCTTTTTTAAACTATTATTTATCGTATCAAACTCACTTATAACAAATTAATTTATGGGACTTTAAAGGATAGTTGGCGAAGCAGCATTGAATACTTCTTGTTGGCCAAGATTCTATTTTACCTTGAGATTGATGAACAGATACCCGAAGAAGCCTTAAGTAGGCAGTTTCCACAAGGAGCCTTGATCAAAGGAGGTAGTAAACACAAGTCAGCATTCTCCTTGACTGCTCCCGTTCGTTGAACAGATATTAGCTCATTTTTCACTTTTCGCGAAAATCTAACCGATCTGCAATTATGCTATTTGAAAAATTTTATTAAAACTTCTACTGTTTGGTTCCTACATCAGCAATATTTCCAATCAAGTGTGACATTTTGTTTTCAAATCAATAAGCTTCATTGTGATAAAATTACAATCTGTCTTATTGGGCAGTTAGTAATTGTGATAAATGTTCTCATTCGTACCATATTTACCATTCTTCATTCATGCAGTATTTACAAACAGCCCAGAGAACTCCCAAATCCACATTGTTGTCACCACCCTCGCATGTGAAAGAGGCAGCGGAGTCTTGGGAGTCCCCCACGCTGCTCTATCAGCCGCGTCACTGGATACGTGCCAGTGGAGTCTGACCAAGAGCCTGTGAGCCACAGATGCTCATGACATGATTGAAGAAACTGGCGATTGCCAATCCTAATTCCGACTTGAGCGAATCCAACTGTCACGTATTTATAGCAGATCTCAAAGCCACTGCCACTTTAGTCTCCTAAGAGGGTTATAGGATTGAAGGGGCTAAGGTGGTTGTATAGATTGCTATGGAATTTCATGATCATAGAAGGGATCAGTTTAATAATGTAGGGTACATTAACATCATTATGATATTGACGTAATAAGGGGTATTGGCTATTGTTCTCAGGACTGTTGATTGAAAGGATTGAACGCGTTTGATGTCTCTCTTTTTTACTGTCCCCCCATAGCTATATTCTGTATGCCAAGAGTCGTAAAGGAAATATTCACTTGTTATTTAATTGTTCATTTAAAAGCAAATATCACAGGTCTAGATCTGAAGTGAGTTGATGATCGTACAGATGGAAGAAAATATTTTACATCCGAAAACTATTTGATTTATGCATGTCCCGAGTTAAATATTGTTAAAAAATCAGGGGAAAAATAGCATTACAGATCATTTGCTCTATGTAATGCGAGCATTAGTAATTTGTGATGTTTTTATTTAGTGAACTTTAAAATGTTGTTAATTGTATTAAATCCATAGAGAAAACTTATCATCATTATATCTATAGATGAGATACTTTTCATAATTTCTATGCTTAGCCTCACTTCAATCATTGAAAAAGGTTTTTTTTTTGGCAGCACATCAACATTTGAAACATGATTATATCAGGCAAGAGCTCTGCCTTTAGCGCATATCATTCAGTCGTTTAAATATCAGAAATGCCTTAAGTGCAGCCTCTATTTAACCGGTGCTATTTTGAACGTATGTTTCACGTAGTGACCTGGAGGCATAAAATGTAAATATAAATAATAATAAAAACAAAATGATCGATACAGCAATCAATTCATAATATATAATTATTTTGTTAAACGCGGTTTGCAGAATATACGTTTCAAAAGATGAGGATTAACCCAGTTTCCAAAATTATGTTTTCTGACATTTACAATAATGGTATATAATTTTTCAACACCTTGGATGACAAAATCAAAGAGCTAGCCTCAAAATCTGATGATAACGTGCTGTCAACTATAAAACCTTCTAAAATATTTCCTAAAAATGGGTGATATTCTCACAAGCATAAACAATAAGTGTAGGATATTTAAGGTAAATTTAGATTTTTACTATTTCCTTCACGCTGGATCCTATGGATCAGTCTAAATGCAGTTTCGGTGCTATTCCAACCTTCATAGGTAGCAGTATTACTCTAATTCATAGCTCTAGCAGGATTAATAGCTAACTCGAAGCTAATATTCTAATGGATCAGCTTATTCAAATGGCGATACATACTCTTGAGAATGGTTTGATCATCATAACTACTATTCCCTAAAGTTGATTGCTAGATATCCTTAGATATTTATCGCACAGCTACAAAAATCGATTATTTTAATATATTTTATTATTTTATATTAGTAAGTTTCCTTTTAAACTTACATACGTAGATTCAGCTCTAGCTAATAGTACGCCCTGTTATAGAAATAAATTCATGAATACTGTGGATTTTTTTTTCAGTTAAAAAATAGTTCATTACATTCTTACATCCAAGCGCATTAATCTTTGATATCTGGTAGCACTAAAACAAATTGAAAAATTTAAAATATATCCATTTTCAAAGATAACGAACTCAGTTTCGGCAGGTTAAAATTCAGAAAAAAATGGTCTATAACGAAGTTTCATTTTCATTTTTAATGGTGATTCGACCGATTTTTCCCTAGAAAAAGCCAGGGGACTACTAAATTTAGTTTACCCTGGAGACTAGAAGTGGGCCAGACATCGCCTCTTGGGCTTTACCTAACGACACCTGAGCTCTCGCCTGATTCACAAACATCGATCGAGGAGTGGTAGGACGAAGAGAGCAATTGGAGGAAGTGAGTAATATATAGTACTGATACTGGTACCCCAACAGCTCCCAAAATTTGTATGAAAAAATAATAATTAATGCATTCAAAGTTATGCGCGACCGAAAAGCGTACACAGAAAAAGGTATTGAAAATTAGTTTATTTGTTTAAATATTTCTTTGAAGTGATAGTGTTCACAATGTTTTAAAAAAAAATATATAGGTATTAATTTCCTTAAGATTGTTTTTTTTTACTATTCCTTGTTTTGTTTGAAAACTTTGAATTAACCAAAATTATTTTTGGCATTTCCCTATTGGTTTATTTGATTGTTATCTGGTATTATTCCGAATAATCCAAGTTATTCCATGAGTGTCGATGTTGTTTCTTTTAGCTTAATCAGGTCATTGATGGCCTGATATTCAAAATCATCTTTTTAATTAGATGTTTGTCATTATTATTGTATAAATACTTCTGTTTGATTAAAAATAAAAAACTTTTTGTAACATTTATTATTGATTACTGTTTATTATTTATTATTGATCGGTTGCTAATTTTCAATGTGCTCAAAGATGCTTTTTACAATATTTCCATCATAGATCCTACACAGAACATTTATTTCGGACATCAGCCTTTTAAAAATTTATAAAATTGAGGGACTGTTTTTAAGTTTTGAACTAAAAATTTTAAAGCCTCACTTTTTTATTTTACCTTTAGTTAAGAAAAACAAAAACATGTAAAAAAAATACAAGTGAGTAACACAAAAGACTAAAGATAAAGTTAAATAAAAAAAAATATATATAGCAGGATCTTGCCTGTTGATGAAACAAAAACAAAAGGAACGCGAGCCGAGGGGGCTGTTTCTGGCCTGAAATGAGACGGAAAAGACAAATAGTCTTTTCTAGTTAGGCCCTTAGCCCTAACACTTAGATCTGGTAATTCGGCTAAATAAACCAATAGGCTTCCTTCCGTCGTTTAAAGCTCTCCAACTACCTTCATCTGTGCTTTTCTATTTCTTTTTTTTCTCTCTTCCATTATTCCAATGCATTAGGCACCAGTCACAAATACCACGTGCAATCCAGTTCCAATATACTTTTATATGCTTCAAGAGTCGGAAGTAAAATATCTGAAGGTGTTTATCATCATCATACTAAAAATACAATAATGAAATAAAATTTAAATAGTCACAATTTTCTGCAATCATGAATTTAATATTTCGTATTCATTCTTTATTGTGATTCATTCTTTAGTGTGAAAATTACAATCTGCCTTATTGGGCAGATAATTGTGAGAGAACATTTATTACCAATAGGAGATTAAGATATACCAGATACATGCTAATATTTTGTTATAGGGCTAATGTTTCTGTTAATAAATTTATAACCGAAATATTAATGCATTGAAAAATCATCTATTCCCCATTATTACAGATCTAATGATACCATTAAAATGTTATTTTACCTCTTTTTATAAATTGCATAAAAACCCAATTACAGACAATAAGAATATATATCAACCTGTAATTGAGTCAATAATCAGTAGCTCAATTTGGTTCCCAAGTTCGAACTAGCCGGACATAATGTTAATTGAATTGATTAATTGAATAACTAATCGAAACATGTGTTATATGTTATAACATGTGTCGAAACAACAGTACAATTGTTGTCATTACGTTTGCTGTTGTATGAAGAGAAATATATTCGTCATTATTTCAGGTGTGTATATAATAGGGATAGTCGAGGAAATGGAATGATACTGGAAAGGATGCTTGAATACAGAGGCTTAGCCGCAATAAACCGAACTATTTTTGAACAAAGTGATTTATTTAACTTTTTAAAAAAAAAAACCTTTATTCGTGCTCTCCATTATAGTCAATAAACTTGTTCGAAACATTTTTTAAATTCCTCTTTTGTGATGCCAGACAGTGCCTCAGTCTTTTTTTCCTTTACTTCTTCAGCGCCCACAAACGCTATTCTTTCATGTCCCTTTTCAATCGGGGGAATAAGTTGGAGGCTAGAGAGGGTGAATAAGGAGGATGGGGCACAGTGGTCGTACCATATTTTGAGTCAATAATCGACGCATAAAGAGATGTCCATTACATCACATTTCCTGTAATTTTTTAGGCATCTGATTTATCTTTATCTACTATATTACTTCGGCTGGGATTACTGTAATACAATACTCCTATTCCTGTTCTATTGTGATTCTGTATCATTATGCTGGGGAGTGGATCAATGAATGGCTAGGGAGCCCAGCTTACATATTCCCCATTCATCTCAGCTGATCTTATATCGTTGTCTTCTCCCAGAAATTGTTTTCTTTCCTGGCATTTCAACAGTTCACATGGCAAAGCGATTGGGTATCTATTAGGGGTGGCTGTGTTTTCATTTCCGTTTCTGGTATATTGCATCTTGTTTAGTAAAATATTGAGCCTGTTGAGTCAGGAACAAAAGCATACCTGTTTTATGGCAGGTGTTGGTAAAAGAACTCGTGTGCATGGGTTTGTAAGTATTGGAAAATTTACTTCATCAATATTTATATTCATTATTACTGTGATTTATTAACCATAAACTTACCTATGTGTCTAAAAGCAATTGGTTTCCTTTTAAACGATAAATTTTACGTGTTTACTGAAATCGATTAAATACAAAGGAATTCCATGAACTCTATGACTAACCAGAGAGGTGCCCGAGCCTGTAGAAGATTATACAAAGTTCTGTTTGACAGCACCATTACGTTAATAGCATCATCTTTGACATGTTTTATATTTTACTTTCTAATTAAAACAACTTTTTAAAATATTTAACACATTGCGATTTCTAAATTCAGGGCTTAGGCTAAACCATTGTAAATTTTCCTACACTCCTAATGGTATTATTACTAAAACTTAGCCACTAGCATTATAATGAAGCCCTTAATGAATATTGGCAATACTTTAAAATTGAATAGAAAAATTAAAACTGAAAGGAAATATGTGTGTTTGCGATCGATAATTTGGTCCACCTGGCGTGATCAAGAGAGCCTCCAAAAACAAGAAGAAACCTTTGCCTACACCCTTGCCTTAACAGGACATCTCGCCACCTTATATCTTCCCAAGATGGGCGGATCAATCTTTTCATGTGTCACTTTTAAAAAAGTACTTTTTAACCCTTTCCCTGACAAACAAGTCGGAAGAGCTACAATCTTCATACCCCTTTATCTGACGGGCTTATGGCTTTGCTTGGCCTAGTGTCTTAGAACATGTATGTCAACTTCTTTCGCTGTGACAATCAGTACCTGACAGTGACAGCCCCTAGTGTCATTGCTAACCTTCACTTAGACAATTATATTCTATTAATATTTTTATTTATATACTAAATTTATATGGCAGGCTACACATATAACAACATATTATTTATTAAACATTCATTTATTCTTCGTTTTAATATTTAACCTTATGCATGAATCTCGTAACTTGTTTTAAACTTTTATATATGAACCTCTAGAGCGGGTAATAAAATTCTTTTTTGTGGAGATACATTATTTTATCAATAGATATTTTTTAACTGGTGTTTGTTTGTCTGCAAATCTGAACAGGATATAAAGGCAGGTAAACCACAAGAAAGTATTCTTAGCCCCCCAAATAGTCGCTGTTTTCTTTAACAAAGGGAAGCCATAAAAGTCTTTGAATTGCCTTAGCGATAAATGCCTGATTAGTACTTCAAATTGGAAATGTGTATCAACTCCTCAAGAACTTAAGCCAAAATATTAACACTACGGATATTCAATCTTGATGAGATTTAATAACCGAAAATAAGTAACGATGCTTTATCTGGGAAAATCTATCAACCAACACGACAAACGTCTTGTAGTTTTCTTAGGCCCTAAACTATCATGGAAATTATATATATCCTCCAAATAAGAAATAAATCTGAAAAACTAATCTCTACTACCATTTTTCAATAAGCATCCCATGCTTAGATTGCTAGTAAGCATTCCTCAACATCAACAACGCTTCTTGGTTCATTAGAAATTTCATATCTCTCTCGGGAGCTTAGCAGACACCCATTGGAAGCCCACACAGTGTCACTACCAATAACTTCGTATACAATACATAAAATATTATTACTACAAATAAAACATTTGAGTAAGGCGGCATACTCCACACAGTGGGTGGAAAAAAGTCGGTTTTTTTATGTCATAAAAAATAAGTTTATAATTATCACAAAGAATTGTTTATTACTCGGGTAGGAAACATGGAATTAATGCTTACTTTGACCTTTGGATGCATTGTGTCTGATAAAATTAGCTGCAATCGTGTTGAGCCGGCCAACCTTCCAATGCAGCACATTTGACATTTGATAAAAAGGTGTTTTTTTTTTCAGAGGAAATTAACTTGAATAATCAATGCTGCTAGTTCAGGTAAGTTAATTAATGCTTATTGAACACAATGAAGGAGCCAATAGTATATATATCGTAACGTTTACTATGCATGAAGATGTGTTGATTAAAATAACCTGACAGCTAGGATTTTAACTGATTGTATATAAAATGAACTTAAAAATGACTCTTAATATCTCAGGAATAAAACTGAAAATCAGCTGTATAAACATATGCGAACAACGTAATGACAGTAATTCGGCTAGCGGATTTTCTGCCAACCCAGGTTTTACCAGTGAAATTACTAGTGTAAGCCAAGACTTGATTCGCCACTTCTCATAAATACTGCGAGCTATGTCATCTGGTTATTCAATTGATGCAAAAAAGTTTGATAAATACTCATTTAACTCTGTGAAATTCTACATTGATGTATAAATGGTATTAGATGATGGCTGCCATCTAATACCATTTATAGAACTTTATGGCCCACAATTCTCGGAAAATCTCAACATTGAACTACTTATTAAGATAGTTTGTTTCGTTTCCTCAATATTTTACTTTTTTTTTGGTTCTAGAATACGAATTTGAAGTGAAAAAAAAATCATTTAAATTATTAAAACAATGAATAAATCATTATTAAATTAAATAAAACGATTCTTGATGCCAATGGCAATGGCCAGTTTCTCCAATCATGCCCTGAGCATCTGTGGCTCTCGCGGTATTCATTAACCTCCACTGGCTCGTATCCGGTGACGCGGCTGACGGAAGAGCGTGGGGGACTTCCCAAGACTTCGCTTCCTCTTTCGCATGCGAGGAAGGTGACAAAAATGTGGATTTAGGAGGCCTCTTGGCTGTTTATAAATATTGTATGAATGAGCGAGTAAATGATGAATTGTAAATATGGTATGAATGAGAATTTATCTCAATTACTTATTGCCTAATAAAGCAGATTGTAATTTTAGCACAATTGACGAGAATATATACGAGACAATAGAATAGTATCAGCTATATGTAAGTAAAATAACTGGCTCACAGAAAGAGCTAATGCATTATACAAATTTTAAATCTCAATTTACTCAGTAAAAAATGTTGTAAGCAACTTCTCGGAATTATTGGAAATTTTCCAAACTTTTTTCCAAGGCACTTTCTAAATAATTTTGAATACATCAGCGAAACAAAATGTTGCAGGGAAGGGTTTAGCCCCTGTTTTTACCTCGGGTAAAAGCTGTAAAACCATTGAAAATATTGTTTACTATAACAGTTGTAAAAATGTACCTATTTTTGTTAAGAGGAATGGAAACACATTCTTGGTTGTATTAATGCTGTATTTTTTGGGATAATTTTTGACGTTGTTTCTCGAGTAGTATATTTTTTGTTTCTCTTCAAGTAATACTAATAATAAATATCACTAAGATTACATCTATTTATACTTAAGTATTTTTGTAATTGACCCGTATTTTTTAAGAAATTCCCAAGTTTAATTATTTTTTATTAGGATTTGAGGATTTTTGACTATTGATATTTTTTTACCTGAAATCAAGTATGATATAGACGACCTGTTCTTGCAGTTCTTGTACCATTAGCAGACTAATCTAATTACCATTGGGCGGAGAAGAAAATAGGCTCATCATTCAAACATGCCACCGGAAGAACCCAAATTAGTAAATGTAAATGAGGGTTAGTATTATTGCTAAGCAGAGTCCGCTGGTCAAACAAAGATTTCTTGTTTAAATTCCTCCTCATATACTAGATATCTTTCTGTTTCAGGACGAATTCTCATTAATCTAGATTTAGTATGTCCCTCGTAATATGCTTGATATCCTCTCTAGGCTAAGGAACTTTAAGCGATCTTTAAGATCCAATAGTCCAAGTGTTTTCAACCTCTGAAAATAAAATCGTCTAGACCACTGTACGAATTTTATTCTCTGGACCTTGTTTGGCAGTGTGTTGAGTAATCGTCGAAAGCAAATTGTTTCACGGCTTTAAAACGAAATCAATTTGGATTTAATTTCCCAACCAATCTCTCTGAGCAGCATTTTCGTCACAATTTCATGGACCCTTTCTTCTCTCAATCCGGGAAGTTCAGTGGGAAGCCTCGTTAATGTATTCAATATGCTTTGTGATAGGCCTTCAATGCATACGCTGGTCGATTTTTCCTTAAATAATGACAAATTAAAATTGAGACTCGTGCATCCTAGACTCAGTAACCTCATTAATTTTGCTATATAAAATACTTCATTTTATATTTTAAATGTAAACAACTTAATATTGCATTATAACATAGAAGGATACAACAATAAAACAGTTAGAATTAAACACTCACTCATGTCACGTATCCACAATTTATTTTATACTAATTCAAGCCTTTTCGGTTGCTAAACTACCATTCTCAAGCTCCTTTTAAACAAAATGAATGAGAGGATATAAAAGTTTATAAATAAAAAGTTAATGGTTTGTCTTATTCTAACCGCAGTCATCGATTTTTCGATTAGAGGGATTGTATATTTATTAATATGCATAGCTACATCCAGCACTTCAATGTGACTATACTTTGATGAATAGTTAATATTGAAATATTAATTAAACCGATTCCACAATAAAACAGTTAGATATTTTAAAATTAATTCGGTAACCCCACTATTTAATGATCTACCTTAATCTCTTATCTATGGTAATTGTCAAGTAGATAGGATGTTTTAGAAATCAAGGTGAGTATTAAGGTGAAAAGGTGAGTATTAAGGTAGGATTAGAAACTTCCAATATCTGACAATCACAGCCCCATAATACAATGAACATCTGTACTGAATGTACGACACGTGTTACTTTGACAATGGTAGTTAACTCTTTGTTTCAAAGCACCCTAAACATTACGTGAAAAACAAGTGCCTCTAGATCGTAGGCTAATTACTCTCAGGTAAAATTAAGTCTCGAGTCAGTTACCTCCAGGTAATATACATAGCAGTGGTCTAAGCAAACGATCTTTAACAAAAAGTGCCTTTTAAACATATAGGAAATCCGAAATCACTAAAGAAAACAACGTGTTAAAATCAGCTGTAACTTATTAAATTTGTGCTGTTTAAATTGACTCGCATAACATTATTCTTTGAAATTATTTTTGAGGGCACTGCTTTTAAAGTGTTCATAAGCATAGAGAAATAATCAAAACTTCAAATTTTAAATAAACAGCCTCTGAGGAAGGAGGTTTTAAAACTGATTAAACATTTTACGTTTAATTTTGTTTCTCATACTTTGGGTTATTACATTTTGACCAAAAACAAAACCACATATTCCGAAACAGGTAATTTGCCTTTAAAATTTTAAGTTGATTTGGTCATTTCTAGGCCCTCTACGCCTACAAGTTACGATACGAATACGAAAACCACAAGGAAACTGTCAATTTTATAAAGAATATTCTATTCTTGCTCTGCAAAGCGGTTATATTAACCATGCGTGTGTTTAACATAAATTTATTTCCAGTCGTTGTTGAACTTCTTCCAGTGATGAAAACTGTACAGTTCTTACATAAGAAATGATGCGAAACTTTACGAAATTCTGTATGAAACGAGACCACAATTCTTTTCAATCGTCAGGACTTAGCTTTTTCTCCTGGCACCATCAATCTTCAAGAAGAAATTCAACTTGTCACAGTCCCCCCCCCTTTCTTCCGAAGTTTGCTCAAAATTCAGCTCAGGTCGTTTGTCTTACAGCCCATATGCTAGAGAAATAAATGCTCTTTTTTTTTCTGAGTGATAAAACTCGCTCAGATAAATGTGTTTTTCTATTTCCCAATCCCCGTCTTGGTCAGTATCAGAAATCGGAGAGGACATAAATTGCCAAGAGTGTTGTGTCGTAAATGCTCTGCCACATAAATCCGGCCATACTCCAGTATACTCCAGGCTCCAGTATACGACAGGCAATGAAGACTACGAGTGCATTTTTAAAATTAGCTAGAACAACTTTACTATCGACATTGTGTGCGAAAGTCAGGCATGTAGAGCCTTATTGCTCCTAATGCCAGGCCATCTATTCCTCTACATGTATGCATGTCTGCCCATTGATAAGAATACAAAAAAATCAAGTGTTAAGAGTTTTATACCGATTGGTTATCAACCAAATTTAAAAAATATGAAATTACTAAGAAATTATCACTACGAATTCTACAAAATTTGGAAAAACCTAACGTAATTAAATTCCACTAAATATAATTACTAATTTTAATTTATTATTTATCTTACAATAGGAACAAATCTACCATTCTAAATGGATACTTTCTATCCGATGGAACTACCATGCACAATTTCATGTCTCTAAACAAAACACTGGTTTAATTAAACATGTTAACATTATGCTAACGACTTTATGTAATTACAGTAAAAAAAATAAAATATTTATTTGCTAATAGGATAATCTCTAGTAAAATATAATCATGTTTTCAGAATAAGGTTATATTTTGCATTTTTTTTTGCTTAAAAAAAATTGCTGGACTTCTGTCAATGTTTTTGTATAAATGTTTTATTGATATTTCAAATATCTTATGTATTGTTTTATTTAGTTCCTCATTAATTTTTTTAAATTAATATTTTTACTGACCATGTGACTGGTAAATATCCTTTGCAGCTATGGAATTTCAGTTGCCACCCTCGGACCATTTGCTCATTAGTTAATAATAAATAGTCGGTAAATTAAATTTTCTTTCTTTTTCTGGCTTTGTTATTTTTTCTGTGTATTTACGTCTTCTGAAAATGGAACACCCCTTAAAGGATCGTAACGCAGTAGGGTCGTAGGGCACTTTTTACGCATTTTTGGGTTGGGGTGGTTCTCGTTATAGTCTTCAGTTTATCAAAGAAAGTATTAAAGCAGTTTCACTCAGAAGGATTATTCCTATATTTATTTTTCTGTGAATCAGATTGGTTTACTAGCTCATTTCCAAGTTTTAAGACTAAATTCTATTTAGTATAGTTGTTTTTATTTTCACAGGGCTACTTTTGGTTCAAAAAGTGGTCTATGGTATTCTTTTTTTGAATAAATATGTAATTGTTTTCATCTCTTTGATTATTTTCAATTCAAAACTTCAAACGTACAAATATATATATTTGCGGAAAAAAACTTGATAAGTATATCGATCATTCAATGACCTACACCCAGAAATATAACCCCCGTTAAATAATAAGTTGCCAGGACAAATTGAGAGTGTTTTTCTCTTCGCCTCACGTTATATTGCCATTTTAAATACCATAAAAATAAAATTGTACAAATTCTATCAGCGAACTGACTAAGAAATATGGCATAAGAAGCATGGTTGGATGAACACAAGTTACAGGCCTTTGAAGTGTATCACACTTCTTTGAGGGAACCTCTCAAACCAAACTGTGCACTGATGCTTCCAAACCTCTCTATTCCAACCAACAACTTCAAGGACCACTCCCATTAATAATTTATCCCTTTCTCCTTTTGATATAGTAGTTTCACATGCCGAACTCACATGAAATACTAGTAAGTGACTTTTATCTTTTGGTGGTGTCCAATTCATATCTGGCCAGTTGTAATGAAATTTAACAAAGACCCACTTCCCGCATATGAAACAATAACGGTAGTGATTGCGAAACTGCTAAATGAAATGTTACCATTACAGCAAAACATTTAAAGCTGTGAAAATAGTTTTATTTGACTACATGAAATACGAAAAAATACATGTTATTTTAAAAGTAAAAGTTTCTTTTATCAATAATAGCCTCTTTTTTTTTTTCTTTAGTATAATAGGAAGAAAAAATATCACGGGGTTATCTGAACATTAACGGGAAAGCAACCCTCTGGGTAATTTTTTCAAAAATCATTCCAAATGTATTTTTTTGCCCAAAATTGATTTTATAGACGTATCATTTTTTAGTCAAAATGGAGAGTGTCTACTTTAAACAAAGAGGAGAATTTGTTTTTCGCATGTCTATACGCCTATTATTTGATAATTCATATAATTAATCAATTGACATGAACTTTAATAGCATATGACACCATAACAAGACATTTTTTGCTTAAATTTAGGATACAATGGGTTAACATAAAGTAAAAAGTCAGGCACCTAACACTAATCTCTACTTGCCAAATAGTTCATTTAAGATTTAGAATATTATGTTTTCCTCATGCTTAAAGGAATATTCTTAGTGTAAAAGAGACGATTATTTGCATCATCTAGGTTGTTAAAAGCATGTTTTAATAGCTTTTCGATTAACCAAGATTTTTGATAAGCTAAATAAAACATTTTATGTCAAAGACACCGGTTTTTTTATTGTTAAGTTGCGTTTCAAATGAACAAGGAATAACAGTGAAGGATCACCTGATTACAGTAGTGAATAAAGTAACGATTAATAAAGTATTTTATCTAAGCAGGAAATTTAAGTAGTCTCATTTTATCACCTTAAACACTATTGTTTCAAGTAGTATACTAGTTTCATTTCATATATGAATCGGTATATAAAATGAACATATGTAACCACTAAACGACTACGTGTCACAGTACGCTATGAATGCGATAATTCGAGATAATGAGCTGTATTGTTTGAAAGTTGTATACAAAACGTACCAACGCTGAAATAGTCTAGTATTCGCCACAGCATTCGTATAGAAATACAAACATTTTACTTTCAAGAGGCACCCGCAGGATTGACGGGGAGTGTTATTTCTGACAGAGAGATTCGCATCAAATACCTATGCCCGATTGTTAGCCCGACTTTCTAGTCTCTCGAAATCACTTCTCATTTCGTAACTCAACCACTAACCTGTCAAGAATCCTCTGTTTAGCCCTTTAATGGAAACCGGTTGTTGTTCCATTGGCAAAAACTAATATTTCATCAACGCTTATAGCTTTATAAGAGTCTATATTAATTAGTATAAGTGTCTACGTCAGAAATACTTTTAGTCGTATGTGGGAAGTACATGTATAATAAGTATACATACTAGTATACTAGCGCTAAGAATGATTGTGTGATGGGATGTAACTCTTCATAATAAAACTTCACTGTAACTAACCTTGTAAAGATTTCTGAAAATTGGCAAGCGTTTTATTAATATCTAATTAATCACTAAAAGAAAACATACCTTTTATTCATTAACTACTGTTACGACAAAACCAAAGGAACATACTTACCATCTACCATAAAAAATATGAAATTTCACCATTGCGTCAAAACAAATCATCATTTGGCTCACCTAAAACATGCACAATTTGTTTTAAATTACATGTGACCGATAATGGCAAATTATTACAAATGTTCACGTGCATAGAACTAGCTTATGAAAAATATATATATGCTTATAAAATGGCAACTTATATGCCACTACTTAAAATCCAATAGTGTATCTACTAATCTGCGTTTGGCTAATCTGGCTAACATTCTTGAGAATTTTTCTTCATCGACAACTGAAGGGCTTCCTGGCCAAGTATATTTTTGTAAACTTTAATGTTAACGTGATAGCAGTAAGGGCATTTGAAATTAAACACCCCGTTAACTCTCATTACTTTATAAGAAAAGAACGCAAAGTTAAGTATAGTATATAGTGCCACTTAATTATTTAAGGTTATGAAGTATTTTTCCTCAAAACTTCTCTGTAGCGTTTTAACAACCATTGAATAAGATTCAGGATCCTCGGGAATTTCTCGATGCTGTTTTTTTTTTCAGTTTTCAAACCCCATACCTACACGTATATATTTAAAATGTACAACAAAATTTCAGTAGGTTTCAATTACGCTTAATATTCCTTATCGTTAAACTTCAACGGATTTCTTCAATTGGCAAGGGCACTGTCATTTTCAGATGATACACAATAATTTCGTTCAATATCATATCCTATGCATGACTTCTATTTAAAGCAAGAATTATATCATTTCTTTCAACACCTAATTGACATGTACCAATTTTTTTTCGTACCATTCTTACATAAGCCAATTGACCAGCAGTTCTCTCAACCTATTTGAATTCTGAAGCTACATCCCACACCTACAAACTTAACTCACGAAATTGAGCCAAGGAGCCATCATTCGCAAACAAAAATTAACGTATGTGCGCCTACGTTACTTTTACCTCAAGAAACCCTCCTGACATATCTGACACAGTTCAATACCTTGGATTCCATATAGTCGAAAAATGACTTAGAAACGCCTAAAAAAAATTTTCTTAGAACTATAGTTTATGTCCCTTTCTATGGCAACAATAAAACTCTTTAAATACACCCAAACACACCTAAATATACCCAACACCCTAAAACACATTTCTTATAGAAATTTAAATTGCCAATCAAAATTATAAAAACACTCTAATTCTATATAAAACTCGTTATCTAAAAACAAACATAGTGTCAGATATCCTTGGCGATGGAAACAGAAAAAGCGTTTATCTATATTTTAACACACCGTGGTGATACATGCTTCCTTCTCCTTCAGTGGGGAGGTGACGATCTCACAGAGGAGTTGAGGTGATTGCTGGAATTCGTATATAAATGTCTAAATTTTATGCGTGCACTTTGTAAATACTGTATGAATAAGACATTGAATGAAATCATTTGCCAAAATTATTCATTACCCTGTTAGGGTATGTTTTAATATAATTGTTTTTAATAATTAATCCCAAGACTACTCATCATCTATAGATCAACTAGTTCAATTGGTTGTGCTAAAAGTGGTTCCTTTATCCTTAGCGTTGCATAGAATATAGGATAGCCATTATCCCGTGGAATCAGGGAGTGTGAAGCTGTGTTTGGGTTAGTTGGCTGCTAACAGTGGCAAATTGCCGTCAACCCTTGCTTAATGACGGGGTCGCCCTGGGCCGGCCCACTAATGCTCTGACCGATGGCCACCTGCACTCCACGGCGGAAGGCTGATTCACCAATGTACCAATTTGACACTTGATTACATCAAAATAGGAAACTGCCATATAATACCTTGAATATGAAAGCAGTGTTAATAATAATTGTAATTGTGATAGACAATTGATAGATACAATTTATTTAGGAACTGTCCGAAGTCTTATTGTTTGGTACTAGCTCTGGATTGTGGATCGTATTATTTAAAAGTGTCTCCTAAAGGTCTTCCATTAGTTAAAACTAGGCTCCATAATGTCTATTTATTTTGTTCCATAATCCCCACACAGGGGAAATCAATGTGCATATGAGTCTGAATCTTATCTAATTCCTTCAAGCCAAACAGTCAAAATGTTATGTCACTCAGGTTTCTTTCTGAACAACATAAATTCGTAACCGGAGAATGGAGGAGCTCCACTTCCTCTTTTGCCAGAGAAGGAAGTGATAATCATGCAGGATTGGGAATTCCTCGAGCTGTGTGTATTTTTGCATGACTGAGTGAGTAAATGGTAAACTCTAAATATTGTGTGATTAAGATCATTGATCACTGATACTCATTTGATTGGTCAGTAGGGTAGGTTGTAATTATGCATTAAATCTCCTTTTCATAGATTCATTGCTTAGCTACCGAAACACCACTGTCTTCAAAGAAAAAACAATACAACCACATTGCCCTATCACAACATTCTAAAATATATCATTATGGAGAACTGGCAGCAAAAAAAATTATTAAATAAAAGTATCACGTACTCTTTTACGTATATTTATCAGGTGATAAAATAATAAGAGGTAATACTGGGACTTGAACCAGGGTTATCTTTAATATCAATTCGGGGATTTACCCTGCTAGAAGTGACGACCATCCCAATAGGAATTCCTCTTAGACAAACTCTCATTAGTTAGAATCCAGTCATTTTTCGTTTCGCTGTTAATGATAAATATTTGTTTGATCAATACCACAATGAAAATTTCCCTTTCTAATAATAAACCTTTTTCATGGTATTGTATCAGCAAACAACGGAGAGTTATTATCCTCTCCTACTAAACAGATACAGTAGCTATAATACAGCCAATACCGTATTGTTATAACATCCCTCTCAATAAAATCAGTTTTAGCGTTTTCAATCAGAAGTAAGTTGACGTAAGGTCAATAGTTATATCAACAGATTTATTCTGAAAATAGTTTTTTGTTGTTTTCTAAAATAAGTCATAATGATAATTTTAAGTTGTTTTTTTTTCTATGTTGTCTAGCCTGAAAACCTTTATCATATGTGTTCAGGGGCTCTCTAATATTAGGTATATTATACATTGTTATTGAGAATTTTCATTTTTATATAAACGACGGGTAATGTAATCAACTAAAGTTATAGAAATCCCCAATTATAATTCAATAACTGTTGCTATAAATTATGTGTTAGTATTAGCTCAGAGCATGCAGATAAATGCGTTCAGAGTACAGTCGAAAGCGTTCGCATTTACCTAACAAAGACCTTGTGGAGAAAAAAATCGTATTATTTCAAATCTATTTACCGTATTATTTATAAGATCCTATTTACAGTATGACTTTCAAAGATTATTAATAAGAGAACTAATGTGTACTAACAGGATTGGATCTCGTACCTGCGACCTTTCAAATCCCCAATTAGGGGCTCTACCAATTGACCCAAGTCAGTTTACCCACTGTAGTACCGCTTTCTGTGTTTCAGCTGCCAAGGAAAATTTCAGGAAATAGTTTTCTTTTGCTTATAATTATTAATAATAGAACGTTTAATAACACAACGATAATTGACTTTATGATTTACGAATGTATGCATAGCTGGAATAGTGATAGAAATAGTATACAACGCCAATATAAAATCAGGAGACGCCTAATGGCGTAATAATTTAACAAAAAGACATTATTCAAACGGAACCAAATTCACCATTGCGAAAGCACAATAAGGGTATTGTGTGGAGGGATTATCGAAGAGGAACATACTAAATAAGATAAGAAGATTTTTTAACAAAATGGAAACATTGCCATATTATTTTTTTTCTCTTGCCAGTTCTTATAATAGAAAAACATGAACTGTATTTTAAAACAAAACCTTTTTAAAGTAAATCGCAGTGCGCAATAAATACCATTTTTGCTAAGACTATCTCAGCCCTTTATCCCACTAGTGATAATTTTATGTTCTGACAGCATTCATTGTTGGTGTGGAATACGTAAAATAGAAAGTACTAGGTTCCAAGGCATGACAAAATTTTATATTAATTATAAAATTTACATACTTTTTTTTTTAAAAGATAAACACCAATCTTACGAGCTCTCTTCTCAATTATTCATTATTTTAATGTATTCTTGTAGCATAAACCGAGAATCTGACATTTTTAAACGTTTATTATTCGTTCACCCATTTTGAATTTTTCATTTATACTTAAATTTATAATTTGTGTATGGTTCTGTCAAGTTCAAGAAGAATTCTTAATATATGCTGTAGTTTGTTTTTCTTTATGTACATCCATCATCATTTGTAGCATTCTAAAATGACAGTAAGGCCTATTGTAAATGCTTTGTTTGGTTAAGAAATTCTTTGATTAGGAATATTTTTTATAATTTTAATAAAAATAATTCGTTAGTGTGGATATTAAGACAGACCGGAATATCCTCCGTTGCAATGTACATTTAGAGAAGAGGCGTTCGTTTAAAATAACAGTTACTTTCATAAACTTGACTTTTAATATCAGCGCCCGAACATCTGTTACATCTCCTGAGGTCTCCAGATATCTTTATAGCAGTGCAATATAGGAACCTAACAAAGATACTGTTCGCCACCTGCTTTCAATTACTTCTCAAAACAAAAAAGGGTTAAAGACTCCATATGTTCGTTACTTGTATCATTTTTACAGAATTCTCACAAATATATCCTATAGCGCCTAATATTATATGATTGTTTAAAGAGGTAACATTATTACTATACTAATAATAAACGAAAATCACAATCAAATATATTTTAAATTTCCAAGTCTTTTAAAGAGTGTTATAGGATCTGGAACTGTTCCTAATCATATGGAATAAAAAGTATTGTTTTTCTCATCAAGCTTAGGTTTTTGGCTCAAAGTGTACGCCTCGATGATAGTTTTAAATTTCATATATCAAATCTTTATCGTGATAAAATTACCTTTTACCTTATGTGTTTAATGTTCTTATTCAAATATATTTATAATTCTTTATTGATTCGCTCGTTCATGCCATATTTACAATTCTTTATTCATTCGCTCATTCAACCAGTATTTACAAAGAGCCCAGATACTGCCTAAATCCACATCGTTGACGCCTCCCTCGGATGCAAAAGTGTGAGCGGAGTCTTAGGAAGTCCCCCTCGCTCCTCCGTAAGCCACGTCGCCGGATACGAGCCAGTGGAGGCTGACCAACAGCGCAAGAGCCACTGACGCTCGGGACATGATTGGGGAAACTGACCATTGCCAGGACTCTCACTGAAACGTATTTATAACAGGTCATGAGCCCACTGCCACTTTAGTCTCCCAGGAGAATTATAGGAATGTGTGGCGCAGTGTAATGACTAGGGGATTACGGGGGGTTGGATAAGTTTCGATGGAATTTCATGAACCTGGAAGGGATGAGCTCAAGAATGTAGGGTATATTAAGATTGTGATGAAAGGTTTTGTTTCTGACGTTAGATGGGGCATTACCTATTGTTCTCAGGACTTTTGATTTGGTATACGCTTGATGTTTGATGTTTTTGTTGTACCCATAGCTCTATTCTGTTTTAAATTTACGCAAAAAAATATTTTGCCTTCTAGTTTTTACATAAATCCCACCGCATGAATATCACAGCTGTTTCGTGGCAACACAGTCAAGTGGCAGAGATAAGAAGTTATATTCTCAGCCATTCATCAATGTCCTTAGCTTCTATAGAGAGAAAGCGCGTTTCAGTTAGAACTCAATTCTATCAACACGTGCTATTATTCATCGCCAATAGTGTAGTAAATAAATAAATATTTTGTAATATCCCGCTAATGAATATTCGCAAGTACTTTTTTCCGCCTAAGACCTTTTTTGTATCTCGAAAGTGATGATTCATCATTTGATAAATAAATGAATAAACAAGTGTATTCCTAGAACGAATTTTATTTTCCCAAAGGCCTTTATACATAATTGACTGTTATGTTGTATGTAAATACTGTCCACCATAGGATAAGTTAAATACATCCATAGGATGAGTTAAAAATCTGAAACGTAGTTTAAATACTAAAATCAATAAAACACAGTTAAAATATTTAATTTTTATATCAAATAATGTTTTTGAAATTATAGTTATAATATAAACTATTAATATAAAACTTGAAATGAATGAATGAGCTTGCCAAATGAACGGTTATGTGTATAATAGTAGTTTTAATATATTTAATAATAATGTCACATTTAAAGAGGTTTATAACGAAATTTCAAAATTTACTTATTTTTGGTTTATCCTTTTTCTAATTTATTTATTGTATGTACAAAATTATATGTAAATTGTATATAAATCGTTAGAAATCTCTTTAAATGTGACATTATTTTCAAATATATTTAAACTACTATTTTACACATAACCGTTTATTTGGCAAGCTGCTGCATCCAATTTGTCAATTATCGGTATTCTGAATTCATCTTATATTTTGATGATCAATTTTACTTAAGAACTTACATTTCAAAATAACTTAAAAAGCAGAATTCTACAATAGCATTTTGATATTTATAAAAATAACCTCTATCACCAAGCGTAGAAAGTTTATTTCTACAGACTAAGTATCTCAAGATCTTTAAGGCCAACGACGTTATCCTGGTTTCCTGTTTGACGTGAATTCTTCGTTGCATACTTCCGTTACCATGACTATGGGAAGCCTCTTCATTCTAATCTTCCTTCATTAGTCAATCGTTCCAAGATTGAGCATAAAAGCATTGGACCTCCAACAGCTACAATATGTTAATATACCCATGTCAATATTTAAGTTGGCCTCGTTAAAGTTAAAGTTCTTCTTAAATTCCACACAAGATGCTTGAAGCAGTTATAGAAATAAATAACCCTTAGAATTGCAGTAACTCACAGAAGCTACCAGGCAAATATTACCCTTGAAACATTATGCTAACTAACAAGATATGTAATAAAGACTTTTTTTCATGTGAGTGAATTTTGAAATGAATCGTTCAAACGGAACGTAGCGGAGATAAGTGTAGACACGGGTTCAACTCTTGCCTTAATCTCGTGGTATCCATAATGTCGTGGTGGCGACCAATTGTTCCTTGAGCAAAGATGAAAAGGGTTCAGAAAACGGAAATTAAGGTTGAGAAGTACTTAAAACCCTAGTAAAAACTACCCTATCTCCTTATTGTCACCTACCAATTCTCTTGAGCAAGAGGAGTTTTTCGGGCGCGCATCTGTAGACGGATAATACCAGAGAGAAACCTCCCTTCAGTCAGTGTCTATCGTTTCCCAGCTTAGTGTGTCCCGACTCGGGTAGAATTCCGGGAAAATGAGAGATTTTCTCTATCTAAGGGGTGGTCTTTTGTTTTTCGTCCAATTTTTCAAGCCGGAGGGTGCACTGTTTTTTTGGAGCTCTCCCTGAAAAGACTACAGTTATATGACCCAGCTTCATCGGGAGCAACAGGAAACGGGGTCAAACACCCCTCCATCCCCGACTTGTAGTTGACATTGTCCAATCACGCACGCTGGTCTCTCTCATGTTAGCTTGTTTATTGAGTCTACACTGCTAACGGCACGCTGGGGCATTCTGTGTGATATTCGCAGGTGTGTGGCCGTTACAGCTACTTTTTTCTTTACTCTACTCTCAATTTATTTTTATTCACTATCACAGTACTTAAAAGCTGATATGTTGAAAAAACACCCATGGGGTTAAAATAAATTTAATATTTAACACAATAACACAATTGAAATTATTAAAACAACTTGATTAAATTATTTTATGTATCTTGTGGTTTCTAAATAGCTCCTTAAAATCCAATGATTCGGGAGATAGGTAAGTAACTACAGATAAATTTCTCTCTAAAGTTACATCATATAACAACAAAACATCTGTTGCTGACTTTAAATATTCTGTTGCATTTGAAGTATGAATGCCACAACCGTATATAGTTCGGGTTACCAAAAAACAAAATAACTTCTGTCGTGCTAAAATTCATTATTATGGTTACCTTAATGATTATCTTAAGTTAAATTATAAATATTTGTATAGTATTGTAAAAGATTATATTTATTTTCAGTTAAAAAAAATTAAGAAATAGGATGTTATACAAGGGTGAACAGAAACCTTACTAATAATAATAATAAGAAACTAATCATCATATAAAAATATAAAATAAAAATGTTTATAACCGCGAGGTAACAGAGCAGGGAATATTTTTTTTTTCAGAATTTTCTTTTTCACATATTTGGAGTTCATTTGTTACAAATCTATCATAGCGTAACTAATTTACATCATGACGTTAGTATTTTATCAAATTATCTGACTTTTTATTCAGGAATGTCTTTCCATTGCTTTAAATCTACATAATAACCACTATAGTAAGCACGACCATTATTGACTGATGGGTATATGAAAATAAAAATATATGCAACTTTAATAATAGTATATTACTTGTAAACATTTTTATTTAACATGAATACGTTTCTATTTAATTTGTGATATAAAAACATTTATTTAATTTAAATTGTAAATAAGGTTTTTGTTGTTTTTTTTTCTTGAGTAGCTTTCGTATTTAATTTTTCCTATCATTTAAAAATGGGTGTTAATAAATAGCGTTATGTTATAGCCAATACAAGGGCGGTCTGAAAAGTTTGCGAGCTAACAAAGCTTTTATTTATTTTATTATCATCTTCATGTTGAGGTCGGAAACTTTTCAGGACCTGTGTACAATAACATGGGAAGGATACCGGATCATGAAATGACAATTTAGTAACAAGTAGGATTGTAAGTTAAATCGTGAACAATGTTTTCATATCTCTCTCTGTGTTGGTTGGCTTCAATGGAATCTTCTACCGAACAAAACTGGTGCTAAAATTACTTTAAACAAATTGGAATTAGGTTTTATTCTGGGAAATTATATCTTCCAAGGGTTAATGAACACTTTCAAACACCATTTTAGTTCATTTAAAACATTGAATTTGGTAGGTAATATAGATAATATTATATTAAAATAAATAAACTTCGTTCATAATCTATCTCAATCATTTTGAACTACACGAGCGAAACAACACCAGTTACGCAACTGCATTCGCTCATGGCTACAAAGTGTCGAGCAGGTGGTCACCGTATATAAATATATCGGTACGAGACTAAGAGGTGCTTTATAGTGCTATCGACAGAAGGACGATAGAGAGCGCTCCAGTTTGTAGCCCGGGCGGAAGTACAATGGAATTGCCATTCCTATTGAATCTATTGTGGCCCTTGCAAAGCCTCACAGCGCCTTCTTTTTCACGCTTTTACGCCCTTCAAAGCAGATGTTGCTTCCAGCACTAATATAGTCTAGGTGAGCGGTCATCTTCATGATCCCATTTGTGAAGCATGCTGTCTACGCTTATTCGCGCGTCTATTATTAGTCGCTTATTATGGACCGAATTCCCTCCTGAAACAATTTTTTTTTCTTTATGGAACCCTTACCGTACTCAGCTTATTATATCTTTATTATTATCAAATAGATCTATATTATCTACCAAATTCAATGTTTAGCGCTGGCACAGTACTATTTTAAATAAACTAAACAATATACATACCATACTATAAGGTTATTATCCTCTACATGCTCCAGCTGCCAAATTTACTACATTTTTTGTTTCATATTTACCACAATTAATACCGATGTATAGTTTTGTTAAATAATAACACAACAAAATACAATCAAAATAATTTCAGTCACACCTTGACGAGATCGAGTATTGGTGCAATCATCTTGACAAACGACTGACCTGGAACCCACATACGAGACTAAAAAGACAAGAACTAAACAGACACTTTGGACAACTGTACAGACTACTTCAAAGGACATCCTATCTCTCAATAGAAAATAAACTACTAATCTACAAAGTTATACTTAAACCAATCTGAAACATTTATTTATTGTGCAATAATTACAATCTGTGTTTTAAAAGGCAATAATAATACTGATAAATGATCTCATTCATACCATATTTACAGTCATCATTCACTCGCTCATTCATACAATAGGACATGATTGGAGAAACTGGCCATTGCCAGGACTCCCACTGTCACGCGATTATAGCAGGTCACGAGGCCACTCCCGTTTCAGTCTCCGAGGAGGATTATAGGGAAGAGTGGCGCAGTGCAAAGACTGTGCTACATGATTAGGGTGGTTGGAAAGGCTACTGTGGAATTTCATAAACTTGGAAGGGATGAGTTCAATTAAACCAATCTGGACATACGGAATAGAGCTATTGGGGACAGAAAAACTGTCGAACATCAAGCGTATCCAATCCTTTCAAAAGTCCGTATCAAAAGTCCCAAGAACAATAATAAATGCCCCTTATTATGTCAGCAACAAAACCCTTCATAACGATCTTAATATACCCTACATTATAGAACTCATCCCTTCCAAGTTTATGAAATTCCACAGTAGCCTTTCCAACCACCCTAATCCTGTAGCACAGTCATTGCACTGCGCCACTCAACCCTATAATCCTCCTTTGAGACTGAAACGGCAGTGGCCTCGTGACCTGCTATAAACGCGTGACAGTGGGAGTCCTGGCAATGGCCAGTTTCTCCAATCATGTCCTGAGCGTCTGTGGCTCTCGCGCTCTTGGTCAGGCTCCACTGGCTAGTATCCGGTGACGTCGCTGACGGAGGAGCGTGGGGGACTTTCCAAGACTCCGCTTTCTCTTCGCATGTGGATTTGGGGGGTCTCTGGGCTGTCTGTAAATATTGTATGAATGAGCGAGTGAATGATGAACTGTAAATATGGTATGAATAAGAGCATTTATCTTAATTACTTATTGCCTTATAAAAGGCATATTGTAATTATAGCACAATAAAGGAATACAACTAAAAAAAAAAAAAAATATTCTAGTCATTTGTTTGATGTTTTTTTTTTTAATTTGTTTAATTCTGTTATGTGTTTGTAGGTTAGTTCATGTGAATAAACATATATGCTATAGGTTGTTAGTACGCATTTAAAGCACAGCGACGTATAAATGTACATGATTTACATTTATATCTGAGAGTAATTGGTTTTTTGGCAATAGGTTTTGACCTTCCTTCGGTGAGCTCTTGGACCTCTCTCAAAGTAGCTATACAAGTTTTAGACAATATAGTGTGGTTTTAAGAAATCAGAAGTTTTAGTCATTTTTTATTACTCACGCTCTTCCTTCTTAAAACATCGTATCTACTCGGCAATTACCATAGGTGAGAGATTAAACCAGATCATCAAACGGAGTTAGCGAATTAATTTAACCATGTTTAACAGTGTTATTGTGGGACCATTTTAATTAATATTGCAAAACTGTCAACTCTATATAGCACAGTACACAGCATAAAGCACAAAGGATGCCACTCAGAAACTGACTTTTTATTCAGGAATGTCATACCATCTTTAAATCTGCATAGTAGCTAACTAACAGCAACTTTAATATGGATTGAAATATTTATAATTGTTCCTACATAGTTTATACGATCAAAAATATATTCCATATCATTCCCACTGATTACTTGACAATTGATTTGTAATGAATTAATGAATGAATAACATTATGTCATGCCGATTTTTCCTTAAGAACAAGAAAAGGAAAGACAAGTAAATAAAAAACAAAAATGTTAAAGTAAACATTTCAATTCAATATTTGCTTATTCAACTCAAAACGTCGATGATATAATTCATCTATAGTTGCTACTTTCTTATGTATAGAACGTCAGAAGGAGCTCGAAAAAGTCTGAATTAAATATAACAGAGAAAGGGTTCAGCGAATAGTTTGAGGAATAGAATCTGCTTACAGAAAATCAAATGTTGACTTCTCGTGCAATACGAGATACGTCTACCGGGTAGACCAGATCTCGCATTACTGGATTGGATGGAAGAATTGAATTGAAGGAGATCAGATAAGCATAGTGGTTTTGCTTTATATGATAGGAAAAGGGAATCGAAAAGAATTTCGACGTTGGGAAAATTAAAACAGTCATATTATTTACACATTAATCTCTGATTTACAGTTGATTTATGTAATGAGTCATTCCTTCGGAGACCATTGTGAAACTCTCAAAATACTCAACTTCATATGCTAATTGAACTCACTATTTGTGCCGCTATTATGTCATGTGGTTGATTATTTTGCAGGACCAATTTTCTTTCTCGATTCAATTAAAATATTACTTCAGCGCGTTATGGTTTAGTGAAATAAGTAGGGTTTACATTATGTACTATGTATTCGAGAAAGTATCTGGGTATCTGAATAAATAGATTGCAAATCCTGTTTGGAAAACCGAAATAAATGCTGAGGGCTGATTGTGGCAGAGCGAGATAAATGCTTGCTCCACAGTTCCTCTACAAATGTCGATTTGACATAATCGGGCCTCAACTGTTTGTATGGTTGACATGAAACTTATTTGTTTATTTTCACATATGAACTCACAGCGTTACATATATCGTTTATGTAATCAAACCCTAGCCCTTTTAATAAAACAAACGTGCTAGTTTGTAGTAGTACAAGTACGAGGAGTAATTATACAATTATAAAAAACGATAAAAAAAATAAAAAAGTTAGACAGTGTAAATTAAATTCAATTTACCTGATGCTGAATCTACTAACTATTGTAATCATTGCACATAAGGATGTTTAGGGGGCAAGGAGGCGAGTATTAAAGGAAATAAGTTCCTTATGATTTCTGAAATCCACTTTCAAAGTCTTGTACTAGTACTTAAAGAACATAAATGCTGCTAGTAAAATATTTGAATTCGTTCTTGTAGTTTTTTTTTTTTGTATGCTTGACGAGGGCTCACTCAGTGCAAAAAAAAGCCCAACATCTACTATCCTAACGGGCCCAGTAAGACCCCCTAGAATGCCTGGGCCAGCAATAACACGCTATACGGGAAGTTTCTCACTCTCTAACTCAACCTATTTTTATAGATAAATTTAGTTCGATTCTAAAATCTTATGACAATATCTATGACTGGGGTCTAATCAGAAACTATGGTATTTGAATTTCTACCCCATCTAAGTGTCGATATGGTACCTAAGGTTTACAAGTCCTGTAGTTTCTCTCTCTCTCTCTCTCTCTCTCTCTCTCTCTCTCTGCACCTATATATATATATAAGTTAAGCTCCGGGCAGCATCAGTACTCAACCTTAATCCCTGAACGTCAGGATGTAAACATCCTGAATGTAAATATACAGGGTTATAGAAATAAACAGTCTAGTTCTAACTTTCATGCGTGATGTTTCTTTGAACCCTTTTTTCCTTCCTTTTTAAATTAGAAAGCCGATAAGCATTAACTTATATATATATATATACATATTGTGGCATTCATGATATTTGAGAATAAATATCATGAACCCTCGCCGATGGTAGGCAGCCACTTTCCTTAATATTATTACTTAATACTACTACTATTGAACACTGACCGAGTGGGGATGAGCTGAAGACGGTAGTCTTAGCACAGCTGTAAAAAAACAACACCACTGGCAAGCTCCCGAATTGGCGGTTACCAAATTATTGAAAATTTAAGAATGCGTAATAGAGAGCAGGCGTTGTTAAATTATTGGAAGATAATTGGTTGAAACTGAGAGGGGAAAAGAAGAAAAGAAAAGCAGGTGATTTTTTATTGAATACCATGGTGTGTTGAGCCAGACGGGTGGACAAAGTTGAAGGTGGGTGTCATCAACATTTGTTTACTATTGTGGATCCATTCATATAAAAAAAAAAAATAAGCTCGATTTCATATTTTGTAATTATTTGTAACTAGCATGATTTAAAACTATTTGAAATATTTTTTTATATTGTCAATATTCTATATTGTTAATTATAATTATTGGTCATAACCATTTTTATTTTAATATATTTCACAATTCATGGTTTTCAATTGTGGTAGTAACCACAGCATTGGCCTTGAGATCGGGCGATTCAAACGGGATAAATTTATGTCAAAGACATAAAACGGCTTGAATCAAACATCTCACGACGGACCTGCCAAATTAGTTAAATTGAATTAATTAAGTGAAGTAAAGAGCGATGGTAAAATAAGGTAGGTTTCAATGGGGGCCACTCCAGGATTATTGAAAGTTGTATACAATTAAAGGCTGGATTTAACACGATGTTTGTCCGGGAGTCACAAGGTTAACAATATGTCTACCTTAATAGTAGACAGCAGTGACTCAGTCCACATAGCAGATCCGGCGTAATCGCTAAAAGATATAAAAGAGCGACTAATTAACAAAAATTTATTTTTTTAATTACAGTAAAACAATTAACTACAAAAATTCTAAAGAAACCAAAGGAATTGTGAGGTATTGCATGTTAGAATAATAACTAACCACTAACAATTTATATTTTTCTCATAATTTCACACTTGTTACACATACACAAACACAAATATGTCCTGGTCAGGTTCAGGTAAAACGACTCCCGTAGAAAAAGGGAATACAAAAGCTGTATCCATTCCAAAATGTAGTCGTAAGTGTATAAATACATATCTCAGTCAGTAAAGAAATAACATACATTTTTAGCACCTCAGGCAAGCGTTATATAAAATATAAGAAACTCCAGAATTGAACAATGCACTAGCTGAGTCAGGGGTGTAAAACGAAGGGACTGATTGAGCCAGTTGGTTGAATGTGACAGTGGGAGAGACGGCTGGACTGCAGCAGTGGGATTTGGTAGCATCCTTACTGTATAGCTCCTCCTGCCTGGAAAAAAATACATAAAAAAGGTTGCAAGAAATTCCTTACATATTGGCATGGAATCTCTGTGCACACCTGGGTGATGTGAATATTGAATAAATGGTGGAAGGCTGCTCTATTCACAGCTGCCCCGAATGCGGGAAAAGGACGATGTACTTGTTGGCCCCTATAATATCCTACAAATAGGAATTTTCACCTGGTGAAAATACCATCCCATATTTTCTTCCCATATTAAGAAAAATAAAACAAAAATTGTGTAATAATTGGTTATAATAAAAGCGTCAAACTTTCATAAGATAACTACCAATAATAATCACCGTGATATCTAAATAAATTATAAAAACAATTATTAGTGTATTAGTTTTTTTAAAAAGTAGTGTCAGCCTGCAGCGAACTATTGGTTCATAACATAAAAATTAACCACACTTAAACCCCTTGAATGGAAAATGTAATTAATATGACGGCATTACATCCACAAAATATTAAACTATTTTTATATTGATTCTTTCCCTACCAAGCCTCGGAGCCAAAACGGGGAATGTTGGAACTCCCCTACAACCACAAACACAAGCTGCACATAAGAAAATAATAAATTTACTATCTATTTTATTAAGGTTGAATTTTATACTTGTTATATTGAATATAAGGAAAGTAATAACGCTATTCGTAGATAAAACAATTTTAACCCAATAGAGGAGTTTGGTTTTGTTTATATTTGAGACCCCAGTAAGGAATAGATTTTAAAACATGGTTAGACTTTCCAGTAATTTTCACAATGCTAAAATCAGCGGTAACCAACGCTGTGACGATAATGTTGGAAAACATCAATGTATCTTAAAGGGAAACGTCGATGTATCTTACAAAAGAAATGACATAAACTCATAAACTGAAATGTTTTTATGAATGTTTTTTTACTGTTGATGTTTTGGGAAATTAGGCTGGTGTAAATAAAATTATTTCATAGAAAAAAGGTAGGCCAGTTAAAGAAGTTTTACACTGATAGACTTTTTACAAGAATTAATTTCAGAAGTATAATGAGGTAACGGTTTTACTGACTACTGTCTTACGTCTAGTCGGGAAGAGAGAGTGCTACTGCGTAAGGTGAGTTGGACTGAGTAAGAGGGAGTAGAATTTTGGGAAGGTATATATTGTAACATTCATGATATTTGAGAATATCATGGCCTGCAACCCTTCCAGCAGGTAAGCATCATCCCTTTGTGCTCTTAGGAGTGGGGATGAGACGAAGGGGGAGTTTAAGTCAGTCTTAGCCTAACAGCCAGAGGGCGAACAAGAGCAAGACCCCGACTTGGCGGTATCCAACAGAAGAAGAGGAGAAGAAGAAGAAGAAGAAGAAGAAGAAGAGGAGATCAACAGTAACGTTGATTGGATTAAACGGAGATCATCGATTGGGTGATATAGATATTGTTTTTTTTTTATTATTATGGATCCATTAAAAAGAGATTGAGCTCAATTTTCATTTTTTTATATAACTAATTAGTAGGAACTATCCTTGTTCAAAAGGAAATGAATATTTTTTATATAATTTTTGTCAGCACTATTTATAATTATAAGTATTTGTTATAACCATTTTACTTGTATATATTTCACAATTCCCAGTTTCTCAATTTATTAATAACTATAACATTAGCCTTGAGATCGGGCGATTCAATCGGGATAATTTCCTATGTCGAAGACATAAAAATAAGTTGAATTAAAGATCTCATGACGGACCTACCAAATTAGTTAAGGTCAATTGAACTAATAAATTAGAAAAATCAAATGGTAAAAAATGAGGTAGGTTTCAATGGGGGCCGCTCCGGCATTAACTTCAAAAATTCTAAAGAAACCAAAGGAATTGTGAGGTATTGCATGTTAGAATAATAACTAGAACTAATCAATAACAAATTATATTTTCCTATAATTTTACATTTGTTACACAAACACAGACACAAATGACGAACACAAACATGTCCGGGTCAGACCCAGGTACTGGGGTTGGGTCAAACCCAGCCTCTAAAGGAGACCCCCCAGCCCCCGACCCCGAACCCACGATAAATCATTCCAAGATGTTACAACTAATCCTTGCCCAGTTAAACAGTCAATCAAACGCGCTTAAAGAAAATAATGAAAAATTAAACAGTCAATTTAACGCAATTAAAGAAAATAATAAAGAACAAAAAGAGTTGAGCGGGAAGTTTGATCAATTAAGGGAAGAAATAAAATCGGGAAGATCGGCTAAATTCGAACAAGGTTTCACGGATGTAAACGAAAAATTAGATAGACAATTACGAATTTGTGAGGAGAGAACACTCCAAGGAAATAATAATGTAAATTCAAAATTAAAAGAAGAAATCATTCTATTGAAAAATACAACAGATTATGAAAAAACAAATTTAACAAAGTCACAACTAGTTGATGCTGATTGTCAGACAGATCTTAGCTTATATTCAACTAAGGATAATGAAGAGAAAATGACTTCATTGGAGGATGAACAGAAGATTGCAGATAACAATGATGAGTGTACCTCACGTCAACATGATCTAATAAAGCTTGACTATGAGAATAATATGAGTTTGTTGGAGAATAAATTTTCAGAGTTAGAAGAAACAGCGAATATTAAGAAAGGAGAAGTGATTTCATTGAAAGATCAAATTACAGAGCATCAGCAGACAACCAGCGATAACGTGAAAAATTTAAAAATAATTCAAAATAAAGTTTTGGATATGAAGAAATTGGAATCTCAAATTCCAACTCATCTTGATGAAATTCCTTTTTGCGTGTTTGATTTGAACAACATTAAAACTAATGAATGGAAGGCATTTAAAAATAATTACAGGGATGTTTTTTGTTCGATACAATATGACTTCAAAAAAATAAAAAAAAATTATAGTTTTCTTTTATTATTTTTATTATTAAATGAAAATAGTACTGATCGGATGACACATAAACTTTAGAAGTTTATACAAACAAAAACAAAACTATTATTAGAAGTATTGACCCTAGTAAAGTCTATGGAATTATCAGCAAGAGAAGCTTTTGCTTTCATTATCACTTAATCTATAAAACAGATCCTAAATATTCTTTGAATGCTTAAGTCCATTATAATTAATTTTATAGCAAGGAAATAAAATGAGCTCATACAATTTTATACACGACAACGACCTCCCTATCTTTTCGTAACATTTATAATTTTTTTATAAACACTATCTTTTCACTCAGGTAAAATATTCAAATCACACACACCCACTCAACAATTTTTCTCTATTGTTACTAATTACCAGTAGAATTGTCTAGTATTTTAATTAAAAAACCAATATGTATTACTAATCACACTCAACCGTCTTTTCAACAAATGTTTTCCAAATCGCTTTATGATCCATAAAACAATGTACCTTCGAACTAATCCATACTAATTAGCATAATAATTTAGTTAAGTAAAAAATTAAAACAACTTGTACGCTCTTCAAGCAATTTAAAACCTTGCAAAATTTGAACTATTATTATTATAAACTTTGTAAAATTTCAACACCCGTTATAAACAACCAATTCAACAAATCGAACGCAGCAACAAAATATTGTGGGTCCACTTAAAAAAAAAAAAAAAGTTTCATAAATTTTTTTTTATTTATAAGGGAAGGCAATTGTAACATTCATGATATTTGAGAATATCATGGCCTGCAACCCTTCCAGCTGGTAAGCATCATCCCTTTGTGCTCTTAGGAGTGGGGATGAGACGAAGGGGGAGTTTTAGTCAGTCTTAGCCTAACAGCCAGAGGACGAACAAGAGCAAGACCCCGACTTGGCGGTATCCAACAGAAGAAGAGGAGAAGAAGAAGAAGAAGAAGAAGAAGAAGAAGAGGAGATCAACAGTAACGTTGATTGGATTAAACGGAGATCATCGATTGGGTGATATAGATATTGTTTTTTTTTATTATGGATCCATTAAAAAGAGATTGAGCTCAATTTTCATTTTTTTATATAACTAATTAGTAGGAACTATCCTTGTTCAAAAGGAAATGAATATTTTTTATATAATTTTTGTCAGCACTATTTATAATTATAAGTATTTGTTATAACCATTTTACTTGTATATATTTCACAATTCCCAGTTTCTCAATTTATTAATAACTATAACATTAGCCTTGAGATCGGGTGATTCAATCGGGATAATTTCCTATGTCGAAGACATAAAAATAAGTTGAATTAAAGATCTAATGACGGACCTACCAAATTAGTTAAGGTCAATTGAACTAATAAATTAGAAAAATCAAATGGTAAAAAATGAGGTAGGTTTCAATATAGAGGAGAAATGGATCAGTGGCAGGCGTGGAGAATTAGTTCGAATATTCCCCTACACGGGCGTTCGTCATCCGGGCCAAGAAGTCAGCAGAAAGCGATTTACTTGTTTAGAAAACAACGCTTGCTAAATGAGGATTGCCTCATCTTGCTAGGCGGTATCCAGGACGCCTGCAGGCTGACGTTGGCATTTCATAACTCTTCCCATATTTAAGCTTTTTGTTCCATTCAAGAAATAGACACATATGGAGCATTTATGTTAAGGTTGAGTCTGGTAAAGTCCACTGGTGGAAGGATTTGTGTAGTGGAAGCTGGTGAGGAAGCGTATAGTAGGGTAATAGGTGATAATAGGAGGTGGAATACAAGTGGTTTTGGGATTACAGATTATCGTGTTTACATAATATAATAATGTTAGTATTCCTAAGTACTACATATAAAAAAAAATGTTTAGTACATATGCATGCATATATAATTGTTTTCTAATTGGCTATAGTCCTGATTTTCAGGCACACATTCCTTACAATTTTAAACAAACATAATAATAATTTATTCAAAATATCATTTTTTAATATTGTCTTTCGTAATGCAAAGTATCAATCATTAAATCTTCAAAAGGTATTTATGGTGTAGGTGTTAACATAAATTTAGCTTTAATTGGTTACCGTTCATACTTAGTTTTTCTACATATCATGTGTTTGTTAATATAATTGGTAATAATTTGTTTCATAGAGGGGAAATAATATTGTTTTCTTAATTTGTCATAAGTCTTAATTGTTCCTCTGTGTGATAGTTGGTAATAATTTCGTCTTGTTCGTCCTTATCTGTTACATTTAGTACCAGAGTTTTGTAACTTTTTATCTTAATACTTGGATATTTTTCCTGTATAATTCTTGATAAAGTATCGACTTGTTCATCATACCAGGTAGTCATTACATTGAGTTTCGGTTCACAATAAATTCCATAAACCAGTAAAATTTAATACCAAAGAAAATTTTTAAATTTAGAAAAGCCTAAATCAGCCTTATGAAACTTTTAAAATTATATTTATACTTTTTTTTTCTTACCCTCTTGCTCCATAAAGTACAAACACCTTCACGGTTTGGTCGCTTTTGTTTGTAGGCTTGAAGATGTCAGGGTGAATTTGTTGAAAGCGCTGATTAAATAAACGTTTTATGGGTCTAGGGGTGCATTGTTTTTTAGAGATCCTAAGTAAATTGCCAATCTACTCATTCGTTTTTTATATAAGAAAGTTTTGTTAATTATTGAAAAAAGAAATGGTTTCCTTAATTGACCTTCCGACTTCAATTAATGTCCTTCAAAATACTTTTTTTGAAATAGAATCACCTACTCTCGTGAGGCTATATATTTCAAAACCATTCTATAAAACTAAATCAAATTCAGTAGGGTTATCTAGTGCTGATGATGTTAGTGCAAAGAGCTACTTAACAGCGAGTTGGAGTTAGTAATCTTGGTTGGTCAGTATCATTTGTTAGTGCCACCTACAACCTTGGTCGTATTACAAGTAATACAAGTAGTAAGTTATAATACGAAGTACTTAGTAATAAGTATTTACTGTAGTAGTGTGATAGTTTCTAAGTTGAGCTATTAGTTACAGAATTGTTTTTTAAGTTACATAATAATCGTACCAGTAAGATACCCAACAGGGAATAGAATGACTGTAAAATACTTTTATATATTGGTCGACCTTATCACTTTATAAGGTTTTTTTTTAATTTAATATAACAACTTGTGAGTAACTTGTTGAGATATTGGTTATAAAAGGATCTGGGTTAATCGTTTCAATCTCAATGATAAGCCTCAGAACGAATGGCGGCCTGTATTGATTATTTCAAGGGCAGGTTTTCATGTAAAAGCAGAAACACGATTAAACGGAAGTCTTTTCAGACTGCTGTTAATGAAATACAAGAATGACAGGTTATAAGTTGATTTATTATAAACAGAATTTTTTTTCATATTAAATAATCATCATACCAGTAAGATGGACACCAAGGGTTATAATAACAGTAAAAAACGTTTATATATTGTATATGACATGGAATTGGAACTGTTTGTAAATACTGTATGAATGAGCGAGTGAATGAAAATTGCAAATATGGTATGAATGAGATCATTTATCACAATTGTTTATTCCCCAATGAGGCAGATTGTAATTTTATCATAATAAAGATGTTGTTCATACCTCATATATTGTATAAATTCAAATAAACTTTTAAGCAGAGGTATTGTCGTGATCTCTTCCATACGTATAATATTATGGGAAGTTGTTTGCAACATGACGAAATGTTTAGTCATGCAGTAAGGAATTTTTTTTAAGTATGGCATTCAAATCAAGAAACAATTCATACTTTTCGAAATGTTAGGCTTAGGTTCCTGGTTTCCGGCCATAACTTATTTATTTTAGCCAATTCTAAGTCATGAGTATACATTTACAAATTCCATTTAAAATAACATAGATAACAACAGCTCTGAGATTAAAATTCCCAGCAACTATAAAAAATTTTACATTTTAAATTTAAAGACCGTTAAAGGTTTAAGCGTCTTTTAAGAAGCTGATGATATTTTCAAAATTTTTTGCTTGATTTTGGCAAACATTATTTATTGTAGTCAATGATGACGTTGCATTTAGATGGAGGTTTTTGCTGCATGAGATAGTTGATAGCAAGTTTCAACAGTCACGATCACTACTTCTTGACTACTGAGGCCATCTAATATTCATTTATAAATAATATACATATATATGTATATATATTCAACTCAGCATTAGTTATGAATTTCAGTAAAATTAGAGAATATGAAAATATTATGAAATTGCAATGAATATATTCTTTTATTATTTCTAACGCTATATTTATAACAATTAGTTGATCACTTAGTATTGAGTATCTTATAATGTTGTCTAGGAAAGCTTGGTTTGATCCATCCGTGGAGACTGTCACACGGTGGTAATATAACTCATGTGTTATGTTTCTAATGCAATTGGATCTACATCATGTTTTTCATTTACAGCTAATGATATATTTAATTTATTTAGTGATTGGAACCCACGAGGGAATAATAGAGGTATTGTTAGATGGGAGGGAGTATAGTTGGGTATATTGTAGTGGTTAGGTCATTTTGGAAAATCTGATGACATATTTGTTCTAATAGATTCCAATCCAGAGATATGTTCTAGGTAAGGTGTGAATGATCGCCAGTCAGTTTATGAGCGCATGTCATTTCTAGATAGATAATTTATAGAGATAATTTACCGGAATGTTGATATTGACATTTTCAATATCTCAAGGAGACTTTCGATAAGTTTAATTGGTTCGGCGATGAGCCCGTTGCAGTGATTTTTTAGTATGGATTCGTAATAAAGGAACAAACTCCATATTTGAACTAGAATTATGAACAAGGGTGTCATCTGCATATAACAGTAAATGAACGGTGATTGTAGTTTCAACACTCGTTAGTGGCGGCATTATGCAGTGTTGGGCCTAGTGAAGCGCTCTCAAGTACTCCGTTGTGGAGACAAAATTTAGAGGGTGAATTCATATCTATTCGACAGTTATATAATACTAATTGTTAGCTGAAACATGTACTTCAGTTGAGACATAGGGTCTCACTTTCCTTTGTTCTTTACACCCCCTCCTAACCCTCAGACTACCTGCCTCCGGCAAAGATCCCAAACACTTGTGCTTTAGCCTTGTCACCAATATAGAGAAACACCACATAATCATAAAAAAGGACTATTAACTTTTCAATACCGTTTGGAATAACTAGTCAAAATAACGAACAAAATAAATCAATAAAAGAACAATATGTTCGAAAATATCATGATGATAAAAGCCTAATAAATGACTTTGTAAAGACAAAAATAATAAAAGATAAGACTGATTGAATAGAAAAACTAAACCAATATCGGAAAGACATTCCGACACTTTATAATGAACAATTAATGATAAAAACTACTACCCATGGAATGCTCGATAATGCTTATAAACCAGTAGTAAAATATAGAGATAAAAATGAAATAAAGAAATCGCATGCTAACAATATCAAACAACCTTGCAAGAAACATCTAACTCACAGGAAATATATTTCACATAACACTAAAGACACTTGCGCTGATTCGGACAATTCTATGGACTGCAAAACTTCTCTGAAAGTTAAAATAATAACCTTAACACACTTACATAACAAAATAAATAACTCAACGCTAAGACATACACAAAAAATGTAACATTAACTCCAAGAAACTCAGAAATATTATGGCTTATGAGCAAAATACATTGTATAACACATGAGAAAATACTCCATGTATTTATAGACCTGCCATTAGCAGAACCAAGTGTAAGAACCTCTTTGCTCATACAAATTACTGTAAATAAAACTAATCTTTATTATTCTATTGATATACGGTAAAACACTAGTACTAAGAAAAAAATGATAATGTTTATAACATTAATTGTAACTATCTTATGAATAACTATTATTGTACTAACCCTACTTTACTGCTTAATGAATGTATAAACAAAATATTATATTATTAGATTCTACAGTTCAATGTAATTATACAAAACATAAACTATCCAATATTAATTATATTGAAGATATAAATTCATATATTATTATTAACAATCGTAAGTCAGACAATTGCAGCAAACATAATACTATTTACTTACCTCTTATACCCCTTGTAAATATGTCTAATAACTAATGTTTTTCAGAACTTCCTAAGAAACCCATGCATATTGTAGACTCTGAATATAAAACAACGTACTAACCACCTTATAAAATAACAATGTATAATAATCCCGAATTAATAGACCCTAATATAACTCAAATTATGTCAAATACAATCACTAACATTAACAATAGATCAATACATTATATAATTTATAGCATTATAGGTACTATAGAAATACTAACCTTTTTTGTATTATATAAAAACAAAATTTTGTAATCTTAAAGACACCTGTATTCCACCTCCCATTCATAATCATATTGTTGCTCATAAATATCCCAATTATATGATAACTCCTTTAAAATCCAAATCAATAATATAACAACTATACCTCAATTAAATGTATCTCAAGTAGAATTTATATCTTTAATAACCAATGAATATATTTATATGTATTCTATATTATCCATTATTATTGTAATCATTGTGACAATGTTGTTTTTTATATGTCACAAATATTGTAAAGGCTGTTGTTCAAAAACTATCTCAATAGATATCCCCAGAGTTGTTTACCAAGCTCCTTCACCAACATCCATTAAATCCTATTACCCTGCCCAGGAGTTCAGGACATAAAAAAGGGAAGAATTATATAATACTAATTGTTAGCTGAAACATGTACTTCAGTTGAGACATATATGGTCTCACTTTCCTTTATTCTTTTACACCCCCTCCTAACCCTAAGACTACCTGCCTCCGGCAAAGATCCCAAACACTTGTGCTTTAGTCTTAGCCAAAGAATGTCCTAGTGCTGTAATTGAATAATATTTGTATATATACCAGTGTTTTGATTGTTATTCATAATAAAGTTTTTTAAAATACTCTCCTCAAAAAGATTATTTAACTGATGAACACATTTCGATATAGACATGCAATGTTTAAAAAAGTTCTTAATAATATGCAATATTTTTCATTTGAATTCTCAGTCGTTTAAGGTTTTTATGATTTGGTAATGGCGGGCATTATAAAAAATAAAACGACTTAGTCCAATGATATTTGAGTCAATTGATATTATAGGGGCCGGTTTTTTTTAAGTCCTTGTTTTTGGTATCAGAGTAAAAATCTGTCAACTCTTGTTGCGCTAAGTGATCAGATCTCAACTAACATTGACTGTGATACAGTGGTTTTCTACCTTATAATTCAAATAATACTTCATGACTATTTTTCAAGTCAATGTAGCTAGCGAGATAGGTCTATAGATGTTTATATTTACGAGATAATTCATTGGTCATAACACTTTAATTTATAATAACCATCTTATTTACCTATGTTCGTAAATACTTACGAAAGGTTATAAATTAGCAATTTCTAAGCTATGATATTTAGCGTTAGATTTCTGTTATTTACTTTCTATTGCTCTAGAAGTAATATTCGTAATTATCAAATGGTTATTTCGTTCACTTTATCGCATCAAATTAAAATCATTCGTGGCGTGGGACTGTATGGTTCAGAGAACGGATGCCTGCGACCCAATCAAAGCTTTAAATCCTAAATAAATTGACATCAAGAGTTTATTAACGAACATAAATCTAAAATAAACACATGTGCATTTTTTCAAACTACAGAATTTCAATTATCAACATAATTGATGGAAGATGGTACAGGAACTGACCCATTTTAACACATTGACATTCAAGACATCCCAAGGTTCAGAGGAAGAGGATGGCAATAGCAGTATGAACTGTACTGGAGGACAGATTGTTATGAAAATCCGTTGACCTCACGTACATCTTGTGTATGAGGTTATATAGAACTCCCAACATAACCGTTTTATTAAAAGAATGCAAGTGATGAAAACTTTTTGCCTCACGCATATAATAGCACGACTGTTAGAGAAGGAGATCTTTACTATATATTTTTAGTCCTTGTGAAAAGGCAGTATTAAATGGTTTTTAGCAGCCTAAATATATTGCAGTCTTATCTTTTCCTCAAGACTAAAATGTTACACAACCATTGACAGCGGGCTGTTGGCAGTTAATCTGGGGCACAGTGTAATATATGAAGGCTGTCTAAGATTTGGGGTTAGGCCTTAAAGTAACAGCAGGAATTAATACACCCCCCCCCCCTATACCCTCTCTAGCCTAGAAAATTGCAACCAACCATCTCTAATGAAACATGTTCTGTCGCTATAAAACGTCTATTCAACACAAGCGGTTAAATTACTGAAACCGCTGCTGTTCAAGAAACTTTACAGTAAATTTCAACTGAGCTATTTAACGCGTTGAGGTGAATTATCCTTTCATTCATGACTTTTTACCTTGGTTGCTCATTTCAATTGTATCTCCGATCCGACATTCTACAACTATGATTTGTTTTTATTCAGCACTAAACATATATCTGTTTAGCAACTACGTGGGACATGAAAACGTTTATTTGATTCAGTAAAGCTTCTTTAAGATCTTCGGTGTATGCAAAAAGTACCACCACAGAACAGGATTATAATTTATTTGATTGACCAATATGCAACTCATTAATAAAAAAAATATGTTTTAAAAAAAGTGGCAAGAAAACTAAGAGTCTTTAGAAAAGGGTTATACTTGCACATAAGTAAAAATAATTAACTGTAACATATGCAGTTGTTCGATATGCGTCACTTACGCTGATATCGTCAACTTGCCATAGGCCATAGCCAAACAAGACGATTCTAGACGTTGGCATAACCCATCCCTTCAAATCCTCGCTAAGTTGCTATACTGTCATATGGAATAGGGCGAGCAGTTTTTCCGGCAGTGAGGGGCTGTGGACCTATTGATGGCAAATGAAAATTGAAACAGACAGTAAAAGACTGGAACCTACTAAGGCATTTGTAAATGAATTATTTCGGTAATGATTCATTTAATAATTCAAGCCTGTATTTAATTTTTTATCAATTAATTGTGATCAGAGAAAATCATAACTTCCCCAAACTGGGGTTTATGTTAAGAGGGTTAATTTTTTCTGTTGCAGGTTAATTTAAATTTGAAAATGCATTACGCCAGATATAGACAGATCTTTTTCAGCTTACTTGCTCCTTGTATAAACAATATCCCAGAGTCCGTATTTTTTGTAGTTGCAATAAAATTATTTGTATCTACAATATAATGATGCTGGGATGCCAGAAATGAACTTTCTATCTATCAGAAAGCTGCTATCAAAAATTTCTATCTGCCAGAAATGACTAAAAGCAAGAGACAAAATGAAAAGCTTTATTGTTAATAAATATTTGATAACACTTGCTTGATAAGTACTTGTTCCAAAGGGTATGATTTGTTTCAGAACTTCAGTTGCATAGGAAACTAAAGCCGGGCCCAAAACGTTAAACAAATCCTAAGATTGTCTGCGATTGCGCTCCGCAAGAGTTCTGGAGTTCGGGCTGCACTAAATGTCTAACAATTTGAACTTATTTATCAAGCTTGTGTTCTCGCATTCACATTCTAACTTGAGAAGTCTTCAAATAAAATCCACAATTTGATCAAATCCAAATTCTAGAAAAGTTGTTGAAAAATGGTTGCCTCAGAATAAGGGGTCAATGTTTCTCACGAACAAAATATGAGCCTAATCATTTTCCAAAGTAACATTTATTTGTAATGTTGAAAACCTTTTCAGCCACTACTAGTAGAAATTAGGTATATGCAAGTTTTATAGACAACTTGAGTTACTAAATTCAATTTCAAGGGTATAAAAAAAATAAATCTAGGCTAGGAGTTAAATAACTCACTTTAATAGTTGCACATTTCTTAGCTGTATTCGGGTATTTCAGTTATATTAGAGATTACACAAGAATCTAGGGCTGAAAGTATTTAGTTAGCCATCTATAGATCGGTCAGGTGTGGCTACTCGCGGGATCCAAGGAAACGGTCACTATCGACTCACTGACCGGTCAATATCTTGGTCCGGCTAGCTCGCACTGTCGGCTTTTTTTCTGCCTGGCAGTGACTCGAGGTCCATACTAAGGAAAGGTTTTTTATCGGTCTACTTGACGTGCGTGGGGAAGCGACGAAAAACACTGAAATTATTCATAAACATTAACAGGCTTACATATCAATACTAGAAAATGACGCGTTTCATAAGCGTCTTGGAACAAACCTGAATCTATCGGGCTTTAAACAATGGTAAAATTCCCGTCTAGGAGTGTTCAAATCAGAAGGATTTCCTTAAAATGAGAATAAATTTCCTGCCTTTCAGAATGGTGGGAATGGAAGGACTCAGGGGCTTTGTTCTCCCTATCATGCTCCCTGCGGTCTACAGGAAATATGATTGCTGTGTTTAATGGTTCATCAGACTCAAAACACGTTAAAGAATTTCCTTCCTAGTATTATGAAATAATTATAAAATATAAATAATCAAATAATCACTGTTGTAAAACAAAAAACAAGGAAATGGTCTTATATATATATGAGTATCAATGAACCTTGTGATTGACATGCCCTTAAACAAACCAAAAATTAATAAAGATTTTCTGTCGCATAATTATTAATATTTGGTTCTTGCTGTTTGATCCTAAAAGTTTACAAGGTGGTTCACAACGTTAATTCACGCTATGATTCAGCCGCTGACCATAAGATATTTTTATACACTGTCGCCGAGATAAATTCTTGCAAGCTCAGAGATCATTTATCATGAGTAACAAATGTTTCGGGAATTTCGCGTTCGTTTATTATCCTCCCATGAACTGCAGGCCCATACACTGTAAACCTAAATATACTTACAATATTTAAAGCGATATTAAACGCCTCCATTTCTCAGTGACACACAATCTGATTCTCAAATGGAATAAAACGTTTCAGTTCTTCAGAGGTCCTGACTATCTTCCGTGACATTACCGTACACGAGGTACAATTTATTTATCTCCGGATTCTATAAGAAATCGGATATGATTGAAAACTATAGCTACAGGGGACGTTTCTGTTCAATTTTCATACATTCAAATTATTGTTAAGAATTAAGTAATAGAGATTTCTTTGAGGGATGAAATACATATTATAATGATTATCTAAAAGAAAAAAAAATGTACCTTTGAGGAACTATATTATTAATATTACTTGAGCCAAATTTATTAGGTTTTTTTTTTCAGTAAATATTACATCCTTTTATATTTCTTTTATTAGTTTAAAAGGTTATGGGGTAAGCTTAAATTGGCAAAGTCCTATTAAGTTAAGCCTCTCCCATGCAAGAGGCGTTGTTGGTTAATATACTTTTGGTGGTTTTTCTGATGTCAGGGATCAGGTATGAATCTGAGGATATTGGAGGGATAATGACCTTTTTATTAATGTAGATGGTTAGCATTAGTGGATCGTGGTAATATATATATTGTATATATATAACGACAGCTGGTGGTGTGTTGTCACCAACTCCCCACCTTGGAGCTCCTTTGGATTCACGTCGGATTCTGGGCACAATAAATACAGACAACAGTTCACACAGATTACAAACAGAACACACATTAGGACCTCCTTCCCTAGTAAAGCGTCCGGACTAGGGAGCAGGTGAAAAGGCTTTAAGGAAGAGCTTCTCCTTGAATCAGAGGTAGAGGGTAAGTATCCACTCCTTTTTAATCACATTAACGTTAAAAGTACCCATGAGAAACAGAAAGTCCGGTTCGATTGCTAGTAGCGTGATGAAACGTGGAGTATCATCACTAAAAGAACCATCAAAGAAGTTGAATAACTATAAAATAGTTATAGTGGCACACCTGTAAATCTACCTGAGTGAAGAACAGAACCTGCGGCTACTAGATAATACCTTTATCAGAAATAACAAATCAATAACATAGCACTAACTGTCGTTAGTGTATGTATACCTGTAAACGAAAAGATATGTTCGATAAAAGTTAATGGAGAGTTTTTTCTTTTATTTCAATCTCAGTTTACGTATTACAAATGAAATCAAAGTAGATTAGAATGGCTTCTAAGGCATGCTTGAAATTGTGACGAAGAACTTCCCAGATGCGTCGTACATAAATGCTATGGTGAGGAAGGAAGAGTTGCTTAAGCCCACAGTCGGAAAGTTGGGCAGATACGAAGTTAGTAATGACATAGCTCACTGTTTATTGACTTCGTTATAAAAACTGGAATTTGCACTAGTTGGACATAATTTCAGAAAAGGTGGCGGTTTCTTTGGGCAGAATTACCAGAAATTAGTTGCCCCGTTGTAAATATTTTTTTATTTTATTTTTTTTATTTCCCCCATAGCCCCTTTAAATTTCCAGATAATTATATATAATTACAGATTCTCAGGTGAATCCATTTACAAATTATTTTGTATTTACTGTAGCATCACTACATTATATACAGGCCTGGCCATTTTATAGAAATTATATAATGAATAAACAAGTATAATGATATACATTATACATGACTGGACTAAACGGACTAATAAAGGTTATGGGCTCACCTTCTTGATCAACCCCAAAACTAACTTACATACTAATTCTTATCCTAATTGAAGATAATTATCTAAGTATGGAGAAGCTTAGAAGACATGGTGAAATAATTCGATTGAAATAAAAAGAAAAAAAACTATTCAGGAATAGACGAGATGATTACAAGTCCTAAAAGGCGGGAATATGGACCATGATAACATGCAAGAATAGGGTCGTCAAAAAAAGAGCCAACAAGAGCAAGGCAAGCTGAGTTGATCTAGACCTAATGAGGTTCCTATAATGTCAATGAGTTATTTAGAGGTATAGACGATGTCAAAGCAGGCTATATTCCAAAGCTAAAGTTTCTCACGAACAAGCCATGCCACTTACTAAGAAGCAATATAATCAATTGGGAAGATGTGGGCGGTAAAGGTACTCTAGTGTTGTATTGGATCTAGTAGAGCATCTTATACTTGACTGAGATTCGTCGAGTCTACTAAGGCTTTGAACTACAAACAGATCTTATTATGATTGTACAGTTATTTGAAAATTCCGTAGTCACTCTAGGATATAAACATGTATGCACTCATATGTTACAAGAATATGATGTTATCGCTGGCAGCCTTCAGGTACCCCAACAAATGCTCGTTTCATTTGATGTGTCAAATTTTGCAGCATCAAACATGGCTGTGCTCCTTGAGCGAGACGAAATGCCCTGGCTTTTAATTTTCTTAATTAACGATTTTTGATTCAAATATAAACCATAAATGGACCAGGCAATGATTCAAGACTTACGTGCTTTAAAAAAATTAGATTCCCATTATTATACAAGATTATATACAAGATACGAAAGAATATGCGCAAAATTAACTCCTTTTCTGACGTCCAGACGTTGTTTCAAATTAAACTTGATGCATATAGTGCTTAGTTTTATAACGTAATGAGATTTCTATATCAAAATAATACGTTCGGTTAGGGATTTACTTTGAGGCTCCGGTTGCCCCAACTATTACAGGAGAAAAGGGTCTTACCCCTCACTACCTTCCAAAAAATACTACCATATTTCAATAGCAACCAAGAAGGAATGTCCTAAGTTTGTAAGAGGGCTGTACCTGAAGCTCCTGTGTGTCATATCAAGTGCTTTAATCATCCACGCAAGTTACTCAATATATTTCCTACCAAATTTAATTAGAATATTTGTTGTTATATGAGACATTACTTTTTCCACAACTATTATAGGAATTTTTTTTAGCAATAGGGAAACGATAGCCAAATCAATGGTCTTGAAAGGGGAGGGACGAAGAGATGTTCTGGCAGGATCCTTGATGTCGGTTTTTAAAAACTCATCGAATGATTGTCTAGTAAGAACTTTCTATTTGGACCAAAAATATTTCATTTCATTTTTTAAACTCTTGAGAATAAATAAATAAAAACAAAATTTTACCACTCCACCATTAGTCTGCTTAACTGATTTGAATATATTACCAGGCCTTGTAACAATATGAAACAAGCAGGCTATCCTTCTATAGACAAGTTCTAGAGACATAGAACAAGCACTTGATACAGAATTTTAAAGTTTAAATACTAACTCGTAATATATAAATAGCGTATTCTATCAGTAATGTTTTGCGCATACTAGGTTTGGAATTCAATAAACAGTGAGTTATTGATGAAATGATAAAAAATACATCACATCGCAGACACATATATACAGATGACAACAGTGAAAACATACATTAAACAGTCATCGTATTTATCTATTTATGTAATGTCCCGATTCAGCAAACAATAATACTCATTAATAAAATAAGTGACTAAAAAAAAAGATTCATTGAAACGATATATTACTAAACATATCCATTTAATTAAAATATTTTGCCTTACAAAAGTACTCATTACCGACTAACTAGATATAACTCTATATTACTAAGCTATTGCGTGTATTATTAGATAAGATAAAACCTATAAATGAATAGTTGTTAACTATAATGATAACATAATGATGATTATGATAGATGTTGTTCTATTATTTATTTTTTTCCTCTAAATTTAAAATTTTTAATTATTATACTGTTGTGAAATCGAATGAAAAATTCTCATATTTGATCTGTTTTAAACATGGTACATACATGTATGTAATGACATTTCCAATAAATATCTTTGTCTCTTTATTGGTGAGTTCTGAAATTTATTGCAATAAATACATTCATATACGTCCAACAAGACACCGGCTACACATATGTGCCAAAAAGAACATGAAAAGTATACAGATATTTCAATAAAAAGTTACGTACCGAATGATAACATTTCTACTGACTTTAAAATTCCATAATTACTTTCCTCCATTATTACTTTACGATTTCATTACAATATTATACAAAAACATTCACTACAGACTTCCAGTAATATATAAAAGCGAGAGAAAGTAGATAATATTTAAATTTATGCATAACATTTTAGTATAAAAATGTTATTCATTCATAACTCGTAAGGTTTCGGATTCCATTATTACATCTACGCAACCAGAAAAAATCTTGGTACAATCACAATAAGCAAAATTTTATTTTCCTTTAAAAAACAATATTTCACTGAATGAAAATTATGAGCTTACTACTTATGTGCTGTCTCGTCCCAAATAAAAAAAAAATATTAATAAATTAACATCGTCATAAAAATATTACCGGACCAGAAATTCCTCATTAGTTCAAGTAAATTGGTCATTACTCTGCAAATTAGTTACAGCTGGATGTTAATATGGGTTATTAGTTCAAAGTTCGGTTTTCTACGTTCAAAATGATATGTTGAATTTCTGTCAAATAATGCTATTGAAATCAATTGAATTCCAAATTCCACTTCACAAACTATATTCTTTACGCCTTTTTTTTAAGTCAACTGTATTTTTAGAGATGTAAATTGATTCCAGAAGTTTACGGGATCTGGTAGTCTCATCCATCTTAATAAAGTTCATACATATTTGTATGTATATGGTTTATATATGTGTTTAATGGTTAAATGTGTGGTTATTTTACATTAAGTTATTATTATAAGTGTTTCTTCCTTACAATAGGCTACTTGTTTATAAAAATAATAGATATATTTATGTATAATATTCTGTCCTATGCGGGTGGTGTATGATTTTTCTTTTTCTGGCTTCTTGGCATATACTCGGATCTGTAACTGCACATTTATAGCCTGCTTCCCCTAAAACAGTGTTTTCCCCCAATGCCTACATGATTCTATTACCAAGGGTCATAGTTGTGGGCCAGCCCTTTCTTTAGGAGTCTTCCTACAGTCAACCTGGTTTCATTAATAAGGGTTCCTGGTCTTGGGTAAAGACAAAACACTACCTCTATTAAAAAAAACTATGTCGAAAACCCCGTTCAAATATCAAATAAATAAATAATCAATCCTCTGAATATCAAAAATCGCTACAAAATACAAATTAGTACAGATAGATGATCGCCCGTTGATGTGTCTTCTTTTATGCGCAGTATTGATAAGTGAATATAATGTTGGAAAAAGAGGGAAGGCATTTATCTTCGTGCCGGGATTCCGTTGGCTGTCTTGGGCCGGGTCCAGTAATTGAATCGACTGATAAGGCTTCGGCCCCTTTCACTAAAGCCTGTCTAAATTGCGGTCCACCATCTGTCTGATTGCTGGCCAGTGTTTTACATTGAACCGCCAACATCACATTTTAGGGTATATACTTTTCTCATCTTATCATGTTATTCCTTTTCATTGAGTCTATTACTGCTGTATAAGTGTTTTGGACGTTGATTGATAACATTGAACGGCTTTATAAGAAAAATATCATGAGTTTAACAAAAAGTTGAAAACCTTTAGTCATATAATTTATATTATAAGTTAAGTATAATTTAACTGTTTTGTTTTTTTTAATTTGAGGAGTATTTAACCCACATACGATCTATGAACGGTCTCTGGTGAGCAGAAAAAGATAGCAAATGACACATAGAAATACAATCCTTAAATGCTCCTGCAAGGATAGGGTGTATTCCAACGAAAAGAAAAAAAGGTAATGTACAAAAGGGACTTTAGGATGGTTAGAGATACAAAGCCATTTGAGAAGAAGGAGACTTAAAGTTTCGAATAGTTTATGATATAATATACAATTATATGTAAGAAGGCAGCTGATATGAAGACCTGAGACTTAAGTACTTCTATAATAATTCTGGTTTCTAATTTTTTTTCTTTTCTACTTGTAATGTAGCATATATTGCATTGTCTTTATGCTCAAATTGTTTAATGCTACATCCAACCACTGCACTCTAGATAATTAGTCTTCTCACATTCAGTGTAATCACATTTTCATGACTTCCAATGTTTGCTCCCTGCTCTTATATTGGTTTTCGTCCTCTCACTCTTCCTCACGAGTGGTGTCTTAAGAACATGCCACGTCAACTCCCAATCCCTCTCTACTCATCGGGGCGATTTCCTTCAATTTTTCCTTGACAACTTTCATCATATAATATCAGTCTCCGAATTCTTTCTTAAACGAGATATCCCCTCATTTTCAGTTTCTATCCCCAACTATTCCCTTCTCCACCACGATCGGTCTGAAATCTACAAGAGCCCTAGCATAAAATACTTCTTCGCTGAAGTACTGTAACTCTGGAAAAGAATCCTCTATGCAGATATATATCCACAAGCTCTCAACGATCCTGTACTTAAATCGATTCTCTAAACCTTGTCTTTTCATTCTTCACTCCTAGCATTTTACTAGGCTATATCAATACTCATTTACTTAGGAATTCCTTAGAAAAACGTTTCCTTGTCAACCACTTACCACTTTCTAGAATCCCTTAGTCTTCCTGCATTTTGCTACCCATCAAACAAATGTTTCAGATTCTTGGATAGGTCGTTTTATTATAGAATCCTCCGTGAATCTAATTTTCTTCTTTTAACATCGAGTACCTTTTCTTTTTGACCACGATCTCATTTCTCATAAAAACAATAAAGGCATTCCAATAATATCATACCTCTCCCAGGAATCTCACCTGCTATAACCTCAATTATCTTGCATTTGACCTCCCCATTGACTATCGTTCCATATCAATTAACTTAATACCAAATTACCTCATTTCTAGAAACCTGTTTAAACACCCGGATGTAGGGGTTTAAACGTGTTTTCAACTGCCAAGATTTCAACCAAAATCACGCAAGACCTACAATCCACCGTTGACCAAAAACACATCTATCCTTATCCTCTTAGACTTTAACAAGGCATTCGACACCCTTGATCACTATAGCCTTGTATTGGTACTAGTATCGCTGTGCTTACTGTGCCATTAGGTGGTTTAAATCATTGATTTCTAATCACTCCCAGGTAGTAGTCATCCCTGACCAACCTTCATCCCAACCTTTTTAATTATCTTCCGATATACCTCAGTGTTCATCTATTTCGCCATTACGTCTTTGTTTCTACAACAACGACCTCCACACATCTATCCATCACTGCTCATTCCAGCTTTATTTCGAAGACATCCAAAAACAGACATACATCAAGAATTGAGACTATATTGGGCAATCAAATGATAAATGAATGAAGATCCTGTACTTAGTTTTCAATGTATATCATGACTCACAATTAAAGCCAAGCTTGTAACTGGATAAGCTTTGTAACTTTTTTTCTATTTTGGTGGGGACTGTGGTACATTTAGTCTTAACTATTGAATTTCCTTCATAGGTATATTTAAAATAACTAGCATTTGAATTTAATTAGCTTTAACTATGTCATGGTATTAACATTAACTGGTAACAGCTTTGATACGAGATAAATTAAAACTCACTGCTGTATCACTGTATTCAATACTCAACCCTAGCAGCTCTCCTACTAAGCAGGCTTCAGATTAAGATCACGTTCAATCAGGAAGTGAAACACAACTACCCTTCAGTTGGGCCGCTATTTTAAGAGGGGGGTTAAATCAGGTTAAATGAACCCAATTTGTTTCAGCCATTTACCAGCCCTAATGCATAAATAAAAGAAAAATAGAAAGATATGAAGGATATTCAGTGTAAATACTTCCAGATTATAAACAAATATTTCTCTTAAACGAAGGGAGGAATGAAAGAAGTCCAGCTAGGATGTCTGACACGAGCTACCTACCAGCCCCTAAAAATCTAGGTCACACTTGCAGCTGGGTCAAAACTTCCCTTATATTACAAATACATCATGTGGCCGACCTCTGGTAATTCTTAACGAACTATACATTTACAATTAACAACCAATGAAATAGTCATTAATTATTCACACGATAGGGGTTACCTATTCCACCATATCGCACAGTCGTAATAATTGTGAGATGATTTGTAATGTTGTGACTTTATTCACCAAACGAAACCGCACAGCTAGTATCATCACAATTTATTTTATTTATTATTTTTGGTTTGCATTGTTTTAGAGCATTTCAACTACAAGAGTCATTGATGCCAATATATATACAATTTGTTCATTAATTAACCTTTTATTATTACTTTTCATATCTTAGAAATAAATTTGTTAACGTGTTAAGGGTTCTAGACTATTAAACAAAGAGACTAAACAAGACTAAATGCTAAACAAGGCTAAATGTTAATTTTTATGCGTTGTTATTACTCTGGCAGTAGGCTTTTCCACAAAGCATGGTTCATTTTTAATTTGGACACCCATTATAGATAGCTGGGTGACATTACGCCTTTGGGTTTCCTCCTGGAGACTGGTGGATCCCATTATACTTGTAGTAAAATAGGATTTTCAATTGTATTTTTGCAGCCAGATAGTATTTTTGTAATACATTTTGGTTTTTTTTTTTAAACCAAAGGTTTTCTGTCGCAAGGCATCGCTCGTCGGGGAAGCTTATTTTCTTGTCTGACCCCGATGTTGATCATAGAGTTTCTAGTTAGCCCACCATCTAGTTTCTAGTTTGGTCGCAACTTGCTCGCTCTCACCACTTTATGTCTAATGAAGCACTGTTCACGACTCGATTCTTGCCTAGATCCTGTTCCTACAAAGGTTCGAGACGTTTAAGGTCGATAGAGGAAATACCCTTATTAGAGAGTCGAGCGAATGCTTTCTCCGAATGCTTTATGGGCTACTCATATCAAGCTACATTACAAAATGTTTGTAAATTAGATATTTTATAATAAAATAAATTAATAATAATAGAATAATAACATTTATTCCTTCATTATTTTGTGCTTTACTGATTGTAAAGGATTTCTCTTTATTTTATTTTTATTTTTATAACTATTAAAGACCAGAAATGTGGCTAAGGGATTGGAGGTTTATGGATTACATACGATTGTGAATCCCCCCACCCCTATAGTATTTTATATAAAGAAGGATTGTGATGATAATCCCATAAAAACCGTGAATATAAATTGCAATGAGGTGATTTAAAATTTAAATGATTATATTTAATATACTGGTAGCTCAACATCCTGATACAGTGAATAAACAGTAGTCAGTTGGAGAAGCGTATTTCAAAATTGATTGTTCGGATTCATTCGCAGTTATGAATTTATTCCTCAAATACTGTCCCCAATATTTTTATTTATGTTCAACTGGACTTAATGTAATCAACTGGATTTTCATCCTAAGTATCCATTATCCGCGTAGACTTTGTGTGTTAGCTAAGCACTCGTCTCGTTCTCTTGTTATCTCGCCTCATTGATCCAAGAACGATTCTTTCACTTAAAACGTTTACTGTTCTCATGAAAATGTCAATATAAAACCATTAGGTGACGATTCAATGCAAAACGAAATGTTTTAAAGATATTTATTTAACTTTTAGGTGAATATTATCTTTGGTTTTTATTATATTTCCATATATATTTAAAATTTTTATACAAAACTTATTTGTAGTCTTAATGGAAACTAAATAGAGTTTATGTTTATTAAATTTAATAAATAAAATATAAAAGGTATTAAATCCAACTCTAATTGTTACGAAACATAAATATAAACTTTTTTTTTAAGTTTCAAAACGTTCGAGATTATTTTATAATAATAGTATTTAACAAACCGTCACGGACTTACACCGTTAATGCGCTGTTTGAGTATATATTGGTTTTATGTTTATTAGTAAAATATTTTATTCATTTACGTATTGATAGTTTTGTATCATTACGATTTATAGGCCACAAGTTCATGTATATAAATAATTGTGTTTATTTTTTTTTTATATTCTAATCCGCTTTAGCCACTATATAACAGGGATTCTGTTAGTTAAATATACTGAAAATTTCTTTTTTTTTTTTTTAATTTTTCACAAATCCAAATAAGCCCATACTTATATATTATACATAACTATAATATGGATGACGATACCCCCTCCTTGTCGTGGCAAGAGAGCTTGTAAATCTCAATTAATTCCAGGACTATGCCAGTGGGAGTATAGTTATCAGCCAGGTAGCCTAAGCTGGGCCGGTCTCAGGAGAGAGGTAAGGTGAAGAGGGACATCCCCAAGAGCAGTGTGACTGTTCAGAAGTAGCATCTGAGGAGCACAGCTCACGCCTAAACGCAAACACTTATCTACTCAAGTCAATGGCCTCCTGCCTGGCTTCACTTCTTGGCTAGGTTGATGAGTCGGAAGTGAGTGGTGTCGTAGGAGGACGCCCCGAAGCATCCGTATTTCACCGATGTGACAATATGTCCACCGGCTCTGTCGCGGGGAGTGGTGAGTAGGGACGGACTCCTACCTTAACTACATCACACAACAAAACAATGGATGAGGATAATAAATTAGTAAATATTAACACGCCATCCCCATTTGCTTTTTCAGTCTAAATCCCTAAACAATGCTTTATACTCACAAAGGACCAGTACAGCCCAACGGATCCAGGGAAGGAGTAAATGCATGATGAGCAGCAAAAAGCTGTAACAGTTGAGGCAGCAGATTCACAGAACATTGCCCTACCAGCGCAGTGAAGTGGACTGTGCTAATTAGAGCTGGGAGACAGAAGAGAAAAAAAGGCCATCTCCATAGGATAAAAAACGTAGCCAAGGAGAAGGGTGAGGATCCTTCCAACTCACTGTCCTCCGAGTTGCTGCAGGGTGAGAGGGTGGTTTCCTCCGCCTGGTTGGTTTCAGGGTCGTACCGAACGAGAAACGGCCCATATCGGCCCATCACCAGTGCGTGCCCCCCCCCCTGGTACCATGAAACTCTTTAATAAGGCTAAACAGCAGCAGCGTGTGTGGATCAGCTGCGAGGATCGTGCTGGTAGCAGTCATTAGCTGCCTGCTTAGTATATAAATTGCTCGGACAGTAAAAATGCAGCCGGAAAATGATTAACCTCATAACAGGAAATTTGACTGGACACTGCAGATCCAGCCTTATTATAGCAAATTACGCTTGATAGACGTATCCAAGAACCCATTTACCCCCAATGTAAATTGGAGAAGGAAACCTCCTACCACTTTTTGCGAGAACGCAAGGCATTCAAGGTTTTTTACCTCCTGCTGAGGTAGAATTCAACTAGAAAAACTCCATCAAAAAGGGGTCAATTCTGAACTTTGTTTGGAGGACGTGTAGCTTGGGGTGAGCATAATACAGGGGATGTTATTAAAAAGAGCCAAAGGCCTAGTAGTTGGACCAATAAATTCACCCCTTCCCCTACAGCCACCTATTTACTCAAAAAAGCACTATTTGTCCCTCCAGCTGTGGAGCTTCCAGATAAGCTTGTGACGTCAGATAGACTTTTTGGTAACTAACAGCATTAATTTCGACAGAAATTAACACGATTTCAGAATTGCCTCTTCATTGAAAGCAGCATATAGCAATACTCCGCCACCCTAATGTGACCTTCGGAACAACATTTTTCACTTTTTTTGATTGTCGTGCTAGTAATAATTAAAACCGTCGGTGTCATCAAGATTAAACTTTTTTTCGTTAGTTGAAATAACCCTGGGCCAAATTCGTCTATCCTGAATATTTTTTTCATTAAACTGAAAGTTCCATAGTATATATATATATATATATACTCTTTATTGGGCTATAATTACAATCTGCCTTTTATAAGGCAATCAGTAATTGCGATAAAAGCTCTCATTCATACCATATTTACAATTCATCATTCACTCACTCATTCATACAATATTTACAGACAGCCCAGAGACCTCCCAAATCCACCGCGAAGAGAGAGCGGAGCCTTGGGAAGTCCCCCACGCTCCTCCGTCAGCCGCGTCACCGGATACTAGCCAGTCCATAGTAAGGTTTTTTTGTTTTTTTTAGCTCCAGTTTGCTTATAATGTTAATATATTTTAAATACCTGGCTCATAGAGCTATCCACTTCACAGCCTAGGTTGAGTCGTCTCACTATCTTGGCAGAAGAAGCACCGGTTTTTGATATTACCCTTACTACTAACTACCAGTTCGCCTATCAGTTCTTTTATTTTTTCCATAACTTTCTGGTCCTGAACTTAGAATGTTTTAATTACTCCCTGGTGCAACTCGTGAGTGAATTGCCTTTGTGTCATCTCAGCTCTTTTTAAATCGATTATTCGTTGTTGCTCGATTTCACTTAGTTGAGTCACGCGTGACATATTTTAAAAGATTAATCAACTATAAACTCTTTTTTTATTGTAAAAAGTGAACTGAATTGATATTCTTTGATAAATATAAAAGTAAATTGAAAATAACCATTGATGAATACCATGAGTTTATAGTTATTCACTACGTAAATAAGGTTTGTTTAAATGATTTCTTGTTGTTAGATTATCAAGTAAAGCAATGAACTTAATTGCTTTTTGCCAATGTAATAACATGAAATCTAGTTGAAAATAATTGTTTAGCTAGGTATTTTTTTTACAGGTTTCAAAAATAATTCAATTTTATTGATTGCACCAGACTGTATATTGTAAAAAAGGATAGTTATTCTTATTGACCGTGAAAACGTGGTTTTCATGGAGCATCAATCTTATGATTTATAGTAATAATTGATTCGTATGAGTAATTATCGTATGTGGCAATATACCCTAAAAAGTTTATTATGACGAGTGTAAACTACAACTGACGGGGGTTAAATGCGGTTGTTTTTTTTATCTGTAGGTAGTAAACATTGACAAATAAAACTGTTTTAATGTGACTACACGCTCTGATATGTACTTTTAATAGCAGTAAACCAATAAACGGTATAAACCAAAGAGTGGTTAAACGGTCAGCCAAAACAAACAAGGGATGGAACACACGAGTTTTGTTTTTCCAAGGTAGCTGGATTTCAAACCTAGTGTTCACTCATTCTTTTTTACAGTTTTTTTTGGTTTGCTCAGCGCAGTGGAAGAACTTAATAATACATTTCCTCTTTTAAAAACACAACTTGTTTTTTTTTTTTGCAGCACATTCACTACTGAAATATTTTTCCACTGAGATAAAACTGCAAAATTAACATGACAGTACTACGACCAGGATTAATACTTGTCGCGATAATCGAACGTTCGTTTTATGATACGTAAGAACAAATAAGAATAACCAGGTAACCAGTTGTGAGATCTTGCCCAATAACGTAGCTGATAAATTTTGTGTTTAAAACAACTCCGTGAGAAGAAATAAAATCGGAGGAATGTTATAAACATCTATTAACAAAAACCATCTAGCGCTAATGACCATATTGTTTGGTTTTTATGTACTATCCTATTCAAGTCTAAGCTCATAAGAAACTATGTTAAATTATTTTAATAAGCAATGTTTAAGTAGTTGTGATGAAGTTAACTGAGTTCACTATGTTACACGTGTTACTGTGAGAGACAGAAATTAGGGGATGCTAATATTCTCCGGTGCATGTCAACATTGACTATGTGACTCGCCCTTGTGTATGTACAATATATTTGCAAAATATGTTTATTTGTCACATACCCTGGCATTCACTGAATGTCGACATTCAGTATGGGTTGGTATTGGGTGTTTACTAAAAATATTTTTATTAAATTAAGACAAAAGTGAAATTTTTTAATTTATGATATTTGTCGAATCAGGGTAAAGCTTAAGTCAAATTTAAAACAAACAGTACACTCCAAATCAGAAAGGAAAATGTTACCAACAATAAACTTGCATATATTTTATGTGAGTAACTTTGTACAATATTATTTATTGCCAAAATTTATGACCCTTTGAATTGCAGAGGAGTCTATTGCGTTTACAACTTCTTATAGTCGTGGAAACTTTTTTTTCGTAATTATAGCTTGCCCTCTACTTTTCGAATTAGTTTCGGATGCTTCTCAAAGTGACAGTAGGTTATCGTATAAAAACAAATCAAGCAGACTTTGGAAAAGTCAGTCCTACTGATCCAGAGTCTAAAAATAGACCTCAGTTGCGGCATAGGATTTGGTGTTCTTTTCGCTTCTCTCCACCTGTGCTTTCTTGACTTTTCGTTTCAACCCCCAAGAGAGCTCAAATGTTCTTGGCAACCGGAGATGATTTAGATGTGTAATAAAATAACTATTCCGACTTCGACCAAAGGATTTGGTATGTGCCGACATTAACCAGAGAATATGGATATTCTTTCATTTACGGTAACATCAGCACCCTTATTTTAGATATCACAAATGTGCAATAAATAATATGAATCATAAATTGTTCCTCTTGTCTTAAAGGTACATTTGATATGACAACATATAGCACGAGAACGCATAAATCAATTTAATTTTGCAGTATTATTAACATTGTGCAGTATAGGCCGCCTTGAGCTGGATATATATATATATATATATATATATATATATATATATATATATATATATAAGTTAACGATCGTCAACGAAAAACGAGAAGAAAAAGGAAAGAGGTTGAATGTAGTTACTGAACGAGAGTTGTCACAAGACTGTTTTTATTTGAGCTTTTAAAGCCTCTCTAAATACATTCGGGATGTTTACATCCCGATGACTTAAGGATTAGGCTGGCTGCCTACGACGTCCGAACCTTAACTCCCCCCTGCCAGTTTACGCATATCTCTTCGTAAACTCCAAGGTCCGCCGCACTCAGCACACAGCCTGTAATCCCTTACATCACGTTTACGGTCTAATATATTCATAGTCCTCACAAAAAAACAAAGAAAAGAGATAATACAGAAATAAAACAAAAATAATAATAACAAAAAATAATACATTCGCCCTGGACCCGGTGGCTGCCAGGTAAAAAAAAATGGAACATCCACAATATAAATAATGAAAACAAAAACTCTCTCTGAGCAGCACATGTGAATGTGAACATGTGAAACATATGATTCCGGATCAGTTGCTCCGTATCGGATCGAGGGCACACCATCTTACGCACATTCAACACCCTCCCCCCTGTGTTGGGAGTTTCAACTGTTCAATGTGAACGGTTCGCCTCTTCTTTGGGGTGGTCATACTCTCGATGGTCACGAGATTATGTTCCCGAATTATGATGACCTTAAAGGGCCCCTCATACCGAACAAGTTCCTTACTACGATTTGACACGACTTTTCTGTACACAACGGTCCCAATCGATATTGCTCCTATGCGATCACGCACCTTCAAATTTGCCCGTGCCACGCGCTTGGATTTTTCGCGCATAATCTTATCGCGTACTTTGTACCACATCTTTCCGAGCTGTATGTGGGTGTTATGGAGCTGTGCCACCATTCCCTCATCCGCCACCGTCTCTGGCCAGTTCCTCGGTCTCACTCGTAATCCAAACAAAATTTCGAAGGGTGCTAACCCCGTCGTGGCATGTATCGAGTGGTTGTATGCCGCCACCGCCATTGGCATCGCTACGTTCGCCGACAGGCCTTTATCCACCTGGTACACGCGTAAGTGGTCGCTGAGGGTGCTGTGTAACCTTTCGATGGTTCCCCTGCTCTTGGGATGCCCGGGGGTATTAAAATGCCATACCACATCCCGTTTTTGCATTTCGGCTCTCACGGTTGCATTGTCAAACTCCCGTCCCCCGTCCGACGAGATCCTCTCTGGTATGCCGTAGAACTGAAACCATGTGTTGAGGGCTTGTAATATGGAATCTGATGACTTGTCTCCCACCGCGTAGGCCATAGCCACTTTGCTAAATGGGTCGATGATAGTGACCCACTTAAAACCCCGCCACGTGAAGGTGTCCACTTGAATCTCCGTCAGTGGTGCTTCTGCCGTGGGTGATTCCTCCTGGAGTCCCTGCGGGGGATGTCTATCATATTTCGTCTTCTGACAAACTTCGCATGCTCCGATTACCTCCTGAATAGTCCGCTGCATCCCCCACCAAAAATAGCGCCTTCGTAGTGCTTGTGCCGTCTCCTGCCCACCGCGGTGGTTGGTTTTTCCTTGGTGATACGCCAGTGTTACCTCGCGTTGCTGCTCCTCGTCCCGCAGGGTTTGGACCACGGAAAGACACCGAATGAACGAGCGATCCACCCCCAACAGCTCTTTCTGCCACAGCTTTTTAATTTTGTCCCACACAGTCTCGTTGCCCACGAATAAATGGTGTGTTTTGCCGGGTTTGGACACGTCCTTGAGAGCCTGACAAATTTGATCTCCTCGAACTCCCGGTGGTGACCAAATCGTCGCGATCTGACTCCTACCGTACGTACTATGGAGTATTTTCAGAGCACCCGATGTTTGAGTTTTCCATATGATCTGCCTCCGCTTATCATTGATAATTTCGTCCGTCGTCTCCATATCACGCGGTCTCTCTCCTATAGACTCGTCTGATGGTGTGTCCGCACTCCTGTCACTATCTTTCCGCGTGCTGCTCCTGCCCGCTTCTCCAGGCGTCCATTCCTCAATGAACTGCCTCATACCGCTCGATGTTTCCCCTTCTTCTATGGCGTTCACCATAATAGCGCGCGACAGCCAATCTGCCACGACGTTGTCTTTGCCTGGCTTATATACAATATCCAGATTGTATTGGGCTAAGAATTCCTTCCACCTTGTTACCCTTGAGGAGGATTCTTTGAGTTTTCCGACCCATTGAAGAGGTCGGTGATCCGTATGTATTCGAAACCTTCTGCCAAATACATACGGACGGAAGTGCCCAATGGCCCACACTATCCCGAGGAGTTCTCGTTCCAGAGCGCTGTACCGCGCCTCCGTGTCCGTCAGGCGTCTGCTCGCGTAAGCCACCGGTCTTTCCCCGTCTTCGCCTTCTTGTGACAATACTGCCCCCAAGGCATAGTCGCTTGCGTCGGTGGTGATCGTGAAATCCTTCTCAAAGTTAGGGAAAGCCAAAATCGGCGCCTCCTGCAAACGTGCCAAGCATTTGCGGATATTCTGCTCTATCAGCGGCGTGATCATTATCCGTGCTCCTTTCCGTAGTAAATTGTTAATGGGTACCATATATTCTGCCATGTCCGGCACGAAACGGCGGTAGTAATTGAGCGTGCCCAGTAATCTCCGAATCCCTTTTACATCTTTTGGCACCTCCATTCTCTGGATCGCTTCTACTTTCGTCGAGTCTGGTTGAACCCCTTCCTGTGAGATTGTGTGCCCTAAAAAACTAATCTGCTCCTGCCCCAGTGACGATTTGTCTATTGACAGTTTCAACCCGAAATCCCTTAATCTCTCAAATACGTTCCGGAGGTGTTGAATATGTTCCGATTCCGTTCGGCTGAAGATCAGCAGGTCATCCATGTAAATTTGGCACATATTTTCGTCCATTCCTCTCAGAAGTTCGTCCATGAGACGCTGAAAGGTTATTGGAGCATTTTTGAGACCGAACGGCATTCTCGTGAACTCAAAATGCCCTCTTTCAAACGAAAACGCCGTTTTATGTTGGTCATGCGCAGCTAGTTTGATCTGATGGTACCCTGCTTTTAGGTCCAATGTGCTAAAAATTTTTGCACCGTTTAGTCTGTCTAGGATGTCTTCGAACCGCGGGATCGGATATTTTTCGTCCAGGGTATTATCGTTAAGTTTCCGAAAATCCACCACGACTCGGTATTTTTCCTCACATTCTCCCGGTCGACTTTTCTTTTTCACTGCCCACAAAGGGCTATTATACGGAGACGTGCTATCTCTGATAATACCTTGGCGCTTGAGATCCTCGATCTCCTTTCTAATGTGTTGTCTGAGCGCTTGCGGATACCGCCTCTCCTTCACATACGTCACCCGCTCTACTTTTAACGGGATCTCATGTAGCGTTTTCCCCGTTGCTCCTAGCTTGTCCCCTTCAGCGAAAAAAATATCCCTAAACTCGCTCCTCAGACTCTCCCTCCAATCCTCCACTCTCTTAACCGCTCCTATTTGCTCCGTTTCGCCCCTTACGCCCCCCGGCTTCGATAGGTTCGCTTCCCTATTTTGATCCTCCAGTTCTCCCCCTCGTTTTTGATGCGCGTGCCTACTTTTCCCAGTAAATCACACCCCACTATTATCTGGTATTCCCGTGGCATGTCTTCCACGACGTGTACTTTTATGTCACCCATTACTTTCGCCCATTCTTCCAGCCCCACGACCGCTTCTCCCATTACTTCGCAGGGTCCCCCAAGAGTAAGTAATTTACACTTACATACCTTGATCTGGTGTGCCCTCTCTCCTCTACGCAACCTCTCTAACGCACCACGAGATATTATTGTATTGGTGCTGCCAGTATCAATGAGGCACCTCTCCCCCTTCCCGAACTCGATAATTGGCAAACCACACATCCTTTCCCGCACTGTATTGCACCTTAGGATGCGGTCGCCTCTCTGCTGCCACTCTCCTCAGGCCTCCGTACGCCGCTCCCATCTGCGCGAGGGATTCTTCTGCCACTCTCGTCGTCTGCTCCCGCTGCGCTTCGACTCCTCTCCGTCTGTCTCCGACGTCCCTGATGACTCGTCGCCCGATGATCCAATTTCTCTTGGTGTCGCGCTCCGCCTCTCCCGGATTTCCTGGTTGTTCACCTCCATTGGTTCTGCTTTGTGAAATTCCCTTCTACGAAACAAGTATGGACATTGTCTTGCTATGTGTCCTTCTTCCCCACACTCAAAGCACTTAGTGCGAGGGCACTGAGCTACCAGATGGCCCGTCTTTCCACAACCATGACATTTCCTTTCTTCTTTCCGAGGTGCGTACCTAGGCCTCGTCACTCCCAATCTTCTCTCTCTTGTCGCTCCCCTGTCTCTACCGGCAAACGGCGTTTCCTGTCTCCTCCACACTGCTTTTGGGGTCCTGTTTCTCCTATATGGGATCTGGCTCCAATCGTTGTCATCTTCGTTCATTTTTACTTCTTCTTCCCTTGCGCTAGCATCTATCATCGCCTGGGCGCATTCGAGGAACGATCGCTCATTAGGGAACCCTTCCTTCCTTCCCGTCTCCTTCGCTAATTGTACCTTTAAGATTGTTGACAGGAATCCCATCCTGCCCTCCACTTCATCGGCGCTAGTTGTCTCCCTCATTTTCTCATTTATTTTATTGTAGCGGACAACCAGGACTGCAGCATACTGTCCACTATTCTGTCTCGGAGATTTCATTTCTCGAAACATTTGGAATATATCCTCCTCTGGGGTCCATCGTCCCCCCCCCCATATGCTTTTTTCAGTCTCGTCTTTACTATCTCCCACGGGGTTTCCTCGTCCGCCTGTATCAGGTTCAGCACCTTCCTTTTCACCCTGCACACCAGGTCTGCCTTTATTGACTTAGCGTCACCTGGGTCGAGTAACCCTTCGTCCATCTTGGCTTGTATCCTCTCCATAATCCTATCTCCACCTTTGAGAAAATGATTTAACTCACCTATTTCCCCAGAAAATTTTTCGAGGTCTGAGATCATTTTCCTCATGTCCTGTGACGTCACTGCCCGCACCTTCATCCACGCCAGTGTGTTCGCATGGGCTTCAGCCATGGTTTCTTTAGGTAACTGTGGAACTTCAAACGCTGCCGGCCGCAATTCCACCATTACCTACTTTAATTAAATCACACGAAAGTGAATAAGAAGGAAAAAAAAAACAAAAACCAACTCGCACGTTAATGACTCGAACCCACTCCGCTCCCGGGTTTCGGCACCAGTTAACGATCGTCAACGAAAAACGAGAAGAAAAAGGAAAGAGGTTGAATGTAGTTACTGAACGAGAGTTGTCACAAGACTGTTTTTATTTGAGCTTTTAAAGCCTCTCTAAATACATTCGGGATGTTTACATCCCGATGACTTAAGGATTAGGCTGGCTGCCTACGACGTCCGAACCTTAACTTATATATATATATATATATGGGGCCGCATTTGGTTATAATTTTTTTTTTTATAAAATATGATTGTTCAATTAACTTTTTAATTCCTTGGTATTAAAAATGATATATTTTTTTAATAAAGACCGATGGGTAGTTTAACTAAAGACCTCAACCAGCTGATTAACAATATGAAAATTGTTTTTAAGCTATGGTTACAAACTGTTGTATTTGCAACATTTAACTGCACTGGTTTTGTTGTTTGTTAAGAGACTTTTTTCCACTTGATGTCTAGAAGTATTTAAAAAAATGGAAGGTTCATAGCTACTTTATCCAAATTAAATAATAAATATATTTATATCATATTGATAAGAATTTCAAATTGAAAATCAGAGCGGGATAAGATACTAAGCCCGTATCGGGTTTAACATTAAGATTTAAACACATATTTATGTCTATTTATCTTTATGTTTTTTTTAATATCATATGAATAAGAACAATTTATACTTCCATAAATTAAAAGGAAAATTTAATTCCAAGGCAGTTTGTGGCCTCCGATTCCATTCACTGTATCTCACGCTGCAGATGGTAATTTTTTTCATGTTATTTCAATTTTATTATTTATGAAGAATAACTCCTACATCGATCGTGACGGAATTTTATGTGAAAATTCCGATGATTTACATTTTACACTACCTGCATTACTGAATAGTATTACTGAATCTACTGAAAAGCTGATTGAATTATTAATAAATAACCAAAATGCTCATAAAATATATGACATTATAATTCCATATGTCTGGTAGACCAGAAGGAGTGCAAATTTATTAAAATGACGATCCATTCACAAGATTCCACTTATTTATTATGCATATTATAAATATTTAGTTTGATCCATTGCCGACTATGTTCAATGAATGCCTTGTCCTATTGATAAGATGATTTCAAAATCGAGGTGAGCAACTGCTGGAAAATAAACACTCGATAACATCCAAGATTCCATGAATCATGATTTTACGAAAGTTTAAAATTGTATTCCTACTAATCTTGTTAAAAGAACAAGACAAGACTAATGGATTGCTCGGCTACGGATTTGATTATACATTGATTATTTATGCTTAAGCTCTTACCATTAAACGAGGTAAATCCCACGCCTCCTTGGAAATTCTTTATTCAATTTTGGCGTCAGTGCAGATTTTTTAATTTATTCTTGTCATAATAACATTAATATAAATGACTTAATAATAACTAATAATAAATATACGAGCATTCAATAGTGTTTTGTAATATAAGGCCCAATTCATGTTCCTGGCTATATTAGCTCATTCCAAATTCAATTTTCGAGACTTTTACTTGAATTCTATTTTATTATAGTTTATTTTGATTCTATATTAGCAAATTATATTTTCGTAGTAGTATAGGTAGTCTTATAGACAAGCAGGAAACAGCGCGATACCATATCTGTTATTTTTTATCCTCATAATAGATTCTAATGGGAAGTTTTTTTGTCCGATATTATTGTAGTAGTACTTTATCAACATAATCTAATACCGTTCTTTTAGTGTCCATAGTAGTTTCCTGATATATTTTTTTTTTTAATTTCAATGTTCCAGCTGGAAATCTGTTCAGGATTTACAGTTTTGATGTTTCCCTGGAGTGTTCAAGGGGTTCGTGTTAAATAGATTTTCCGTAAAATATATACTTTTTTTTGGTCAAACGCAGATTCATGGTGAGTAAAATAATGATTAAAGGACGTTTTGTCCAGTGATTGTCTATTGATATTTTGTTTTCAAGTTTTATATTAGTTGTTTCGTTTAAATGGATTAAAAAATACAATTTAATTTAGAATAGATGTTAAAAATAATTAGTTAGTACAAACGAAACAAAAAAGTGAGGTTACTGATTCTTGAATCAACTACCATATATTTTTATTTTAATTGTGAAATTTAATTGAAAATTAATTTATATATATTGTTTTGATAAATGTTCTTTTTTTAATTCATAAATCTGCATTTATAACATAAAGATCCGTGAGCAATAATTTTTACATACCTGGTATTATAAAGACGACAGCAAGAATGTCGATTCGTATCCACATGGTGCGACCGGGTAGCTGTGATCCAGTAGGCTGAGCAGCAGCGACTGATAGCTTCCGTGCACAGGGCGCAGGCGTACCCGAAGCACCGGAGTACGTCCGGGTCTTCGGACGGCCACGCCAACTCAGAGGTACCTTGTGTAAGTTACACCAACTCGATATTCTAGGGTAACGTTTGCGCTACGTAGACGAAAGCGGGGAAAATAAATAAATGCCGAACTCGAAAGTCTTTCCTTATAATAGAAAATCACCTTTCACCTGCTTGCATGATCTGTCAATAGCCGTTCCATTCTGAAAAGAAAATGCTATATGCCACAGCACCTATAAAAATGCTCATTGGTTTTCATTTAATCTAAAATGACGAGAAGTATGGAAAAAAGAATATGTGAAAAGAATAGGAACCACTTTTCTCATTTTCACGATACCTCAAGTCACAGCTCAGTTATTTCAAGATTCTCTCATTTTCAGCCCTTGACAGAAGACGGTGTAGAGACCACAATCATATAAACTTGATTGATGCAAGTTGATTTAAGAGAGGTAGCTCTTTGATGAAATCCCCCGCATTAGAGTGTTTATTCATTGCGCTGGTATCTTCGTGGCTACCCTTAGTGAGGGACACTAGAAGTGTACGTATATTGCACTCGGCCAGCCCATCCCCCTACGTTGGTTATTTTTTATGTTTAGGGTCAACCAGACATTTCCCTAAGCATGATGTATTCTCTCAGTACAAGTTATACTTTAATGTTTATTTCGAAGTGGCTTTCAGACCTAGACTTAGATCAATGCATCTAAACCACCTTTAATACTCACTTCCTTGCGTACTGAATATCCATCTACCCAATGAGTACCACAGACAAGAGACTACGCTAGATCCTGAGACATTAAAGTAAACAAGTTATTTTTACGAGCAAATGTAAATTTTATTATCGCAGTACCAACGTACAATAAAAATAGGCAGATGGTTGCTCAGTTCGTTTATGTGAAAAGCTTCACCCTTTGATCAGAGCGCCGATTCAGACATTTGTTTTTTGTTTTTTTATTTCCCTGAAGGGAACAAGCAGATTTTAGCCAATATACCATAGCAGATGATGTATGGGATTCAAATAACTTGTTACGACCATTAAATATCATTCCCAAATTCGTAATTCCCCAGCCAAGCTACAGGAAATACAAAGGAAAATTGTAAATAGATTTACCTGAGAATCTATAATTGTATAATGATATGTAAATTTAAACTGCCTATGGGGAAAAACTGCTTAGAATTCTGGATTCTGTGAAAAATACAAACAAATAAATTAATAAGAGGATGGGTATTCAGAAAGGAATGTATTGAAAATTTGATCCATTTATGGAAAAACTAAAGGAATGTCTGTAGCTAAATAGTAATATTTATTGCTTCAGGTAATTAAAATAATTACCCCACAAAGGGTGCAAAAAAAAAAAATGATGCCACAATCGGAACTTGAAATTAAATCTTAAAATGTTTGTCTTTTACGCAAAAAGAATTATTGCGGAAATTGTGATGTAAAAACTACATTACATAAATACTAATTGTTTTTACTGTTAGAATAATTACAGTTCGGTTTCAAATCTAAAATTTCATTTTCTTAAATGTTCTAATTCCGTTATTTTTGTGTTTTTAAACGATATGAAAATATCTATAAATAAAGTTATGTTAATTATATATATTTTTTTAATATTCATTCCAACCTTAACAATAACAATCTCATTTATTATATAATATTTTTGAATGTGTTAAAATAATAATAAAAATGGGATAAAGATTAAATTGTTAAAAAATTAAACTACACTAAGGTGGTGGGTCAAATGACCCCGTCCCGTCCTTCTAAACTCTCCCGTACTTACAGTGTTGAACCTGAAACATTTATTTTAGGATTCATCAGGTGACTGTTTAAGACACGTTTATGGATCGGGTTGAAACACAAACAGAACTTATTTAATAGTTATAAAAATAAATTCTCCATAATTTAGACCAAAATAATTTTATTTGTTGTCATTTCAGACAATGGAAATAACCGTATATGAACAACACTATATAGTTCATTTATATTGTTGGAGTTTCAAACTTTAATTTTTGAATATAGTCGAAATTCGGTTTCAACTTTAAATTTTAAGCAGATGCCTCGTAAATCCTAATTTAATAGAAGTCTAATTATAAGAAAATTACAATTTGCTTATACAACATTATTAATTTTTATTTCACCTCATTACCTCAGATTTCACCCATACCTATGTACAATTCCATTCATACCGATATTCATGCTACATATACAAACAAATTCTGCCCAGGATGCCCCCTGCTTCTAAGGAAATGCCCCAAGCAAGCTGACGGAAGGGCCGGAAGCAGTGAGCTCCCCCACCTCCCTCTTCAACTGTTTCACCATCTGGCGAAGACCAGAGAGAGGGCTCCAGGCGTCGAAAAGATTTACGAGGTGAAATACTTCTATTACACCAGAGTCAATGTGGAAAAACTACAACAGGTGAATTACAGCTTAGGGTCACAACTGCCAGGAATATGACCACAGCCCCTATTATTGCCACCACCTACCTAAGTGTGCAAAGTGCCTAGACTAGCACAAGAGCAATCTTTGCACGACCACCTGGAAAATTAAAACTTCCTAAGTTCTGAACAGCCTCCTCCAGCACAAATGCTATCCACAGGCTGGGCAATCAACAAAACCTAGAAGCGTTCCTGGCAGAGAAGCGCTGAGCTCAATTGCATATGCAAACATCTTGTCGGGTGGTCGCGAAGCATATTCCAAATACCCGCCTCCTCCTCTCCCTCATGGCCCACAACCACAGCATGCATCTCAGCCTGATAAACATCAATCGCTACAGATCTCATTAGCCTTCTTATATCTTTTTCCAATAATTTCTGAATTCGCATTACTCCTCTCATATCACTTTTCACAAACCTCACTCCCTACAACACTCAAAGCTCATATAATTGATTGTGACATCTACATATCCTTAACTATCCTCCTTTGGAATGCCAATGGTGTGAACTGACAACATAAGTACATGAAAAAAAATTGAAATAGCATTTATTGTTGACACACCACTGACTGCTTACAGATCTCTCGAAATCCCACAGTGCCTTTCACCTAACAGACCATCCTGATGGAATGCTGGATTGCTATCCTTATCCACCATACTTTTTCCCATCACATCGTCCCCTTGATTCCCCATGATTCCTATGAGCTACAGCTGTGCGTATCCGTACATTTATCTTCCACCTCAACACAGCACCATTGTGGGTGAGGTGTATTCAATATTTAGTAGATTATAGGGATGAGTGGGGCAGTGCAATGACTGTGCTACAGGATTAGGGTGGTTGGAAAGGCTACTGTGGAATTTCATAAACTTGGAAGGGATGAGTTCTAGAATGTAGGGTATATTAAGGTCGTTATGAAGAGTTTTGTTTCTGGCATAATAAGGGGCATTTACTATTGTTCTCAGGACTTTTGATTGAAAGGATTGGATACGCTTGATGTTCGACTTTTTTTCTGTCCCCCATTGCTCTATTCCGTATGTCCAGATTGGCTTAAGTATAACTTTGTAGATTAGTAGTTTATTTTCTATTGAGAGATAGGATGTCCTTTGAAGTAGTCTGTACAGGTGTCCAAAGCGTCTGTTTAGTTTAGTTCTTGTCTTTTTAGTCTCGTATGCGGGTTCCAGGTCAGTCGTTTGTTGAGATGGAAGCCTAAGTACCGTACTCGGATACACGGAGAGGAATATAATTAAAATAAACTAGTGGACAAGACTTGCGACAAAGGGTGAAGGTAATGTGGAAACATTTTGCTTCATTAACTTTGATCCGCCATTGGTTGCACCAATACTCGATCTCGTCAAGGTGTTTTTGAAGGTTATGGGATGCTATGTCGGGGTATGGTTGGGATGAGAAGACTGCAATGTCATCTGCAAATGTGACATCAGCGGTGTATAGGTTATAGAGGATGGGGCCCAGGACACAGCCCTGTGGAACTCTTTTAAGGGATAGTAGTTAGAATATTCTAAACCACAGCGGACTTGGAAGAAGCGGTTTGAAAGGTAGGACTGTAGGATTAGGAAATGGTCTGTGGTAAATATCTTTTGAACTTGTAGAGCAAACCTGTGTGCCAAACCCTGTGAGCTATATCCAGAAAGGCAGTAGTGCAATACTGTTTGGTTTCAAGGGCTGAGGAGATGTGATCAACAGCGCGAAGGCCTTGCTGAGCTGTGGAATGTCGTTGGCGGAAACCAAACTGGTGTGTGGGAAAAAGGTTTTTGAATTCAACAATTGGAAGTAGACGTTTTAGTAGGAGTTTCTCAAATATTTTTCGGATTTTCGGTAAGGTAAGTTTTTCAGAAAGTATTTGACCTCAGAGGGATTAACGGATTTTGGTGGAAGAGAGAGAGGAATAGGTGAAGTGAGGAAATCTTCCACAGTTTTTCTGTTAGTATGGTTTTGATGAGAAAGGTGAGGCATGAAAGTATGGGTAAGATGCAGTGCGAATTGCTGCGACCAATCCCCATCCGAAGCCACCCAGGACCCATCTTCACGACGGAGTGGGTGTGAAACAGGTTGATACTTTAGGATTTGGTTACATTCCACAAGGAGTTATCCCTGGTAGACAGAGAGGAGAGTTAGGAATTGAAATAATCGAAACGGAAGGATGCCAATTGCCTCTTTACCAATTGGCGGTATTGATTGCACGAGCGGCGATCAGCAGGATGCCGGGATCTTTGCCACACTGTTCTGGAGCGGCGTTTGGATTGGATTAGGTCTTTGAGATGCTGTGGTAAACGGTTATGATTGTGGATTTTTGGGCGACGATGGGGTGACGATGCCTACCAAGCCGACCTTTGGACCAGAGTAGTGAAGGAATGCACTGCTAACCGATTGAAATATATGAATAATCTAGCTAGGCCCAGGGCCGGCGTTCTTCAGCTTTGTCAGAGCAATGCTATTAGCATTTATTATATATGATTGCATCTCTGAAACTACTCCTACGTTTTTTAAGAACATTCGAGAGATTGTTAACAATACTTAGAAGTACGCAATAAAGGAAACTTCATCGTTTTAATAGCATTGGTTTTAGGTAAATAGGCAATGGAAATATATGTAAATGAAATGGTGGTCCAGTCCTCACGTTCGTCAAATGCCTTGCCAGAGCTATGCAAATGGTAATTATTATCTATGTCTGTATTTCTGAAACTGTTTGGCCTATTTTCACGAAACATTAAGGAATTGTAAAACGTGTATAAAAGTACGTATTATCCTAGCATAGTACATACCTGGCAGTCACGGCGTTTGGTAACCTTTACGAGAGAGCTATGCAAATAGCAATCATTTAATTATATTACTTGAGGCTTAGAAGTACGTAACGAAAGAAAACTCGTCGTTTTATTATTACCGGTTACAGGGAAATAAGCGATTCAAATGCTGGAACTATCTAGCGCGATCATGGGCCACCGTTCGTCAGTTATATAACCCTCATATCTAGCCTAGTCAATATCAACAGCCTAATCAACACCCATTGATAACTAGCTATATAAGCACCCCTCACACAATGGGGCAACAGACTGTCGGGGAACAATTAGGATAAGAATTAGTATGTAAGTTAGTTTTAAGGTTGATAAAAAAGGTGAGCCCCATCACCTTTATTAGTCAGTTTAGTCTAGTCACGTATAATGTATATCATTATGCTTGTTATTCGATTATATAATTTCTATAAAATAACAAAACCTGTATATAATGTAGTGATGCTACAGGAAATACAAAATAATTTGTGAATAGATTCACCTGAGGATCTTTAATTGTATGTAATTATCTGTAAATATAAAGAAGTTATGAAGAAAAAAAAAAAAAAAAAAAAAAAAAAAGGGGACCAACTTGTTAATTGTAATCCAATCTAGTATGTCATTTTGATCATTTAATATATATTTAACCAGTGTTATTGTTATTAATAATAAAGCTTTATAAAAAAAAGACGTTCCTCTTTTGAGATTATGTAACTGTCGACTCTATTCTCACAGAAATGCAAATAGCAATTATTATTTAAAACTAGATCTCTCAAACTGCCAGTCACATTTTCATGAAAATTTAAGGGATTATGGATCACGTATATCTATACAGAGTCTCTATGTACATCTATACGTGTATAGAAGTACGTAATAGTCGAAACGAATACAGATAATTATTACATTTTGCATTGCTTTGAAGATGTCGACTGACACAGGCACAGGGCCAAGCTAGGTATTCCGAATACTTGAATCGCTTATTTCCACGGAATTAGTAAATATAAAACATTGGGGGTTCTTCATTGACGTAATTCTGAATATTGTTAACAATCCCTTAAAGTGTCGTACAAATTTGTTGAGTAGATTGAGAAATATAGTGCGGTATAATGGATAGGTATACGCACACCTTTTGTCAGATGACGACCGACGGTGAGGCATCCCACTTCCCATATCCTTCTCATAGATCCTTCAAATAGGACTCCCCTTAGTTAAAGGCACCCATCAATCCAAAATAATTTTCCTTTTATTTTTCCCACATCCTATTTTTAATAAGTAGGAGAGCTATGAAAAAAAAAATTAATATTCCGTGTAAGCAAGTTGAAATTTTTAATAAAGATCTTCTATTAAATTAGGATTTATCAGGTAACTCCTTAACATTTTAATTTCTGACAGAATTTTAAATTTATTCAAAAATAAAAGTTTGAGCTCCAACAATATAAATACTCAGGCTGGAATTCGGGTATCTCTCAATATTGATCCTAAACGTTTGACTTCATTAATTTTACTCAAATGTCTTTATTACGAAATTTAGTTTATAATTGATTTGAACGATAAAGCTATTTTATACTGGCATAATACTGAAGCAATTGATAAGCTTGTTGTTGATTAATTTATGTTACTGGCTCATCTATAAAGAAAAGTATTTCTACTGATATTTCAAGATCAGTAATTGTGTTTGGCGATATCATTATATCCTAAGATAGATACATATTCACCTAGTGCATATACATATCCTTGCATATAATAAACGGGGTGGATAGACGGCGTGGAAGGAATACTGCGGCCGGCATTCCTGGCATCACTGCGGCCTGGCCCTCGACCGACCGCCATTTGTTCTAAGTCCCTCTAACTACCGCCTAAGGAGGGAAAACACTTAAGCATGATTTAACTTTCGCTTGGGGGTGTCCCAAATACACCACTTAAGTTTGCCGTATCGATGAGTTGTCTTAACGGTTGATTTTATTCCTCATGATTGCATGATGCCTTACGTGCCCCAAAACCAAACCTAGATTGGTTTTCATATATACTCATATTCATTAATTTACGTTTATAAACAAAAAAGATTGATTTTATTTAAATTGAAAATGAAACCAGCTAAAATTTGTACATATGAAAACTATAAACCTATCCAACCACCCTAATCCCCTAGCACAGTCATTGTAGTGCACCACTCGTCCCTATAATCCTCCTCAGAGACTAAAACGGCAGTGGTCTCGTGACCTGCTATAAATGCGTAACAGTGGGAGTCCTGGCAATGGCCAGTTTGTTCAATCATATGCTAAGCGTATTTGGCTCTCGCGCTCTTGGTCAGCCTCCCCTCGCTCGTATCCGGTGACGCAGCTGACGGAGGATTGTGGGTGACTTCCCAAGACTCCGCTTCCTCTTCCGCGTGTGAAGGAAGGGACAACTATGTGCAATTGGGAGGTCTCTGGGCTGTTTGTAAATACTATATGATTGAGCGAGTGAATGAAAATTGTAAATATGGTGTAGCGACCGCTAACTGCATAAGGTAAATCACCCTATACTCTATTGTATATATATTGTATGCAAACGTAAATAGTATGATCTAAATGTATTATAGACAAAATGTAAATAACATGAACAAATATAAATCATTGTAAATGTGAAGCAATAAAAGGTGGGGGCCAACTAAGTCACACGAGATGGGTCACTAGCTGTCAGTCACAGGTACCTCACCACATGAGTAAGGGACCCGTAGGTCCTAAGAACCCTTTTGCCACCTCTCCCATGGGGCAGGGCTGGCCGGGTAATTAGGCGTCGGCCTAATCTCACCACATGTGTGGAAACCAACCGCGGGCCTAACCCACCCTTGTCAGCCCTCCCAGTAGACAAGGCTGGATAGGGTACTTGAGGTGGGCTCCTAGCCCAAAAAATTAGTCTCTCGTGACCTCTACTCGTGACGCGTGGCTTCTGCTCGAACTCTGAAAACTTGACTAATTCTTTATGAAAAACCTCTGTACCTCTTCTCTTGAACATAGTGCATTTTCGGGGCACATACCTATCAAAAATGTAGTCAGATAGTAACGCCGTCTTGAAACGATTGTCCAGGTTATAAACTCAAACAATCCTCACTTGTCACCAGGGCTAGGGTGACCAGGCACCTCCCTAGTGACCCGACATATGGCATGGTCAATGAAAACATTTATCATAATTAGTTATTTCCCAATGAGGCAGGCTGTAATTTTATCATAATGAAGCTGATTATAAATAATTGAGAGCAAATTAATTTAAAATTACTAATGTTATGATCAATATTGCCAGTGCTTAGGTTGTACAGGAGTTTGAGTAGAGTGAATGTCCTCTACTTCAGTATAAACACCTTAAAACTGTTGGTCGTGAAGAATGGAGACTCATCGATTGTTGCTTGTTTAGATATGCTAGGTTGTGGTGGTAGTTCTTCTCATCCAGCTGCTAATGCAGACAAATTTATAGGGCCATTTCTATTTGTTCGTTGTAGCTTTCTCTTAATAGGCGACGTAGTATTTGTTGTCCCCAGAGACCTTGACCGTTTTTTTTTTATTTCTGACATTAATTGTTGAGAGAAACGCATGTTTCATCATCAATGCTATTAGTCAGAATTTTAAAATACTGTGTTGGAGGGAGCCTTGAACGCACGAATTCTGTTCTAGAGGTTGCGACGTTAGCACTAATCCACAGTCGAAGCTATCAGGGTCTGGCCGGCTGCCCTGTCCTTATCAGTACCATGGCACAGAGCTACGTACACTCAATACGGCCACCCTCTCTATGAGATGTCCAGCATACACTGTGCAAATACAGTCCCGAGCTTTACAATCCATTCACCTGTAGATAGCTCCCTCGTGAACAGCTTACACAAATAGTCTATTGAAGCAGCTCTACGGCCGAAACACTTCCTACGAACAGTAGCAAAAACAGTTTATTTGCAGAGTGACACCAATACGATTTGTTTCGGTTTAGCGCCGTCGCAGTACTATTAACGATTTAAAAGGTATCGCCAGGAATTTTCTAGGAAAATATCTATAAAACATACATATGAAGATATTTTTCACAGTTTGTTAATATCACGTGATCCGGTGATCTCCAAGAAATTTTAGCTGTTCTAAAGAAGTATTGGAACTTATTCATACATGGAGATCCAATATAACGCCAGCATTGCAGTGACAACGAAAGCAAATTGGACTTGTCATCTGTCATTATAAATTTTTGTACATATTTAGTAAAGTGATTTATTACCTAAATTAATTGTTTGTGTATATGTAACTAAATAATATATTTATTTATTAAAATGGGGTTTTTGTTGTCTATTTCTTGGAAATGTGTCAGTTTTTGGGGTATGATATCTTCACAGTCAACACTAGTATCACAGTAAAGTTTAGAAAATAATACAATACGAATAAATAAGTGTATATTCTGTGTAGGTATATTATATAGGCCTATATATCGCACACTATGCTATAAAGACCTTTGATATAGTCTACAATCTTACCGTTAAATTCGTAATTTACAGCTTTAAAACTGACAGGTTTCTATCTTTTTTGATACGTTTTAGTGTTTGGCCTAGCCTTGAGAATATAATTGTAAATTACCAAATCCATTCCGTTTCTAAAAATAAAATAAAAAATTAGGGGAAGAAAAGAGTTATTTTCTAGTACCTTTACAAGCTTTCACTTCACTAACTAATAATTATTATTCCAGCAAACATTGGCAGTATTAAATTACTTACTAATATACTTATTACTTTAACTACACTCACACATAATAAAACATTTACAAGCTTTTTCTTTACATAATCACGTAATTGGCATTACTCATCGTAATGCTTACTATGTGAATTTCAAGCAATTTGGTAAACATAAGCCCTGTCTACTGAAAGCATTACAACTTGGGAATTCGTAACCCAACTTCATTAACCCTCTGTCTCACAAACAACAAACCCAGTTTTACTTCCTCCTACTGGAACTTTCTGATACATTCTTAATTAATTAAATTCGAATTCTTGGTTGATTGATTCCATTCCATTGAATAATTTTTGTTTAAATATTACCAAATCAATATCTTAATATATTTGTTTCAAAGCCTCTTTATATAGAAATGTATTGAATTAAAATATTTAGAAACTAAGTAAACTAATATTGTATATTTCGTATCAGGGCAAGCCGATGTTATAACATTATTTCTCAATCCAGTTTTACTAAAGAGCCAAGATGGATTCTAAACCAAATATTCATTATTCCGCAAAACCCCTAAGGAACAAACAAGGACGCGAATGAACTATTCGTTGACTAAATCCTGTACCATTGCTTACTATGAATGCTTTTGGGGCACAACGAGACAAAGACAGACATTCCTGAGAAAATTACAATGATCGTGAAAGCAATCCTACGGTGCTCTCAGAGTAAATAGCAATTTCAAGGAATCGAATCGATACCATTCTGTTCTATTACTACTTGCCCTTTAGACAAGGGAAACGCTTATCTATCTCCTATACTTTTAACCTCGTCCTCGAGAGGATAGTCTAAACGGGTACACGACCTTAAATATCCTACCTTGGCTGATATAAACTGATTTCCAATTCCATACGAGCTTATTGGGTCAGAGAAAGAAATGGTCAAACGTGCAACGAATGCTTCAACTACTTGGCTAAGCATCCACGTATAGTAATGACTTACTATCGCTAGATTTCCTTAATTATTGGCATAGTGATAGTAAAAGCAAATTTTAATTTTTTGGACCATGGTAATGTTTTGTTAACTTTTAAAAATATATATATATATATATATATATATATATATATATATATATATATATTATTTCACAGTCCGGGTACTGTTAAAAGTGGCTCTAATTCAAAAACAGTTTGAATCCGAAGTGTTGAAATTTTGTTCAGTTTTTAATGGTATACGATACAACATAGTACTTTACCAGCTTACTAAGCAAAAAATTATGATTTATCTACTGTCATATAAATGTATAGTAATAATATTTAGAGTCAAACTAAATTTATCTAGTAGACGTAAGTTGGTTTTAGGAATTAAGATATATGGTGAAAACCGCAGTGAATTTTCAGGATCGATGTTACATTAGTATAATATACTTTTTTGGCATCTATGTGGAAGCTCCCCTTGCCTAAGGTCAGAGTTAATTCTTAGCTCTAGAGCTCTAGCTGCTAGGTCAAGTCAGACATTAGTATTCGTGTTAAAGTAGTTCAGACATCAGAAGTGCGTAACCCTCCTTCAATAATCACTCCCTGCTTCCTATATATCCTTCTATCCAATGATTGGGACAGGTATGGAATTACACTAGCTAGATCTGTATATTTTCTTGTTACTACTTAATTTGCATTGTCAAAAATGTATTGTTTTACCAATAATTTCATATTGCGGAATTACTCTTTCATCTTTGGCCCAAATATGTATGTTGATACTTTCCTGAAACATAAAAAAATATTTCTCCTAAGATTCAAAGTTTCATAAAATAATATCTGTCTTATATTAAACATAATATTAATACTGTCATTATGTTTTTCCAATGATTTCCTACTAAAATAATTTCACGAATCTTTCAATGCACATTGCACCTCAGAGTAAAACCAACACAGTTAACTGAAAATTGTTAGAGCTCCAGGTCCTACTATTGAGATTGAGGGAATGACCTGAACTCAAAATTCAACTTAATTCTCAAGGTCATTGATACCCTTATGCACTATATCACAACCCCTAAGCTATCATTAGAATACCATTAAAAAGTGAGACATTCAATACATATGTACACTTCCATGCACTAATGATTCTACACAAAATAATCGTAAACCGGAACACTCCATATATATAATATTAATTATAAAATAGTAGGGAAAACATATGAACATCTACAATGAATTAAATTCGATAGACAAAACATTATTGCAGAGGAATATGTTGTAGTAGAGGTAAGAAATATTAATACTTATTACTTAGGATTGCAAGGCCATCATTAGTTTTGTTTAACCTAGTTTGTCATTACCTTAATACATAAAAATATTTACAATCTTATCATAAACATAAACTTAATGAGCTAACCTCCATTAAAACTAGATGTTACCTTAATATTTAAAATAAAATTCTACACACCGAAAAGCAATTAAACGCATGTAAATTATAATGGATCCATTCTCTTTTATACACTACAGGCATGAACTTAACTTAAACAAATCTCTGTAATAATTATGTGAAGATAACAAACAATGCTTCACAAACATCCCGGCCTTTCTCGAATGTGTCCGAAACCTCCCACCTCAGGCTAGGTTTCACAACAAACTTCGAGTTTACCCTTTCCGCAAGATAACAGGGTAGACTTACCTTTTGTTCTATATCCATGGTGCAGTACAAATATTGCTATGTGTTCCATTAAAAGAGATAGCTACTGTAAATACTGAATTGCTGACAAAAACAATGATGACTATTCTCGCAAAATAAGCACAATAATGCTTATAATAGTTTGTTTTTAATTTGACTGTTTGGTATGAACTATTCTAACACCCTCCAGATAAGACAACAAAAGTTTTAAAAAAAATCTATCCAAAAAGATAAAGTTCAGACATTAGTAAAATGACAAAACAAATGAAGACTGCGAGTATTGTTTCAGTTTTAATCAAAGAATTTTGTGGAAGTTGATTTACCAATTTCATATTGTATTACCTTAAGTTATCAAAGATACTCTGATATTTATATTACAGTAGAGTAATTGAAAGAAAAAAATGATTGTAGTCTCAAATACCTTTTTAAGTTGATATGACGTCTAGTTGATGTTTCGGGTAATCGGGCTTCATAATGACTGCAAATCAGAACAAGGAACATAAATTTACATATGCAAAAGAGGATTACATGCAAAAACACTGAATTTAATAAATAATAAGACTGAAAATAAAAAAGGACTAAAAACACCTCTGAATAAAATTATCTTCAAATTTATTCTAAATCCATTAATATATGAACTCAATTAGCAGCCTTATTGCAAAGTAAATTGAAAATTTATAACGGTAAATCAATATTACATTAAAAAGTAACACTTTCTCCAAAACAAAAACTATTTTATAAACCTTATACATGAGCCATTATACTTTAAGCATGAAACATTTCACAACTGAACTGTTTTTTTTTTCACTACACACCAATTAAATCTAACACAATATAAATATAATAAGCTAAAAGATCAGTGAATTTCGTGCACCGTCATTGTTTTGTTATATTTGTCCCGAAGATAGTTTTTGTTTAGGGAAAAGGTCCTGGGCCGAGACCACCAAGACATGGTTTTATTTTTTTGAGAGTGGGAAACCCATCGAGTATCTATCATTTCCCTACCCCTTCAGCCCTAGGGTCATCTACAGAACCATCCATATCCGGCTAACGTATCTCTTCTTCTCCCTCCGTAACTTTACCTTCTATTGTCGCCTTAATACCTTCTGTGGGAATAAAATACCAAGAAGACCGCAGATCAATTCATCCAAAAAAAGAAATCTCCAGGTTGAATCAAAAAGATTTGAATTATTAAAAACTCCTTTTATACTACGAATCATTTAAACCTTGATAATGAGTCAAATTAAATGAAAAAAGAACCAACACGATATTTGTAGGTTATTTAAACGATTTGATCTAATTTGGTCTAGTTTTACTTACGATCAAGTAAGAATAATTATAACATCTTTACCCTTCTGTATTATGTCCCTTAAGAATAAAAATTTATTTAACATTATATAGACTCTCTGACTTTTTTTTTTTTTTTACTTTTTAACAACAACTTATTGAGATAAAATTACAATCTGCCTTATTAGGCAATAAGTAATTGAGATAAATGTTATCATTCATACCCTATTTACGATTCATCATTCACTCGCTCATTCATACAATATTTACAAACAGCCCAGGGGCCCACCAAGTCCACATGGTTGTCACCACCCTCGCGTGCGAAGGAGGAAGCGGAGTCTTGGGAAGTCTCCCACGCTCCTACGTCCACCGCGTCACTGGATAAGAGCCAGCGGAGGCTGCCAAGAGAGCCACAGACGCTCAGGACATGATTAGAGAAACTGGTCATTGCCAGGACTCCCACTAATACTTAATTATAGCAGGTCACGAGGCCACTGCCGTTTTAATCTCCAAGGAGGATTATATTGATGAGTGGTGCAGTGCAATGACTGTGCTAGGGAATTAGGGTGGTTGGATAGGTTACTATGGAATTTTATGAATTTGGAAGGAATAAGGTCAAGAATATAGGGTATATTCAGATCATTTTGAAGGGTTTTGTTGCTGACGTAATAAGGGGCAATTACTATTGTTCTCAGGACTTTTGATTAAAAGGATTGGATACGCTTGATGTTTGACTTTTTTGCTGTCCCCCATAGCTCTATTCCGTATGTCCATATTGGCTTAAGTAACTTTGTAAATAAGTAGTTTATTTTCTATTGAGAGATGGGATGTCCTTCGAAGTAGTCTGTACAGAAACTTCTTTATTGCGATAACATTACAATCTGCCTTATTAGGAATAATTAATTGTAATAAATGTTCTCATTTATACCATACTTACAATTTTCATTCACTCACTCATTCATATACTATTATTAACAGCCCACAGACCACCCAAATCCAACAAGGTTGACACCTCACTGGCCTACGAAAGAGGGAGCGGAGTCTTGGGAAATCCCCACTGTCTTCCATCAGCCGCGTCACTGGATACGACTCAGTGGAGGCTGAGCAAGATAGCAAGAGCAAGAGACGGTCAGGACATGATTGGAGAAACTAGCCAGGACTCCCACTGTTACGCATTTATAGCAGGTCACAGGGCCACAACCGTTTTAGTCTCCGAGGAGGATTATAGGGGTGAGTGGTGCAGTGCAATGACTGTGCTAGGGGACTAGCGTGGTTCGATAGGTTACTATGGAATTTCATGAACTTAAAAGGGATGAGTTCAAGAATATAGGGTATATTCAGATCATTGTAAAGAGTTTTGTCGCTGACGTAATAAGGGGCATTTACTATTGTTCTCAGGACTTTTGATTGAAAGGATTGGATGCGCTTGATGTTCGACTTTTTTGCAGTCCCCCATAGCTCTATTCCGTATGTCCAGATTGGCTTAAGTAACTTTGTTAATAAGTAGTTTATTTTCTATTGAGAGATGGGAGGTCCTTCAAAGTAGTCTGTACAGTTGTCCAAAGCGTCTGTTTAGCTCTAGATTTTTAGCCTCGTGTGTGGGTTCCATGTCAGTCTTTTGTCGAGATTGAAGCCTTAATACCTTACTGTCTCAGACACAGGGAGAGGAATCGAATTTAAAAAGACTGGCGGACAGGACTTGCGGCAGAGGGTGAAGTTTGGAGCATTTTGCTTCATTGAATTTCATCCGCCATTGGTTGCACCAATACTCGATCTCATCAAGGTGTTTTTGAAGGTTTTGGGATGCTATATCAGGGTCTGGATGGGTTGACAGGACTGCAGTGTCGTCTGCGAATGTTGCCAAGAAGGTATTGGTGGTAGAGGGGACAGCAGTGTATAGGTTATAGAGGATGGGACCCAGGACGCTGCCCTGTGGAACTCCTGCTTTAATGGGATAGTAGTTAGAATATTCCAAACCACAGCGGACTTGGAAGAAACGGTTTGAAAGGTAGGATTGTAGGATTAGGAATAGGGTTTGCGGTAAATTTCCTTTGAGTTTGTAAAGCAAACCTGCGTGCCAGACCCTGTCGAAAGCTTGAGCTATGTCCAGAAAGGCAGCAGTGCAATACTGTTTGGTTTCAAGGGCTGAGGATATGTGATATGTGATATATGAACGCGAAGGCCTTGTTGAGCTGTGGAATGTCGTTGGCGAAAACCAAACTGGTGAGTAGGGTAAAGGTTTTTGGATTCAACAATTGGAAGTAGGCGTTTTAATAGGAGTTTTTCAAAAATTTTTGAGAGGATAGGCAGTAGGCTAATTGGACGGCAAGATGAGGCGTCATTGGGTGGTTTACCGGGTTTGGCGAATAGGACAATAATGGAATGTTTCCAGAGGAGAGGAAAGTGCGTCTGTCGGGGGCGTCACTAGGGGAGTGCCTGATCACTCTAGCCCTGGTGACAAGTGCGGATTGATGTAGTTTATAACATGGACCATTGTTCCATGTCGGCATTTTAATATCTGACTCCATTTATTGATAGGAATGTGTCCCGACAAGACACTATGTTCAAAAGAAAAAGGTAGAGAGGTAGCATAAAAGATAATACCGGTTCAGAGTTCAAACGGGGCATGGCAGTCTGGTAGGCTGAGGCGGCAGGTGGTAGACAGCGTGGCGACTCATAGGACAGCAGAGAGAGAGTAGAGTGAAGAGTGAAATTTACTGATATAAATATGATAACCCCCTCCCTCGTGGAAGGCTGGGTCTGTCTGCCCGTAGTATGTTTTATGATACACAGGTTGTCACTTCCTTTTAGTTTTATGACCGTTGGGGTACAAGGGTGTGTTTTATATGGCTGCCGGAAGGACTGAAGGTCTATTCTAATAGGGGTAAGTGTCCTTTGCCCAGGTTTTATGGTCGCCTGTCGGTGCCCGAATGACTGCCCGCCTCCTACCACGTGCCGCGACCCTGATTTATTCCAAAGAAGCTTACAAGATTTACATTATATTATAATACATTACTAACCCGAGTGTAGGGTGATTTACATATATTTATTGCTACGCTACATGGCTCCCCCAAATTGCCCTACACTCGGTAATTATTGATAGTTTTTTTTTTTTTTTACATTGACTTACATTACATAATAAAAACGTACATGATACAAACATACTTCTATCAAACATGCTTACACAGTTGTGTACATTGGAACATTTTTGTCAAACAATTATTACAAATAGACAATTAAATATATACATTACAAACAATTTTTATCGTTCACATAGATGACAATAAAAGAATCACTGTTTTACTTGATACCGTACCCAGTTAACTCATTAAAATGTAACAATTACAGACAGTTAAAAGTATTAAGATATACATATTTACGTACACGTTTGACAGACATTATTTTACAATTGTTGCGGCCCATTGATCGCTGTTAACATTTACGCGTGAGAGAAAAAAAAACAAAAAAAAAAAACATGTGATATAAAATGACTTAAAGTAGCAAGTGCGAACTTTCGGTCCTAATAAAAATTATTAAAGCGTATCTTTCGAAACAACCTACCACAGAGAGAAAAAAAATATTATTAATTTATATTTTATCAGTGAGTTTATTTTATATTTACCGTCGTGCTGCCGCACTCCTTGTGCAGAGGTATGGTGGTGGAGGGTTTCCTAATTCCTCTGGTTCACCCGGTGGAGGTAAACTTTCGGCTGTGTCTAGCAAATAGGCTGGCTTTACACGGTCTAGGGAGATGTGAGTCTCTTTATTATCTGCCCTTATGACCAAGGTTTTATTTTTCCTGCTGACTACGAGGTGCGGGCCAGTATAAGCCGGTTCTAGGCTACGCCGGTGTTCTTGTCGAACGAAAACGTGAGGGCAGTTGTTGAGGTCCTTGCTGACGAACGTCTTCCTTGTGTCTTTCCGGTGTTGAGTGATGTCGCGTCGGACGTCAAGATCTACTCGTGTTGGTGTAAAGTATTCTCAAGGAAGGCGTAAGGGTTTTTGGTATGTTCGCTCGGCGACACTGCTCCCTAGGTCCTCTTTGATTACACTTCGTAGGCCGAGCAGGACTGCTGGCAGGCTTCGCGTCCACTGGCGGTGTTGTGAATGGGCGGTTAGTGCGGCTTTAAGCGAGCGGTGCCATCGTTCAATTCGGCCGTTTGACTGTGGATGGTAGGCGGTAGTCCGTATTCTCTCGACACCCAGGAGGTGAGTTAGCCTCGTGAACAGGTCTGATTCAAACTGGCGGCCTTGGTCCGTCGTTATTCGCATAGGTGTGCCGAACCTGGCGACCCAGCCACTAAAAAAGGCGTCGGCTACGGTGTTAGCTTCCATGTTGCCAAGTGGGATTGCTTCCGGCCATCCCGTGTCTCGGTCAATCATGGTGAGGATGTATCGCTTCCCCTCTGACGTTGGCAGTGGTCCTACGAGATCGATATGCACGTGCTCGAACTTTCCCGCGTCCGCGAATCGCCCTGGAGGGGTGATGGTGTGACGGTGTATTTTTGAGGTCTGGCATGCTATACAACATCGCGCCCATCGAGCCACGTCAGCGTTCATACCCGGCCAAAAAAACCTCTGGCTCATCATCTTCCAACTTGCTCTTACTCCTGGGTGGCTTAGGCTGTGCAGCTGGTTGAAGGTGGATCTTCGAAAACCCGAAGGCAAGTAAGGCCTTGGCTCCCCCAGTGAGGTCTCGCAAATGAGAGAAATGTCGCTGCCGGGGATGTTAACGGGCTCTAGCCTGTATGTGGTGTTCTGTTCCCTGAAGAGTGTTAATTCGTGATCTTCTACTTGAGCCGTGTGTAATTTTTGAAAATTTTCAGGTACACAGACGGCTTCTATTCGCGAGAGGGCATCCTCCACGACGTTGTCCTCGCCCTTACAATAGCGTATTTCTGTCGTGAATTGAGCTATGTAATTTAGGTATAGCATGCGTCGTGGGCAGGAAGTGTCACTTTGTTGGGCCATGGCGTGTGTGAGCGGCTTGTGGTCTGTATAAATGATTACTTCCCGCGCTTCGAGATGCTGTCGAAAATATTTGACTGCTTCGTAGGTAGCTAATAGCTCTCTATCGAAGGTGCTGTATTTCGACTGAGCAGTGTTGAAAGCGCGGCTGAAGAAACCGATGGGCCTTAGAGCACCTCCCTCCATCTGTTGTAGTGCCGCACCCATAGCTGTGTCACTGGCGTCAGCGGCTAGGATGAGCTGCCCGTCTGTTGATGGATGAGCAAGATGGGCGGCGTTTGCCAGAGTCTTGCGGGTTTCCTCGAAGGCACTAGCAGCTTCTTCGGTCCAGTCGATTATGGTACGGTCATTTTTCTTGGCCCCTTGTAGGTAGGCGTTAAGTACCCTCTGGTGTTCCGCTGCGTTAGGTAAGCACCGGCGATAAAAGTTGATCATACCGAGAAAACGTCTGAGGTCTCGTATCGTAGTTGGTCGGGGGTAGTCTAAGATCACCTGTACTTTAGCTGGCGATGGAACGATGCCCTGGGGTGAGACGTGGTACCCTAGGAATCCAACCTCGGGCTGTCCTAGCACGCTGTAGCAACCGCTAACTATATATGTAAATTACCCTACACTCTGATTCATAATGTATTATAATATTATGTAAATCTTGTAAGCTTCTTTGGAATAAATCAGGGTCGCGGCACGTAGTAGGAACAGGCAGACATACGGACACCGACAGACGGTAATAAATCATAGAGAGGTCGGAAGTCGTAGACAAGTAACTCAAAGGGTGCGGCAATAAACCTACGCGAATTAGCCACCTGACTGCCATAAAACCCGAAAGCAAGGACACTTACCCCTATCATAATAGACCTTGAGTCACTTTCCCTTGGTCATAAAAGCATGCTAGGAACCCTTTTGGACCCATGGGATAATAACCTTGCTATAGGTGGTCAAATAACCCAAGGGGGTGAGGCCCTAGCAGCCATATAAAACACACCCTTGTACCCCAACGGTCATAAAACTAAAAGGAAGTGACTACCTGTGTATCGTAAAACTTACTCCGGGCAGACAGACCCAGCCTTCCACGAGGGAAGGGGTTATCATATTTATATCAGTAAATTTCACTCTTCACTCCCACTCTGTCTCTTAGTCTTCCGAGTAACTTGACACCGGGGGCACTTGGCCCCTGGTAGGCCCACTCTTCATTCTTTTCTAGTTTCTACAAACCGATAGCCGCTATCACCGTCGCGATATGCCTACTCAGCCTTCCGCTACTCTACGACGGCACTTGCCACACAGCCTATAGCAGACCTCTGACGACTTGTACTTATTACGCTGCCGATCTCTCGCCCGAACTCTGAAAACTGGTCTTATTCTTTATGAACCTCTGAACCTCATCCTGAACACAGTGTCTTGTCGGGACACATCCCTATCAATAAATGGAGTCAGATATTAACGCCTACATGGAACATGGTCCATGTTATTAACTACAGCAATCCGACAATTGTTGACCTCCGACAATTGTTCACCTTTTCCGACAATCGTTCACCTCCGACAATTGTTCAACCAATATCCCGACACACGCATTTCGCGATGTTAAGGGTTAGACTATGAGCAGCCAGACGACCGAAGACTGTTTTCAGGTGACGCTGGTGTTCCTCTTCGTTGGCCGAAGCGATTAGTATGTCATCGAGGTATACGATCACAAATTGTAGATCTCTAAAAATGTTGTCCATATACCTCTGGAACGACTGGGCAGCGTTGCGAAGTCCGAACGTCATTCGGAGGAATTCAAAAAGTCCGAAGGGTGTGATAATAGCTGTCTTGGGGATGTCCTGAGGGTTTACCGGAATGTGATGGTAAGCCCTTTTGATGTCAAGTGTTGAAAATATGGTAGTGCCAAACAACTGGTTGTTAAAGTCTGAAATATTGGGCACACCATAACGGTCTGGGGTGGTTTTATTGTTCAGTTGTCGGTAGTCTCCGCAGGGGCGTATCGTTCCGTCCTTTTTCGTAACAATGTGAAGGGGGCTGGCCCACGGGCTGTTGGAGGGCCGACAAATTCCTTCGTCCATCATACGCCGGAATTCTTCCTTGGCGGCCTGATATTTTGCTGGCGCTAATCGACGAGCCTTGCTGCATACGGGCGGTCCCCGAGTGTCTATGTAGTGCTCTACCTTTGTCGGCGGAATTGAGCCCATAGATTGTTGTGGTCGTGTTAGCTGAGGGTAGCGCCGTAAGAGGCCGGGGTATTTGTTGCCGGGTGGTATGTTTGATATCACGGAGAGCGTAGCGACGTGTGTTCTTCCCGTGGTACGACGACTGGTCATGCCATCGATCAGCTGGCGGTGCTGAAGATCTACCAGTAGGTGATAATGAGCCAGGAAGTCGGCACCTAGGATTGGCTGCTGGACTTCTGCCATAATGAAGTTCCATTTGAAGATTCGTTGCAGGCCTAGGTCGAGGTTCCTGTTGACTTCTCCATACGTTGGAATGGCACTGCCGTTAGCGGCGTAGAGCTGGTAGTCGGAAGATATAGCCTTTTTTACCTTGGGTGGTGGAAGTACGGAGATAGCTGCTCCCGTATCTATCAGATAATGCTGCCGAGTGCGGACGTCTGTCACGAATAGGCGGCGAAAGTTTAGGCCTGCCATGGGTACCGCTTTGACCGTGGCGACTTTTAGTTTCCTCGTCGGTGTGGTAGCGTCATTAACCCACCTACAGGGCCTGCGACATCGATATGCTTCCTTACCAAATCTGTCGTGGTAGAAGCATAACCCCTTATTACTAGATCCGGTAGTTGGTTTCGGTCGCTGGTATCGCCGAGCGGGCCCGTTTTCTTCTCGTCTGTTCATGGAATTGGCCAGCACAGTTACTTGTTGGGTGAGCTGTGCGATGGCTGTCTAACAGTCACAGCTGGAGCGTGGCAGGCTGACCTCGTGAGTCAATGCGGGCTGGACTGCGTGTACCGCGGTTGTTGAACTTAAGTCCATGATTTTGTCCGCTATTAACGTCAGTTTCGATAATTTCGCCTCGTAGTGCGATGCCAGTATTTCGCGGACCCTGTCTGGCAAGGCGCGAAGCCAGAGGGTGCGAATGACGTCCTCAAAGGTCGTGGGTCCTGCCAGTGCTTGCATATGCCGCAGGAGATGTGATGGTTTCTGGTATCCGAGGTGTGTCTCTTCCAATAACCGGATCAGTCGTCTGTAGTGGCTCTGGCTGTATGTTTCGATAAGACGAGCCTTTAAGTCTTCGTAGGGACTATCGCTTGGAGAATACGCTAGGTCTGCGACCTGTGTTAGTACCTTGAACGGAAGCTGAGCGTAAATATGCTCCGATTTGGCCTTAGGCGAAGAGATCCGGCTCGTTAAAAAAATATTTTCGACCTGCAGGAACCACAGTCTTGGGTCTTCTTCATGAAATTCCGGCAGTTTGCACGACCGAGAAATGGCGTGTACGGTCGCACACCATGATTCGTCGGACGGGGCTGGTGGGTCGGCCATCGTAAGAAAAGGTTTCTTCTGAGATCACGACGGCTTCTCGCGGCGGGTTCCTCAATTGTCGGTTTCTCGTTCACGTCAAAGTCACCAATTGTCGCGGTGTCTTGATCATGTTGAGCTTCTCATTCACGTCGAAGGTTACCAATTGTCGGGGGCATCACTAGGGGAGTGCCTGATCACTCTAGCCCTGGTGACAAGTGCGGATTGATGTAGTTTATAACATGGACCATTGTTCCATGTCGGCATTTTAATATCTGACTCCATTTATTGATAGGAATGTGTCCCGACAAGACACGGAATGTTCAAAAGAAAAAGGTAGAGAGGTAGCATAAAAGATAATACCGGTTCAGAGTTCAAACGGGGCACGGCAGTCTGGTAGGCTGAGGCGGCAGGTGGTAGACAGCGTGGCGACTCATAGGACAGCAGAGAGAGAGTAGAGTGAAGAGTGAAATTTACTGATATAAATATGATAACCCCCTCCCTCGTGGAAGGCTAGGTCTGTCTGCCCGTAGTATGTTTTATGATACACAGGTAGTCACTTCCTTTTAGTTTTATGACCGTTGGGGTACAAGGGTGTGTTTTATATGGCTGCCGGAAGGACTGAAGGTCTATTCTAATAGGGGTAAGTGTCCTTTGCCCAGGTTTTATGGTCGCCTGTCGGTGCCCGAATGACTGCCCGCCTCCTACCACGTGCCGCGACCCTGATTTATTCCAAAGAAGCTTACAAGATTTACATTATATTATAACACCCGAGTGTAGGGTGATTTACATATATTTATTGCTACGCTACAGCGTCGTTTGGATAATGCAATTATAGATAGGTTAGAAAGATTATGGCTTTAAGAGGAAGTTGTTGGAGGATTCGAGGAGTAAGGAGATTTTCGGTAAGGTAATGTTTTCAGAAGATATTTAACCTCAGAGGGGTTAACGGCTTTTGGTGGTAGTGAGAGAGGGATAGGTGAAGTGAGAAAATCTTCAACAGTTGGACGGTGATTATTGTTTTGAGGAGTAAGATGAGGAGTGAAAGTACGGGAAAGATGGAGTGCAAATTCCTCCGCCCTCTCACTATCCGAAGCCACCCAGGACCCGTCATTACGACGGAGTAGGTGTAAACAGGATGATATTTTAGGATTTTCTTAGTTACATTCCACAAGGAGTATCCCTGGTTGACAGAGAGGAGAGGTAGGAATTGAAAGAATCGGAACGGAAGGATTGCCAATCGCTGCTTTACCAATCGGCAGTACTGATTGTACGAGCGGCGATCAGCAGGATGCCGGGATCTTTGCCACACTGTTCTGGAGCAGCGTTTGGATTGGATTAGATCTTTGAGAAACTGAGGTAAAGGATTTTGATTGTGAATTTTTAGGTGACGGTGGGGTGACGATGCCTCCCAGGCCGACCTCTGGATCAGAGTAGTGAAGGAATGCACTGCATCATCTAGGTCTTGGGATGTTTTCAGAGGTACTTTGAGGTCTACAGAGTCTGTAATAATCTGACGGAAGTGGTCCCAGTCAACTGGGCCCTTAATAAATGAAGGAGGAGGCAGGTTGTGAATTTGATTTAGGGAAATGGTTATTAATAAGGGGCTATGGTTGGAGGAGAGGTCATCGAGGCGCTTGAGTGAATAGTTTAGTGTTCCTAAACTATCGCAGAAGAAAAAGTCAAGGATATCTGGATTTCGGTTGGGATCTGATGGCCAATAGGTAGCTGTGTCAGGAGAGATAGTGGAGCAATGTCTCCGTGTGAGTGCAGACACCAAAGCACGTCCTCGTGTATTTGTGGATCTTGAGCCCCAGTGCTGGTGCTTTGCGTTAAAGTCCCCACCCACAAGGAACCGATGCCCGATGGAGTCTAGAAAGGAGATGAATTGGGAATCGAAAATGGATTTATTTGGAGGGCAGTACACTGATGCTAGAGTAAGGGGAAAAGTGAGGGTGGTGATTGACACTGCAGTGGATTGAAGGAAATCATGTGCTACCAAAGGAACTATGTGATGGGATATGGTGTTATGGACAATGACAGCGGTACCTGCATGAGCTCTTCCATCTGGGTGATCAGTTCGATAAGTCTGGTACTGTCGAACGGTAAATGGTCGTTTACTTGTAAGTCTTGTTTCAGTAATAAGAGCTACATTGATGTGTTTTTGTCATGGAGTAATGCTGTCAGTTCGTTAGTGTGGGTGCGAACACCATTCGCATCCCAAAAAAGAATGGATAAGGAGTCGGAAGGATCCACTTATGGATTTTGTTTAACGGGGATAAGGTAGGAGACAAGATTTTTAAGAAGAGAAATGAGAGGGGTAATTAGGGTTCTGAACTCTGTAAGGAATGAGGTTAAGAGGCTGGTGAGATCTGAAGAGCTTGAAGGTGGTGGGATATGCGAAACGTGTGGTTGAGGATGGGATTGAGTTCGCTGGTTGCTGGGATGAACGGAGTGCTGGGGAAGAACAACTTGTGGAGGAGGAGTGGGCAATGCCTGTGACTGCTCTCTGTTCTGAACGGCGTCAGCAAAAGATACTGAAGACCTCTCTTCGTTTCTTCTTCTGGGCGACGACTTCGTTCACTTCTGGACTTCAGAATTCTATAAGCCTCACAGCCTTCATAGTTTGCCGGGTTGCCTTGCTGACAGAGCACGCATACAGCAGGTGACTTTAGGGGCTTCTTGCACAGTTCGCTTTTGTGCTGCCCACTGCACTTTACACACCTGGGAGGGTGGTAGCAGTATGATTTGGTGTGCCCATATGCCTGACAATTATGGCATTGAACTATATCGCGTTTCGGGTAAGGCTTTTCCACCTGTACTCTTGTGTAATACAAGTGGGGGACCTCTTAATTTTTTTCCACTCCAGGTGTTCGCTCTAGTTCCACAAAGAATAAGGGCAGTGGTGTCTTGGTGCTTGCATTGTTTTATTTTATTTCCTCACGGAGCACATTGGTAATTTGGCAAACCTTGTATCCTAGGCTTAATATCTCCTTCTCTATCTCGTCCGCTGGTGTAGTGGGATGCAGGTTTCTAATCACTACCCGCAGCGATCTATCTTGCTTTAGTTGTTATGTATGGTAGGGCGAAAAAAAAAAAAAAAAAAAAAAAAAAAAAAAAAAAAAAAAAAAGTTGGTATGTGTGAAAATCGGCCTTAGTTTCTTCTAAGTATTTAATTATTGTTCGGTACGTTTCGGGAATGTCCGGAGATACTTTTGTGTCCCGGGACCGATTGAGGCAAGTGCATTTTCCTGTACCTACAATTTTATTTAGTTGGGTGCATAGTAATTTAAAATTACTGATGTTACGTATGAATATTGCTGGTGGCTTGGGCTGTGTGGGTGTTTGTGTAGAGTCCATGACCTCTATTTCGATATTTGTCAACACCTCGTAGCTATTGGGCGTGAAAAACAGAGACTCATGAGTGGTTGTTGCTGTTTGTTTCGATGTGCTAGGTAGTGATGGTAGTTCCTCCATAGAGCTGCTGGGAGCTGAAGAGTTTTCAGGTGCTATATTTTGGTTAGATCGCCGCGGCTTACGTTTGACCGGCAACGGAGTGCGGGTAGGTCCCAACGACCTTGCACGTTTTTTTTTTATTTTCTGCTGACATTAACTGCTGATAGAAACGCATGTTTTATTCACGAGTCACGGGTCTTGGCTCTGAGCCACCAGACCATAGCGGCTCAGAGATTATTATTGCGTGGCGTTAGTGAACGATCTGAATGGCGCTATGACAAATGCTTCCCGATATGGCCGACTTCTCGGTCCGATTTCACTTTCACTTTTGTTCTACACAAATGTAATAAGCGATTTACTTACGTCTTGAGGGCTCCCTCGTGACCAGCTCACGTAAGTTGCCTGGTAGAACAATTGTTTGGTTTTACTGTGGCCTAAAAACGGTAGAATAGAGTATTTGAAGGACGAGCGAAGTTGAGAGGTGTTTCAGAAAGTAGCGCATGCGCAAAAACTATTAATTGAAAGTAAGCCTCTCTCTTTGAGGTCGACATTTAAAAAATGTTATGAAATCTATTGAAATGGGAACATGACAGCAAAGCACGGGCAGTCCAAAGAAAATTTCCTTTTTCAAAATCGCCTCCTACTTTTTTCTTTAGGCAAATCCAGGCTTTGATCAATTTAACTATAGCCAAAAGTTGCAATTTACTTGATGGTAATCAATCGACTCATCCAATTACGATAACGTAAATGATATATCATGAATCAGAATCCTATTGAAGTAACTCCCTGCGGTATAGGTGGGCTGGTTAATTGGTGATTTAGAGGCTGCCGAAGCTATCCTATATCATCGACTAAACACAACATAATTACTACCATTAATCACACTTTACTCAAAAGCCTCCCTTAATATACTATCATCGTTCGGTTAAACCCCAATTTGTACCACTGAAGCAGCCATTTGACAAATTTAGAGCATACATATTAAGTGTAATAAATGCAATACTTTTAAAACGAAGTTACTATAGTAAAAACCTCCGTCGATTCAGAAATAATGATTTATTGTATTTTAATTTATTTCTAGAATTTTTCGACCCAAAAACCTTTTTGTCCTAGGAGTCTCGGTGCCTCTGTCATAAATGTTCGGTGGGTCCTCCCCCCACCCTCCACAAGTTAAACACATTCTAACTTTGTTAAATGTAAAAACATGGAATTTTGCAAGAATGATTCATTTGATGATCCAGTGATACGAAAAATATTTTGAACTCGATAACAAATGGTAAAAGGTAGGCAACAAATGATTGTTTATGTATCACAGTGAGTGGAGTATCAATTAAAGTTTTTGTGAAACAATACTGACAAAATTGATTGAAACAATCATCCAATACGTTTTTAACGTATCAAAAACAAAAAGGTGGTGTTTGAAACTTTGACCTAAACCCTGCTTTAAGTTTACACTTGATTTATTGCGAATTAATTTAATGCAGTAATCATCCTTAAATAAACTATAATGTAATTAATTGATTAATTCGATTTTTATATTTAAAAAAAATGTTCTACCACAGTGAAATTAAAAAAAACAATTCCAACGAATTGTATATTGAAGAGTTAGTAGACTACAATTACGAAAAGTCCTTTAAGCTTTCTTTAACATCGGCGATTTTAACTTGAACTAAAGCAATGTTTTTTTTAGAAATATGATAGTTTTCGAATCCAAATGATGCTAAAAATATTGATACCAACTTACTAATTATTATTAAATGTTATTATATTAAACGTAATTGTAATTGAATATAATTCGTTTCTTGTTGCGTACAGAATCTGATAAATAACGTGATTAACCATTTATTTCCAAAACTATGAATATTTAATCATGTGAGAGCTATTTGAGAGCAGCATATTATAAAAAACCTTTAAATGTGTTTCATTACACTAAAAGAGATTTTTCACATGAGAATGTAAGTAGAATTATATAAAATGTTCTTTTCTCTTCAAAAATTTGTTTATTGCCAACAACTCGTTTTGGCTGTCAAACCACTTTCACTGATATATTAATGATTTTATGTTCAATTCCAATAATAAAATTATATTTTTTAAGAAGAGTTGTTGATGATACAGCTGTAAATGTGCGTTTTCGCTGAAGATGACAGTGGTTGTGGTTGGCATTGACTGCTGGCAGTTTACTGCGCCCAAACCATTAAGGTCAACACATAGTATAATTTCAAACATCAATAAATTAATCCACAATGATGACCTTTCATAAAATAACTGTACGCACTTAATTAAAGAAATTATATTAGTTCCACAAATGAACAAAAAAAAAACCTTGGCAGAAATTAGCCATGAACTTAAAGCGTCTGAAATAGATTCAGTAGAATATGTTTGCTCCGTCGTGATGTTGGGTCCTAGGCGGCTAGGGATGTGCAAGGTCGGAAGAATTCGCTCTGCATTTTTCCCGTTCTCACACAGCTCACCTTTCTCATCAAAACCACACTCATGGCACAACTGTTGAAACTTTCTTCACTTCGCCTATTCCTCTCTCTTGTCTAGCAAAAGCCGTTGACCACTCTGTGATCAAATATCTTTACCTTACCAAAAATCTTCAGGATATTACCTCCTTGCTCCTCAAATTCTCCAATAATGTCCCTCTAAAACCATATTCTTTCTAAGCTACTTTTATGATTGCATCATCTAAATGACGCACTTTCCTCTCCTATGGAAACATTCTATTATTGTCTGATTCTACAAACCCAGTAAACCACCCAATGACACCAACCAAACAGTATTGCACTGGCGCCTTTCTGGGTGAAGCAAAAGCTTTTGAACAGTGTTTGGGCACGCAGGTTTCCTTTACAAACTCAAAAGATATTTACCACGCTTACGTGATAAGGAGAGCCCTGGCAATGTCTAGTTTCTCCAATTATGTCCTGAGCGTCTGTGGATCTCTCAGGAGCGTCCACATGCTCGAATCCGGTGACGCGGCTGATAGAGGGACGTGGGACACTTCCCGAGACTCCGTTCCCTCTTTTGCATGTGAGGGAGGTTACAACCATATCTGATCTGTTTGTAAATACTGTATGAATGAGCGATCACAATTACTTATTGCCCAATAAGGCTGATTGTAGTTTTATCACAATAAAGATTATTTTTGTTTAAAAAAAAAGTTGCGATAGATTATTACTGTTTATTCTGTTACAGTGAAGACGGGCATACTTACAGATGGAAATGAGTGGATTCAAATACCAAAGCCATCCTAAAGATAACAGTAGAGATTAGCATTAAACTGTAATTTTAAAAAATCTGGCTAGGAAATCCTCATATTGATCTCAAATAATTCCTACCACTGTTAGTTTTGATAAGATCGCATCTGTAATTTTACAAGGCATTTACAATCCACTGTCAAATGATGATTGTTAACTACTGTACTAGATTTGTAGTTATCAATGAGCTTTTTCAGCCTGAGTATATTTAAAAATTAGGTTCTGATTGAGCTCAAATACGATTGGTGCTATTGAACCTCAATCGGACCCTTAGCCCCACAGAGTTATCTGATGTTTCCCTCTAAAGGGTAAAATCACCAACTCATAGACTGTATAGTATAGAACTCTCATGTGAGGATCGACTTCTACTCAATCTGTGAAAAATGCACAGGGATATTGTAAATAGAAACCATTTTGTTAACGTTTTGATTACGTATTACCGTTGCAGCACCCTACCAACAACAAAAGAAGATACTCATGGAAATGTTTTTTTGAGGTATATTTTTTTTCCCTTCATCAACTTCCCCTCGCCTCTGAGCGGGAACAGCCCATGTAAATACATCAGTTTTTTTTTCTACAGCCCCTTTCTTTCTACATCATTTCATTGCACTTGGTGTTCCAATAGACTGGGGAGCACAGCTGGTTGAAAAAAATAGGAGGTTAAAAAAAATCTGAGAATCACTGGCCTTAATTAAGTTGGAATTTCCTAAGGGATATTTAGACACAGTCTTGTTTTAACCAGCTCAGCGACTGTATTAGAATTGACTTAATACTTCAAACTGAAGTAGCATTTAGTATAGGGTTGTTGTTTACATGCACTTATGTGCCCGTCTGCATGTTTGTCTCTCTCTACAACCAATCCGACAAGATTTGTTAAGAGATAGAAAAGATTTATAAGCATATATTCAGATAGGTTATACTGTCAACTGCATTAAAACCAATAATCGTGATAATTATTGCACCTAATTTTATGTATTCTTTCTTAGTCAATAATACCTAATTTTATATTCAGAACATTAAGATTTTTAAAAAACATAAAATAAAACAATTTTTTTACGTATTTGCCTAGTTTTCGCTTCCCCTTTATGGAATTAAACAATAGTTTGATATTTTTCTTGATGCTCTGTCGAAATTGAAAAAATCTGTAAGAGTAAGCTGTTTACTGTTATTTTACATCGGTGCAAAATGAAAGACTGCAAAATTCCATTGAAAGATTCTCATAATAAATCAACAAATACCACAACTTTTCCATGAGATGACAATAATATCATTGTAATTTTTTTTTTTTAGCTAAGGTCTAAACTTATTCCCTAGATGCTGTTTCAGATGAAACAATTTCATGAGAGATTTCTGCCAAGGTTTGTTTTTTGTCCTTTATTTCTAGAGAAACGAAGTTATTTATTTACTTTAATGAAGTTGAGTACAAAATTTATTATAGAATGGTTCTGTTCATAGGTTAATTTTATTTATTTATGAAGTTATCATAGGTTTTCACTTTAATATATGAATTATAATGAAATTTCGAATTTGAATTGAATAAATTGATTCGTTACGGTTGGGCGTTTTTCTAAAACATCATTTGGTACACAATTATTGTTTATTTAGTACAAATATTACTTATAACTATATCGTCTTTCTTTTTACTATTCATAATTACGAACTGCTATTCACGAACTAATAAGACAAAGGGTGGTCATCAGCAAGAAACAAGCAATTAGCGGTTGTGGCGTTGAGAATTCAACCAATTTGTGGTTGTTGGAGAAATGCTTGTAATCCTTTCCCTAAACCACAGAAACGGTCGCCTGGGTTTCGTCAGTCTACGTTACAAAACTTTGTTCCGGAACTTTGTTAGCTCAATAAACTTAATGCTTGGCTTCATTCGGTAACATTTTATTATACACAAGCATTCATGTTCTCAAATAGCGATCGAGTGATGTTATTCCATGCGAATTTCATAAATTAAATGTATGCAAAGTAAAGTAGAGCTGATAAATAATCTTAGTTAGAACTCAGGGCAAACTCCAGTTTTATTTCAGTACGTTTGATATTATGGCTTTAAACCTTTCTAAAATTATATTTAGTATCTGTTTTATTATATAAACAAACATCGTGCTGTCGTAAGTGCTTTGTGCTACGCTGACAACTGAAATGTGACCTATAAAGCTGCTTACGAAGCATCTAAATAGCACCAGCAAAATACACCTAAATAGACCCAAATGTTTTGATGGCACACAAAAAGAGATGCTTCTGTTCTCTGCTTCTGCTTAAACCTCTCTTTCTGTGATCTTAATAACAGTGGTGAGAGCTGTGTAGGTATCAAAACTAGCACTCACAGTTTTCCATGTTTCAGCTCTCGCTACCTCCTTCCTCCAGTGCGAAAAAGGACGAAAAAAAGCAAAAAACAAATAGAACTTAGTAGTTGCAACTAATGGGCACCCTAAGTATCTTGGTCATATACAGATGTAACGCATAGAGAGAATTATATTGTTAGCAGAACTGGAAGGGATTAAAGGTAAAAATGGGGTTTACCTACCCCTAAAGTCGGAGGTCCTTGGTATACAATTATTAGACTAGTGGATGTGATAGTTATTCCGCTATACTTCAGAACGGTTTTAATATTATAACTTGGTTGTTTTGTACTAATCAAGAGCTAGTATAACGCTCTTGCGTTATACTATATTATATAATTACATTATACTATAATACCACCCAAGATACAGATTTAAACATCTTAGTAGAGATGTAAACATCAGCAGAGGGGCATTATATTAATGTGGGCTAACCCCCCAGCCCCAAATATGGGCCAACTACCCTACAGATTACAATAATAAATGCTAAGCCAGCACAAATTGAATGGAAAGCCTGCCATTTTGCAGACAGGCTCTCGGTTTGGCTCTATGTAATTTCATCTTCTTGAACCTTCTGCTCTTTTTTCTTCAGTTCATTTACGAGTCATATAACCGTTGCTTTATTAAATATAATTTGAACATTACATTTATTGGACCATTTAACTTATTAAGTACTCTAATTTCTTGTTAGGGATGGAATCTACCCACTTCCAATCCACATTTCATATTTTAGTCATCTGCTACTTGGAATTACCTATAAATTTGCTTTTCTGAATATTTTTAGTATAAAGCTCTGTTCTTCACAGTGTGTGCTAGTTGATGAATTATTTATGCAATATAAATAAGAGCAATTGTAAAATTAATTCGCTTACCTCCAGCTCTGACGGTCAAGCTTATTCCCATACCTTTGGTAATCATTGGAGAAAAAGGATCTTTTGGAAGCAGCGGGTAAGTATTAAAAGAGTAATAGACGCGTCTGATGTCTGAAATTCACTCTAAAATAAAACATTAAAACCTTACATGCACGGAGGATTCACCAAGTTTTGCTTTAGTGAATTTCTGTATAGCTCTCACTTAGTTTTCCCAATATGCAGTTTACTAATGCATAACCCCACTATTATAAAACGTGATGTTCCAAAAGAGTTCTGGAGCAGTTATATCCCTTGGCGCCCAAAAAAGTCGTAAACAAATGATTTTAACCGAAAACCATATTTTTATTCTTAGTTTGTTGTTATTACTCTACTGTATTGTTTTTTTTATTCACAGTTTTCAATATATATATAAATGTTTTTTTGTTTCATTTATGATTACAGTACATTGTATTTTTTTTAATTAAAAATTTATAACAAGTTTAATTTTTGAATTGCATTTATGTCTAATTTTTAACGAAGATATGCAAAACTGTTACTTGCATTTATGTGTCGTTGAAATTTTAGTGTAGTTTTTAATTTTATTAATGTTAATTTTTTTTCCTACCAGTGGTGTATTTTTAATTAATAGAAAATGAAAGCGTGAGTTGTTGAAAGTGTTTGTGCATAAATAAACTTATGTTGCGACACCTTGGAAAAATGTCTTTCTTTATTCTTTGCTTTACTTACTTCTTTACTTTTTCTTTATTCTTTGAAATAAGTACCCACCGTTTTAGATTTTGAAGCTTTGTGAAACCTTTTTAACGTACCTTTGTAATTATTGATTAATTTGATAACTTGCTGAATATCATTTGGTTTTTAATTGCCCAGAAATCTGTTAATAACCCTTGATTATTTTCATATGTATCTTCACATAGACGTATATAAAATATCATACTTCAACCACGATTGGCTCATAGTTCTGAAAAAGGTTTAACGACATGCTTAACAAACATGTAAAATAACCATGACATCGTTTAAAATAACTCAAGGTGCAAATTAGATATTATAAATCAGAATTCCCGATCGTTATTTTTAATCAACTAGTTAGGGTTTAATCAACTTTGGTAATTAATCATCAAATGATTTAGGTCACTAAATTAGATCTTAATGTGCTAAAGGATGATATAAAAGCATGAGGGTTACAAGATTTGAAAACAAATGTTAAATAAAAGGCATCAAAAATTAAAAGTTTCTAGGCTATAAATAAGTTTTGATAACGATGTTAATTAAATTAACTAAGGTTTTTTAATTATATTCCAATTTTGTCACAATCATTTGACATGACATCCTTAATTTAGTTTCCAACTCCATATGTTAAAAGATATTTATTATAAATTACCAGTAATTGATTAACTAGTGACTTTTCTATAGTTTCCATGTAGTTTCATCTATTTTTAGTATCTTTATACGATAAAGTAGCAACCCTCTAGCGAAATTGGGCTTCCCGAAAAATCGCATACATATCCGTTTAATTAAAGTTTTTACTGCTTTCCACACTATAAAAATTATTAGTCATGAAGGTTTTTAATATGAAACATTATGTAATACGATAACAAATAATATCTTTTTATAACCAGCTAATTAATAAATGATTGATACTTGATCATGTTTTACGGATTTAAATGTAATTTTAGTTTTATCATGATGCTCTATGTGATATTTCACACGCTCATGAACAGAGACGAACAATAGTTGACAAGGTAGAAAGACATGAAGAAAGCCCGTAGCAAAAACTATTAGGTGTATGGTTTCGATTAAAACCATCGAAACTGAGTAGAATGAGGAATGTAAGAGCCGGGAGCTTGTAGCATTCAACGTCGGGACCATCCCCGAATCGATCTGGCAAGAAAGTGTGTAGGATTTCAAGAATGATTTATGGATCAGACACCATTCAATAACTCCCAGCTTCCATCAGTCAGCGCCTGCAAGGTGGTTCCCCACCATTAGCTAGCCTGATTGAATTACAGCTTTTAGCATATTACACCCAAAAGCTCTTGCGAATCTCAGCTGTATTTTTGTAGATTGTTTGAAGAGCCTAGTATATATGGACTACTCTCCAGGAAAAGCCCTTGAGATAGAAGTTTCATAATGGATAAGGGAAGTAAACACAGAGGTTTGAGCAGACTATAAATAATATGGATGAACTTTTGCTAAAAATATCGTTACCAAATTAAAATTTCAGAGGCTCGTATTGCCTGTAAATACGATCTGTAAACATTGCACGATCTTGAAGCCTTTAGCAATGAGTTGTGAACTGTTCACTAAAGGAGAGCATTGACAAAATAAATAAGTTTTAGAATCGTATGCCTGTCTGTGCTGAAAACAATTTATATTCGACACTTGGTCATAGTACAGTCATAACAGATTGGAATAATTTATTAACAAATACATAAATGAACAGTAATTTTCTTGGCAAATAATAAAGCTTAACTTTTAGTGGGTACTAAATCTTTAATCCTTAAAACAAATTGTAAAAATAATCAAAGAATAAGATTTTGTTTTTGTAAAAATTTCCAGAAGATATGCTCGTTATACACAATCCAACATAATACCTTTTTTTCATATTCTATGTAAATAAAAGAACCTTATTTCAAACTGAGAACAAAAATAGAAATACTGTTCAAAAACTGGGTTTCTTAAACTTTTTATTTTTTATTGTTTCAAAACCCTTTATTTAATATATACAGAGCGAGTTACAGATTCCACTATATGGAATCTTCACATGAATTCACATCATGCTAATTATATTTACTGCATCGTAGCTAAATTTTATTTAAATTTTGAGGTTTAAAGAATTTTCCTATGGTAAGCTTAAGTGTTTTTTTTTTTTGTTGCTTTTTCCCCCTTAGCTCTCATTTTTTTAAGATTATAGATAAGGAAAAAATAAAGGAATTTATTTTGGGTGAGCGGATCCTTTTACTAGGAGTACCTGTTTGAATGTGGAGTGAGGGAATTAAGGAGTGTGGGAAGCCTCAGTTGAGGTGGAAATGTTGCGGTGATGTGGAGAGAGTCCACTGAAGGCTGAGCCTAGAGGGGATTTGGTGATGTTTCATCGAGTCGAAGAATTTGATGTGTCTTCTTTTGATGGCTTCGGTGATGGTTGGGACCTTGAACTTTTCGTGGATGTCAGGAGCTTTCATTTCACGAAAAGGGGTATGCCATAGAGCCGTGCGCAGGATGTTGTTCTGGAAGATCTGGAGTCTAGATATGGTGCTCGTGTGGAGAAAACGGAAAAGCGGAGTTCCAAAAAGTAGTGCTGGCTTCAGGACGCTCTAATATATGAGCAGTTTCAGCCTCAAGGATATAGCCGGGCTTGTTATGAGATGCTAGAGAGAGTAGTATGTCCTACGTACTCTTTTCAGCTTCTTCTGCAGGTGTGTGCCGAACGTCATGTGTCTGCCTAGGTTGACGCCTAGGTAGCATATGCTATTGGCAAGTTTGCAATCAGTCCGGCCTATGTTGAAGCTGGGTGGAAGCTTTCTTTTCCCATGCTGGAACGAGAAAACGATCCCTTGTGTCTTGGCTGGGCTTACCTGAATGTGGACAGCTCGTAGCCTGTCGGTGATTAACTGACTGGCGCCCTCTGCAGCATTTAGTGCTTTCGCTTGAGGCTGGTGAAGAGTTCCAGACCCCCATGACTTACATTTATATTTGCAATAGGTTGCGGGGATATTACCATTTTAGGCAACGAGGAGAATTGGAATGGATGAGTTTTACTTGTTCAGAGTTGACAAGAGAATTCAGGTGAATTGATTTAAGTGGAATTTTGAAAATCTTGGGGTTATAAGGTCAAAGACAGTATGCACATGGAGATGACTATAAAGTGATGAGGTGGCTATGTAAAAAAGCACGATGGCTACATTTCAGTTGACTGGATTAGGATGTTTTAATTCCTTTGATGTTCGACGGCTTGGACGCCCTCGATAGTTTTCGTTCATAATTCCAAGTTGATTTTAAAAGCTGTTTGTATAAGCACTGTTTGTTTTCTAATGAGAGATAAAAGTTTCTGTTTAGTCAGTATAACTGACCAAATTTCTATTCAATTGTTTCTCTCAACTCTAATATGAGGATTCCCTTAACAAATTTTGTTTAGATGAAGACCTTGGAAGGTTAAGGAAGAATAGGATCGTCGTCAAAGAATAAAAATGGATTTAACACATTTTGCTTCATTTATCATGATGTCCCAGTCTTCAATCTCTATGACGTTGTTGGATAGTTAGAGAGGGGAAAGAATTTCTGAGTATTAAATAGTGCATGGAAGGAGGTGGTGCTAGGCCCCATAGGAATGTTTGTAATGAATAGTGCGTATAGTGCAGGACGAAGGACAGTATTTGAGGAAAAAGGAGTTGCCTGAATAAGATAGTAGTTCAAGTATTCTGATTAACGACGAAGCCAAAGGAACTGATTTGATGAATATGCTTGAACTACCCCTTCAAAAAAGAGATCACGGTAAACAGAATTTTGCCTTTCAAAGCAAACCTGAGTTCTTTACGCGGTGAGCTACGTCCTGAAACGCACCAATGCCATAGCGTTTGATTTCAAGTGCAGACGATAAACGATCAACATCGCGGTGGCCTTGTTGAGCAGTGGAATGCCTGAAATGAAAGCCGAAGTTCAATTAATCACACGAAGGGGGGTTTTTGGATTCAAGAGGAGTTTGAGAAGATTGGAAATCAATAAAATTTATTATTTTTTTTGAGACCCACAATCCGAAAATATTGCAATCCCAATTACAAAGCTCCCGTAAAAATTAACACATCATGTTAAGGTCCAAAATAGATAAAACAGAAATATTACTAAAGTAATTACCATTAATTGTCACTAACAAAAATGTATACCACCATTGGGGAAAGCAAGTGAGGCAGCGCTACCTTAACTAGAAACAGTAATTCTACTCACATAGATACAGATAATTCTCTTATGCAAATTTGTGCGGGGAAAGGACCGGGCTGTTAGTATACCCGGCAACTGCAATTTCCATAATAGCTAGTATGAGCTACTGAGGTTACAACGAACTAGAGCCTCTAACAACCGGTGGATCTTATCTGTGAATCATTATCTGAATCTCTAAATACACTATGAGAGTTAGTTTTATGCTTCATTTAAATGCTATTAACGTCGGTATATCTATGCAACAATATTAAAATTACGTGTACGCTATTTCCATAACTTTGATATGTATTTGTACACTTTTACGTTTATACAAGGCGTCATATCCATCACCTAATTGCTCTTCAGAACATTCACAGAGGTCCATTGAGAACTAAAGGGAGGGGAGGTCATGATATAATAGTAAATTACTATTTTCAGTTACGGTAACAAATTACAGATTTGAATGACTTAAATAATATCAAGCAGATTGTTATTTTTTTTTCAAACTATAACTGCAATATATGTGTCCTAGTCATCTTTTCACATCTTCTCCGGCGAAGAGTTGACGAGAAATTGTGGAGATAGAAGACCCTCCTCGGCAAATGTAAGGGACAGGATTCGTACAGTGGAATTCAAGTCAAGGCGTTTGAATACAAACGACTCCTGAAACCCACGAAAGCACAGCTTCGACTACTTTGTTCGATGGTGCAGCTTGGACAATTAGGCTAGCTATCACTGCAATACAAAACTTATTCTCTAAAGAACTTCGGGGCATTACTTCTCTTATTATTATTTATTAATAAACATACCGTAAGGCGCTGATCGGTACAACAATCCCATACAAACTGGAATTCGCGATCAACAGGCAACGAACCTTCAACGACTTCATCTCAGGGAATCGTCGTAGGGAAATCTCGTTATCGCACATCGATCCCAGGAAGGGAGGAACAAAAACTTGTCTCCAGAAGTATGCCAACGATTTTTTAACTTAACCAACATGACGCAAGGCTGGAACTTTTTGGTGGGGGGGGGTGCTTGCTTCAAAAATTCATAGAAGGGCGTGACTCATAGTCAAATAGCAAAGAAAGTACACTCTGAGAGAGCTCAAGTGCTGTTCTAATGCCGCAACACACCCGCTCTAGATCTAAAACAGATCTAGAAATTTAAAATAGATGACTTCCTTTCACCCACGTTTTTCTCCATTAGTTTCTCCATTGCGTAAACTAAGCTCCTGCAACTATGTACCTATATACTAAGTACCTAGCGTGAACAGAGAGATCATTGGGTAAATATTTATTAAAGAAGTCATTGATAGTTCCCTATTATTTTTATAAAAAACATCCACTTCCATTCCCAGATCTCCCTGCTTCCCACAATCTTATCATTTTATATATTTGTCTCAGCTTTAGCCCCCCCCCCCCAGACACTTCACTAGTCCATACACATTCAAACCAGTATGTTACTCTGAGCTATTAATCTTTGTATATACCAGTGTTATGGTTGTTATTCATAATACAACTTTTTAAAAAAGACTTTCCTCTACAAAGATTATTTAACTCATGCTCAACAATTTACAGGCACTTTCTGTTAGATCGTCCTGGCTTACGTTTGATAGGCAACAGAGTATGTGTTGGTCCCAGAGACTCTTAGCGTTTTTTTCCATACATAACTTGTTGATAGAAACGCATGTTTCATCATAATAAATTAAATTTTTCACAATTTTTAAATGTTTTTCTAAAAATAAAAAATATGTTATATTGGAAGTTGCCTCGAACGAACGTATTCTGGACCAGAGACTACGACGCTAGACCCAGGAGTATTGAATATGTCACCTCAGGAATTACCCCCATAGTGTTTTGTTATAAATTACTAATTACTTGTCATTTTTAGTGTAGTGCTTGGTATTATAAATTTTATCATATCTTTTTATCTTGTTAAGTTGGCAATGTCTATTTTTTTAAACTTCTCTGTGTATATATAAGTGGATGCTCATGTGAAACATTTATAGTAGTGAAGCATTTATATGCAAATTAAAACCCACTGTAGAACTATCAAAAAAATATTCTTCATATGCATTTTGTGATGAATACAATACAATACCATATTTTCAGTGTTCGGTGTAATGATGGTGTAGATATTTGAAAAAAGAAACACTAATAAACACTTTTTTTTGTTTGATTGTTATGTTTAACATTTAAAACGATATTTTACTTATTAACTAACTTATCATGTACTGGTCATTCCCCCTCTATAACAGCCATTTTCTCTTTTAATTAAGCCAAAAATATATTTTCTGGAATGCTTTCAGTTGTTTGTGATAAGTAATTAGCGATAACGCATAACAATGAAAAACCAGTCATAAGTGTTGCGGTGTAATGAAAAGAATCACATAGTGCATAATTCCTTGAGTTAAATGACTGCTATGCCGGCGCTCCGGATATACAGTACCAGCAATACTGGACGGTAATGCAAGAAGCAGTAGCCCACATCGCCGCAACTTAGAGGTTTAACGTGCCCAGATCTAATTACTGACACCGCAACATCTCCTAAAGATGTTTCTTATAGTTCTCATCGGAGTTCACTCAGCCTCGCGAGGGTAAATGAGTAGGCTCTTGAATAAGGCATTAGTTAATCCGGTTTAGAAGTCCAAAATTAAGGCCCAGAGGCTATAGCCTACCACCCTCCCTATTTATCTTCCTAATATTAATATTTCTTATAGCAACTTATGTTTTGTAATATTTTCAGACTTTTTTTGCATTTTCTTATTAATGGATAAAAACTAAAGCTTTCATTCTGAAATATCTTGGGAAGTAGAATCACATATTGTGCATGTATTTTTTCAGGTATAATTTTTTTTTATACTGCCTGTCATTGTACTCGTATTTTAACAGAAAATTTATTTGAAAGTAACTTGAAACATACTATTAAAATTACACATGGATTAATTGATATTGACGACTGTCGGGTGTCAACAATTGTCGGGGGGCGTCTAGGGGAGTGCCTAATCACTCTAGCCCTGGTGACAAGGGCGGATTGTTGTAGTTTATAACATGGACCATGTTCCATGTAGGCGTTAATATCTGACTCCATTTATTGATAAGGATGTGTCCCGACAATACACTGTGTTCAGGATGAGGTTCAGAGGTTCATAAAGAATAAGACCAGTTTTCAGAGTTCGGGCGAGAGATCGGCAGCGTAATAGTACAAGTCATCAGAGGGTCTGCTTGAAGCTGTGAGACGAGGTGACTGCCCAGAGGTGTGGCAGAGAGAGAGTAGACTAGTGGAAGGCTGAGTGGACTTACTCCCAGGGCCCTGGCGTATCGTGACGAGTGATAGCGGCTATCTAGATGAAGAGACTAGAAAAGAGTGGTTCTCCAGGGCGAAAACCCTTGATTTAAATATCCGACCCCCCCTTTCCACCGGAAGGGGGAGCCTGGCTGCAGGGGGTATGTTTTATGATGCCCAGGTGGCTAATCCCCCTTAAGTTATTGACTGTTGGCCTAAAAGGGTGTGTTTTATGATGTCACACCTACCGAGATACGTGATCGCTCGTCCCCTATAGGACTGTTTATTTGCATGGCTTTTAGATTTTATGACTGCTGGAAGTGACTGAAGGTCTGCACGGGGTCTTTTTATGGCAGTCAGGTGGCTTATCCTCTCAGGTTTATTGCTGTACCTTCGACCCTCTGTTACTTGTTTACATCTGCCGATCCCTCTATGATTTATTACAAGAAGTTTACAAAGATTTGCATTTATATTATAATGCATTATGCACCAGAGTATAGGGTAATTTACATATATAGTTAGTGCTCGCTACAACGACTGTAATCATAAAACCTACCTAGAGTCAGGTGGTAGGTGATCGCCATGAACATAAATGGAATGACTCTCTCCTTTTGGGCTTAATAATAAAGTTTAGTTTCAAATGAGTTTGTTAGGAGATCAGCTTAGTTCTATGAAAGTGTTTTATTTTGTTTTCGTCATCATTAATTATTAGACAACGTTATCTTTTCATGTTATCATGGCCTGATTCAGCACACAAATAGCATGTTAAAACGTTCACCATTAATAAATACCATGATATTCTGAAAACTCTTAGTCATTGGCCTAGGCATATCTCTGAATCAGCTCTCTACTCGATGATAATATATTTAACACAAAACATAATATATTATTTTAACCGTTGTCCCGGAAAATGAAATTTCCTGTTTAATTGTAGTTTCCAATCGGGCCTGGCAATAGGGTATATGACGATTCCCCAACCATTTTCTCCCTTTGAACTTGGAAATCGAATATCTAAAGAATTTTGAAATCACTGAGAGCTAGCTGTACCTTAGCTGGAGAAATGACGACTGTTGAATATCAACTGTGGCGCAGTGGCAAAGCGCCTTAGACCCAACGTCATAATCCTCTTACCTTATCGTCGACAGCTGTCGCAGTATTTAATCTTAACCCTTTGCCCTAGGGTATAACTTCTCAACTGGGAGTATGTGCTAAATGTGTTCTTATGTAATATATGTGCCCCAGTCATATACTCCACCTAGCAGGAACACGTCATAACGTAAAGATTTAGATTCTAGAAAAAAGTCGCCTTTGAATAACAATGCAGTACTGATGAAAAATTCATTTCCGGTAAACAATTAGAACCATAGTATTATAAAGAAAAATCAAGAAATTGAATAAATTATAAGCCTCAATATCTATACTTTCATACATTTATTCATTGTATTTATATGTTTATTCCATTTTTTAATATAAAATGCAAGATGTTGGGCGTGTTGTGAGTGAGTTGGTTTTTACTGATATTATGCTATTTTTTATGGACTATTTTAAAAGTTTTCATTTATGTAGTGTATTTTACTGACTTCTTCAGTTGTTTTAATTTTTATATGTCGACCCATTTATGTCCTATTTAGTGAATGTAGTTAAACAATCTTTTTGAAAAAAAAATATATATATATATATAACTTTTAACTTTTAAATTAGTGCATACAAAATAGCATAACATCAGTAAAAACCAACTCACTCACAACACGCCCAGCATCTTGCATTTTATAGTAAACAATGAAATAAACATATAAATACAATGAATAAATGTATGAAAGTATCATATGAAGCATAAGCCGTTCCCAAACCAGTAAGCGTTTGTCTGGATAGTGGGGGAGTTGGAATTGGAGATCTTGAGTGTTTCATAAGCATGATGAACCGTAGGTATTAGGAGTGAGAGTTTTTCAGAGATTTACTAAAGTTATTTTACGACTAATAAATATGGTTTAATAAAATTACCTAAGGTTCGCTGAGTGGTACAATAATGCCAATTGTATTGGGATACGCGCACCACAGTCATCGAAAACAGCCCCTGGAGTCTGTTCCACAAACTTTCGGGGAAACCCCGAATAACGAGAGTTTTGAGAACTAATCCCTGAGCCTGCATCACGGGCTCGTAGGGAAACCCCGTTTAAGGAACTGTCCTCTGGAAGGGGAGTAAAAAAGTTATTTTACTTTATGCGGTTCATACCATTTTCGTGTATATAAATATGTTTAGTAAGAGATATATGAATATGGAAACGAAACCGTCAGATAAGCAGTAAAAGAGGATATAAAAAATTGGACTGACTCTTTGACAAATTATTACTGTTCAGCAATTTGACTATTAGCACAAATTCATGCTAATACCGTGAAAATTATTTTAAATTAAAATTTTATTTGATAAGGGTGAAACACTGGCAAAAAATCCACCACTTTTATACTTTTTTTTTATTCATTCCCAGCTAACTTCTAAACAGAAAGGGCTACCATTTGCCGCTTTCAAGTCAATTTAAACAGCATTACACTCGTGTACTTATTTTTCTTACTAGTATACTACTGCTTAATGTATATTAGTCTAAAGTGTAATGTTATCGAAAATGTTTTGATTGAAACAGACTGTCAGCTTTTGAAATGTAGATAGTTTAAGAGATTGAAATAGACCAACTTTTATCATTTTAAAAATAATGTACTAACAAAAACAATAGCATTTATTGTTTATTACAATGAAAAGCATGGAAAGGAAATACCAAAATTTGTTATTCACCTATTCTTATTCATAGCTAATATATAATAATATTTTATTTGCATTCATGACAAACTAACTGAATTTCCTAATGACACATTGCCAAGGGTAATAACAGTAATGATTAAAAAAATTTACACATATTTTCATGAAAACTGTTTTATTTGAGAAACCAGCTCATTCGAAAAATAATACAACCTCCCCTAATACTGCAATACGTATTTGTAATGAGTGATCTTTTTTATGCCTACAACACCTTTCATTGCGAAAAGGTCGGCTTGAGGGGTTATTGTGTTGTAAGAATCCAGGCATGAAAATTGAGAAGCTATAGGCATAATAAGGCATTTCATCCTTTTAATTAAAATCAATAAAATGTTTAATAATGAAACAAACGTTTGTTAACGTATATACAAAATTTATATTAGTAGTTTCTGCGCATGCGCCATTATTGAACACCCGTCTACTACAGCTCTTCATATTAACACCAATTACTGCAGTACATAGAGTTTCTTTACGCTTTAAAAAGTATCTGCCAGGCAACTTATTTGAGCTAGTCACGAGGGAGCCCTCAATAAGTGAGTAATTACCTAATATACTCTCTCAATGTGTGTTTTAGAATATAACACACAGAGAAGTTGGCGATATTGCCCAGTCTGTGCTCGTGGTTCTCGTGGATTCTAGATAAGAACACGCAGTAGACAATAACGATAGTAAGGTACTATTAGCCAACTGGGACCTTCAATGACTCTGGTGCAAATACTGTTCGAATCTCACCATGAGCACGTATTTTTTATTCGAAATAAAATTAAATTATGAAATAATAAATAATTAAAATTATTATGCATAATGAGATTTTATCAGCAGCTCATGTCTGAAAAAAAAAAGATCAAGGTATTAGGGCCGACCCCATTGTTTATTAAGCGAAAGCCAAGAAGATCAAACAGGAACGTTCCTCCAATAAATTCATCTGCCGCCAGCTCGATGAAAGAACTACCACCACTTTCCAGCACTTCAAAAGAAAAGTTGACGAATTTCCGTTTTTCACGCCTAATAGCTTCGAGGTACTAAGTAATAGACAACCTGACGACATGGAAGTTATTAAAACACCATCACAGCCCAAGCCGCCTGCTATATTTGTAAGGAATATTAGCAATTTCAAATTATCATGCTCACAAATAAGCAAAATTGTTAGTTAGTTAAATTCCTTTATCGTGCAATAATTACAATCTGCCTTTTATAAGGCAATAAGTAATTAAGATATCTGCTCTCATTCATACAATATTTACAGTTCATCATTCACTCGCTCATTCATACAATATTTACAGACAGCCCAGAGACCCCCCAAATCCACCGCGAGGAGAAAGCGGAGTCTTGGGAAGTCTCCCACGCTCCTCCGTCAGCCACGTCACCGGATACTAGCCAGTGGAGGCTGACCAAGAGCGCGAGAGAAGCATTGTAAATACCGAAAATATACGTGCCTCAACCGCTCTCGGGATACGAAAATTTCGCCGGACACTCCCGATACTTATCGAGCGATTGTTAAATACTTGGAAGAAACCAATGCCGACTTTCATACCTACTAACTTAAGCAGGATCGTTACGAGTAGTGATAAGAAATATGCACCCGACCACACTAGCTGATGAAATTGACGACGAACTATCAGCTCTGGGATTCAAAGTTCGCCAAATTACGAACGTTTTACGTGAGGAAATTCAACAAGACGAATACATCAAAACGGCGTTACCGTTGTTCTTTGTAGTTGGACAACTGGCGTGGAGAAAATATACGACTTAACACACCGGTATTACACAAGAATACAGGTCAAAAAACCTTACCCGAAACGAGACATCGTCGAATGCCATAATTGCCAGGCATATGGGCACACAAAATCGTACTTCCACCACCCTCACAGTTGTGTAAACTGTAGTGGGCAGCACAAAAGTGAACTGTTCAAAAAGCCCCTAAAATCACTTGCTGTATGCGTGCTCTGTAAGCAAGACCAACCAGCCAACTACAAGGGCGGCGAGACTTACAGAATTCTGAAGTCCAGGAGCAAGCAACGTCGTCGGCCGCAAAAAAAGAGAAGCCAGTCACAGGTAGCTCAAGAAGCGCCTCGCCAGAAATTTGAGGTCTTCAGTCTCTTTTGATGATGCCGTTCAGAACAGAGAGCAGTCACAGGCACTGCCCACAACTCGTCCGCAAGTTTCTCTTCCCCATCTCACATATTCCTCCACCTTCAAGCTCTTCAGATCTCACTAGCCTATTAACATCATTCCTTACAGAATTCAGAACCCTAATTACCCCTCTCATTTCCCTTATTACAAATCTTGTCTCCCTACAAATCCCCGTTAAACAAAACCATAAGTGGATCCTTCTGACTCCTTATCCATTCTACTTTGGAATGCGAATGGTGTTCGCACCCACACTAACGAACTGACAGCATTACTCCATGACAAACACATCGACAGAGCTCTTATTACTGAAACAAGACTTACGAGTAAACGACCATTTACCGTTCGACAGTACCAGACTTATCGAACTGATCACCCAGATGAAAGAGCTCATGCAGGTTATAGTTCATAACTCCATTTCTCATTACATAGTTCCTTTGGTAGCACATGATTTCCTTCAGTCCACTGCAGTGTCAATCAGTACCTTCACTTTCCCCCTTACTCTAGCATCAATGTACTGCCCTCCCAATAAATCCATTTCCGACTCCCAATTCATCTCATTTCTAGACTCCATCGGACATCGTTTCTTTGTGGGTAAGGACATTAATGCGAAGCACCAACATTGAGGGCCAAGAGCTATCATAGCCCCTTGATCCTATCCATTTCCTTAAGACCTATTCACAATAGGCCTCCTCCTTCATTTATTACGGGCCCAGTTAACTGGGACCACTTCCACCAGCTTCTTACAGATTTTATAGACCTCAAAGTGCCCTTGAAACCATTCCAAGACCTAGAAGATGCATTCCTTCACTACTCTGGTCCAGAGGTCGGCTTGGGAGGTATTGTCGTGCCATCGCCACCCAAAAATTTACAATCATAATCGTTTACCTCACCATCTCAAAGATCTAATCCAATCCAAACGCCGCTCCAGGACAGTGTGGCAAAGATCCCGACATCATGCTGATCGCCACTCATACAATCAGTAGTGCAGGTTGGTAAAGCGGCTATTGGCATCCTTCCGTTCCGATTCTTTCTGCCTGCCTACCTCTCCTCTCTGTCCACCAGAGATTCCTCCCTGTAGACTGTAACCAAAAATATCCTAAAGTATCATCCTGTTTTACACCCACCCCGTCGTGACAATGGGTCCTGTGAGGCTTCGGATGGGGATAGGTCGGAGGACTTTGCTCTGCATCTTACCTAAAATTTCACAACTAACCTTTCTCATCCAAACCACACTCACAGCAGAACTTTGATTTCCTTACTTCACCTATTCCTCTCTCTCCTCCAACAAAAGCCCTCTCGGGTCAAATACCTTCTGAAAAACTTACCTTACCGAAAATCCCCTGGATTTGATCTCCTTACTCCTCAAATTCTCAAACAACTTCCTCCTAAAGCCATAATCTTCCTCACCTACATATATAATTGCATTATCCAAACGACGCACTTTCCTTTCCTCTGGAAAAATTCCATTATTGTCCTATTCGCCAAACCCGCTTAACCACCCATTGACGCCTCATCTTACAGTCCAATTAGCCTTCTTCCTATCCTCTCAAAAATATTTGAACAACTCCTATTGAAACGTCTACTTCCAATTGTTGAATCCCTAAAACCCTTTTCCTACACACCAGTTTGGTTTCCGCCAACGACATTCCACTGCTCAACAAGGCCTTCGCGTTGTTGATCACATCTCCTCAGCCCTTGAAACCAAACAGTATTGCACTGCTGCCTTTCTTGATATAGCTCAAGCTTTTGACAGGGTTTGGCATGCAGGTTTGCTCTACAACCTCAAAAGATATTTACCACAGACCCTTTTCCTAATCCTACAGTCCTACCTTTCAAACCGCTTCTTTCAAGTTCGCTGTGGTTTAGAATATTCTAACTACTATCCCATAAATGCAGGAGCTCCACAGGGCAGTGTTCTTGGTCCCGTCTTCTATAACCTATACACCACTGATGTCCCCTACACTCCCAATACATTCTTGACCACATTTTCAGATGACACTGCAGTCTTGTCAACCCACCCAGATCCCGACATAGCATCCCATAACCTTCAAAAACGCCTTGTCGAGATCGAGTATCGGTGCAACTAATGGTGGATCAAAGTTAATGAAGCAAAATGTTACCACATTACCTTCACCCTCTGACGCAAGTCTTGTCCACTAATTTATTTTAATTCTTTTTCTCTCCCTGTATCCGAGACAGTACGGTACTTAGGCTTCCATCTCGACAAATGACTGACATACGAGGCAAAAACAAGAACTAAACAGACGTTTTGGACAACTGTACAGACTACTTTAAAGGACATCCCATCTCTCAATAGAAAATAAATTACTAATCTGCAAGCTATATCTAAGCCCATCTGGATATACGGAATAGAGCTATGGGGGACAGCAAAAAAGTCCATTATCAAGGATATTCAATCCTGTCAATCGAAAGCCCTGAGAACAATAGTAAATGCCCGTCATTACGTCAGCAACAAACCCTTCATAAAGATCTTAATGTACCCTACATTCCTGAACTCATCCCTTCCAAGTTTATCAAATTCCTTTCCTTTGTAGCCGTTCCAACCATCCTAATTCCGTAGCACAGTCATTGCACTGCACCACTTATCCCTACAATCCTCCTCTCTTGACAGTGGGAGTCCTGGCAATGGCCAGTTTCTCCAATCATGTCCTCAGCGTTTGTGGCTCTCGCGCTCTTGGTCAGCCTTCACTAATTATTTATTGCCTAATAAGGCATATTGTAATTTTAGCACAATAAAGAAAAAGAAAAAGATTTATATTAGTATTATATTTTTTATCATAATTAGTTTTTCTTGTGGCTTTGAAATTAAAAGAACCATAAAACATTATTGTAGCGAAGAGCTAAATATATGTAAATTACCCTACACTCAGGTTCATAATTATAGCGACCGCTAACTATATATGTAAATTATCCTACACTCTGGTTCATAATGTATTATAATAGAAATGCAAATCTGTGTAAACTTCTTGTAATAAATCATAGAGAGGTCGGAAGTCGTAAACAAGTAACTCAGAGGGCCCCACCATAAAACCTAGGGCAAGCACACCTGCCCCTAATAAAATAGACCTTCAGTCACGTTCCCGCGGTCAATAAATCATGCTAGGAACAGCTTAGGAACCCTTTTGGACCCATGGGATAATAAAACAGACACCTGCACACAGGCTCCGCCTCCCGGCAGGGAAAGGGCACGGCTATTTATATCAAGGGGTTTTCGCCCTGAGACACTCTGTTTCCTAGTCTCCTGAGCCACACTACTTGTAATTTGACACCAGGGGCACTTGGCCCCTGGTAGGCCCGCTCTTCACTCTTTTCTAGTCTCTACATACAGATAGCCGCTATCACCGTCGCGATACGCCTACTCAGCCTTCCGCTAATCTACTCTCGCTAGGCCGACCTCTACGACGGCACTTTGCCACACAGCCTATAGCAGACCTCTGACGACTTGTACTTATTACGCTGCCGATCTCTCGCACGAACTCTGAAAACTGGTCTTATTCTTTATGAACCTCTGAACCTCATCCTGAACACAGTGTCTTGTCGGGACACATTCCTATCAATAAATGGAGTCAGATATTAACGCCTACATGGAACATGGTCCATGTTATTAACTACATCAATCCGCACTTGTCACCAGGGCTAGAGTGATCAGGCACTCCCCTAGTGACGCCCCCGACAATTGTTGACCTCCGACAATTGTTCACCTAACCCGACAATATTGTATTATATTAGAAATGCAAATCTCTGTAACTTCTGGTAATAAATCATAGAGGGATCGGCAGAGATAAAAACAAGTAACAGAGGATCGAGGGTACGGCAATAAACCTAAGAGAATTAGCCACCTGACTGCCATAAATAGACCGGGCACACCTTCAGTCACTTCCGGCAGTCATAAAATCTAAAACCCATGCAATAAACAATCCTATTGGGGACCAAGCTGTCACGATCGCTCGGTAGGTGTCACATCATAAAACACACCCTTTTGGACCAACGGGGATAATAAAACAGACCCCCTGCACACAGGCTCCGCCTTCCACGAGGGAGGGGGGTACAATATTTATATCAGTAAGTCGCTCTGAAGAGACACTCTGCTTCTTAGTCTCCACAGCCACACTACTTGACTTTACGCCAGGGCCACTTGGCCCTGGTAGGTTCGCTCTTCACTTTCCTCCAGTCTCTGCATCTCGAAATTCGCGATCCTCACGGGCCCTGGGAGTAAGCCCACTCAGCCTTTCACTAATCTACTCTCGCTATGCCACACCTCTACGACGGCACTTTGCCACACAGCCTCTAGCAGACCTCTGACGACTTGTACTTATTACGCTGCCGATCTCTCGCCCGAACTCTGAAAACTGGTCTTATTCTTTATGAACCTCTGAACCTCATCCTGAACACTGTGTCTTGTCGGGACACATTCCTATCGATAAATGGAGTCAGATATTAACGCCTACATGGAACACGGTCCATGTTATCAACTACAACAATCCGCACTTGTCACCAGGGCTAGAGTGATCAGGCACTCCCCTAGTGACGCTCCCCGACAATTGTTGACCTCCGACAATTGCTCACCTTTTCCGACAATTGTTGACCACCGACAATTGTTCCCCCTATTTCCGACAATTATCTTAAACAATTTTGTTTTACCAATGTTATAGTTGAATATGCCAGTCACGTAAGATGAGAGTAATAGCGTAACTTATTATTACTTTTAGATGTTATCGATAAGTTTTATAAGTAACTAACATAAGTCAATTATATATAAAATTATAACAATAATTAGTGTATAATAGATAAATGCGTTAATGCCTCACAGCAATATATTAAATTGTTTTATCCACTAATAAAAAGTTCAATATCAATTGTAAGTCAATTGGGTCTACTTTTATTTCAATGTTTTCCAACATATTTGTAAGTTTTTTTGTTATAATGTGAAAAATTTATTCCCATTTCCTTGATGGTGTTGCCTAATTCGTAAAGGTATAAGACCATAAGAAAGTAAGAAAAGGATTCGTTATATGGCCTGCAGATGACTTCTTTGAATACCGGAAACGTTAGTTCTTTGTTAATAAAAATCTTAGATTGAAGGCTTTGTTTTATTACAGTATGTTCCACAACATTATTTACTCTACAATAAATATATATTGACAACATTCATACTTATATTATTATCTTTATTTCCTTTGGATCAATGTTTCATGCTTTTCATAACCATTGCAATTTTTTTCCGATACCAATGTATAAGTGAAATAAGAAAGGATATAATAAAAAATATACATATAAGACACACATGGTGCTTAGATTGGGGTGCACTTTTTTCCTAATATACAATAGAATGAATGTAAATAGATTTTAGGAACTTATTGTAGGCACAAAATATTACTTGAGCAGTACTTTAAGACATATTTATGTGATGAACACAGTGGGTTTGTGGGTAGTGATAGATCAACGCGTCATTCTAAAACACCCAACTGCCTGAGCTTTCGTCCTCTATCAAGGGAGGGAGGCGCGAAAAGCACCGACAATTTATGCTGGTGATGTCCAAGGTTTATGGTGCCGTTACTTCACCGTTATTAATATTTAAGCTGCGGTAGCTGCGCGCAGCAGGCGGAGCCATAACAGAATTGGGTCTCCTCGAGAGGTGTAAGTGTAAGTAAAGTTTTTACGGTCGCTCCCGGCGGGACTTAATTTTTAAGCCGGTGGCTGGCCCAGACTCCATTAGAGAGTTTGCTGGTTAGGTGGGAGGGGGCAAATGGGCTTACGGACTTGGCGCGCGGAGGAGTTACCCCAATCAGGCAGACATAGCGCCGCCTTTGTCAATCCCAGTTAGCCACCCTTACTTAGCACCTTACTGTTTCATTCAGTTATCCCTTAGGCGTTTTTATCCCTCCAGTCCCTTGAATATGCTAGAAATTGTTTTTAGTTATACTTAAACCAATTTAGACATACGAAATAGAGCTATGGGAGACAGCATAAATGTCGAATATCAAGCAGATCAATTCTTTCAATCGAAAGTTCGATTGAATGAAAATTGTAAGTATGTTATGAATAAAAACATTTATCAAAATTACTTACTCCCAATAAACTGTAATTTTACCACAATAAAGAAGTTCCAATTATTATTAGTAATTGTTTTACCTACACTTAGAAAACCCCTGACAAATGATTTTAACGTGAATTGCGGTCTTTCTTGGATAATTTCTCACGCTGATAGTTAATCGCATGCACATCCGTTAATTAATTATGTAAAGGTCATTTGTATTGGTGTACCCTTACACATCTGTCAGGGTTGTCATCTCCACTAGCAAGAGACGTATCATGGTACGTTTGTAAATTTGATAGGAATATATTTGTTTTTCTGTCAGGGTTCTCCTCTCTCTTGCCAAGGGTCAGTGGGTGGCAAAATGTACTGATCCATGAACAGATATGAATCAAGATCAGCCAAGTGGCTAATCCACCCTCTAAAAAATAACAAATAACTTTTTCACTACAATTGTACAACGATATTTCTCTTTGTTGAGTTTAAGCTATCAGTTCTTCTTACTAAATATATTTGACTATCAATACAGATTAGCCGGCCGCTTATAAAATGTGGGCAATAATCGATAGTTTAGACATGATTAATCGATTTAAGGTAAATAAATATTTAGGGGGTTTACTAATTACTTATTAATTATTATTATTATTAATTACCAATTAAATAATTAGTACGAATAGTGTAAATAGTAAAAGAAAACGGGAAAAATATTACCTTAAAATTCCGATTCGTTTATGCGTAGAAAATATCCAAATCCTGAGATTTAACTTTATGCCATTTGAAGGGAGATCAAACCCATATGTATGTTCTGATCTCACTAACACACCAGTAACTGCTGTTTACGTGCCAGTATCTTCGGAGGTATGGACTGATTTATCTATACAACTGTAACCTTTATAAGTATAGTGAGTGATACACTTTGAATTTCATACTTTTTAATATGAAATATAAACACTATAACATAATCAACTAAGTACTTAGAATGAAAGCAACAGATAAAGAAAACTCAAATATTCCAATAAGCTTTGCTCGGGTAATTCCACTAGTTCAAAACGAGCGCGTAAAAATATTATTATAATACCTGTAATGCATGGCTATGGACAAATAATTTAAATACTTTTTGGAGTTTGACAAGTTATCATTAACAAACAAACTATGTTTGTTTTTATATTTATAATATATAGTTATTATGAAACACGTTTTGTGGTAAGATAATTTACTTATTGTTTCGGAGCGTTCATGTATCGTAAGTTTTTCAGACAGGACTGCCACAGTCTTCACATCTGTTTTCAGAATAACACTCAACATTTGCTCGGTTAAGATTCGGAGTTCACATCGGTCATAAGTTAGTTTAGAACTGACCACAAGTTGAACTTCCTTGACCTATGTGAATCATTAACAGGCAGGAGGTCACTCAGCAGTTCAAACAGCTCTTCATAATGACAGTTATTTCTGGTTCCAGCGCGCTCTCATCGCTAATTGGCTCCTGCTGTTTGTTGTTTGCCAACAGGAGAGTGTATATTGCCCTGTGTATCCAGTTCAGCACCTCCATAGAAGCGTCCTCAATTCAACTCGTCCAACGTGACAACAATGAGGCAACCGCTCAAACGAAGCCCTTTCATACAACAGCTGAACATCTTATACAATCAAATTTTTATTACTACCGAAAGTAAAATAACAGATATAAACGAATCGATTGTCTATATTTTCTCACACATCTTCCGCAGTACTGGACGAAAAAAACATTCCTTAAACACAGGAACGCATTTTGAAAGGGACAATACTGTAAGTAAACTTGCGTACAATTCAGACCTCTAGATGTGACCGACAAAATTCTATTGTTAGCTTATTGCTACTTACACACGGATCCAAGCAACAATGATTTTGTCTGGATTAAATAAAGCTGAATGTTGAAGAAAAAATTAATTAAGAAGGGAGTTAATCGATCTACTCTATGTAAAAATATGCATTTTACGATCATTTATCAATTTATCGAATTAAGAATTTATCGTCAGATGCTCAACACATTCGATAAAGCTCCTTCGTCGGAATTACCTCCGTCACCATTCATTCATCATAAAATTGTTATTATTTTATTAAACTATACACATATATACATTGGTTATATCATATTACCGAACGGCTATTTTCGTCATAATAACAAAGCAACAATAATTGTTCACATATTTTTTGAATTCCTATTACACTCTATTAAAGTAAGGGATGCTGCTTTTTGCCGTCATAACTAATTGTATGAGTTTATGCGTTATGAATAAAAAATTGTATTACTATTGTTAATAAATACAACAAAAATAATAATTACGACTAATCAAATAATAATTATGATTAATCAAATTTTAACTAGTTCATGTTTTTTTTTAATAAAAAAACTACTAATTACTATTTCTGGGGATTGAATTAACAATTACTTGACACAGGAGAAAAAAAATCAATAAAAGTAGAACTGGTGTGTAGAATAAAAAGGAACGTTTTGAACCTGCGGACGGAGAGGATTGGGGTGACCGCACGTTCGATGTACACTGCAGGTGGAAACCATCAAGCAAGAAGAGCATCAACGGGAGGTTACCCTAGCAATTTACCAGGGCAAAATGAACCACCGCGGGATCGAAGCAACCCTGCAGGCCCTCAAGCGCAGATATTTTTGGTGGAGCATGGAAAACACAATCGCGAGCGTTATTGGTGCCAGTGACACATGCCTAACCTCAAAATATGACCAACACCCTCCTAGTGCGATGCAAACTAACCCCGACAGCAGACAGACCACTGGAAGATCTACAAGTGGATACATTCACCTGGATGGAGTTGGTTACCTTCATAGACAGGTTTAGTAAAATGGCAATGACCCAAGTCATAGCCGAACGATCAGTAGAGACAGTTGTGAAAACATTACGCACATGGTGCCCATTCTATGACGTCCCGGAAACTATTGCTTCCGACCGTGAACGGGAATTTGATAATGCCAATGTTTTTTTTTATCTACATGTATATATATATCATCTTTGTATATATATATGTAAAGAAAATGTATTTCTTTAATTTGAATTAGCGCGCCGCGCCAACGTAGATAACGTAGGCGTTGAAGAGAATGATACTAGTGTTACCAGCAGGGAGGTTACGTGAGTGATAGGCAAGCAGTGAAAAGCCAAAATTTGACTTTAATCATTTTTTATTATAAAACAAACAGAATCGACAGGAGAATAAACATTGAATGTCGTTTCTTTGTTTTACAGGTATGAATTTAGATTTTATTTGTAAACCCGTAAACTAATTATCAATTAAAAGAAAATAAACTTTGTTTTACAGAACAACACAACCTTGTTTTTCTGTCGTCCCTAAGAACCATTATAAAACGACATTCCCGTTCAAATTACAAGGGTTATAAGAAAATTATAAAATGGAAAAGCTACAATTCTGTTTCAAAGTAATCCCAACAACAGACGGAAAAATTAATGTAATTGGCATAACCTCGATAACTGTCGAGGATGATAGAATTTTCAAAATCCCAGAAGAATTGCAAAATGCAAACCTCCATGAACAATTAATCGCCACTAACGCTTTTAAGAATGTAAAAAATTCGTTGTAAAAAAGGCTCCACGAGCGTAATATCTGGATAAAATTGACAAAGGAAATCAAAGAAACTTATGTAGATGCAGAAGAAAATTTACAATTTGATGACGTATACCTAGAAAATACAGCTCAAAACAGAAAATATAACTGCTGGACATGCAGACGTAAGTACTTTAAATAGACTACTTAAAACATTAATTGAAAATCGACGAGCCAACAATTTAAAACACATAAGAGAGAAATTCATTATCGACAGATTCACAAGTAACAATCCAAACCCAAGCCGATGGATGGAAATTTTTGAACTAGAATGCAATCGATTTAATATAAATGAAGACTCACGAAAAATTGAAGTACTCCGATTCTTTATGGAAGGCTCCTGCAAAGATTGGTTCAGCTCAATGTTTACAAACTTAGCAGTGAATGGGACATGGGATGAATGGAAAAAGAAATTTTCTGAAACATTCGCTACAAAAGGCTGGAACCCAGTTACCTATGCACTACATTTTAAATACAGAGAAGGATCTTTAATAGATTATGCAATAAGAAAAGAAAAACTTTTAATAGATATGCGACAAACAATAGATAAGGGAACTCTCATCGATCTCATTGCAGCAGGACTTCCGGAATTCATTTTAAACAGAATTGATAGAGAAATGATAAGAGAAACTTCAGATTTATTCAACGAGTTGAACAAATATGAACACATAGTGAGAAAAAAATCTTTACGGATTTTACGGAAGAAAATCTTTACGGTACAAACGCGGAAGATAAAAATAAAACACCATGCACAACCTGCGAAAAATTAAATAAGGGGAAAAGATTACGCGCAGAATCAAGATCAAATGTATCTTTCATAAACTCGAAATTCCTAAACATAAAAAATAAAATAATAATAAAGGTAATAATGCAAGTTTGATAGCAATTAATGGTGTCCCAAAAACAAACGGATGTCCACATAATAGATAACGAATATTTTAAATACGATTTCCTAATTGGATCAGACACAATAAAATAATTTAAATTAATCCAGGATCAAAACCTCAAGATTTTTCAACATAACGAGGAAAATGCTAATGAAGAAAAAAATGAAGTAAATTTTAACGAGCACATAAAAGAAGACAATTTTATAGCAAATATGGATCACTTATCAGATAATCAAAAATATGAAATAAACAAAACAACAGATACTTACAAATCAGTGTTCGCAAAAGATAAATATGACGTAGGTACAGTAAATACATATGAAGCACATATAGATCTATTGGTAGATAAATATTGTAGCAAGAGGCCTTACAAATGTAGCCTGGAAGACAGAACAGAAATAGGGGAACAAGTAACAAAACTATTAGATAAAAAACTCATTGAAGAATCATACAGCCCTTTCGCAGCACCTGTAACACTAGCGTTTAAAAAAGGTGAAAATAAAAGAAGCAGATTATGCATTGACTTCAGGGACATAAATAAAATAGTAATACCTCAAGCACAACCATTTCCATTGATAGACGACTTAATGATAAAAACAAGAAACTGTAGATTTTTTACTACATTAGACATAAACTCTGCATTCTGGTCTATCCCTTTGCGTGTTGAAGACAGACACAAAACAGGTTTTGTTACACAAGAAGGTCATTATCAGTGGACATGTTTACCTTTTGGGCTGAAAGCAGCCCCAGCAATCTTTCAAAGAATCTTGAGCAATATATTAAGAAAAAATAAATTAACTAAATTTGTAGTAAATTTTATAGACGATTTACTAATATTTTCGAAATCATTTGAGGAACATGTGAAACATATAGAATTACTATTAGACGCAATAAAAAAAGAAGGATTCAGGCTAAAATTTACAAAATGCAAATTTGCAGCAGAGTCTGCTCAGTACCTGGGCCACATAATAGAAAATAATACGATCAGACCAATAAAAGATAATTTAATATCAGTAAAAATGTTTCCAATACCTAAGACTCAAAAAAACGTACGACAATTCCTCGGAAAGATAAATTGCTATCATGAATATATTCCAAACTGTGCAATAATTTTAGATCCTTTACACAATTTACTCAGGAAAAATGTACAATTTTTATGGTCAAGAATCGTTCGAAAAAATAAAAAAACTACTATGCTCACAACCTATACTAGAAATCTACGACAAACATCTACCAATAGTAATATACACCGATGCATCAATAGAAGGATTAGGTGCAGTATTAAAACAAATACAAGAAAACGGAAAACAAAAACCAGTAGCATACTTCTCAAAAAAACTAAACGAAGCACAAAAGAAAAAAAAAGCGATATATCTGGAATGCTTAGCTATTAAAGAAGCCATAAGATACTGGCAATATTGGTTGATTGGGAAGTCGTTCACGGTATACTCAGACCATAAACCATTGGAAAATATGAATATAAAAGCCAGCTAGGAGACCTAACTTATTATTTGCCGCAATATGATTTTAATATAAAATATGCTCCAGGTAAATACAATCTAGAAGCAGACTGTTTGAGCAGGAACCCAGTACTGGCACCAGAAGATAACAAAAAAGAACAATTAAAAATTGTTAATCTAATAAAATTATCAGATATCATTCAAGACCAGTCGAAAAATCAAGAACTACAAAATAAAACAGGTTTACCAAAAAAAACAACGTCTACTACAAAAAAATAAAAGATAAAGAAAAAAATTTTACTATCTGAGGAATTTAGTATAAAATTCATACAAAATGTACATAAAGACATGTGTCACATTGGCATAAAACAAATGCAAAACAAAATAGGCCCCTTGTATACAGCAGAAAACCTAACAAAAAATATCAAAAATATCTGCAGCAATTGTGAGGTATGTATCAAAAACAAATCTAGAGGACAAACAAAATTCGACCTCATGTCCCATTTAGGTCCAGCAACAAAGCCCTTCGAAATAATGTCGATAGATACGATAGGAGGCTTTGGAGGCTCGAGATCGTCGAAGAAATACTTACACCTGTGGGTTGACCACTACACAAGGTATGCTTTCATATACTTCAAAAACACAAAATGCAACGGACTTTATAAAACTAGTAAATGAAGTGATAGAAACAAGTGAAATCGGTAGAATCCTTAGTGACCAATATCCAGGTATAAACTCCAAAGAATTTAAAAATTTTTTAAAGGAAAAAAAAATCCCTATAATTTTTACAGCAGTAAACTCACCATTTTCGAATGGTCTAAATGAAATAAATGGTCGAATCTAAATGGCTAAACCAAACCATAGTGAACAAAATAAGATGTAAAATAAACGAACGAACACAAAAAACGGCATGGACAACAATAGCTCGAGTGTGCATAGATAAATACAACAACACAGAACATTCCGTTACCGGTTTCACCCCCAGCTACTTGCTTGATGGTACAGACTCTAAAATCGTTCCGAATGAACGGATTAAGGATAAAGAAAAAGCGCTTCACAATACAATAAAATCACACACATACAACAAACAACTATTCGACAAGCACCGCAAGGATCACGAGTTTAACGAAAACGATATGGTATATATAGAGAATGGAAATAAATTAAACAGGAAGAAACTAGACGAACTCAGAATTGGACCATATAAAATAATAGAGAAACTATCAAACTCGATATACAGGATCAACACAGGACATAGAAAACCGAATCAAATCTATTCCACGTTTCAAAACTTATCCCTGGTTTTCAGGACAATCCCGAGTAAAGGATGTCCTATCAGCAAAAATTTTATCTTCCTTTGTAAATATTTTCGCTTCTGGGGGTGGGGAGATGTAAAGAAAATGTATTTCTTTAATTTGAATTAGCGCGCCGCACCAACGTAGATAATGTAGGCGTTGAAGAGAATGATACTAGCGTTATCAGCAGGGAGGTTACGTGTGTGATAGGCAAGCAGTGAAAAGCCCAAATTTGACTTTTATTATTTGTTATTATAAAACAAACAGAATCGACAGGAGAATAAACATTGACATAAACATGTCGTTTCTTTGTTTTACAGGTATGAATTTAGATTTTATTTGTAAACCCGTAAACTAATTATCATTTAAAAGAAAACAAACTTTGTTTTACAGAGCAACACAACCTTGTTTTTCTGTCGTCCCTAAGAACCATTATATATATATATACCCATGCCCGTGAGAGGATGGGACCAGGACGCTGCCCTGTGGAACTCCTGCTTTTACGGGATAGTAGTTAGAATATTCTAAACCACAGCGGACTTGGAAGAAGCGGTTTGAAAGGTAGGACTGTAGGATTAGGAATAGGGTCTGCGGTAAATATCCTCTGAGCTTGTAAAGCAAACCTGTGTGCCAAACCCTGTCAAAAGCTTAAGCTATATCAAGAAAGGCTGCAGTGCAATGCTGTTTGGATTCGAGGGCTGAGAAGATGTGATCAACAACGCGAAGGCCTTGATGAGCTGTGGAATGTCGTTAGCGGATACCAACTGATGTAGACGTTTTAATAGGAGTTTTTCAAATATTTATTAGAGGATAGGGATTAGGCTAATTGGACAGTAAGATGAGGCGTCATTGGGTGGTTTACCAGGTTTGGCGAATAGGACTATAATCCATGTTTCCAGAGGAGAGGAAAATGCGTCGTTCGGATAATGCAGTTATAAATGTAGGTTAGAAAGATTATGACTTTAGGAGGAAGATGCTAGAGGATTCGAGGAGTAAGGAGATCATATCCTGGAGATTTTCGGTAAGGTAATTTTTTCAGAAAATATCTAACCTCAAAGGGGTCAACGGCTTTGGTGGTAGTGAGAGAGGAATAGGTGAAGTGAGAAAATCTTCCACAGTTGTGCTATGAGTATGGCTTTGATGAGAAAGGTGAGGAGTGAAAGTATGGGTAAGATGCAGTGCGAATCCTTCCATGGAGAGGGTCTCGCCATCCGAAGCAGCCCAGGACCCATCATCACGACGGATTGGGTGTGAAACAGGATGATATTTTAGGATTTTCTTAGTTACATTCCACAATAAGTGGTCCCTGGTAGATAGAGAGGAGAGATAGGAATTAAAAGAATCGGAACGGAAGGATGCCAATTGCCACTTCACCAACCTGCAGTACTGATTGTATGAGCGACGATCAGCAGGATGTCGGGATCTTTGTCACACTGTTCTCAAGTGGCGTTTGGATTGGATTAGGTCTATGAGATACTGAGGTAAAGGATTTTGATTGAGAGTAGTGAAGGAATGCACTGCATCATCTAGGTCTTGGGATGTTTTCAGGGGTACTTTGAGGTCTACAGAGTCTGTAAGAATCTGGCGAAAGTGGTCCCAATCAACTGGGCCCCTGCTAAATGAAGGAGGAGGCAGTTTGTGGATAGGTCTTAGGGAAATGGTTAATAATAAAGAGCTATGATCGGAAGAGAGGTCATCGAGGCGCGTGAGTGAATAGTTTAGTGTTCCTAAACTATTGTAGAAGAAAAAGTCTAGGAGATCTGGATTTCGGTTGGGATCTGATGGCTAATAGGTGACTGTGTCAGGAGAGATAGTGGAGCAATGTTTCCGTCCGAGTGCAGACAGCAAAGCACGTCCTCGTGTATTTGTGGATCTTGAGCCCCAATGTTGATGCTTTGCGTTAAAGTCCCAACCCACAAGGAAACGATGTCCGATGGAGTCTAGAAATGAGATGAATTGGGAGTCGGAAATGGATTTATTGGGAGGGCAGTACATTGATGCTAGAGTAAGGGGGAAAGTGAAGGTACTGATTGACACTGCAGTGGACTGAAGGAAATCATGTGCTACCAAAGGAACTATGTAATGAGAAATGGAGTTATGAACTATAACCTGCATGAGCTCTTTCATCTGGGTGATCAGTTCGATAAGTCTGGTACTGTCGAACGGTAAATGGTCGTTTACTCGTAAGTCTTGTTTCAGTAATAAGAGCTACGTGGATGTTCTTGTCATGGAGTAGTGCTGTCAGTTCGTTAGTGTAGGAGCGACCACCATTCGCATTCCAAAGGAGAATGGATAAGGAGTCGGAAAAATCCACTTATGGGTTTTTTTTAATGGCGATGAGGTAGGTGACAAGATTTCAGGGGCTTTTTGCACAATTCGCTTTTGTGCTGCCCACTGCACTTTACACACCTGGGAGGGTGGTGGTAGTAAGATTTTGTGTGCCCATATGGCTGACAGTTATGGCACTGGACGATATTTCGTTTGGGATACGGTTTTTCAACCTGTACTCTTGTGTAATACAGGTGTGTTAGGTAGTATATCTTCTCCACTCCAGGTGTTCATTCGAGATCGACAAAGAACAGTGGTAACGCCGTTTTTATGGATTCGTCTTGTTGCCTATCCTCATGCAACACGTTTGTTATTTGGCGAACTTTGTATCCGAGAGCTGAGAGTTCGTCTTCTATTTCGTCAGCTGGTGTGGTTGGGTGCAAATTTCTAATCGCTACTCGGAGTCATCGTTCCTGCTTTAGTTGATAGGTGTGGAAATCGGCCTTAGTTTCTTCCAAGTACTTTATTATTGCTCGGTATGTGTCGGGAGTGTCCGGAGAAACTTTTGCGCATTTATTAACTTCCCCCAATCTCATGGTATATAAGAGTGTACTCAGACATGCTCTGCAATACATTGAAATGTATGGTGCATCGCTTTTCTGTCATCTGACGTATTTGACAGCTCGGTGGCTCCAACAATTCCAAAACGGTATACTAATGAAAGTGGTCAGACATACTTCATTCGAGCAGTGGAGCAACAGTGAGCTTTAGGAGATTCTTCCCGAACAAGAAATTTGAGACAATAACAAGATTCAATTAAAATTTGATTAATTAATAAGTGTTCAGAAGCTGCGATGTGCATGTATTCAAATACGAATTTGTTGTGGGATAACTCGCTCCATATATTATATAAATTATTTTATATTGAATCAGTGGGGACTCAGTGATTTCTATGTTGGGAATTTTTAGAATGGCTATGCCGTGCATCTGATAGCAATCAATGAACTATTCATAAATTATTAGAATACACTATTGAATTTTAGGATGCCTTTATTTGTTTTTGAAATGACAATTTCACCTATGTTTCTATCGCTCTGCATACCAACGAACTAAATTGCCCCCCCCCCTCCTGTATAACTAATGCGATGTGACTCGCCTGGTGAAGGGTATACCTTCCGAATTATATTACCTACGTCAAAGGTCTGTAATTAACAGGTTGATACATTCCAATTTAAACCTTTCTAATGTTTCTCAGAACCTTGTTTTAAGGGAAGCGTTGAACCAGGTAATGAACGGAAGAGAACACAATGGACGTCTTTCAACGGTGCTTTGGCCTGTGGCAAGTTAGAGTAGCAACGTAAAGCCAGTAATCAGATAAAATTCTCCACTTTACATAAGTTAATTTAGCCAGCCTGAACGTTTTACTCTGGTTAATTGTGCTGCTAAATGGACACAAGATGGCCACCGGCCGACTAAAAGCCCCCTTACTGCCTATCAGGTCACGTGGCATTTTGGTTGGTTCTTTGATGTTTTATGACTGATACATTTATCCATAAAGATTCTAGCATAATTAAAAGTGGTTTATAGGCTTTTAGCAAAAATATCGCTGTCTTTTCGCAGATAGTATTTCTTTGTTTTCTTTAAATGCTACCAAATCCATTTTTCCAAAAACTGTTTTCTGGAACTTCAAGACTCACTAAGGTGAAGATATATATATATATTTTAAACTTATTCGATTACTGATAGATATGTTTATACATTGGCAGAATAGTAAGCATCAGAAAAAGGGGAATAAGAAATAAGATAATTTTTTATTCATGAATTATTAATTTCGACTGCTCAAATCGACTAATCAATATTTAAAATTTTGTGATTATTAAACTTTTAATAAGCGTTTTGTGTTGTTTTTTTTTTAAAATCAACTAGAAGTGGTCAAAAGGAGTAGCTTCGTTCTACTCCCCCCCCCCCAAATTGCTGCTACTGTTTTTTTTTGCTACCAGCCTGCTGGGGGAATCGGATTGAGTGCTGAGGGTCATGTTTCTGAATGAGTGTGGTTATTTAACAGCTTTGTTTAACGCGCAGCTTAAGTAGTACTAGAATTTCTAAGCCAATTGCCATAAATAGGAATTTATGAGGAGAAACTTTATTACCGGATCGTACAATTCCTGAGGGAGGATGCAAGAGGGCAAATTAACAATATCGAACAATACCAATCGACATTGGTGCATTAGTGACTCCCCTTGAATTCTTGGCTTTAATTGATCAATTTTGAAAATAAATTTACTACATTTTTTTTTTTACTTTTCAGGTATTTTATACAAAAACACGTATATTAAGTTACCTAAATTTTAAATTTTCTATCGTATATATTTCTATATTCTATTTAATATATTTTTTTTGAAAATCCGGTTAACTCATCTCGCAGCGAGCCCAACATCCTTCTTAATGTTCAACTTGACATACAATGTTGGTAATTTAAGTTAAGCGATTCAACTTCACCGGTATGTTGAACTCGTTCGTTGTCACGTCTAGCTGTTTCCGGTCAGTAATACCATTGTTGAGTCAAAGTATATGAACAGGTAAGGGGTACTTAGTTTGAGCTACTGGTACGGTTAAGCGACGGAAAAACAAAATATCATTGCAACCTAATTATTATGATCCAAAACCTTTGTATTGGGAATCTCATTTGACGAAATAATCAGGCCTCACTTGATTATAAAAAAGGTTTTAGGTTAAAATCCTTAGACGACGATTGAGTTTCTCTAGTAGCTCTGTAAATGAAGTGAATACTATGGCCCATCATCTCTACACCCAGTAATATTACATAATAGCTAGAATTTCTAAGCCAATTGCCATAAATAATAATTTATAGGGAGGATCCAAGAGAGCAAATTAACAATATCGAACAATACCAATCGACATTGGTACATTAGTGACTCCCCTTAGGAAAAAAAATATGCATTAATAAAAAAATCTTTTGCAGCAATTCCGTTAACAGCTGAATAAAGATATCTTAGAGTGATTGAATAAAAAATTACATTTCAAGGTCCAATCAGTTAAAAGTGACTTCCGTCAGAGAGAAAATAATTTTTATTGTACTACTTTACTATGTCGAGTACCCGTTATGGTGCCTCACTAATTTACTAAAGTAATACTTTTTATAAAATTACGCCAAGGTTATTCAATCGATTCACTTGACAGCCACAATTTTTCAGAGGTCTGTTTTATCTTCATGCAAAAAAACGTGTTATTTTAATAATTCTACAGCATACGTTTTTTATTACCTTACTGTTTTTTACTGTTTGCTGTTACCTTATTTGCTGTTTATTACTTTCAAATTTGGAAGAATTATTTTGGTGTTACCTCATAGACTTCATCTGAGGGCAAAAATACTGGACTCAGGTGAAATCAAATATAATACATCGTTTTAAACTTATAGTTACTGAATCGGCGCGTTTTTATCAAAACAAATGAATAAAGTTCATGTTTAAACCATGCATTTTTCATGAATTATTTGTTCAGAAGTTCAATAATTATTATGGGCGGGGCTGGAACCAGTATGAGTCGCCTCTAACATATAATAATTTATGGTGTATCTTCAATATTTAATATTGGGTACACAATACTAAAACTCAGGTTAAGTAATTCTCAGTGAGTTCAAACTAGTCCACCTCAGTAAATTCTGCCAACCAATCACTAGACATATGATATTTACTAGTTTTTGCAAGAATAGCTCAAAATTATTTTAAACAATTGGAACAATACTTGCGTGGCGACTAATGTCGTAGGATTGAACGGACGTGGTACTACTTTTTACCCACAAAAATATTATTTGATATTAAAACTCCTATCAATGTAACTATCGCCCGTAAACCAAAACATAAGTAGGACACTAACAGAATATTTAGCATGTAAGTAAAGTCCCCCCAAAGTACCTTTCTGCTCAGATTAGCAAGTCAACCCTGAAACAAAATGGAATGGCATGTCACAGGCTGCTGCATTATTCACCAGTACTACCAATGATCTTCAGTTATCCTGTTTCTCTCCTAAATATTTATTAGCTCCGTTGCGAGTTTCCAATGGAAAGGAGGTATGAAAAATACCTCTTTTCAGGATGAGTTCCATTACTGAAATAGTGAGGATATGATTATCTCTCCCAAAGAGTGTTCTTTTTTCTGCTGCTGATTTCATCAGCGATTAAGGCATTAATAACCCTAATTATTGAGTTTTTGTTTTATAAAATTTTATATCTGTATGAAATTGAATAATGCATCAGTATGATGTTTAAGTTAAAAAAACATCCTTACATCTACGTTATAGTATTTATTGTCCAAAAAACGTATTAATAGTGTTAAAAGGTGAGTTTTTTCTTCCATTTTATTATTAAAATTAGATATGAAGGGTAAAATATTTACAAATAGGCCCAACACGTTAAATCAAAATAATTTTAGTTGAATGGGAAACTGGACGGCCTCTTGGAGCTAGAAGTTTTACTTTTTGAAGGAAAGATTTTTTTCAATAATCTCCCTTTCACTTTTTTTTACGGGTCCATAACTTATAAAAATCCCTAAACAAATCTTTTGAAACACGCCAGAGCACCACTTTAGGGAGAGGGGAACGAAGACGTCGAATCAAAGATGTTTAGTAACATAATATTATACTTAAAATACTGCTTGGTATGAAAGAGCACATTTATCACAATTACATATTGCCTAATAAGGCAGATTGTAATTTTAGCACAATAAGGAAATTTCAATATAAAAAAAACATATTTTAAGTCGGGAATTCCAAATTCCTATGCGTTCGAGATTTATGATAGAACAAAGTCCACCTTCATTTTCAAAACTACCCAAAAATAACATTAACAGGTAGTAGAGGAGCAGGGCTGAATTTCCGAAATTTGACTGAAATATTTAACCATTCTGAATTCTTCATGTAGAAAAAAAAAATTATATTTGTCACCAATCGGAAAGCAGCCTTCACTTTTCCATTGCATTTCTTTGGTTTCTATTATCAGGAATCCGAAGTTGGATTTTCAAAATTCTGACTTTTTTACCCTCTGGTCAGGACTGGGTCTTTTGCAACGATTCTTTTAGGGAAAAAAATATGTTGAGAAAAGACAATTTGTGAACGGAGCAAAAGACAATATATTTTTAAATAATAGCTAAAAATTATTTTTAGAATCAATTTATGATTTTTAGTGAAAAAACTTCAGATATTTCTATGATATTCATAAATATTGAAAATAATTAAGAATTGAATAAATAATTCGAAAAAAAATTAAAGATGGAAATAAAGATTCGACGTGAGATGTCATGACAGCTTATGTATGGCGTTTCAGTATCATTATTTCTACAATTATTCTGAAAGACGTCTCTAAGAATAATTTAAATTGAAAAGCAATTGGCATTGCTGTGCAAATTTTTAAACAACAATAATTTTGAGCAGAATAATAGTAGCTTTACCATTGGAATTCGTAGACGAGACCAGCTAGTTTCCTCTAAGATGCTCGAACAGGTGAGTTATTATTTTTTATTGCAAAAGAATAAACAAAAAATGGCCTTGCCTTCAAATAACGATAACAGTTAATTTTATGGACTGAGAATTAAAATGTGTATATTGTATTTTAATTATCATTAGTTGCCCTATGGTCAGGTTAGATTCGATTGCAGTTAAAGGGCGGAGCGAGGGCGATATTGGAGCCGAACCTAATTTCTGTGACTCTATGTGGGTCAGGCCTGTGATAGAGAAAATGAGTTGGGGCATGTCCAGTTGATGTCTACTCATGGGCCACTGGATTAATTAAATTTCTTGTTTATTTCGAATCCAACCCACTACTGGTCGTTTCACCAATTCAATATGTCAGAGTATCTGAGAGCTTAGGATTGACCTGCTGCAGGTATGAATTTGAAAAATTTATCAATGAACTCAATTAGTACTAAAATTCTAAAAATTTTAATGCCTTTATTATTTATTTTTGTATATATATTTTTATATATATTAAACTAATAATAAAATATTAAAATATATTATTTATTAAACCCTAATAGCGTCAGAAATCAGCAAATGTGCTGTATATATGTTAAAAAATACATTTTTAATAGAGGTAACTCTCCTAGCCTGCTGAAGCTAAGTTTTAGGATATCTCACTGTTCTTTTATAGCTTTTTATCAGTGTGAAGAGTTTGATTTCGCACGTGAAACATGTGAAGTCTAAGAACGTTTGATTGATAAATTAAGTCTCCTTAGCACATCCATAATTTTGCAATCCACACCCCTTACTTGACCCCTTACCTCAGAAACTATTAACGTACAACTTCCACTGAAACAGCAATATATAATTTTATTATTTACCTTTCGTGAAAATCAAATTTTTCAAAAAAAACTATTTTATTTATTTATTATTATTATTATTATTATTATTATTTATTTATTTATATTTATTGTGACATCGCCAGTCAAAGTTTTACTTGTCCTCAGGACTATGAATGATGTAATCATAATATGTTTCGGCTATTGCATACCGAATTAGTAAATTCTTGAAGATACATAAAACATTTTTAAACACTCCCAATAGAGAAACCAATACACATGTGCAATATAGAGGACATTGAGCAATATATATATTTTTCTAAGTTAAGTCCAGGCGCCGCTAGTGCCCAGCCTTAATCCCCAAACATATGTTATCTGTATATGTTTACAGGTAATACCTATAGATAGAGGTATCTTGGTCTAAATAAAGCAGTCTTGTTATAACGTTCTACGTGTTCTTATTACCAACCTTTCTTAGCTTGTAATTCAATAAACATTAACTGGTGCCGAAACCCGGGAACCGTGGAGAAAGAGAGTTATCGAGTGCGAGCGTAATTTTTTTTTGTTTTTTTTTCTTCTATACGCGAAAGAGAGAAGATGACTGAAGGAGGAGTTTTGAGACAGCCCGTCTTGAATCTCGTAGAGGGAGCAGATATTAGAAGAGTGGGAACTATGCCAGAAGTTCATGCCACGGCGCTCGCGCTGATGAGGGTAAAAGCGATGAATACCCAGGATCTGAGGAAGGCTGTTGCGGAGCTGGAGAGATTCACTGGGGAACTGGGTGAGCTGAACCATTTCCTAAAAGGAGGAGACCGTCTCATAGCTTTAATTGGAGCTAAAGCAGAAGAAAATTTAATAGATCCCAGAGACGCGGAATCGTTGAAGGCGGCCCTGATATGTCGGGTCAAGAGAAGTATACTGAATCAAATTCAGGCAGATGAAGAAACCCCGTGGGAAGTAATTAAGATGAGATTGAAGAAGGCGTACGGAGGAGGACGATGGACTCCCGAGGAGGACATATTCCAAATGTTTAGGGAGACAAAGTCCCCAAGACAAAGTAACGGGCAATATGCTGCGGGGTTAGTAGTCCGTTTCAATAAGATAACGGAGAAGATGAGAGAGTCGATTAGCGTAGAAGAGGTGGAGGGTAGAATGGGATTCTTATCCACAATTCTAAAAGTGCAACTGGCCAAGGAGACAGGAAGAAAGGAAGGATTCTCTGATGAGCGCTCGTTCTCGGAGTGTGCACAATCAATGATCGACACTAGTGCCAAGGAGGAAGAAGTGAGGGTGCAAGACGTCGACAATGAGTGGAGCCGAGTTGCATACAAAAGAACCCGGACCCTGAAACCAACCTGGAGGAGACCAGAAACGTCCGTTATTGGCAGAGACAAGGGAACGACAGGAGAAAGAAGATTTAGAGGAACGAGACCGAGGTATGCCCCGCCCAGGGAAGAAAGAAAATGCCACGGATGTAGGAAGGCAGGACATTTAGTGGCACAGTGTCCTCGAACAAAATGTTTTGAGTGTGGCGAGGAAGGACACATCGCGAGGCATTGCCCGTATATCTTCCGGAGGAGAGAATACCAACGACCAGAACCAATGGAGGTGAACACTCAAGAAGTAAGAGAGAGACGGAGCATGACACATGGGGAGAGTGGATCATCAGAAGATGAGTCATCAGGGACTTCGGGAACTGAAGGAGAAGAAGCGAGGCGCAGCAGAAACAGGAGACAGACAGGGCAGAAGGTCGAGTCGCGTAGATGGGAGCAACGTGATGAAGCCTGAGGAGCGTGTCGGCAGAGAGGCGACCGCATCCTGAGATGTAATGCAATTCGGGAGAGGATGTGTGCGTTGCCAATAATTAGGGTCAAAGGAGGAGAGATGTGTCTGGTGGACACGGGAAGCACCAACACCATCATGTCCCGCGGAGCGCTGGAGAGGCTGTATGGCGGAGAGAGGGCACTCCAGATTCAGGTATGTAATTGTAGTTTAATCACCCTGGGAGGCCCTTGCGAGGTAGTGGGAGAGTTAGTCATAGGGCTAAATAGGTGGGCGAAGAAAGGGGGAGATCTAAAGATACATATCGTAGGAAACATGCCGCGGGAGTACCAGGTGATAGTTGGGTGCGACATGTTGGGGAAGGTAGGTGCGCGTGTGGAGAATATTGGGGAAAAATGGAACATTAAGTTGGGGAAAGTGGAATATAAATGTCAAGGGACTATATGGGACGGAAGAGCGCGGATAGGGGCGGTTAATAAAATAGAGGGCTGGAGGGAAGGCCTACAGAGGGAGTTTGAGGATATTTTTTACGTAGAGGGAGACACGCTAGGAGCGACTGGGAAGACGGTCCACGAGATCCAGTTAAAGAAAGAACGCGTCACATACGTGAAAGAGAGACGATATCCGCAGGCACTACGTAGGCATATTAGAGAGGAGCTAGAGAGTCTCAAACGGCAAGGGATTATAATTGATAGCACTTCGCCATATAACAGTCCTCTATGGGCAGTGAGGAAGAAAAATAGACCTGGGGACGAGACGGAGAAATACAGGGTAGTTATCGATTATCGGAAGTTAAACGAGAACACGACGGACGAGAAGTATCCTATTCCCCGATTTGAGGACATATTAGACAGATTGAACGGGGCGACAATATTTAGTACCCTAGATCTAAAGGCAGGCTATCACCAGATCAAGATGAGTGCGAACGACCAAGACAAAACGGCCTTTACATTTGAGAGGGGGCATTATCAATTTACCAGGATGCCATTTGGACTGAAAAACGCCCCGATTACCTTTCAACGCCTAATGGATGAATTTTTGAGGGGAATAGACGAAGCGGTATGCCAGGTCTACATGGACGATCTGTTAGTTTTCAGCAGAACGGAGGCAGAGCACGTTGAGCACCTAAGAAGTGTATTTCAAAGAGTCCGCGAATTCGGATTAAAATTGTCCATGGAGAAGTCTCTGTTGGGGAAGAAAAAAATCAATTTTTTGGGCCACACCATCTCACAGGAGGGGGTTAAGCCAGACTCTACGAAGGTCGAGGCGATTAGAAGGATGGTGGTGCCCACAGATGTAAAGGGGATCCGTCGACTTCTGGGGACGCTTAATTATTACAGAAGATTTGTGCCGGACATGGCGGCATACCTGGTGCCTATTAATAATTTACTGCGAAAGGGAGCGAGGGTGGTAATTACCCCAATCATGGAGCAGAACATCCGGAAATGTATGTCTAGCTTACAAGAGGAACCAATATTAGCATTTCCCGATTTCCAACATCCCTTCACAATCACCACTGATGCCAGCGAATACGCACTGGGGGCAGTGTTGTCGCAGGAGAGAGACGGTGGGGAGCGCCCGGTGGCGTACGCTAGTCGACGGCTCACAGAAACGGAAGCGCGGTATAGTGCTCTAGAGAGAGAGCTCCTAGGTATCGTCTGGGCTATAGACCATTTCCGCCCATATGTCTTCGGCAGAAAATTCCGTGTTCACACCGACCACAGACCCCTACAATGGGTAGGAAAGTTAAAGGAGTCCTCGGCGCGGGTCACGAGGTGGAAAGAGTTTTTGTCCCAGTACAATATGGAGATCATATATAAACCCGGGAAAGAGAACGTAGTGGCAGACTGGCTGTCCAGAGCCATTACTGTGAATGCATTGGAAGAAGGGGAACCATCCGGGGAAATCCAACAGTTTCTCCGGGAATGGACACCCGGGGAGGATGGAAGCCTCGGTACGCGAGGAGATAGCGAAGGTGAGGAAACCCTTGAAGAGGAAGGTTCCGCCGCCGAAAGACCTGTTGAAATGGAAGTAACAGAAGGGATCGTGAACGACAAAAGACGGCAGATCATTTGGAAATCCAAGACCTCAGGGCGGCTGCATATCGCATATGACAGTTATGGGAGAAGTAAAATCGCGACGATTTGGTCGCCACCAGGGGTTAGGAACGACCAAATTTGCCGTGCATTGAAAGATGCCTCGGAACCCGGAAAGACCCATCATGTATTTGTAGGGAATGCCACTATTTGGGAGAAAATTCGTAGACTCTGGCGAACGGAACAACTTGGAGTGGATAGGATATTTATTCGGTGCACGTCGATGGTGGAGACACTCAAAGACAGAGAACAGCAGCTGGAAGTGACGCTGGCCTATCACCAAGGAAAAACGAACCACCGTGGAGTTCAGGAAACGTTGCAAGCGTTGCGGCGGAGGTACTTTTGGTGGGGAATGAAAAAGAGCATACAAGAAATGATAGGGGCATGTGCAGTTTGTCTCACTACGAAGTATGACAGACATCCGCCACGGGGGCGACAAGAAGAATCGCCCACCGCCGAGACACCGTTGAGTGACTTACAAGTGGATACCTTCACTTGGAGGGGGTATAAGTGGGTTACCACAATCGACAGCTTTAGCAAAGTGGCCATGGCGCACCCGGTGCAAGATAGGTCATCAGACGCGGTAATGCTGGCATTAAATACCTGGTTCCAGTTTTACGGAGTACCAGACCGGATCTCGTCGGATGGGGGCAGAGAATTTGACAATGCCAACATCCGAAAAGAAATGAAGACTCTCGATGTCTTTTGGCATCTTAATACCCCAGGGCACCCTAAGAGTAGAGGAGGGATAGAAAGATTGCACAGCACCCTGAGTGACCACCTGCGGGTATATCACGCGGAAAAGGGTCTGCCGGCGAATGAGGCAATGCCGAAGGCGGTGGCCGCTTACAATCATTCGATCCACACCGCGAAGGGGTTCTCCCCGTTCGAGATCCTCTTTGGGCTGCGCGAAAGACGGAGAAATGGGGCAGAGACAGTAGCAGACAAGGGAATGGCGGAGAAAATGGCGAGTAATACTGTCGGTTTGAGGAAAATTTGCGACAAAGTCAGAGAAAGGATAACGAAGGACAAAGCGAGACGAGTGGAACGGGAAAACCTCAAAGTCCGGGATCGAATGGGGGAACTTAAAATCGGGACTATCGTCTATAAAAAACTAGGGTCAAATAGGAGCAAAGAGCTGGTGCGATATGAGGGCCCATTTAAAGTGGTCGTGATTAGGGAACACAACGTCGTGACAATTGAGAGTATACGACCCCCTAAGAAGCGGCGAAATGTCCACATAGAACAGTTAAAGCTTCCACCAAGGGGGGAGGTTGTAGATCAGGAATGAGCTGGAGTGTCCTCGCAGCATACACGCGAGGAACATTGTAAATAGTTATAGTTATGTGATTTTTCCCACAGAAGTATTGTTTTTTTTTTAAAGTCAAAGTTTTCTTTTATGTTTTTTGTTTACAAGTGACAGTTGGTTTTTATGTTTTATAGGATTAGAGCTTAATGTGAGGGATTACAGGCTGTGTACGGGCGGGGCTGGCCTTTGCTCCTTTGTAACATTAGCGGAGCATTATTTGAATGGACTAAGACGTCCGAGTGTTGGACTTCAAAGTTTGCGAATGGGTGTTCGTAAACTGGTGGGGGGGAGTTAAGTCCAGGCGCCGCTAGTGCCCAGCCTTAATCCCCAAACATATGTTATCTGTATATGTTTACAGGTAATACCTATAGATAGAGGTATCTTGGTCTAAATAAAGCAGTCTTGTTATAACGTTCTACGTGTTCTTATTACCAACCTTTCTTAGCTTGTAATTCAATAAACATTAACTTCTATAAAGGTTTTTATATATTGTAGCGACCGCTAACTACATAAAATAAATCACCCTATACTCTATTGCATATATATTGAAAGCAAAAGTAAATAACATGAACTAAATGTATTATAGACAAATGTAAATAAACAAATATAAATCATTGTAAATGTGTTAAGCAATAAAAGACGGGGACCAACCAAGTAACACGAGGAGGGTCAGCAGCTGTCAGTCATAAACATAACAACCCTTTTGGGGCCTCTCTACCTCCAGGGGGCAAGGGGTTGGGTAATTAAGCGTCGGCCGTGGGTACATCACCACATGTGTAGGCAACCCCCAACCGTAGGCCTAGCACCCTTGCAGCCTCCAGTAGAGAGGATACTTAAGGCAGGCTCCTGGCCCTGTTAATTAGTCTCTCGTGACGCTTGGTTTCCGCTCAACTTCTAAAAACTTGACTAATTCTTTGTGAAAAACTTCTGTACCTCTTCTCTTGAACATAGTGCATTGTCGGGGCACATACCTATCGAAAATGGAGTCAGATAGTAACGCCGTCATGAAGCGATTGTCCAGGTTATAAACTCGAACAATCCGCACTTGTCACCAGGGCTAGGGTGATCAGGCCTAGTGACGACCCGACATATATCTGTATAAAATAACCAATTTAGTATGCAATAATGGAAAAATAGAAAAACTAATTCAAAGAGGACGCCTGTGATGCAATAATAATGAGGAGATTTTTTTAGAGACTCTGAAGCTTCTTAAAAAAAAAGTAGAATTTTACACAATGCAAATATTAAAATATGAGAGCATATTTTTCATGGGTTTGCTGTTTATAATATTAAACGTTTTAGAAATTAGAGTTAGGGAAATTTATAATCTTTGTAATATTTCACATTAATATTTCTTTTTTAATCGTTTTAAAAATAATTTTAATTACTTATAATTTGTTTTAAAATTAAAAAAGAAGGCTTCACTTTCAGACTTGTGCTGGGGGAGTCATCTTCTGTAAGTATTACGAATTTTAATATTCTTCAATAAATGACAAAACTACACAAACATGGAATAATTCAGAATATTTTCGAAATTTTATAATTTCTTACTTATACGGAGGAAAGTCGACAATCGACATGCTCAGCTATTTAGTGTTGAAAAAATATGTGGAACCACATTATATATTGGAATAAAATCTATCAATCGTATTAGGAAGCAAAATACTAGTAATTAAAAAACTAAAGTATCACATTTTTCACATTCATATTAAGAGTTTAATTTAACGTACGAAATTCTAAATGTAAATTCTGCTATACTTCGAATTGTAGTGATAGTATTTTGGTGAAAATAATTCTATGCATAAAAAACAATTCAATATAAACAAATTGGACCTGTTTTCTAACTTTTAGCTACATATAACAATTTCAATCTCTAAACCAATTTCTCAAAATATTTACAACAAATTAAAACAATTAGCTACTGCTGAAAAATTTGAGAGATAGATGGAGAGAGTAAATAAGTAAATGAAATATGTAATATAATATATAAAGGCATTATTATGTGTAATGTAATAATTAATTGAAATACGTTTTATGAATAAATGAAAAATCAATGCATAAAGAATAATAAGTACAGACATAATCACAAGATGAAAAGAACCATAAAGAGTTTAAATAATTATAATATGTTTATAAAATTGCGTCCGCCCAGCATCAGTCCTGAGGCAAAATAAGTAACAGTTGTTTTCTCCCTTGGAGCAACATGCAGAAGGACTTACCCTTTCAGTCTTTGGTACACCTTAAATTGCTCACCTCTAATTTAAGGGGTTCGTTGGTCTTACGATGAGGGTCTCTATCAATCATAATTGCTGCCAATCGCCTGTTCCTCCAGCCTCCATATCTTTGGCCAGGGTTTCCTCCATCCTCTGCAAGAACCTATGACAATTTATCCTCCATTTGACGTACAGTGGCACCAAGTGAGTCTGTGGCTCCTATGTTTATGGTGACAGGACCTTCGAAAACGTTTTTGTAAAAACTTAGCAAAATACAGATCAGTGTTAATTCATTTAAATTTTCATCTGAAACTGGTGGCCACATCAAAGGAAAAAATTTGGCTAAGAATTTTTCAGCTCTTGAGAAATTCTTAAAACAAGACAAGAAGAAAGCAAGACAATGGATCTATTGATCTAAGAGGCAATACACTACAGACCGAAGTACTTAAAGGAACCATTCCTACTTGAAACTGGATCTTTTAAAAGCCCTTGGCGAAGAGGATTGTGTTTAGCCTAGCGAGAAAGACAAATTGATATTTTCTTATTGAAGGGTGATTTTATTGAATTTGTGTCGGATAACGGGACATAAAATCGTGTTGTGTTGATAACTGTTTATCAACATGTTTAACTGTATATTTCCTTATGTGGATGGAAATTTTATCAACGTTACATTCAACCACTTTATTCTGCTTTTATAAGAATACATCCATCCTGTGTAGAGAACATTAAGATAATGTTAATGAAATGAAATAATAGGGTTCCAATCCAGGACAAAGTATAATAACCTCAGCTTAATCATTAGTCATATTCACTATAAGGCAGTCACATAGATTAGAAATAAAAATGTATTATATCAAGTAATTATTATTATATATAACTCTGTATATATAGTAATAGTATATGTGTCGGGTCGTCACGAGGAGGGTCCCTGGTTACCCTAGCCCTGGTGACAATTGAGGGTTGTTTGAGTTAATAACCTGAACAATCGTTTCATGACGGCGTTACTATCTGACTCCATTTTTTGATAGGTATGTGCCCCGACAATGCACTGTGTTCAGGAGAAGAGGTACAGGGTAGGTTTATAGGTAGTTTATGTGGTCTTGGAATGACCACGAATTCATACTAGGTATCTAAGGGTAGGCGAAAACAGTCTGGATCCCAAAGGCGAGTGTGAACCGGAGAGACGTGGACTGGATTGCAATGACAGACACTGCTGGTAAAATTTGCAGGGCCACGGACACCGTCGTCCGCGAGGGAGAGGTCTCTTCCAAGGAGGTGCTAGTTTTAGCAAGACGAAGGCAGAGATTCCCACTGGGATGGCGTGGGTCTGACAAACGCCTGACTACAACATAGCGGTTAGGAAAGAGAGATGCAGAGGTTTTTCATAAAGAAGCAGTCAGATTTTCGGAGTTCCAGTGGGAGCCACGAGCCAGTGAGTAGATGCCAGGAGTTGCCTGGAGAGAATGATTTACAGGGCCTAGGGGGCCGCCTTAAGTACCCGGCAATTATTTCCCTTATCGAATAGAGGTCGAGATTGGTGAAACCAATAGCATTTGACTTCATTGTCCTCTGGGAGGCTGGCAAGGGATGCTAAGGGTCTGCGGTCGGTTCCCTCATGTGTTGGGGTACCTGTGACTGACAGCTGGTGACCCATCTCATGTAACTATTTTGCCCCCGCATTTTTTATTGCTTAACACATTTATAATGATTTATATTTTGTTCATGTTATTTCATTTGTCTATAATACATTTAGTTCATGTTATTTACATTTGATTACAATATATATATACAATAGAGTATGGGATGATTTATTTTATGTAGTTAGCGGTCGCTACACAAGCTCCCCCAAATGAACATATACTCGGTAAAGTGTGACCGTTTTTTTGTTGTTTTTTTTATTTAATTTTCAACGATGCACTACCAAACTTCTCGTGCAGAGAGTTGGTTGAGTGTTTTCTACTTCCTCTGGTGCGCCCGGTGCAGGTATACTTTCGGTGGTGTCTAGCAAATAAGCTGGCTTGACACGGTCTAGGGAAATGCGAGTCTCCTTATTATCTACCATTATGACTACGGTTTTATTATTTTCGCTGACTACTAGGTGCAGACCAGTATAAGCCGGTTCGAGGCTACGCCAGTGTTTTTGACGAACGAAGACGTGTGTACAGTTGTTGAGGTCTTTGCTAACGAATGTTTTATTCGCGTCTTCCCGGTGTTGTGTGATGTTGCGTCGAACGTCAAGATCCACTCGTGTTGGTGTGAAGTATTGCCCGGGAAGGCGTAAGGGTTTTTTGTATGCTCACTCAGCCACACTGCACCCCAGGTCCTCTTTGATCACGCTTCGTAGGCCGAGCAGGACTGCTGACAGGCTTCGCGTCCGGTTTAGTGCGGCTTTAAGAGAGCGGTGCCATCGTTCAATTCGACCGTTTGACTGTGGATGGTAGGCGGTGGTCCGAATTCTCTCGACACTCAGGAGGCGAGTCAGCCTCGTGAACAGGTCTGATTCAAACTGACGGCCTTGATCAGTCTTTATTCGTATGGATGTGCCGAACCTGGCGACCCAGCCACTAAAGAAGGCGTCGGCTACGGTGGTAGCTTCTATGTTGCCAAGTGGAATTGATTCAGGCCATCTCGTGGCTCGGTCAATTATGGTGAGGATGTATCGCTTCCCCTCCGGCGATGGCTGTGGTCCTACGAGGTCGATATGCACGTGTTCAAACCTTCCCGCGTCCGCGAATAGCCCTGGAGGGGTTATGGTGTGGCGGTATATACAACATGCCCATCGAGCCACGTCGGTGTTCATGCCCAGCCAAAAAAACCTTTGGCTCATCATTTACCGACTTGCTCTTACTCCTGGGTGACTTAGGTTGTGCAGCTGGTCGATGAAGGATCGTAAAAAGTCCGAAGGTAAGTACGGCCTTGGCTCCCCCAGTGAGGTCTCGCAAATGAGAGAAATGTCGCTGCCGGGGATGTTAAGTGGCGTTCTGTTCCCTGAAAACATTCGATTTCTGGTCTTGTACATGAGCAGTGTGTAATTTTTGAAAATTTTCTGGGACACAGACGGCTTCTATGCGCGAGAAGGCATCTGCCACGACGTTCTCAGTTGCACGTAAAATGTATCTAAATTCTACATTTTCATTATTTTAAACATCTGAAAATGACTTACATCACTCTGCAAATACAATTTTTGAGGTAAATTCTCATTGACTAACTCATTAAAAAACAGCTAAAAAAAATCGTGATTTATTGAGGTCGTGACTCGTTTTCTTTCAACAGTTTAGCCGTTTAGATTATATTTCTGGGCTTCAGTCTGAATTGTTGAAAATGTGACTTACACTACTCTCACCCGAACGCGCTCATATCTTCAAGCCATAAAATATCTGCAGTCAAAACATCCTTTTTCAATTTTACAGTAAAAATAATCAATCGTTCAGTTTATTTTTAGAGAAAATAACTTGAGGTGTACATTGCCGGTATTATTTTCGTTTTAACATTAATATTTAAAAGGGATCTTGGTTTCTTATGATATCACAACAACCCAAGAGCACACGAGTGGAGGAGTGGTAAATTTTAATGCTGCTGGTTACTAAGGCAGACGCTCTACCCTGAGAAGGCCCCGATATTTCATAGGAGGCCTGAATAATTGCCTTCCACACAGAGCCAGGAGTGCTTGAGGGCTGAGGTGGCCCTTGTAGGTACTCGAAGCTGCCAGATATAAATGAACTTAGGACTGTCTTTTTTCTTCTGCACACCATTTCCTTTTTATGGCCTGTCCTCTCGTGTCATAACTTAAGCGAAACTGTGGATCATATTCTCTAATATTATAAGCACATTTGATTCACGCACATAAATTTAACCATTTCGTAGTACCAAGGTTGATAAGCGTGACTACCCACAATTTATTTCATAATGTAACAAGCTTTTTTGGCGGCTACTTTACTATTTTTTGAAGATTATTAAATCGAAAGTATAGGAAATAATGGATGTCTCATTTTCTTATCCAGTCAGATATCTTACTCAAAAATAACAGTAGTGGATTTGAGTACCAGTTATGACTGCACCAATCCATAGACAGAATGTGAGTCACACTCCATAAAAATAGCCCCTTCCTGCAGTCTAAATACTGTTAGAGCATCTTCTTTATAGTTACTTATTCTAATTATCTCATTTTTGTCAACGTCTAGAAATCGGGTAGTCTAAAATAACACTTTAAACCTCATGTCCATCTTGCTTATGAGAGTGCATGGAAGTCACAACACACCCCGTTTTGATAACCAGCCCAACTAGCAGAAGAATAACAAAAAACAAACTAGTCTAAAATGAAACAAATCACAAAAAGCGTAAATATTCACAAATGATAAATTGTCCATCCAGACGCTACCTTAAAAATAACCTAGTAAAAAACCTTTGAATGATCCTGGCATTGAATTCAATTAATCATCATGACTTGCGGGTGGAGAGCCCATTGTCCTATGCTTACTTCTTTGTTTTAAGCCAAGTTGACCATTGTAATTATGAAGTGATTGGTCTGATAACTCATTGATTTGCAACTGTGACTAGCACCATAACCCGTGAATATACAAAAACATATGACAATATGGCATGTCATTCATGAATGAAGAGGGAAGAGTGATTACTCTTCCATTGAAGCAACATTTGAAGATATCTTATTGTTATTGGTTGAGAAGATCTCAGTTCCAACGTCTCCCAGTTGTCGTTGAATGTAACCTTTAATGAATGTAACATTCTTGGAATCAGTTGGATTGGGTGAATTTCCAGGTCAATGTGAAGAGTATGATTTATATGATCTAAGCTATATCTTATAGCTTTTTGTTCAAAAACTTGATATATTTTATGTTCGTCTTCTTAGAGTATCAGTAAATTAACAGGCTCTAATGTCCGGTTACGTTCAAGTTGAGGTCTTTATGTCAATAGTTTGGGGACAAGACAAGTTAGTCCTGTAATTACTTAAACAGTTTGAGGTGGTGTCAGAGTGTTTGTCATTTCATTTTCGTGTGTGGTTAAGTGTCTTAAGTAGTTAACTGTGATAGGTTGTGACAAAGGTTGGTTATCAACCTTGACTAAAAGACATGTCAAAGGGTGAACGTCATGTGTAAGTTTTTAGTAGTAATAATTTTAATTTTCCAAGTCGTACATCATAAGTTAAGTTGATCTTTAGTTTTCTCTTTGTCGCGAGTATTGCTGTATGTATGTCTCCTTAAATTGATGTTATTGGATCAGGCGATGTTAGTATGTCCGAAGTAAGGGTAATCTAAAGCAATGGAGCAAGTATTGAGCCCTGCATTGGTAAGCTTTAATTACGAGGTCACTAAATTTTTACTCACTGAAAAAAATGGTTGTTTTAGTAACATTTCTGGATCAAGAAGTAAGTATGTGGTAGTATTGGCCATAGTTTAGGCTAAGTGGTTCACATAGGGCAATGAAAACCAATGGCAATTTAGAGCCATCTACATCGAGTTAGACGACACCATCCCCTTATGAAGAAACGGGTAACGAAGCCAAGAGGAAAACCACTTGTTGGTGGCTTGGGTTTCTCCCCTAACGTAAATGCTGACAGGTAACATCCTTTCACAAGAGGTAAGAAAATGAATGCGTGCGTACTCCATTGAAAATAATTCCAGTTAAGAGCATTCTTTTTATTGTTCTCTTAATAATAGAGATATCACCTTAAAGATAGTATATTTTAAACAAATAGTCATATTCATAATTTTACTTTGTATTCAAAGTTTTTCAAGGTTAATAAATTTTAAAAGTATTAATAAATAGCTTTTATGAATGTAGCTTAATATGTAATTAAAAAAAACTAGTGAAGTGCCCAGTCAAGACTACAACCATTTCTTTTCTTTCTTTTTTTTTATGGTTTAGTTGATTTTTTTCCAGATCAGAAACCCTTATCACGTTTTCATCTATGTGACTGTCCTGGTGATTATGACTTTTTTTTATAATCTAAAAACATCAAAACATGAAATTTCAATGATTGCAATAAACATGAAAAATCATAAATTTTAGTGTTGCCCATTAATTAAAAATTTAATTACTAAGACTGTCAAAATTACCCTTGAGTACATTCAGACTCTCTCTAATCCTACAGGATGAAGTATCCTGCCCGTAGGATTAAGTGATTTATCCCTGTTTCTACAGATATCCTACAAGGCCAAACATGCGAAGAACCACCTTGCTCTGCCTATAGTATTTCTGTGCAGTTATAATATAAAAACGATTATTATTTATACAATTTAGAAAAGAAATGTTATTCAAGTTGGATAAGAAATGTTAAATAAAATTAAACTAGGTTATTTAATAATATATCTTGAAACATATACGTTACAAAAAAAATTTTAAAAGTACTTATCTGATGAAGTAGTCCCTGTTCGGGAAGCCGTTTTCATGAAGCATTCATGTTTCAAAATGCTTTCAGGGATTTATCTGTATGGAAAGTCAGAGAGAGATGTTTCTTTACGTTGAAAGAAAGTGATCGAGTTAAAGTCTTCGAACACATCTATATATATTTACCTTTGGAAAGAAAATACCAAGATAGGTTCTAGTGTTCTTTGTTGTAAAATGCTACTTGCTCTCTGTTAATAGCTGTTCATTCTGTGTTTTTAGCCAATTGTTTTATTCCTCTATTCTGGCTTCAGGTAAAACCTAGAAAAAACCAAGAGTGGAGGCAGATAAAACCATAAAAAAAAAGGTCACTCTCCTTTGTGTATGTCTTAGTCTGTTATTTTAACATAATATGTTCAAGATAAAAATTCTACAAACTAGTCTATTTTCATTTGTTTCGTTTTATTTCCTGTATCTCCATTTTATGCACATTATACATTCCTTGTTTTAACAGGTTAAGCAGTGATAGGGCTCACCCTATGAATCATAGACTTAAAACTAACTTACATCTAACAACAAAATCTTAACCTTAACCTTAATCTTAACCTAGTAGGAATTGGGAACAAAGTGTTATATGCCGTGGCCCTACAAATTTTACCAGCAGTGCCACCCGTTGCAATCCAGTTCGCCACTCTCCGGTTCACTCTCGCCTTTGGGATCCGGACGGACGGAAGGACGGTACCCTTAGATACCGAGTGTGAATTCTTGGTCATTCCAAGACCACATAAACTACCTATAAACCTACCCTGTACCTCTTCTCGTCAACATTAACCTTTGGCCAAACCTCATTTCAATAACTGGTTCCTGCCACAAATTTATGATTTGGAAATTCATCACAATAAATCTAGTTAAATTTGTTGTTTCTCAAAATTAAGAAAATGTTATTTACAAATATGACATTAACGCCCACTAACACAGAATATATGAATCGGCGTTAGCTTGCTGAAAACATACACGATTGTGTAAAAACTTCTAGGCATCTTTGAACAGTATTGATCAGTTTTATTAATATAACTACTTAATGTTTAAAGTAATAAAAAAAATGCTAAAATTTTGATGAATTAAAACGGTTTGAAACGTATTAACTGTTGGTTCAAAACTCAAATTTAACATTATATTTCAGATATTAAGCAAGGGAAGAAGCATTACTGTATCTCTTAATATATTTAATCTTAAAATAAGGTTACTTCAGAAATCTAATATGTTAGCGAAATGGGTTCATTTGGTTTTCTGTTCTTTACTTTTACGAAAAATTATCAGGGTTTTTTTTAGATATTTTTTAATATTACTTACAGCTTCTAATCGAGTAAATCATCATCAAGGACACTATGGTAGAACATACTGAGAAAAGACGATCGCCTCATACCTAAATGAAAATAAAATTTAAATTAATACAGATTAAATACACATAAAGGTAAATTAATACTTTTTTTTTTATGCTGGGGCGTTTCACAGTTTACTCTGCTATATAATCAAGTACTGACTACACTATCCATATGAGCGATCAGATCTAATACTTTTTTTTTTCGTCGAGAGCAATTTGTTGTCTGGCACATGCTCGGCGGGAAACCATCATTTTCGCTGTCTGCAGGTTGAAATTGGAGGAATAAAAGGCAACTTCCTACTCTTCCAAAAGTTTGTAATTAAGCTAATAGCTGTATTCACCTGTTTATAAGTGTTTTGAGTAATAGGTCCCAAACTTACCCTTCGTAATAACAGCTTGACTTACCGAAAGCGCTCCTGCACAAATAAATAATAAATAAAGAAAGGAAGTTGGCTTACAAAAACTACAATCAGCTACCAGCTAAAATATCAATAAAGTATTGCCTCTCCCTTCAGGATTGGTAATTCTTTTACATTTCACTTGCTTTTTCTCAACACTGAAGATGTACCTAAGCAAGGATCATTGAGTGCTTATCTAGACATCCTTCAACGTTTCTAAATCGGATTTTGATGTTTCAATAAGTTATGTATAGTTCGTGGTCATTAAAGCAACTAGTGCCGCATTCTTAACTCTGCCATTGAGTAGCATAGTTTGGCAAGATGGTTTTATTACAAAGCTCAACTAGTACCTGCTGTGGATTTCCCACTCTTTCCTAAAGAAGCGCGGCTGTTGCAAGATGAATAAAATGGTGTGGAAAGGTCATAGTAAGACAAGTTAAATTTTGCACAATTACACATATTAGAATAGTGACATTAGTGACTGTACAATTATAAATATTTTTAGATGATTATTGGAATATATCTAAAACACTGTAGGAATGATGAAACAATAAATTGTTCAATATAATGATTTCACCAATTTTTATACTTATTATAATAAAATATTTTACGCGTGGAATCGTTAATTATTATTTTACATATCAAATTGAACGAAAGAGGCGCAAGAGCTGCATCGATGAATTAATATAAACACCACTGCTTTGTATTAAATAGACCCAGGTGGATTTGTTCAACCATGCGAAAAACCTCTTGAAGCCTTGTCAGAGAGAATTCACTATAAACCAATATTTTCCGGTTATATCCATCATTTTGTATTCCTTTTATTTCTGCAGTATTTTGTTCGGCGTGCAAATACCTAAACTGAGTCCCGTTCAATTAAAATTTAATGCTCGGAACAATTAATATGTCGTTTGACACAATAAATGACTATAACAATGTTTCAAACGGACAGGGAATGGAAAAGACAAACATTGTTATGTCCACCATTGCCAGTTGGTACTGATGGGATTTAGTCTTTCCCGTGGGAGGCGGAAACAAGTTCGGATTTTATAGCACGGTTTATTGCCCCATCATAAAATGTTTCCAGACAATCGCTTCAGTCGAAACTAAATTATGATCAAAGACTTCATTAATCAAGTATCTAACTTTTGAACCGATTTTTTTTTCTAATAGTATCCATAACTACAATACTAAACGTAGGGTAACGCTAGGTATACTTTTAATAAGAATAGAACTGATGGACGAGGTCAAGACCTCAGTATTTTTAGTAATGTGACCCAGCAAAAAAAGCGAGTGTCCTGCCTTTCACGAAGTTCCAATGTATTTAAATAAAAATTCTTTAGCCCATCTTGAGGATAATGATTGTTGAAAGAAAGGGTGCTTTATAATTAAAAACGTTTTCAGCTGTCTTCTTCAGCTATTTGAAAAATATGATAACAACAATGAACCTACATCTCATGACAAATAACATCACGTATTGACAGTCAAGATAATTGCCACAATTATTAAAACCAACATAAATATATTTAATAGTGCTTAACTGCATAGAATCTAATTAGATCTAATGTAACGATAACTTATCCATTTCGTAGTATGTACAATTTTAAATACTCATCTCAGCAAGGCTCATGGCATGGTTTTTTGGTGTGTCGTACGTTAGTTTTTTTTTAATTTACTTACAAAATATCAAAAATTCCAAATTTTATAAACTTTTGTTTGAGAAAACACTGATTGATTTCCATATACTTGTTATTTCAACCAACATCCCTCGACGCTTTTCAACAACTCCATAAGTAATAACATTAAGAAGGGAGCTTATGTATTTTTTGTTATATTATATTCTAATTTTTTATTCACCATCTCATTTATGCAAAACTTACTATATACAACAAATGCTGTAGCGACCGCTAACTACATAAGAGAATTCACCCTATATTCGATTGTATATATATTGTAAGCAAATGTAAATAACATTACCCAAATATAAATCATTGTAAATATGTTAAACAATAAAACATGCTGCCTAGGCCAATTAGTTATATGAGCTGGGACACCAGCTGCCAGTCAGGTATAATGCCCAAACCACCGGCAGACCCTTCCAGGCTCTGTCAGGGAACAAAGGAAAGCCAAATTGCTGGTCACAACAATGGCGATGCTTATTGGCCACGGACAAGGCTAGCTGAGTATTTAAGCCGGCGATTTAGGTCCTGTAATTCATTATCCTCTCAACTACCGGCCCGTATCTCCCGCTTGAAACTCTGAAACTTGACTGCTTCTTTATAAAAAAAACCTCTGCACCTCTTCTCTCCTCGCCTCGCTACGTTTTAGTCCGGTGTTGTCAGACCCCACACCTTCCTAGTGGGAATCTCTGCCTTCGTCTCGCTAAATCTAGCACCTCCTTGGGAGAGACCTCTCCCTAGTGGACAACGGTTGTCGTGACCTTGCAAACTTACCAAGCAGTGTCTTCCGCGACAATTTAGTCTGCCTCTCTCCGGATCACACTCGCCTTTGGGATCCGGACGGATTTATCCTACCCTCAGATACCGAGTGTGAATTCGTGGTTTAACTACCTACTTACCTCCCCTATACCTATTCTCCTGAACATAGTGCATTGTCGGGGCACATACCTATCAAAAAATGGAGTCAGATAGTAAAGCCGTCATGAAACGATTGTCCAGGTTATAAACTCAAACAACCCTCACTTGTCACCAGGGCTAGGGTAACCAGGCACCCCCCTCGTGACGACCCGACAAATACATATTTACATAGCCCAGGGATCTTCCGATTCGCCTGGAGAATTGTCATCTTCCCAGCTATAGAGAAAGAAGCGAGTATCGGGGAGATATTATAAGATCACGGCCAATTTTCGCTTCAATCTCAGATGTGGACTGTAGGGATGCTTGAAAGTTATTTTCTTAAAGGTTTTGGATGGTTGAATAGTTATTGTATGGAATTTCAGGAATATTGAGGAAATGAGACATTGGGTGGTGAGAATTTTGACGTCATCATAGTGGGCTTTAAATGTTACATAAAATGGTGCATTAATTGATGGTCATAGGACTTTAGAATCCAAAAATTGAATGTTCGAAGGTTGGGATTTATAGTTGAGCAGTCTATAAAGTTGTCCAAATAGTCTGGATATGTGCTAGTCAGGACCTAGCCCACCCATGGCTTCACGAGACACTTTGATGACGCGTAACGTTACAACGGGCCACACTTAAGGTAAATATGTTATTAAAAATACAAATACAAAATTTATAAAACTGTATGGTTCAATATAATTAACTCTCGAATCTTAATTAATGTGATATTTGTTTATCAATTCTTTCACTTACGTTTTGTTGATCTATATTGAAGTACGAAGCTGTATATCTTCCCTGGTTTTCTAAATCGGCATCACCTAATGAAGCACGTGATGAACTATTTGTAATTTCATCTTTGAAAAACATGTTTCAGAAAGATATGTGGATCCAAAAGCACTTACAGTTAGCTGTGCAAAATATCTTTAGTTGGAATATCTCTCGGAGGCAATGGAAGTATTGCAAAAATTAATTTTTGATGTGGACGCAACAATTTGTTGGATGCCATTGTTGTACTGTAACTCAATGAATTCTATTTGCAGATTTTCAGGAACACTTATCATGTCAACATGAAACGAAAACATTTTATCATATTTTGCTAATTCTGAGAAACTGCCGTCAAATACAATTATAAGTTTCTTGATTTCATTAGCATATTTCGAAAAATTCCTTGTTTGTTTCTTTTGGAAGTTATTAACAGCGGAAAATCTTGAGCATTATTGTTTTCTGAGTTGGCACTCAAAAAACAATAATTTTCTAACTTTGATGAAATTCCAAGCATCGATTATTAAATTATCTTGCCGCTGCAGGTCCTTATTTAGCTGCTTAAGTTTTTTTGTTATATCAACAACAAAAATATAGACAACCTATCATCATCACTTAAGTCAGGGAAAATAGCCCCATTATTGTTTTATAGAACTGCGTGTTTATGTTAGGGGGATGAAGAAAATATGTTAGATTTTCGCCATATTTATTTATGGAGTGTCTGTGTCCGATTTTAAGTGAGATCATTTTAATTTTGAAACAAGATGTGAGACATTTCACCAGAGCATGGGTTTGTTTCCAACAGAAACACGGACCAATTTTATTGATGACCCACTTTGAACTCAACTTTTTCTTTTAGGTTTAAAACAACAGACTAGATTAGAGCGATTAGATTTGAATGAATCCCCTACATGCTGCCGCAGTGATTTGCGCTCATAAACCTGTTAAATAAATCTGTTATTCGACGGAATTCGGTGGATCTGTCTCGTTGGACATAGGAGAATAACATCAAGCGTCAATTCGCGGATGTAGAGTAGTCCATTGGGACCATTCTGTTTGTATAAAACAAAAAACAACACACTATCGGATTTATTTCTTTAGGGGAGATGGAAAATTTAACAGAATGTGGCAACGATAAATCTTTTAAACTGCCTGAGCTTTAGCCATTGCCCAGTTAAACGGCGGGACGATACTAAAAGAAATAAAATGTACAGCAAGCAAATGGAAGTGAAAATTAAAAAAAAAACTCCCTACACTTTATAGAGTGGTCAGATATAAACGTGTTATGCTCTTACAAGGTTCGCCTGCACTGAGAAAGTGAACGAGGATTGCATGAAGAGAAATGAAATTAAAGTTTGGAACAAGCAAGTTTCACACTAAAAAAAGGAAAAAAGTTTTGCTGCTCACCATCTTGGAACAAGAGAAGTCAAAATCCATGCTACAATAAAGTTACTTTTTTAGTATTATAACCATTTTTAATGATAAGTTTGCCACATAACAGCTAACTGACTGGTTAAAAAAGTTAATGACCGACTGGCAGTAACTACCGACTCTTAAAAGAACATATATAATGTTTAGTTTTTTTTTTTTAACTTTAAACTTAATCAAAGGAGGAATAAAACCTTACTATTAACACTGGGCAGTATAACGAAACAGTCGACCGAATTATTAACAAACTAGCACTTTTGAAGGCTAAACCCTCCTGAAAGAGTGATTTTTCCTCCATGTAAACACAATATTCTGTAATTTCAATTCATAATCTACTGCTACCTAGACTTTTCAAAAAAAGAACGAACAAGTTTAGCAATTCTTCTCCTCTCTTACAAAGCATATATATGCATTAATTAATACGTCCTCAATCAACATATTAAATACGGTCTAATGGACAGCTATATAATGCTAAGAATATTGTAATCCTAATATTATGTATAGGGCTAAAAGCCCCTTTTAGTGTATACCTGCCTCGGGACATGGAAGTCACTGGTGGTTCTTGTTATTTTTTTAGTAAGCGACCGCATCCCTCCCCGAAAAAAACCCTTCTCATGTACACATGTCTCAGCCTTAGTTCCAGTTCCCACTTGTTCATAGTTGTTTCCCAGACACTAGTCCCTAAACACCTCCCCGACCCAGTATGTAGTAATCATAACTCTTAATATTTGTATATACCAGTGTTTTGCTTGTACTTCATAATAAGGCTTTTCATTAATTTCTTTAAAAATACTCTCCTCAACAAAGATTATTTAACTGACGATTAGAATTTAAATCGCACATACGTGCTTAAGCATACTAAAAGCAGATTATATATTACAACAGCCATATACGAAAATTTCGTTTACAAAAAAAGTCCCCGTTCATTTTTATAACCTTTTGATACACATAAAATCAATTAAACTTAATAAAAGCAGCGATTGTGAAGTGACAACTAATCTTATGTACAGAAACGTCAATATTACAATCAATCATGGCTGCACTTTTGAGGTACATGGCGTGAGAAATCCTGTTGTCTGTACCTAATGAGCAGGTCTCACTGACAATTGCGCTTGAATCGATGAGGGTTCTGGGTAGTCTGGTGGAAAAGAGTGTTAGTATGAGCGGGTTGGGGTGTTTTTGTGTGTTACCGTGAAATTTAGGGTTACGTTATATTATAGTGACTTGAATGTACTCTCTATTTCGGGTACAGGGCGCGCAGTAGAAACCGCGTCATAATTGTATCTCTCACCCATTTCGAAATGCATTATTTTGGTAAATATCTTATTTTTAAAAAAACACATTTATAGTTACTATAATGGATTCACAAAATTATTTTTGGTGAAAATCAGTGAGTGTTTTTACTTTCGCAATCATTAAATAATTACTTAAGAAACTCAACGGATAGTGTAATTTTAGTTAGTATTAAAGTACAGGAAAGAATGGCCAAAATTGTAACGGTAACCAAGGTAAAAAAATCAACAAATTAAAATTTATTAATTTATAGTTAAAAAAAAGTAACGGGCACTAACAAGATCAAGAGGAGAAAATTAGCAACAGTCTCGTTATTAACAAGGTGGTGATTGTTTCGAAACCTTTACGCTCAATCACAAACCATATGGTACACTTAGTATAACTGTCATTAATCAGTATAATATTCAATAAATCGGCTTTCGAATTAAAAAAAAAAAGGATAAAAGGTACTAAGAACCAAGATGCATGAAAGTTAGAACTAGACTCTTTATTTCAAGTCTATAACCCTGTATATTTACATTCGGGATGTTTACATCCCGAGTTATGGGGATTAAGGTTGGATACTGATGCTTCCCGGAGCTTAACTCCCCCCTGCCAGTTTAAGCACACCTCTTCGTAAACTTTTAAGTCTAACTTGAGGACGACTTAGGCGATATTACGATCACTGTCCCAATTGTACTAGGGAGCGAAGGCCAGCTCAAACAGTACACAACCTGTAATTCTTATAATCCCTTATATTTGGTTGTATTCCTAAGACACTTATAGTCCAAATAGAACGCTGCCTCCAACATTGCAGTCGCTAGTTACAAAATCAAAATAAGAAAACAAACAAAAAAATGTTACATGGCTTATTACTCAAAGAAAACAATGGCATATTACATGCTACATAAATCAATAATTCTACACAGACTGTGTATATTCTAAAAAAAACAAAAGGAACTACAAACAAAAAAAAAACATAATACTCCTACAAATGGTATAAAGTGTACGTATGTATACAATACCAAATTTGGCTCCGTGAATCTTGAACGGTGTAAACCCCGTTGTGGTGTAGATGGGATGATTGTATGCCGCCACTGCCTTTGGCAACGCCTCGTTCACCTGCGGACCCTTGTCCACCTGATACACTGGCATACTAATCGCCGTAGTAAATCAGTAGCCGTAGGTGACCGACGATAAGCATTTACTTGTTTTTCCTGTGTATATAAACAAAAGATAACATTAATTTTTACAGCAGTACATTGCGCATTTTCTAATGGATTAAACGAAAGGACAAATCAAACACTAGTTAACAGATGCATAAGGTGCAAAATTCATGAAAATAGAGATAAATCGTGGCCAATAGTAGCAGAAAAGTGTATCAAGGAATATAATAACACCTCCTTTAAATTTCTGAATTCGAAACTTAATTCACGTCTCTTTTCGTGAACAGATTGTGTTGCCTTATTGCGATGACTTTGTATGGCCCCTCGTAGCGTGCGGCTGTCTTGGTCTTCGTGGTTCTTAGTCGCCGGTATACCATTGTCCCCAATGCCACCGTCCCCCCCCCCGGTATTACTCCCGGTCACTCGTTGGCCCGATCAACTCGTATTTGTTTTCTCCGAATTCTTTCTCGTACTCGATTCCATATCTCCCGCCAATCCTTGCGTGTTTGGAGCAAGTATGCCCGCAGTTCCTAGTTCTACGCTGTTATTAGGTCCCCCCTATCTCGTCAGTTTTGTCCAAAAGCAATTTTGACCGGTGATAAGCCTGTTGCCACGTGAATCGTATGATTGTACGCGACCACCACCCTGGGCATAGCCTCCATCGGTTCTAATCTGCGCCCGAGTTTGAGTAATCGTAAATGCTCCCCCAATGTGTTATGGAGGATAAGAATCAGTAGCCGTAGGTGACCCACGATAAGCATTTACTTGTTTTTCCTGAGCTATTTGCACCTTAGTCGACATAGCAAGAGGTCGTAGGAGGTCAAGTCTGGTCCTTAGCTGACGGCCAATCAACACCTGGGTGGAAGAAACTCCAGTGGTAATATGAGGCGTATTACGATAATCCAACAGGAATCTATTCAGAGTCACGTCCAAATCTGAAACAGAAGAATCTACCAGAGCGGTCTTTAAACTGCGTTTGATGGAGCGTACAGCATTCTCAGCTGCGCCATTGGTCTTTGGTGAAAATGGCGCTCCATGCTTGAGGTCAACGCCATTATGCTGAAGAAAATTCCTAAACGTCTCACTATCGAAAGCCGAATAATTGTCAGAAACAATGGTTTCAGACAACCCGAAATGAGCAAACACCTGTCTCAAGATTTTCATAGTGGTTTCCGTTGGACATTGAATGCGTAGGAAAGGCTTCAATCCATTTTGTGTGACTATCAATGATGAAAAAGAAATAACGTTCCTCTAGTGGTCCCAGATAATCTATATGAAGGGGTTGCCAAGGTTTAGCTGGTCATTCCCACGGTACTAGAGCTGCCTTTGGGGGGTTATCCTTAGTGGCGTTGCATGCATGACAAGATTGGACAATCTCTTCAACGTCCTCATCCAAATTTGGCCACCACACATACGATCTCGCTAGGGATTTTACTTTTACCATACCCATGTGAAAAGCGTGAAGCTCCTTCAGGACCTGTTGTCGCAATGCTGTTAATCCCAGCTGTTAATATCCCCGTAGAAGGATATCCTTTTCTACAAACAACTCGTCCTTCTTTCGGAAAGAAGTTAGCTTCAACTCCGTCTGGCCATCCGAACTTTAAAAAGGCAATGATCTTCATAAGGATGTCGTCCTTCTTGGTTGCTGCCAAAATTGTCTTGTAGTTCAATGGAAGTTCACTGGAAACGTCAAAAATGTAGTTGATACATAGGTCAGGCTCATTTGATATTGGACATTCAGGAAGTGGTGCTCGAGAAAACCAATCGGCGATATTTTTTTCAGACTTCACCCATTCTACATCATACATGTAGTTAGACAAAATAAGTGCCCACCGCTGCAACCGATTTGCTGCACAGGTTGGGATACCATTCTTTGGTCCAAAGATTGATATTAAAGGCCTATTATCGTTCACTAAAATGAACCTCCGTCCGTACAAGTAGCTATGAAATCTGCTGATTCCAAACATCAAGGCTGCTCCCTCCTTATGAAGCTGAGAGTAGGACTTTTCGGCTTGAGACAACGTTCGGCTGGCAAATGCCAACGGTCGATTTAATCCATCTGCATATCGCTGGTATATCACCGCACCCAATCCAAAGTCAGATCCATCCACCACTAAACGAATTGGGTAGTCTGGGTTGTAATGAGCAAGGCTTCGATGCTTCTGAATTAGTATCTTGATCCCATCAAAAGCTTGAGCACATTCAACACTCCAACTCCACGGGTGCCCCTTTTTAAGCAAACAGTAGAGTGGTGACAAAATTGTTGCTTAATCCGGCAGAAACTTTTATAAGAAATTTACTACTCACTGTCACTGACACTGGGCTTCACTGTCAATTTGTAATCCCCGCATATACGAATCGACCCATCTATCTTTAATACCGGGACGATTGGTGATCCCCATGGGCTGTAGTCGATTGGTTCAAGAATTCCTTCATGAACCATACGATCGATCTCCGCACTAACACCAGCTTGCATGGCGAATGGCACAGGTCTCGCTTTTATGAATCTGGGTTTTGCATTAGGTGTCAAATCCAATTTAACATTTCCTTTATTGAACTTGCCCAATCGATCAGTGAAAACTTCGGGGAAATTCTGCACCGCTTTCTGTAACAATACCGTTGACATATCCGTATTGAAAAACACTGGTTGAGCTGTCCTGTGACTAGGACCCACTGTTTTGAACCACGATCTACCGAGTAGTGGAGGCCCAGTAGAATTGACCACGAAAAACGTCATATCATGATATTCTTGATTTTTATACTCGATAGATACATTTACAGCACCCAGTGGCCGAGATTTTTCATTGAAATATGACACGAAAGTCTTTCCAGTAACCAACAATGGTAAATATGCGCAGCTATCTTTGTACATGGAAAGGGGTACAATAGTACTAAGACATCCTGTGTCTATTTGAAAAGATATTTCAGTATCCCGATTTAGTTTAAGTGTAACATGATACCCAAATCTCCCATATATACGTGATACCCCATCTCCACTAGCTTCAATATGATATAAGGACTCTAACTGATCACTGAGATCTTCTGACACAAAATGCGTTTTTTCTTTACTTGATTGTTTTCTAGTATCAATAGGTTGGGTCTGGGGTCTTTCTGACCAATCGGACTTGCTATTTCTCGGACACATTTTCGCTAAATGTCCAATCCGCAAACATTGTTTGCAAGAATAATTTTTGAATTTACATCTTGAATACTCGTGGTTAGTATAACCGCAAACAGAACATCGTTTTTTCTCTGCTCCAGCCGAACTGGGATATACAATTTGTTTATTTTTCTTGGAACTCGTAGTTATTGAGTCGGTAGTTTGTGAAAATTCACCTTTGCAAAACCCCACAGATTCTTTTTTTACCTCCAAAAGTCTGTACTGCTGTTCCGTGATTTCTTTATTGGTGGCAATTCGAATTGCATCCACAATCGTAAGCTTCTCAGCGTCCTCTTCAAATAAACGGTCATGAGCGGGACCCTTTTGCATCCCAATCAGGAATCTGTCGACCAACATTTTGTCGAGATAATTGCCGAACTTACAATTACCTGCCAGATTACGGAGTTGGGCAATCCATTCATTAACAGTTTCATCGTGTTCTCTAATAGCATTGTAAAACTTGAAACGTGATGCAAACACCGGTTCCGTCTTCGAGAAATGATTATCCAACAAAACAACCAGTTCTTTATAGGAAACAGACTCCGGATTGTCCGGAATGGCTAAATTGGTCAATAATTTGAAAGCGTCCTCGCTCAAAGCGTTTAGAAATGTGTCGCGTTTTAGGTCCTCAGTCTTGAAAAAATGTT